>CM022707.1:40662496-41262496 GCA_012295165.1 Asparagus setaceus | reverse complement strand
ACCGAGGTCAAGTGAGAGGCTTGCTTGCTTTTTACAACTTTTGCTGAGGGGAAAGTGGCAGTCAGAGAGAAACAGAGGAAAAGGATACACATTAAGTTGTCCATACTTAATTTTCTATCTCCTCGAATAAAACATATCAGAATATTATAGACAAAAGGACCCAAAATTTATAGCCTTTTCCATATATTGCACTGAGAGCATTTGTTGCATACAAGTAACCCTTGACTTGGATCTCCTTTTACAACCAAGATATGCCCCAATATTCTACCTTGTGATGTGGGAAGTTCGCATCGGGATATGCCTTGCCTGAGGTTATGTTGGATTCCTACGATGTTCAAGTGCTTATGCGTCGAACATAATTGTCATATAGTTGTGGTGGTGGTGGTGGTTACATGATGGTTACATGGTTATTTTGAATTTGACACTAATTTGAGCATTCAGGCTGTATCACATGTCAATGAAATGATACTGATTTTGTATCTTAAACCATTATGAGCAGCTAGACAGCAGTATTCAATGAAATGTGAGAAGAGTCAAAGTGAAGAAGACGACAACTCAAATTTACTAAAATAGATTTTGTATAGGATAGTTTGAGAGAGGATGATCGCGATCGTGATTGAAGAAGTTTGGCTGGAATTGAGAATGACCTAGTTTGACATGTTATTTGAGATTAAAGGGTGTACTATTGTTTTTAAAGCCTAACGGAATTGGCTTAATTCCAGAATCTCAAATTATTTTGCATCCAAACAGTGTAATTGGTCCAATTCTAGTAATTTGAAATCAAATAGGGGTTTCCAAACAGGCCATAAAATAGATTTTGTATAGGATCCACAAATGTGGAGACTTAAATCTGATTTTGTTATTGAAAATACTATTAATCTCTATAAATAAATAGCAGGCTTCTAAAAGGGTAATGTTTGTCAGACAATTATATAGAGAATAAAATAGCTAGGTTTAGTCAAGTGAGAATATTACCTTCTGTTTAGAATTTCTACTCAGCAAAGTAGAAGAAATATGAGAGAGAGAAGAATTAAAAACTCTATTCATTTATCTCACTTTTTTAGTCCATTTCAGCCTTATGTGGACTATTAGATAATAGAAACTTTGGCAGACTTGCCGACATAAAACTTTCCTTGTAAATCGTGATTCCTCTGATCTTAACTTTGAAGGGGTCTTGATTGAGTTAACTACATCTTACTTGGATTTCTCTGTATCTAGGTCGAAACTTCACTTTTTCTTTTTTTAGTGTCGGTTTCCAATTTTCCTGTGCTCAAACAAGCACAACTACTCTCTTTTATCTTGTTTTTCCCCCTTTTCCATTCATTTCTTTTTTCCCCTTACTTTCTTCCTCTTCTAATTAAACATATCCTTGCCACTTAAGAAGTGAGTAATCAGATTTCAAAGTACGTGATTAGCAAGATGATATATCATTCAATAGCTTAGAGTCTAAATAAACTATTAAATTTTAAGATCTACCTCATCATGTCTATCATTTCTAGGCATCAGTTAGTTCAACCACTAGAAGTGCAGAGATATTTTTGAGTGCCACAGCATTATGTGGAAAGCACCCTATCATGATCCCGTACTTGTTCTTTGTAATTTTTGTGTGCCCTTCTGTATGTGCATGACTTATTTGCATATTACTTAGTCATATCTAGATGTTTCTTAATTTTCTATGGATATGGATGCTTTCCACATGAAGTCAAGCGAGAATGTTTTTTGGAAACACAAAAGAAACAATGTGAATAGTATCAAATACCTTAAAGGTTTTGCATCTGCCAACATTACAGTTTTCAATCATTATAAGACATCAGAGTTCAGCCACTGGAATGCAGCATTTTTCGTTCTATTGCCAAACACTATATGGAAAGCACCCTGTCATGATTCTGACATGTTCTTATATTTTTAATTTTTGTTTTTCTAGACACTACTCACAGATGTACATGTATATTCTATATATACTTTTAGCTGTATATGCATATGCATATGTATATTGTGTATTATGTGCATGCATATATTAGACACAGATTTTATTTTTTTTGTTTCATCTCTTAGGTTATATTGTTGTTTAGAATTATGTTGGTGCTATATGTTTTTTCTGTTTGTATATCTTTGTTTGCACACACATTATGTATATGTATTACTCTACATATTTGTACGTGGATGTGTATTTATGTGCATTGCTTATATTAGAGAATGATTCTGTTTCATGTATGGGATTACCTTATGGTTTACAATCATCTTGGTGCTACTTGTTTTCACTATACTCAAAATGATTTCAGATAAATAAAAGAGGTGATACGGTGGATGAGAAGATTAAAAAACTTGACGCTGAGCTGGCTAGATACAGAGAGCAAATAAAGAAGACTAGACCAGGTCCTGCTCAGGAGGCTGTTAAAGCTCGAGCTATGCGAGTTCTGAAGCAAAAGAAGATGTAAGTTACTGTATTACTCCCATTCTTTTGTTGCTAGACCTATTTTTCTTTGATCATTTGCACAGATTGTGCTTTCAACAAGTATGCATGTTTGTCTATCCATGAAATTGATACGAGTCAAGTCTGTTTTTCATTGAATCATTATTTCCGATGTCCAATCTGTGTGTGCAATATATTAAAACTCTTCAGGTATTGTCCTAGCATTTATTGTTTGTATCTGGATACCCCTCTACAACTATCATACTGTCCAGCATCCAATGTAGAATATTTCTTTGTCATCCATTTGTTCATAACTTGACATGGATTATTCACCTTTATTAGGACCTTCTAATTGTCACTCTTAATAATATGGCAGATTAAACTGTAACCCATCATGAATACTATAATTTATTATGCATCTCTTATCACACATACATCTTATTTTAACCATCATTGTGAACAATTTGGCCTTTGTTACTGGTTCGGAGTCATAGATGAACACATATATGTCGGTTTTGTTTCAGTTGTTTGTGTGATGGTTCATGGACAGAGGCAAACCCTTTCATGCTTAATTTGTCGCTGGTTGGAGGCCTTAGATGGGTCTTATGACTGCTTTGAAGACCATCTCTGAAGTTTGAACACGAACAGCCACAATAACCAGCCTTATTGCTTATGTATACAAGTGGGAAACACCCATAGTTGCATGAAACCCAGTTCATTCCAATTCAGAGGATGGGTATGGGAGCGTGGTATGCGACTCATTTGGGATTTGGTACAAGGGGGGTAGGTTTATATGGTACACCAGGGAACGTGGTCCGTTTTAGGTTCGCTTCCTATATGTAGGAATCGGAGGTTTTGCATTTTGCAAGAGTCAAATTTAAGAAATATGCTAGTTGATATCAGTAATGGTAAAATAACCTTGAGAATCATGTTGCAATTGAGGTATCCATACTTTATTTGCATAAGTTCTCTCGTTTTTGTTGTTTATTCTTTTCAAAAAGAGTTTTTTTGCCCCTCAAAATTTAGCTGGTTTGAATTCTAAATTGGGTCGCTGGAGTTGGTGAATTGGGCCGTGTTTCACCATGAATACAAGACGATTGAACCCGGGCTGTGTTCGCTATATCATCCCATGTTCTCAACTTCTGTGGAGACACCTATTCTTCCTCTCCCTTCTAGCGTTTCTTTCTTCTCTTCTTTTTCAGGACGGAACCGACTGTAGTAACTATACCTCTTTTTTGTGTATGTGTGGAGAAGTAATATGGAGATTGTTTGTCATTGGGTTTTTAATTGGAAGAGAAGTTGGGATGGGTAAGTGGAATGGATAATGGGTATCTTGTAGTGATATTGGGTTTAGTTGGCAAAGTAACAGGATTTGGATGAGGTGTAGTGGACTAAGGATTTATTGCTTGAAGTTGTAATGTGTGCTAGGTCAAAGAAATATTTTTCTTTAAAGTGGCCTCTGTTAATTTGTCTAGTCTGAATGATGAGCTGAAATCAGATAATCTATTTGATTGGATCCGATCATGTCTACATTTACTTTCAAGAAATCTGGCTCAATAAAATTCAAGTGGACTCCTTCAAATTTACACGGACTGGACTTTAGGGGATCAAACATTAATGTTTTATTTAGGCTGAATATGTCAATTCTCCTTCTATTAACTTCCAATAAATGTCAGCTGTTATGGACAACAGGGCAAGCTATCCATGGTAGATAACCGGATTAGATAGTGTGTACCATTTGGTTTTGTGATATTTAATATCCCTAATTTGTGTAGGTGAAAGGCAAGAGAAGACAACATGAAGACAGTGAGAAATCTGCAGATGTTTTAGGTCTCCTGGAAGCTGTTCTGTAGCCTTTTAATTTCTCTTTCTGTCATCTTTCCTCTTTGTTGTATTTCCTGTTGTGCACTGGTTACACAGGCTATTTGTTGTAGTCTTCTTTTCCATCTTTTTCATTAGTGGGTACAAATGCCAATAGGATGAGCCTTTTATGAAGACTGAGTACCTGAAATGTATCCAAAGGTTGGTGACAAACAGAACATAGACGGAACATGGAGAGAGATTTAAGGATGATAATTATAAAGGTCTGTGGCATAAGCATTTGTAATTGTATGGAAATGGATTTCAGTGGAGTGGAATCACTTAACATTTCATTGAGAATAAAAGAACTACAATCTTTAGAGAGAAATATTGTGTTAGAACCTTTCCTAACGTTGCAGGAGCATACCAAAAATTGAAATTAGAAAGAAGTTGGTGGTGAATTGTTATTAGAAATAAAAGTTTTAGTTTTTGAGAACTAATAAAGATGATCCTAGAAAGAATCAGTTTGGAAATTAATTCTTTGAGTAATTTATGAAGAATTAATGTGGAAAGGACTAGGTGAACAAGGACAAAATAGGAAAAGAAGGCAAAATCTCTCTCTCTAATTAACTGTCAGTTTCTCAATTCCCATATTCATACTTTCGTACTTAAGTTACCTACCTCTACGTGTCAGCTAACTGAACCTGTCCTGGAGAAAACAAAGTTCTATTAGAAAGGAGAAAACAAAGTTCTATTAGAAAAGAACCTAACTCTTTCGACACAATGCTAGCTCCAAGTTATTCTGGTGGGCTCCTTTGTGGTCGTGATAGCTTGGGGATCTTTTTTGATGTTTTCTGTTTTGTTTCTCATTGTTTTTGTTTTTTGGGTATTTTTAATGGATGTCAGACTATAAATTGTCAAATATGTTGATTTTAAGTCTCTTGGGGTCGTGTAGGAGGTTTGGGGTAGAAACATGATCCACACCACGTCACGGTCTATAAATAAATATAAGCCTTCATCATGCTCAATTATCTAATCTTTCATAGCAAATAATCGCTAATATTGTTCTCTCTATAAAGTTTTTATAGACTATAAGGAAGGCTCAGGAATAGCAGTTGAATGCCAACTCTTTTCGTAAAACAAAAAGGATATGGTGATTTTGAAGTCGTGAACCTCTATGATTTTTCATTATTCAAGTGCTGACGCATGCTGTCTTTTTCAGAATTAATGTTTCAAACCATCTAGTAAAGAGCATACTGACATAGTTAACGCTTTGTTATATAGCAATTGTCTTATTATTCGTGATGTGGCATAGCCTTTTGCACTTGGCATTGCCTTTTGCCTTACCCCATGTTTGTTGTTACTTGTTATCTCAGGCAGCATTGTGCTGCCGACGAGTGTTATCAATGCGTGATGCGCAATGTGGGGTGCAAAGTCCCTTTACCCGCACATGCGCAAGACTCAATGTGGTGCGCGCGCCCAAGTGAAGCGAGACACGCTACACATAAATTTTCACGATAGATAATCAAGCATGGAAGAACATGTTTATGAATTTTCACAGAAGGAATATGTCAAGATAAACAATATCTACTACCAAATAACTAAATAAAGTCTTAATTCATAATGATAGCACACCCAACATAGTAGTAAAATTTATACTTTTCCAAATAAAAAGTCAAACTAAGACTAATATTGAAGCAAAATCAAATAGTAAACGAGAACGAGTTAGGGTCCTCAATCGGGCCAATAAAATGTCCTAATGGGTTTATTTTTCTTTTTGGGATAGGGAGTATCGGGTATAAACAGATTGAAATGTTGAAAGAATAAAAATATATGAGGCTATGGCTTGTAAGTGCCCTGTGCGAAGCGCCCTCATGCAGGGCGCTTAAGAGGCGCAAAAAGGCGCTGCCATATCAAATGCAAGGTGCTTTGCCACCGCCCTGCATCGCAGGGTGCGTGAGGTGCAATGAGGAGCGTGCCTTTGATAACACTGCTGCCGACATTATCAATGTTTGTCGCTGCTTCTGTTTTCTTGCCCTGAACTTGCTTTTTCGTTTGTTAGCGCATTATGTTTAATTCCCATTCAAGACTTTAAACCACGATATATACGCTCTATGCCCACTTCTTTGTTGGGGTTCCCTCTCCATCCTTGGTATTGCTTGTATACTTACAATATGTCATTTCTCAAGCTTTGTTCTGTGTAAATTTTCAGCTGGATACCGGTAACAGAACAAGCTTAGAATGTTACATGTTTTGGTAGAGAAACTAATGTAACCTACAGAAGTTGTACAAGAATTCAAATGAAAGAAGAATTCAAATGAAAGCCTACATAGCTATAAACTAATTCTTAGCTTCTTATGAAGTAGCCGCAGAAAAACATATTGAAATGTAGTTAGTATCTGTTGAAGCTGCAAAATCCTTTAAAAAAGCATAATTTTGAAGTTTCTCAAAGTTATACTTCATATAAAGGGTTTATGTATTTGTGACATGAAGGTCACATGTTCAAGGCATGTTATAGCAAACATAATTAGTGAAACTTCGCCCTCTATTGGGATGTCTTGGAAGAGCCCACCTATATCCACAAAATTGAAAAAAAAAATTTATAAAAGGGCTATTTTTGAAAGATGGTCCTAGTTCCTGACATCTTTACTTTGCAAGAATTTTAGTTGCATAAAATATTTGTGGCACTCATCTAACATGAACTATTTATCTTCTTCGTGAGATTGAATAACTGTTTTGGTTAAAGAGATAATTCGTACAGTTACTTTCTACTGGTCTATATATAATTTTGGTTTCTGCCTATTCATGATATTTCACTTGACATCTTCTCCTAGCTGATGCTTAGCTAGGTTCAGGTCTGAGAATGGCTTATAGTCACTTTTGCTATTTTACTAGGTTAACTTTACGTTGAGCCATTCTTTATGTATGGTTACATGTTTTATAACATAGTCTGCTTAAGATTTATGAAACAAGAAGCGACAAAATTGGATTTATTTATATGTAAAAAATGTAAGGGATAAGTGTACCTATTTTTATTGCTCGTGTGTACTTTGATAGATCTGCTTAGAAATTTTGATGATTTGTATATTATTCACTTTCAGTATGTTGTTTCCTTATGTACTATCTACATGCCTATCTCAGGTATGAAGGACAGCGTGATATGCTGTACAATCAGACATTCAACTTGGACCAAGTTGCCTTTGCTGCTGAGGGCATCAAAGATGCTCAACAAACTGTAAGTTTTATAAACTTTCGTGAAAGTTTTGAGGTAATGAAGAAGATTTACATTATTTTTTGATTCATTAGTTAGATCTTGTCTTTTTTAGGTGTCCGCATTGAAGTCAGCGAACAAGGAATTGAAAGGGATGATGAAGACTGTGAAGATTGAAGATATAGATGTATGCTTGAGCTTCTTGCTTGTTACTATTATCTTAGTGAACCCAGTCTTGGTAGTTTCAAAGATGATTATCTGAATATCTTTTGCCTTTGTTTTTTTGGGTGCATAGAGCATGCAAGATGAGATGATGGATCTGATGGATGTTAGCTCAGAAATTCAAGAATCCCTTGGTAGAAGCTACAATATTCCTGATGACATAGATGAGGACGATCTTATGGGCGGTAATCTGAATTTTACTTGCACTGGAGTATTATTTTCAGATATAACCATGTATTTTATGGGCACTTTAGTTCTAGATAGGAAATCGTGGTTCTTTGTTGTTACCGTGGTTTATCTTACTTTGTTGCTGTTTGTGTACGTTAATACAGAGCTTGATGCCCTAGAAGCTGACATGGGTACAGAGACTGAATCAGATGCTGTGCCTTCATATCTGCAACCAGATACGGATCTGGATGCAGAACTCAATTTGCCTGCAGCTCCAACAGGGAATGCAGTGCAAAACAGGCCAAATGCTCAGGTATTCCTACGGTCATCTTAATGACAAAATAAATTAGGTTGCATTCAAGTGTTTTATGCTAAATATGAGTATCTGGAAAGTTTCCTCTACACTTAATGCTGTAAAAAGGAGTCTTAGTACTTGCTAATTATTTTGTTATGGGAATTGATCATTGTCCTTAAAACTTTTAAGCATACAAGCCACTAACATAAGCACTACCTAAACCTTCTGTTCTTTTGAAGTTTTTGTAGAGAAGATAACCATCTGTAAAACTAAATAGTTGTGCAAAGTAAATATGATGCCCTTACGGTTATTACTGAAGCTATGTGCTATTCCATAAGCCGAAGTCAAATCTTGAAAACATGAGAAGAAACCGCTGCTGATAAAAAATTTGCATCTCTTTCGAAGCATAGTTTTATTAGTGCAATTTGGAGAAGCATGATATTTACTGAAATATTTTTTGTTGCAGGCTGAGGATGAATTTGGTTTACCAGCTGTGCCCAGAGCCTCTTTACGGGGTTAAGAGCAAGCGGCAGCTAGTAATGAGGTTGATGTTAATACATTCTTTTATCTGTGATATAGCTCCTTGTACCCCCTTTGGATGGACAATGGCGATATCAGGCTGCTCGTCTGTGAACATGTTTTTATCTGTTCCCAAAGCTAAACTGTCTTTAATGTGAGGGCATATTATTATAACCGTTTTATGGCTTCCCGTTCCAATGTAAGCTTGTCGCATGGTGCTCATCGTGTATGTTTGTTTTGTGATTCTTAGATTGTACAGTATTTTTATGGTGCTCATGATTACATTGACTTTGAAAGAGACTAATTTTCCATATCACAATAGTTTCACTTGGGGCATTTGGTGTGGCTTGTCTGCAGTATAATGGGCATCACTGATTGCCTGTGCGTTCACTTGTTGCAGGGCATTCCTATAATCTGGCAGCAGAACTGTTTGATAAACAGGTTAATATTTGCCAGTTAAATCTCCATATTGTGTTAACTAATTAAACTAAGCCAATAGAAGCTGAAGAGTGGTCTATTGTAGCTTTATAGAAGTTGTTATCATCTTTCTGAGCGTAGTAGCTAAACTAGAAATAAATTTTGATACTCTGTTGTCTGCTTTAATGGTGTCGTCGCTATACGGCCATCCTTTTTCTCGGGGAACTAAGTTAGCAATGCTGGGGCTATGCAGGATCAGGATCAAGTAACTTGTTCTGTTTACAAGTTGCTGTCTATAACATGTTTATGAATAACGTGTTTCTTTGGTGAATGCATTCCTTGTGGTCAACGGGTGACTGTCTACCTTATTTAGCACTTCATTTTTCTGATGGCATACTTGGGGGACTAAGTTGAAAGCTGACAATTTTGTTCTTGGAACATTCTTTCTCAGTATCATTGTAGTTATTATCTAGGGTTTTTTTCCCTAGAAACCACCTTAATAATGGGGTAATTATACGAAAACCACCTTTCATTTTCAATTTATATATAAACCACCTTAAAAGTTAATTTTTGTTGCAATCAACCACCTCCTAGTCAAATTTTCACTAAAAACTAAAAATAAGCTTAAAAAATTCAACTTCAAGGTACGTGAGTTGTATCCTAATAAGATCCAAATACTAAAAAATGTGTCATGTACATTGAATGTGAGTTTTTTAAGGGTAATTTTGGGTTTTAAGTGAAGAATTTGACTGGGAGGTGGTTGATTGCAACAATAACCAACTTTAAATGTGGTTTATGTATAAATTGAAAATGAAAGGTGGTTTCCGTATAATTACTCTATTAGTAAGGTGGTTTCTAGGAAAAAACCCTATTATCTACCATGGGACAAGGGCTGAGCTACACTCATTGTTGTGGGTCTTTCACACGCACACACGCACACCCAAAAAAAGAGGTTGGGGTTTTGACTACCATATTTGACTCTTGTACCCAACAAACTTTGCTATAGAAGAATCCATGTATTATATTGAACTGGGCACAACTTGCAGAAACTACTACAGGTCCATCTAAAATACTTTGCTATGGTCAAATGAAATAATCTTTAATAAAACACATGGCAACAAAAGGAGCAAAGAAAAGAACAGAAAAACAAAAAAAATCAAGAATGGATTGAACAATAGCAGAGGAAACTAATATTGTTAACACAAGATTCGAGGAGAAACGACAAAGGAACGAGGCAAATTGAATCGAAATAGCAGCTAGAACGATGATCAGAGCCATCTGATAGTGACATCAGACGTATGATTCATGATCAGAAGTCTAATTTTAGACGTCTGATTGGGCAGGGGAGACGCCTGAATTTGAACAACAGTTTTTTTTTTATATTTTTGTACAGAGACATCTAGTTCTTTTCTTATAGATGTTTGATTTTTGGTTCATGCATCTGGTCTAATATTTCAAACGTCTATTTTAGTTCGTTTTAATAATTAACTCTCTAATAATGTAATTAATGGTTTAAATAGACTAATTAATTATTTTAACTTGTTTAAAGAGAATTTATGATTTTTTTGATAATGTAGGAGTAGTCCCATGAGATACCTACACATATTTGGAGTGTTTTGATCAATCGGTTTAACTCAGCACATGATAAATACATATATAACTCGTTATAAGGTGAATGAATGGTTTAATGAAATCCTTATGAGTAGTTTGTGCTAGAGATGATATAGTAGGATGTTATACCTAATCTTTATACATGTAGGTGGGTGTAGGGACCTATATCCTAGACTATGGAGTGTACCCCGACGTAGTTAGTCCTAATACATGAGTCGACAAGGTAGCTGATCTCTGACCTAAACCGTTCTGATTAGTAATAACTAGGTTGTGTGATGTTGCCATAGGATATGGATTGTAGTGCATAAGATTACATGTGCAAATTAAATAACATCGGGATGGGGAATAAGTTATGATATGAATCGCGTCTTAAGATTGATTGGTTGGCCAGAGGACTCCTACGTGAGTACATATTTTATAATTTTGTATCAGTTATGTGTAACCACCTTAAGTGGGCCGATTAATAATTTCATATCTAAATAAAAAAATAATATCTTTAAAATGTTGTTTAGGTGTAATATACATATGTTGCGTGCACAACACAACTTGCAGTTCCCCATATTTCCTCGCTTAGACCTTCTGTCTAACCCTTTTATGGACACCCCTCTCTTCAGGTAGCGAAGTGTGTCCGACTGCAGCAAACCAGGTTTGCATGAATAAGTAAGTTATGAGGAAGTAGCCAGAGCCATGCAGTAGTTTATGTAAATAATGTTTAGATCAATTGTTTATTTTGATTCAGTAGATACCTCATGTTATTCTCCACGTACAATTATCTAGATTTGATGGTCGAGTTTGAGCCAAGACTTGTATTTTCTTTTTGAATATTGAAGTTATCTATCTAGTTGGACGAGATACTTAGACAATTTGTTATATCTCTGTTTTTATTTCCACTTGTTATTCCTATGATGTTGATGTTATTGTGATGAGACCTATACTTTTCATGTATATTTGTATTGTACATGGTTGTGGATGTATATTATAAAACGAGTTACAAGGTGTTTACAGAATGTTTCTTACTTTGGTGCTATAAATATTCTACCCACTAGGTCATTCATGTCTTCGGGGTGTGAAAATAGTCCTAGGACTATAACCACACCCCCTTCCCACCTTATTTAGTCCAAAATATTTGGACTATTGAATTTCAATAGAGTAAATAGTCTAGCCTAATACGGCTCCAAAATTATATTAAGCATCATTATTTTATAATAAAGGATAAAGAGTTATTACCTTAAACTAATGACCAATCCAAACATGGCCTCAATGTGATGTATAACATAATAATGTGTTATATATCCATTTTAGGTTAATAAAAAAGTTAATGTTATCCATATACTCCCGTCTAATAACTATTGCCAATTCTTTATATTTAGTGTTGATAAAGACTAGAAGATTTTTCTTTGGTCTACACAAGAGACCAACCCCACAATGTGAGTTTTATTTTTCATTTTTATTTCTTATTTAGAAAGGCATGTTTAGGATTTAATTTCTTGCTTAGAACTCATGCTAGGATTTTATGCTTTGTAATGTATGATCCTCTTACTTTTTATTCTTGTTTTCTAGGAGTATCTGAGTAGCTAATTTCCTTAAGAAATCTTGGATTAGATGAAGCTAGTTTAATTTCTATTTAGGTTTTAAATTGCTCTCTTTTGTACTTAATGAATCATGCTTAGCATAATCAATTAGAATAATAGTTGGTAGAAAAAATTGATAGGCTATACTTATCTTAAATGGTTTGATAGTTTATGCTTTTTATTCTAGAATTACTATCATGTTGTTTCTTTCTATTCATGAATGGTGATATTGCCATGAATTTGATAGGTTATGCTTTTTAAATAACTTGATAATCTATGCTTAAGAAATTTAGTGATATGAAAATTAAAAGAGAGTAGTTTTAAAATCTAAATAGGAATTAACTAGTGGATTTAATCATAGATTCCTAATTTCGTAACTAGTTTTTCTCAGAACTCTTTTGTTTGCTTTCCTCTCTTGGTTTTTCTCTCCATCTTGCTTTAGCCCTTTTATTTGCATCAAATCAACACCCAAACCAATATTTATTCTCTCTTTCCTACACAATTCAAGAACCATTCTATGAGCCTTCTTTGATCACACCTACCTTGTGGGATCGACACTTGCATGCTACATACACATAAGTTGTGCACTTGTAATATTTATAATTAGAACACATTAATATATAGTTTAGTCTGTTTAGACTATTTATCTATTTTTAATTTTTATTTAAGAGAGGATATCAGTATTTAATAATGCAGCAGTCGTCCCATGAGATACCTACATAATATATGGAGTGTTTCAATCACTTGAATAACTTCAAACATGTTAAATGAATATAGAACTTGCTATAAGGTGAACAAATGGTAAAATGAATATTGTTATTAATTAAATGTTGCTAGAGTTGACATATTAGGATTTACACCATAATCATCATACATGTAGGCGACTATAGAGAACTGAATCCTAGACTAGGGAGTATACCCCAATTTAATTAGTCCTACTATATGAGTCAACTAGGTAGTTGATCCCTAACCTACATAGTTCTTGTTAGTACTAACTAGATTGTGTGAGGTTACCATAGTATATAAATTTTAGTACATAACATTACATGTAAAAATTAAATAACAATGGGATGGGGGATAAGTAATAAAATGAATCACGACTTAAGGTTAGCTGGTTGGATAGAAGACTCTGACGTGAGTACCTATTTGATGATTATGTGTTATATATGTGTAACCACCTTAAGCAGGCTGACTCAATCATTTATATCCAAATAAGAATGTAATTAATTTTTTTAATACGTTATTTATGTTTTAATATATATTGCGTGTACAACACTACATGATATATTGTTCTGAAACTTATTATCGTTTTCGTTGATTCTTATATTCATTCTTGTCTAGGTGATAAGGATTTAAATATTATTGTGTAGCTAATCTTTGATTCTTGCAGTTTGCTATATTTTTCTCACTTATACATGATGTCTAACCCTTTTATGGACCCCCTTTTCAGGTAATGAAGTGGGTCCGACTGCAGCAGACCAAGTATAGTTAAATAAGCAAATTATAAGAAAGTAGTCAGAGCCATGCAGTAGCGATTATAAAACAACGATTACTTTAATTGTTTATTATTCAATAGATACTTCATGATATCATTTTTAGATATTTATCTACTATTTTGATTGCCATGTTTGAGCTAAGACTTATATTTATTATTAGATAAAGTAGTTTATCTATCTAGTGGACTTAGTACGTTGGACAATTGTTATACCTCTTTCTTATTTCTGCTTGATTAATGTTGTGATGTTGATATTTTTGTGATGAGACCTATACTTTCATGTCTATTTATATTATGAATGATAGTGGATGTATAACAAAACAGGTTACCGGGTATTTATAGAACACTTTTTATTTTTGGATCTATAAATATTTCGCCACCAGGTCATTACCCGTGAGCAGGGCATGACAGTGTTGGAGATTAATAATATGCATATAAGTATAAAGTCAATTTCGCATTTGCACAAACTTAATGATTTCGCAGTTGAGTTGATAATTTATATTAATTATTGTTGTATGATATTTATGCTTAAAGCGATGCAAGATTAAGTGTTAACGCAGGCCTTGCAGTCTCAGGGCATAGGTGACACACATTTAGTTTCTAATCACATGACCAGAGAGTAGTGGAGGGAAGTCGTTAATGGTACTTTTGGTTTTAAACCCTCCAAGAAAGGGAGGGTTGTCATCATCGAGTGATGGAGTTAGCTCATAAGCTATAGCTAAGAGTAGGACTAGCGAGCCGGTCGTGACCTCTTAGTGACAAATTAGATATCATCTATGATTGCCGATATCGGGTAGTACAAGATCTCTATAAGAACCCTACAAGGGCATGAATAGGGTTATTGAGATATTTTAGTTATTTTTATGGATTTGTGAGGAGGAAGGAAAAGATTTGCAAAGATAGAAGAAACTTTAGATGGTGTGATGGCGGGAATAGATTAGGGGAAGATCAATGGGAATGTCGGATGATCTCAATAGGAATGTCTCTAGAAAAGTGAGGGAAGTTCAACAAATATCTCTGTTGTGTGAGAGGGAATTTATAGAGAGATAGTTCCTTGAAATGTGAAAGGAAGAAATAGAGAATTTATATGAAAGAGAAATCACAACAGAGAACTTACACAAGATGTATAAAGTGGTTCGTCCTTCAACTGGACTAAGTCTACCTACCTAGTACCTCAACTAGTTTATGACAAATTCACTATAATTAAACTTCCTTTAGAAGTTCTTGGATTACAACACACCTTCCTACCATACTTGACAACCTCAAGTTGGTAGCTTCTCACCACTCTTCACCCTAAAAAGGTCACTCGTTTACAAAGGAATAATCATGGGTTCTCTCAATACAAGATTTGAGAACAATCACTCATACAACAGCAAGCACTCTTGATTTTACAACTTGAGGCTCTAATAGCTTGCTAATGTTAAAGTAAGTTGATTTAGTGGCACTTAAGGATTTTTTTATCAGGAAGAGAGTATATTGAATATGAAAAAATTGATAGTAATAACTCTTTGAAATGTAGATGGTTGGAATAAATTGAATGAGCTCAATGATGAGAATATTTATAGAGATGATTTTTGATTGTCGGAGACAATGTCGTTGGAGAGAAAATAATTTACAATGGAGTTTTTGAATGGAGGAGAAAATAGGAGCGCATGGAGGGCTGCTAACTTGAGGAAGCTATGAAAAAGCATGCTGCCATGGCCGCACACTTTAAAGCATATGATTATGAAAATAATATCCATGAAGGTAGCACACAAGTACACAACTATTTAAACAATTGTTTATAGGGAATAGCCTCACATGGGAAAGGATTAAAGAAATTGAGGAGGGAGAAAATGGATGTTGGTATAAACAATTCCCTTGAGTAAAATAGTCAAGAGAAAAGTGAGCTGCTTGGAATGAAAGGCTCTCGTTCTCCTTTATGATAAGATAATGTAAAAGAAATCTAGAAGGATAAGGGTTTGAGTAGCGTGAGTCAAATAGGGTGATGTCAGGAAAAAGTAATTTATTCAAGGCTCATTGAGTTTGATATCTATGAGAGAAGGTTTTGTTTAAAAACGAATAAACAAAGTAAAGGAACACTCATCATTTTATCTTCAGACAAAGAGTTGATGAGATAAGACAAGAGTGTTGTTTTCTTTGCATAGCTTCGAGATAAAGGATTGCTGAGGAGATAGATTAGGATCAGTTGTGAAAGCAACTGTCAGGTCAGTTTTAATAAAAGAGAGGCCTTGTTAGTTTGATGCCTTTAATACATTAAGATTGAGTGGCCAGAGATAAAGATAATATGTTATTGATAGAATATAGGGCAAGATAGATCTATCCATGGGAAGTTCCAGGGGAAGATCGATAGAGTTAGGGGAGGATCTAGGAAAGTTGTATGGAAAGATCTAATGATAGGAGTTGTGCCATTAATCTTGTCTTACTTTGAAAATAACAAACTTCATAAATTATATCTAAGACTCATGAATCTTAGAAACTTTATTGCTTCTACTCTAGCCGAGATTTCAAAGCACAATGCAAGTCTTGTTGGTCTTGAACTTCGATAATGTTTGCTTGTTAGCTTAACTATTTTTTCTTTCTTTGTTTATTTGCTCAATTTGTTGATTTTGCGTTATAGGAATTGTGAGCATTCTTTTATCATCATTGTATTATCTAAAATAATCAATAATTAAACATATTAGTACATATTAATTTAGTTTCTATTAGTCAAATTATGGGGTTCACAATCTCTAATCTTTAACCTGACGTGACTTTCAATATTCTTCCAACTTTTTCGGGTGAGCTAGAGGGTGTACAAATAGCCTAGGATGTTGTGTGGTGCATCGCTACTTCTGCTTCCTTAAGGGAAATTCTTTCCCAAGATATATACATTGCTATTGCTTTGATTGCGTTTGCAGAGTTTAAACCATCCAATGTTAGATTTGGTAGTGGAGAGGTATATATGTCTAAATATATGTATACGTTATGAATTTTGTGAAATACATTCTCATATTGACTTGCAGTCTTTTCAGGTTAGGGATCAATAGTACTATAATGTGTTCAGATGTAGCTGCCACTAATCAAGGACGCGATGATGATGATGAGGAGTGAGTTCTTTTATATGTATTGTATTTTATGGTCAAGTACATTTTATTAGACATTTATGGACTTCTGGATAGTGTTAGACATGTATGGACATGTGGAGTTGTTTTTATATTTGATTGTTGCATGTATTTGTGATTTTATTGCTTTATAGATGGATATGTGAGATGTGCTTTACATACTACTTGTGTATGTTGGATATGAAGATGTGGTTTGAATATTGGATATTGTGGTTTGAATTGATAGATATGGAGATGTGACATGCAATCTGTATACAAGATTATTGGAATTGTATAGGGAGTCAACCGATTCAACCGACTACTTTTTTGTGCAGCAATAAACATTACTGACAAGTAGGCTGCCACCAATGTTCATTGGCGATCGGCTACAAGTCGCTAATGTATAAAATATTGGCGATGGCTAAGCCATCACTACTGAGTATTAGTGACAGCCTTCCCAACAACAATGTTATACATTAGTGAAGAGTGACCCGTCTCCAATGAGTATTGGCGACGGGGATGCATCGGTTGCGAATGATTACCCATCGCCAATGCTCACTTATCTCTAATGTTCACTAGTGATGGGTCTATTGTGACCAATGCACATAGGTGATGGACTTATTGGCGACGCCTCAAAACGCATAGCTGATATGCATTGATGACGGATTTATTAGCATAAGTGATGGATCACCCCGTCACAAATGCTCTGTTTTCTACTAGTGAGCATATCTCCGACATTTTAACTATCTTCTAGTTAGAAACATGATTATAGGGTCAAAACCACCGCCTTCAACTAAGTGAACTGAGAGCATCTAATTAAGGTAGATGACTTATACTTATCTTCAAATTCACTTTATGGAGTAGAATCTATTTAAATGTTGGTTCATACGGTTTCCAATCGTCTCAGGAATCTATTGCTGATTACCTTCTATAGAGAAAACCTCCAATTACAAGAACTGGAAATTAGTGCAATGGATATAAACGAAATAATCATTAATTTTTTTTATTATTCTCTTATTTTGTATGGGCTTAACCAATGGCTTTTACTCAGTTCATGCTGGATTTGCTTCATAGGTACATTATGGTGTGTTGATTTGTTTTCTTTTTTCCCTTCTACTTTTTTTGGGAGAAGAAAGTGGTTTTGATTGAGAAACTTTTCTACCAAATATATATTTTGAGTTTGATTTGAATGTGAAAAGGACTTTCATTCTAATAAGTAAACTTGATCGATGATTCCTAGGAGTGGGAGGGATTTTCTATCGATAATATAGACTTTCAATGATGACATGTTTTCACTCAAGAAAGCAAACTTTAAAAAATATTCGATTTACAAACAAGGATTTTGATTTGATCTTTAGGAAAATAAACCCTATCATTTTGGATTTTAGTTTTATATGGTAATACTAGGGAATTGGGTATTAATAGGTGTGAAATATTATGAAGAAGAGAAGAGAGATAGCAGAGGAATTAGGGTTTGGCTTAACCACGACACAAGCGAGATATTATATATATATATATATATATATATATATATATATATATATATATATATATATATATATAGGATGCAATGTACAATTTACATATAGACCCTTATGACAATTGTAGTTGCACTATTACCCCCCCTCAATCTGGGCGGGGTGGAATACAGACGGACAGATTGTGCTTTAAGAAAAGAAACCTCTAAGAAGACAAACCCTTAGTGAAAATGTCTGCAAGCTGAAGCTGTGTGGGAACATAACGAACAACCAAATCACCATGAGCCACTCGCTCCCGAACAAAATGATAATCGACCTTGATATGCTTGCTGCGATCATGTAGAATAGGATTGGTCGTGATATATGTGGCACTAATATTATCACAGAATAGAGTCACTGGATGACGTAGAACAATCCCAAGCTCAACCAAGATGTGTCGAATCCACAATGTTTCAGCTACTGTGTATGCAAGGGCTCGATATTCAGCCTCCGTCGAGGACTTGGACACTGTAGGTTGCTTCTTGGAGCGCCAAGAGATGAGATTAGGGCCAAAAAACACCGCATAACCTAAGGTGGAGCGGGAGCTATCAGGACAACCAGCCCAATCAGCATCGAAGTAGGCAACAATAAGGGTCGGACCAGTGGCCTTGCGAAGAGAGAGAGGCCATGATCGGCTGTGCCCTGCAAGTACCTGTAAATTCTTTTGACGGCAAGGAGGTGAGTGGTACGAGGAGCATGCATAAACTGAGAAACAACATGAATAGCAAATGTAATATCAGGCCTTGTAATTGTAAGATATTGTAAAGCACCAACCATGCTCCTATATACAGAGGGATCTGCTATTAACTCACCATCAGTAATGGATAAATTAGTCTTAGCCGCAATGGATGTACGCAGGGGAGTAAGAGTATGCAAATGAAGTTTACGTAAGAGGTCCTGAACATATTTATGTTGAGACAAGAATAGAATGTCAGGCGTACGAGTGACTTAAACACCCAAAAAATAATGGATATCACCAAGGTCCTTCATTGCAAATTGATCAGATAATAGGCAAATAAAATGATGAATGAGGGAAGGAGAGGAGCCTGTAAGAACAATGTCATCAACATACAAAAGAAGAACAATAATATCAGAGCCTCTATGATGAACAAACATGGAGGAATCAGATTTACTGCAGTGGAAGCCAAGGGACAGAAGAAAACTACTAAACGATGAAACCAAGCACGAGGAGCCTGTTTGAGACCATAAATCGCCTTATTTAGTTTGCAAACATGGGTTGGAAAATCCGGATGAACAAAACCAGGAGGTTGTTTCATGTATACCTCCTCAGTGAGAAGACCATGCAGAAAGGCATTTTTAACATCGAGCTGTCGAATAACCCAGCCAAAGGAAATAGCCAACGATAGTACAAGATGAATAGTGGTAGGTTTAACCACAGGGCTGAAAGTTTCATGAAAATCAATACCAGCTTGCTGATGAAAATTCTGAGCAACCAAACGAGCTTTGTACCGCTCAATAGAACCATCTGAATTATATTTTATCTTGTAAACCCACTTACAACCAACCAAATTTTTTCGTTTATCAAACGGAACCAATTGCCAAGTGTTATTATTGATGAGTGCATTAAATTCTTCTGCCATTGTATTTTCCCACGATTTATCTTTCGAAGCTTATGTGAAATTTGATGGTTCAGAGGCAAGGAGTGTTGTATGCAGGGATAATAAATGACGTGGTTTCACAATACCTAACTTAGAGCGAGTCTGCATAGGGTGTGGTTGAGAAGTGAGGGGTGGAAGCTCGCATGATAGAGGAGATGAGGAAGTCTCGAGACCGAGTCACCGTGCAGGCAGGCGAGGCCGGTATTGCGCGAGTCTTGTGGCGAGAGGAACCATACAAGGCCTGCCGGACGCCACGGTGGCTCACAGGCGAGGAACTGGCGTATGCCGCATCCGCGATCGAAAAATTTGGCGGCAATGGAGCAACCGATGGTACATACACCGGCAGGAGAGCCACTGGTAGCCAAGGATGGGGGTGACGGACAAGCTAAGGAAGTTTCAGGCAACGAGCGCACAGGTGGTGTGTGTGATGGAAGAGAATGCACAGGAAGGGTTGTAGGAGATCTCAAGTTGATAGGAGAGGACACAGAGGAGACGCTAGATGTCGAGAATTGCGGAGAGAAAGAGGACTCCATAGGAGAGCTAGGTGGGCACAAGGCTAAAGTTGTGACGAACAAAAAAGAAGACGAATCAGGTGACTTGTTAACAACCATGGTGGAATAGGGAAATATAGACTCATGAAATCGAACATGACGACTAACATAGACACGACCCGTAACCAGATCAAGGCAACGATAACCTTTATAATGAGGAGCATAACCTAAGAAAATACAACGTTTAGAACGAGGCTGAAATTTGTTGGTAACTTGAGCCGAAATATTCGGAAAACATTCACAACCAAACACTCGAAGAAAGTCCTAGTCAGGTTTTGTTTTAAAAAGTCATTGATAGGGAGAGATGCCGTCTAAAAGAGGAGTAGGTAATCGATTAATCACAAATACAGCTGTATAGACAGCATCAATCCAAAAATAGGATGGCAACTGAGCATCAATCAAAAAAGCACATGCCATCTCAATAATGTGTCGATGTTTGCGCTCAGCCACGCCATTTTGTTGGGGCGTGTCAGGGCACAACTTGCGAAAATAAATCCCATTTTCTAGAACAAGTTGTTTAAAAGCTTTGTTATCAAATTCTTTACCACCATCACGCTGAAACATTTGAATTTTATAAGAAAATAAATTTTCAACCAACTTTTGAAAGTGACAAAAATGGGTAAAAACTTCTGATTTCAATTTCATGGGATATATCCAAGTAAATCGAGTACAATCATCAACAAAACAAATATAATATCGAAAACCCAAATTAGACGGAACTGGTGATTGCCATACATCGGAATGAATCAAATATAAAGGAGTACTATAGAAATGCTCAACATTACAGAAAGGTAATCGATGCGATTTTCCAAGTTTACATGAAACGCATTTATTCTCAAAGTTTGTTGCCGTCACAATGGCATTATTGTACCTAAGCTGATTTAAGACACGACTACCACAATGACCTAAGCGACGATGCCATATATCTCCTTTATCAGTCAAGGAAACGAGAGCTGTGCCAGAATCAGACTCAATGGAAGAGGAAAGTGGGTAGACACCGTTTCTACTGGAACCCTGAAGAAGAACCTTCCCCGTGGTTTTGTCCTTAACATGCACAGAAGAGGAGTTAAAATTAGCCACACAATTATTATCATCACATAAGCGTTTGACAGATATTAAATTGTGCTTTAACTTAGGAACATGAAACACAGAGTTAAGACGAATCGATGTGGCAGAAGAATTTAAATGTAGATCACCAATATTAGCAATAGGTAAAAGGTTACCGTTTCCTACTAGGACTTTAGTTTGACCGGTATAAGGAGTTTTTCTAGATAATATACCTTCAAATGGTGTCATATGAGAGGACGCGGCAGAATCTGGATACCACAAGGCCTCATTAGCATCGCCATGAGACATAGCAGCAAACGATGGAGCGGTGTGAGGACTTGAAACAGAGCCTGTAGTACCCCCCCCCCTGAGAAATAAAACGAGAACAAGAAGCAGCGGTGTGACCTGGACTAAAACAAAGTTGATAAATAACTGTAGATGGACAAGAGCCCAATATCCCATTAGAAGCCGAGTTAGAAGCAAGATCCATATAATTAGAAGTAGTAGTGTCAATCATATCTGAACAATTAAAAAGGATATTACCATTTGCATGATTTAGCTGAGGACCCCACATTTGTGCACGAAAATTTTGTTGGTCATACAAACCACGGCCACCTGATGATGTGCGACCGAGACCACCACGGAATCCCCGACCGCGGCCGCCTCGCCATGACCCACGGCCGTGCCAGCTGCCCGAGGCCGAAGGGGGCTGCTACTGTGTCCCCGAGTTGGGTGGGTTTGGGCTTGCTACAGTAGCAGTTGAAGTACCCGAGCCACCTGAAGTGGTTATGCCGGCGACAAGAGCTTGATGGTGAGGAACGTCGGGATCTCGTTCCTTCAAATAGCGAACACGTTGTTCATGAAGGATCAACTTTGAGCGGAGGTCATCAAAGGTGATATTGTTGCCAAAGTAGGTCACCGCCGTGACGAGCGATTCATAATCACTGTTCAAACCAAAGAGAGTGTGTTGCACGAGCTCAGTATCACTCAAAGGGGAATTAATCGCAGCAAGTGGCGCAACTACTTTTATCTCGCACAAATAAACCTCCATGGATTGATTTTCACTTTTCTTGATCGTCGTAATAGTCCGTTTCAATTCCATAACGCGAGCAAGACCACTCGTAAAGAAGTGACGTTATGTCGATCCCAAATCTGAAAAGAGTCGCAAGATCATGAACTTCAACTAAAACCTCTCGAGATAAAGTAGCAAATAGCCACGGCGTAGGCTTTGATCGATCGAATCCACGTCATGTAGTGAGAATTGAGTTGAACACCATCGGTATACATTGGCGGAGGAGGACACGATCCATCAACAAAACCAAGTAAATTATGGGAAATCAATAACGGTGAATTGCATTTTCCAAGTTAAATAGTCTTCAATAGTTGTTAGTTTAACCGTGACAAGATTCGTGACATTAGAAGCCGCCAAAGCCAAAGAAAAGAAAGGACTTGAATTGGGCATGGAGGAATAAGGCCACCGAGATTCAAGTCATGAAGCCCGAAGCTAATTGATCAATCCCCATGGTTGGTGCGGACGGCGGGAACAAGGCACGAGGAAGAAGCGATGGCGGCGTCAAAAGCTGCTGTGGATGTAGGGAACGTCTGTGATTGTGCAAAAGAGAGAACAGATTATTTGATTCGCTGATTGTGCAAAAGAGAACAGATCATCGGCGGAGGTATGGTAGTCGTGTTTGGTTGTGGGATCTCCAGAAGGCATAAGAGAGCGGAATCGATGTGGAACTCTGAGATGAAATTGGAGTCGTCGAGGTCAGACTCGTGGCCGAACTCGAAGAGGAATTTGAAGCCATGATTCGTCGAACGTAAGAGAAAAATTGAACAGTACTCTTGGGCGAACAGTACCGCGGCGATGAACAGTACTATCGGGTTAACAGTGCAGCGGCGATGAACAGATTGTTAGGGTTTCACTGGAGCTCTGATACCATGTGAAATATTATGAAGAAGAGAAGAGAGAGAGCAGAGGAATTAGGGTTTCGGCTTAACCCTGACACAAGCCGAGATACCGTATATATATAGGATACAATGTACAATTTACATACAGACCCTTATGACAATTGTAGTTGCACTATTAATAGGTAATAATGGGTACTAAGAAACTAATTCTCCACCGTCATGAATGGTATAAGGATATTACCATTTGCATGATTTAGTGAGGACCCCACATTTGTGCACGAAAATTTTGTTGGTCATACAAACCACGCCACCGATGATGTGCATCGAGACCACCACGGAATCCCGACCGCGCCGCCGCCATGACCCACGGCCGCGTCCGCCCGAGGGGGCTGCATCTGTCCCCGAAGTTGGGTGGGTTTGGGCTTGCTACAGTAGCAGTTGAAGTACCCGAGCCACCTGGCGGGTTATGCCGGCGACAAGAGCTTGATGGTGAGGAACGCCGATCTCGCTCCTTCAAATAGCGAACACGTTGTTCATGAAGGATCAACTTTGAGCGGAGGTCATCAAAGGTGATATTGTTGCCAAAGTAGGTCACCGCCGTGACGAGCGATTCATAATCACTGTTCAAACCAAAGAGAGTGTGTTGCACGAGCTCAGTATCACTCAAAGGGGAATTAATCGCAGCAAGTGGCGCAACTACTTTTATCTCGCACAAATAAACCTCCATGGATTGATTTTCACTTTTCTTGATCGTCGTAATAGTCCGTTTCAATTCCATAACGCGAGCAAGACCACTCGTAAAGAAGTGACGTTGTAATCGATCCCAAATCTGAAAAGAGTGCGCAAGATCATGAACTTCAACTAAAACCTCTCGAGATAAAGTAGCAAATAGCCACGAGCGTAGGCTTTGATCGATCCGAATCCACGTCATGTAGTGAGAATTGAGTTGAACACCATCAGTATACATTGGCGGAGGAGGACACGATCCATCAACAAAACCAAGTAAATTATGGGAAATCAATAACGCGGTGAATTGCATTTTCCAAGTTAAATAGTCTTCAATAGTTGTTAGTTTAACCGTGACAAGATTCGTGACATTAGGCGCCGCCAAAGCCAAAGAAAAGAAAGGACTTGAATTGGGCATGGAGGGAATAAGGCCACCTGAGAGATTCAAGTCATGAAGCCCAGAAGCTAATTGATCAATCCCCATGGTTGGTGCGGACGACGGGAACAAGGCACGAGGAAGAACTGATGGCGGCGGCGTCCAAAACGCTGCTGTGGATGTAGGGAACGTCTGTTGATTGTGCAAAAGAGAGAACAGATTATTTGATTCGCTGATTGTGCAAAAGAGAGAACAGATCATCGACGGAGGTATGGTAGTCGTGTTTGGTTGTGGGATCTCCGAGAAGGCATAAGAGAGCGGAATCGATGTGGAACTCTGAGATGAAATTGGAGTCGTCGAGGTCAGACTCGTGGCCGAACTCGAAGAGGAATTTGAAGCCATGATTCGTCGAACGTAAGAGAAAAATTGAACAGTACTCTTGGGCGAACAGTACCGCGGCGATGAACAGTACTATCGGGTTAACAGTGCAGCGGCGATGAACAGATTGTTAGGGTTTCACTGGAGCTCTGATACCATGTGAAATATTATGAAGAAGAGAAGAGAGAGAGCAGAGGAATTAGGGTTTCGGCTTAACCCTGACACAAGCCGAGATACCGTATATATATAGGATACAATGTACAATTTACATACAGACCCTTATGACAATTGTAGTTGCACTATTAATAGGTAATAATGGGTACTAAGAAACTAATTCTCCACCCGTCATGAATGGTATAAATAACCTTATTATATGTAATATTTTGATAAAATCTGTACTCTAAATGATTGGGCAATTTGAAAATTTTAACTACATTTTTATGGTAAAAATCACCCTACTTCTAGCGGTGAGCATTTTCAGTACTAACCGATTAAACCGACCAAACTGACTAAATTTTGGTGGTTCGGTTTGGCTTTAGAATGTAAGGCCCTGATCTTCTCGATATTTATTAATAATTAAAGGGAGTAATTTGCATAATATTAATTTTTCTATACTCAACATGTTAAATCCCATAAAGCACAATTTTATTATATCACGCTTCATCAGTTAAACATGAGTTTGGACTAAATATTAAAGAGATCTCATATATAAACCTAAGGGGTATTAGAGTAAAGATTAATATTTGTAAATAAGTCCATAAGTTATAAATACCCATATAAACCTTGAGTTTTATTTCATTTGATGAATTCCATCTCTAGGAGTTTTACAACAGATGATGGCTAGAGAAGGAGGAGATACAATAGGAGAAAATAATCATCGTTTTGGCGAGTGTTTCTCACTTGCTATTTCATTGTTACCTCAATTCTTTCAGCTTTATCTCTTTAATTCTGATGGAAAGCCTTGAAAAGTTCATCCTAATCTCTTTGGAGTATTCAAGTGATGTTTTCTTATAATTTTACATGTGTTATGATCAGATCAAATAGGTATAATACCTCAAAGGATCAATTAAATCAGAAAACATGCACAAAACATACATAAACCCTAGTTTTTATCTTTTTGCATGTTTTGAACGTGTAAGATGTGCTAGAACTATGATATTTTGACCCTAAGACACGTCTAAGGAGGCACGAGGAAACTGGAGGAAGTTCGGTGAAGAAACAACATCGCAACAGATCAAATAGCAGCAGCTCAACAGGGCGGCAGCCGACTAACGCAGAGGCAGGCGGCTAAACTTTAGTTAACCAGCTGAAAATGGCATATGAGAAAGATCCAATTTTGGGAAAGTCCGTAAGAACCGGCTGGTCCTTGACCCAACCGGGTGGTTTGGTGATTTCAGGCGGCTAATATGTTGTCCAGCCAACTGATTTACATTGTATTTATTTTTACCTTCTATTAAGGCTTTTCTAGTTGACAGGTTCTTGACGTTAGCTGACTGATGGGTCTATTTGAGGACCATATACATATTCTTACGGATTTATTATACCTTTGACATATTGGTAATGTTTTAGTAGTCTTTTATGACCCATACACCAACCATTAGGATATTTTGTCATCCAACTTTAGCACGCTATAATTTTTATGATTAGATGTCACTTGTAGATGTGTGAATTAGTTGTAAATTACCCATTGCAAGTTGATAGTGAAATTAACAACAAGAATCACACCTTAATTATTGTATAAGGTGATAGTGAAAATAACAACAAGTACATTGATGTAGGTAGTTCTAGTATATGACAGGACTAGGAAGCTGATCACTATTCTATGTTGGTTTTGTTAGCAATACCTAGGCTGCGTAACATTGCCATAGGATCGGGATTGGTGAACAATATTACATGTGTAATATAAATAACAACGGGGATGAGAGATAGTGATGGACTATCACGTCTTAAGGTGAGCTTATTTGGCCACCGAACTCTTTTGTGAGTACCTTTATTATTATTTTCATACTACCGTAAACGGTCAGACTCGCTCATTTGTATGTCCAAAGAAGAATGTAATTTAATATATTCTTTTAAATCATATGCTTACTTTTAATCATATATATTTTACGTTCATAGCACAACATATTAAATCCTGTAGTAGCCTTATATCATATTCATTTGATTCCTTATTTCATTCTTATCTAGCTCAAATAAGGTATTATTTGTGCAGCTAATCTTTGCTCCTTGTAGACCTTTGATACTATATCTTCACTTAGACATTTTTGTCTAACTCTTTCATGGACCTTATGTTCAGGTAATAAAGTTAATTTGACTATAGCCGATAAGCTATTTTGAACAAGCAAGTTGTGAGGAAATAACGCCATGTAGTAGTAGCTTCTTGAACAATTAAATAGATATTTACTTGTTAATTTATAGTAATCTAAACTATTTCATATTAGGTCTTTTATCTAGTTTTTAAAGCCGTATTTGTGCCAAGACTTGCATATTTTTGATATTCGGAGATTTTTATCTGTTTCTAGTTGGATATTGAAGGCTTTGATTCTAGTTGGATATTGAAGGCTTTGATAATATCTTTTATTGCTTTTAGATTGTGTTGTTCTGTGTTGTTGTCGTTGTTGTTGTTGTTGTGATGAAAACTGCACTTTTCATGTATATTTATATTATGTGTGATTGTGAATGTGCAAACAAAACAGGGTATAGGGTGTTTGTAGAGTATTCTCTTCGTAACTCTATGAATATTCTGCCTACACAAAATAGGTTATAGGGTGTTTGTAAAGTATTCTCTTCTTAACTCTATGAATATTCTGCGTACAAGATCATCGTGACATAGAAAAATTTCGGTTTGGTTTTATTTTTGAATATTTAAAACAAAAATAACTAAACCGGTTGCTCTGAAACGTAATCATCTAAAAACTCACGGTATTTCTTAGTGAATAGATAATTTATATTAATATTTTTATGCTTAATTGACAAATGTTCAATTTTAGTTTGTAAAGCAGTTGGTTTGACAAATTTGCTCTCCAACTTGAATGAGATGACTGAAAGGTTTGAAGGAGTAAGAGTATGATCTTTTAGGTAAAAGTTTTCTAAGTTAACATATCCATGAAACCGAATCGCACTAAACCAACTTGCTTTGCGTTGATTCAATTTTGAATATTGTTCGGTTTGACTAAAAAATAGTCAGAACCGACTGAACCGACCGTTTTACTCACCCGTCTACTTCTACCGGAGTTTGTTAATAAGATATAAATCGTCGATTAGAGAATGAGATTAAGGGGTGCATTAATATTGCAGTTAATAGAGATTGAAGAAGGGAGGCTATGAATATTAATGATGAGTTTTTTATTTTTCCAAAATAATTTTATAGCTGCTTACAGGACCATTGCTTGTTTTCATTTTATATCTTTTAGGAAGGCCCAGCCCACAATCTCTTTCTTCCTTTTTGTTTTTTGTTGGACTGGCTGATGGAAGTTATTCAATCTCTTTTTTTGATGGGCCCAACTAAATTTCAGTACCTCCAGGCTTTCACTACCACCCCCGCCCCCGCCCAAACACAAAAAAAAACCCCAGCCCACCAAACAAATGACGTTTTGTACTAAATTTCCTTTATAAATGAATCACGCACACAATATATATTTCAGCAAAATAATAGATGGATTTATCTTCAAACTGATGATTCTGGTCCATCATAATCCAATTGGTTGCATATTCTACCAAAAAAAAAAAAAAGGATCAAATCATTGCATCTAGTAAGGTTAAATGACCATATTGATATTTTTATGTCCACTCCCTTTACTGATATGGTATTCTTAAAAACTCAGTGTCATTAAGGCATTTTAAGTTGGCCTTTGCAGCGTTAATACCCAATTTCTCAACAGTAGTGACAACACATGTGATAATTAATCACGTACAAATTGTGTGATTCATTGAGCTGACGTGACACTTTATTTATGTTGTGGTTAAGTAGGAGGTGAAATAGTAACCCCCACCCAAAACAAACACCCTCCCAAAAAAAACTCTCCCAAAATTTGAAAATTAGAGCGAGAGAAGGAGAGAACGTGGAGGATAGGCCTGTCCATCCGGCCCGGCCTGGGAATCCGGGTATGAGCTGGGCAAAACGGGTGGCCCGAACCCGGACCTGTGGTGCGGTAGGGCTGATTTTTGTTTTGTTTTATTTTTGGGTAAAAATTGCTAAAAATTAGATTAATCTTATTATATTTATATAAGTATGTATTAGTATGTATCTTGACATATTATTATATAACTATATATACTTACATATTATTATATAACTATATATTATATATACATATATTATATGTAAATATATTGTATATACTTATAAGTTATAACTTGAGAGAGAGAGAGATCACATAAGTATATATTACTTATTTATAAATAATAATGTATTATATAGTTATATATGTATTTGTTCCATACTTACATTGTGCTTAATTAAATAGGGTTATACAGTTTACTTATATGATATACTTTTATATATACTAGATGCAATATACTCATATATAATTATCCTTATGTACTTATATATACTTATATAACTCGAATTTATAATATACACATATAAGTATACTTATAACTACATTATATATATATATATATATATATATATATATATATATATATATATATATATATATATATATATATATATATATATATATATATATATATATATATATATATATATATATATATATATATATATATATATACTTACATATTATTATATAACTATATATACTTACATATTATTATATAACTATATATACTTACATATTATTATATAACTATATATACTTACATATTATTATATAACTATATATACTTACATATTATTATATAACTATATATACTTACATATTATTATATAACTATATATTATATATACATATATTATATGTAAATATATTGTATATACTTATAAGTTATAACTTGAGAGAGAGAGAGAGAGATCACATAAGTATATATTACTTATTTATAAATAATCATTATATAGTTATATATGTATTTGTTCCATACTTACATTGTGCTTAATTAAATAGGGTTATACAGTTTACTTATATGATATACTTTTATATATACTAGATATACTATATATAATTATCCTGTACTTATATATACTTATATTATTATATAACTATATATACTTACATATTATTATATAACTATATATTATATATACATATATTATATGTAAATATATTGTATATACTTATAAGTTATAACTTGAGAGAGAGAGATCACATAAGTATATATTACTTATTTATAAATAATCATTATATAGTTATATATGTATTTGTTCCATACTTACATTGTGCTTAATTAAATAGGGTTATACAGTTTACTTATATGATATACTTTTATATATACTAGATATACTATATATAATTATCCTGTACTTATATATACTTATATTATTATATAACTATATATTATATATACATATATTATATGTAAATATATTGTATATACTTATAAGTTATAACTTGAGAGAGAGAGAGATCACATAAGTATATATTACTTATTTATAAATAATCATTATATAGTTATATATGTATTTGTTCCATACTTACATTGTGCTTAATTAAATAGGGTTATACAGTTTACTTATATGATATACTTTTATATATACTAGATATACTATATATAATTATCCTGTACTTATATATACTTATATTATTATATAACTATATATACTTACATATTATTATATAACTATATATACTTACATATTATTATATAACTATATATTATATATACATATATTATATGTAAATATATTGTATATACTTATAAGTTATAACTTGAGAGAGAGAGAGAGAGATCACATAAGTATATATTACTTATTTATAAATAATCATTATATAGTTATATATGTATTTGTTCCATACTTACATTGTGCTTAATTAAATAGGGTTATACAGTTTACTTATATGATATACTTTTATATATACGAGTCTTGTAAGCCCTTGAGGAATATCTTTTCATCAATAAAATTTCGTTTATTATATTTTCTTCGTGGATTGAAGCTCTTCGTGGATTCGAGATCAACCCTCGGTGGATTAGAGATTTCAACTTCACACTGCGTCAATTGGCTCCGTTGTACCTCACGATCAAGTCGGTGTTTTGAGCTTGAGTGGAGAAAATAAACAAGAAGAGTTTTTAATTGAAAAGTGCAAGGGAGAAGCAGTACCTTTTTCTTGAGAATAGTTTCTCTTTGTAGGAATAAGAGAGCAATTTGGTCATTTTGCCGGTTTTACATGTCGGCATTTGTGTGGAGTGAGTCATCGATGTGATGTGGGTGAGACATGGGCAATGGATGCCGCAGCCATGCGCCATTAATTGTGATGTTGACTTGTTATTGGCCCTGGCTCATAAGTAAAGCAAGAGGAGAATCTTGTAGAGCGTTCTTGTAGCGGCGAGTCGGCCCTCATGCGGAGCGACGGAGGACGTCTTTCGCGTCGGCCGAGTACTGTAGCCCCTTACCGTAGTACTCATCAGAATGCTATGCAGGTCGAGTCGACCCTCATGTAGAGGGCGATCGAGGACGCTTGCTCGTCGGTGAACCTTTGTAACCCTTTACTATAGCAATCGTCCAGAATGCTTGTAGTAGTCGAGTCGACCCTGTGGCGGAGACCGGTAGAACCTTCGGCCGTAGAAGCAATGTAGCACCCGATCTGTAGCAATCGTCATCGCATGGCGGACATGTCGACCCTCTTGTAGAGGAGACGACCAGGAGGCGACTTTCGGCGTCGGTAGAACTATAACGCACCCGATTCTTGTGACCGGCCGTATTGTGGTTCTTATGCGGAGACGACCGATAAAAACTCTCCCAAAATTTGAAAATTAGAGCGAGAGAAGGAGAGAACGTGGAGGATAGGCTGTCCATCCGCCCGCCTGGAATCGGGTATGAGCTGGGCAAAGCGGGTGGCGAACCCGGACCTGTGGTGCGGTAGGGCATTTTTGTTTTGTTTTATTTTTGGGTAAAAATTGCTAAAAATTAGATTAATCTTATTATATTTATATAAGTATGTATTAGTATGTATCTTGACATATTATTATATAACTATATATACTTACATATTATTATATAACTATATATTATATATACATATATTATATGTAAATATATTGTATATACTTATAAGTTATAACTTGAGAGAGAGAGAGAATCACATAAGTATATATTACTTATTTATAAATAATCATTATTATATAGTTATATATGTATTTGTTCCATACTTACATTGTGCTTAATTAAATAGGGTTATACAGTTTACTTATATGATATACTTTTATATATACTAGATGCAATATACTCATATATAATTATCCTTATGTACTTATATATACTTATATAACTGTAATTCTATAATATACACATATAAGTATACTTATAACTACATTATATATATATATATATATATATATATATATATATATATATATATATATATATATATATATATATATATATATATATATATATATATATATATATATATATATATATATATATATATATATATATATATATTCTTATATCTTAGTATACCATGCTAAGAGTATATATATATACACACACTTAGTACTTAAATATATACAACTATATACACTTAGGAGTCTATGAAGCTACGGCTATTTTCCTCAAAAAAAAACCATATACACTTAAAAATATATATATGTATATGTTGATGTATATAATCACAGTCAAAACGGGTTTGAGATCGAAGATGATGGGGATCCGCTCACTCCCCCGAATACCTAGCTCTGAGTAGGGCTGTTCTTCCCCCCTGCACAGGTAGAAGCTTGTGAGAGGGCGGGGCTTGGTGATGTAGAACACATTGCGGATACTTTTATGGAGACACGGGATCGTAACAAGCCCAAACGCGGACCCGGTCGAGGAAAATAGGTTGCAACGAAGAACGGGTCGTAACTTTCAATCCGTAAGTCGGATTTGGACGATTTTTTTTAAAATCACGTATTTTTTCGAGACGGAGCCAACCAAATCAGTCTAGTTCGGTTTGCTCACCGTTCGTTTTGCCAAATTCCTTCCGGATTAAGAGATATCAGCGTTTTCGTCGATTTTTTACTATTTTTAGTAATATTTTAGTAGTCTGTTTGGATTAGGAAGCAAATCCAGTTTGATTTCAAATTTGACTGATTTACTTCCCTAATCGTAGGGAGTCTTTTTGAAGATAGTTTTCTTATTTCTATTTTTGGCAAAGTTCGGGTCAATTAGAGTTCTTATTTCTATTTTTAGTAGGAGTTCGAGTCATTGTAGGATTCTTATTTATTTTCTATTTAAACAGAGTCTTGTAAGCCCTTGAGGAATATCTTTTCATCAATAAAATTTCGTTTATTATATTTTCTTCGTGGATTCGAAGCTCTTCGTGGATTCGGAGATCAACCCTCGGTGGATTCCGAGATTTCAACTTCCGCGCTGCGTCAATTGGCTCCCCCGTTGTACCTCCGACGATCAAGTCAGTGTTTTGAGCTTGAGTGGAGAAGAAAATAAACAGTAAGAGTTTTTAATTGAAAAGTGCAAGGGAGAAGCAGGCGTACCTTTTTCTTGAGAATAGTTTCTCTTTGTAGGAATAAGAGAGGGGCAATTTGGTCATTTTTGCACTGGTTTTACACATGTCAGCATTTGTGTGGAGTGAGTCATCACTGATGTGATGTGGGTGAGACATGGGCAATGGATGCACAGGCCATGCGCCATTAATTGTGATGTTGACTTGTTATTGGCGCGGGGCTCAAGGCCAGCTAGTAAAGCGAGGAAATCTTGTAGCGGTCGTTCTTGTAGCGGTGATCATCTTGTAGCGGAGACGACGGAGGGCGTCTTCGCGTCGGTAAGTCTTGTAGCCCCTACCGTAGTACTCATCAGAATGCTATGCAGATCGAGTCGACCTCTTGTAGCGGAGACGACGGAGGGCGTCTTCGGCGTCGGTGAACAATGTAGCACCCCTTTACTATAGCAATCGTCCAGAATCTTGTAGTAGTCGAGTCGACCTCTTGTAGCGGAGACGACGGAGGGCGTCTTCGGCGTCGGTGAACAATGTAGCACCCGATCTTGTAGCAATCGTCATCGATCGTAGCGGACATGTCGACCTCTTGTAGCGGAGACGACGGAGGACGTCTTCGCGTCGGCCGAGCACTATAGCACCGATTCTTGTAGCGACCGCATTTATTATGGTTCTTGTAGCGGGGCGACCGATAGAGGGCGGTGCAGCAGAGTTGCGTTTACGGTGCGTTCTAGCGGTCGGTTCTTAACAGCGAAATTCGACACTATAGAGCAATTGCTATAGTAAACTGAACTGCAATGAGCGAGAGAGTCCCCTTCGACCGAGTTCGATTACTTTGGCGTGAGATTGGGTGCGTGTCGATTTTCATCGAGGATTAATAAAAATCTTTTGGGGTACCAACGGTATACATTAATGACCATATCATAATATAATTATATATAAAAATATATACAATATAATATATATATATATATATATATATATATATATATATATATATATATATATATATATATATATATATATATATATAGAGCAAGGCTCTATGAACTTAAGTTCATAATGAATAGTGGTGCACCAACTTTTTATCCACTCATCTTGCCTTGAGATTTGTGATGCACAAATCTCAAAGTGACCTTTATATCTTTCACGGATCCCAGCGAGATGAGTGGTTAGAAAAGTTGGTGCACATGTCTAGGTTCATAGGAACTCTATATATATATATATATAGAGCAAGGCTCTATGAACTTAAGTTCATAATGAATAGTGGTGCACCAACTTTTCTAACCACTCATCTCGCTTTGGGATCCGTGAAAGATATAAAGGTCACTTTGAGATTTGTGCATCACAAATCTCAAGGCAAGATGAGTGGATAAAAAGTTGGTGCACCACTATTCATTATGAACTTAAGTTCATAGAGCTCGCTTCTATATATATATATATATATATATATATATATATATATATATATATATATATATATATATATATATATATATATATATATATATATATATATATATATATATATATATATATATATATACACACACACAATAGCAGATTGGGCCGGGCTTCACCAAGACAACCCGACCTCGGGCGGGCAGGTCGGCTGGGTTTTCTTTGTCCCGGGCCCAGTAGGGTTGGCGAGGGCAGGGGCTTGGGCTGGAATGGACACCCCTAGTGGAGGAGAACTCAGAATTTGGATGATTAATTGGTTGTTCTGCTTGAGTTAATTGAAGGAGAACCCCATAGTTTGGACATGATCGAGTTTTAGAAGTAAAGATTTTTTTGCCCCATAACCTATTTTTGTTTTTTTTTTTAAGCCTATCGTGTCGTGGGGCTGAGCTTGAAAAGCTAATAATGTTTGATGAATGCGCTTTGTCTTTCTCCGTATCAATATCTCCTTTGTTGTAACACCCCCAAAAAAAAAAATTTGCTCCATTCTTTGTCACGTCAAAAAGTTCATGCCACATCAACTCCTCAAAAGCGGTTAAAAAAATGTCACGTAGTTCGCCGATAATTTCTCATGCCAACGAAAAAATTGGGCTAACCCTGAAGTTTTAAGGATATCATATTGGTAAGGGTGTATACTAAAAATACCAATCTGAAAATTTAGCCCATCTAGAAATGAATAAATTTTTTTAATTAAAAAAAAGAAAAAGAAATGAATAAATTTTGAAAACATTTGAAGGTGAAATATATATTAGTACTCTTGAAGAGTTGGATCCTTCTATGCTTGGTTACGTGGAGATTCTACTAGTAGATTGTAGATTAGGAGCTTGTGAGGTAACCATAGCATTTACTCATTTTTGTTGCAGCCTCTGGCTTGGTTAAAGCTTTAAATGGCTATTTTACGTTGTTTCTCTTCTTGTTTGATATAGTGAAGTTTCCTCCTTATTTGTGGACGTAACCCCAGACTGTTATCGAACTACATTAAATTTGATTGTCTGATTGTGATTGTTTGCATTTGTATTCTTTCTTGCTTCATAATCGATCTTGGACTTGGAATCTAAATCTTTGGTTCTCAACAAAGTGGAAACAGAGAAAAGTGCATACAAGATGTTTGTAAAATTGCTTGAAAGGAATTTTAGTCTCTTTTGTTTCAGAGCAAGGTGCATATAAGATACGAAGTGAATGGTTTCTCCTAACTTGTTTTCTCTCCTATTCTCCTTAATCCAATCAGTCCCTTAGAGAAGCCTCTCTTTTGGTTTTGTGAGCCACATTTTTAAATTACCAGAAATACCCTGACATTGGCACAAAAAAAAAAACATTAATGCTTGAAAAAAACTACAGAAATACCCTCACACATAGGGAAAGAAAAAACTATGGAAATGTCCTCTCATTTGGAAAAATCAACATTAATACTAGGAATTAAAAAAAATCTAATACAAAAAAGACTCCTCCAAGTTCTATCGTGCACGCATGCACTGAGATACTAGTATGTCACAAAGAGGACCCCCTCTCACATTGACTGTGCGATGAAACAAATGCATTAATCATATCATCTTTTTACAACTCAAATAACACCAACAGAACTGGAGAAGTCACAGGAAGCTCCAAAATTGTTATAAAAGTAGGGGTTCATTCGGTCCGGATACGGCTCGGACATGACACTTAACATATCCATATCCGCTTACCCATCTCAGATACGACACGAATATACCTCGGCAAGAAAAATTCATATCCATATCTACTAAAATCGGATACGGATATACATGCGGATATATAAGCGGATATGGATGCAGATACAAAACGGATATGAGAAAACTAGATAGTATTAAAAAAATATAGTTAATGTGATACAAAAGAGTTCATTAATATGTTCATTATATCTGAAAAGCTAATATTAGATATCTTGATCATCAAAATTAACCTCAAATCCATAATCTATGGATTAAAACTATCGTAACAGTATGACTAATATGTTTTCAGATATTTCAGATACGGATCTGGATATTTCACTATAAAACCATATCCGTAACCATATTCTATCGGTTATAGATTTAAGTCACCATATCCATATCCTAACAAATACGGTCACGAATATTTCCTCGTATACGGATACGATTTAGCACCCCTATATAAAAGACAACAGAAAGCAGACTTTGCAAAGAAACTCGTTAATAACACTGCTTTTCCCTACCCAAAAACTACTGCAACAATCTCTAAAATAAACCATTAATAGAAATTATGTAATGAGAAAGATGCTGAGGCAATAGGTAACTAGCTTCATCGCCTAACATGGTCCTGATTCAGCGGATACAGATCCCAAGCAGCTAAAAGCATAACATAAACATCATCACAAGATCGGTTCTCACGACTATCACATGAAAATATAAGAAAGTCCTTGCAGTAGAAGCAAGATCAAGCCATACCGTTTTCTGGTTATTAAACATCGACATGTCCAGCAACACACAGTTATTCAACCGAAAGCTTCCTCCTCTTGTATTTGACCATAACTTCTCCCTTCACACCAACAACCATAGCATTCCAATCAATCTCAGGGAATGGAGAAACAAGTTCAAACTCGAAGTTCCTCAACAAATGGCTCCATATCGCCTTTATCTGCAAATAAGCAAAAGGCTCTCCGAGGCACCCATGCCTTCCACCGCCGAAGGATATATAAGAGAATGCTCCCGCTGCCTTATCCTCCTCTCTTCCCGGTGAAAACCGATCAGGGTCATAACTATCAGGGTTCTTGTAGATATAAGGCAACCGGTTAGCGAAAGCTGGTGAAGTGGCGACAATGTGGCCCTTTGGGATGTCATACTCTATGCCCTCTTTTGTCTTGACGCTGAAGTCACTGTGAGAGTGCCTTAGAAGCATAATGAGAGGAGGGTGGAGCCTTAGGGCTTCCTTGATGCATCGGTAGAGAACATCCATTTCTGACAAGATATCATGATCAATCTTATCCCCGTGCTTCTTCACAAGGTCTTTTTGCTCTTGTACCGCAGCGGAGAGAAAATTCTGGTACTTGAGAAGGTAAGCACCGGTCCATGTTGAGGTGATCGAGCTGGTATGCTGGCCAGCAAAGAGGGCGGCGATGAGAAGACCAGTGATCTCACCCTCAGTAGTAGGACGGCCGTCCTTGTATTTTGAATCAATGAAGCATTGGAGCATGTCATCTTCGGGGCGACCTGAGCATTTACGGGACTTGATAATGGTGGCAAAGATCTCTGCAATACGGGCACGGGCACGGTCGCGGCGGCGGTGAGCGGGAATGGGGAGGTAGGGGAAGATGACGCTGATGGGACGCATCCCGTTGTCGAGGTCATGAAAGAGGGCAGAGACATCGTCGAAGAGTTTGTCTCTAACTTCCCTGCCTAAGAGGCATCTGCTAGCTGTTAGGATGATGAGGTGCTCAAGTTCATATTTTAGGTCCACTGTACCGCTCTCTCCCCACTTTGAGAAGTAATCCTGGAATGAGAGTAATAGAACAGATTGAGCATAGATAATGAATTTCAGAAAACTTGAGCAACAATGTCAAAAAGGGTCAAGTAGTCCCTGGCTAAGATTGCAGTCACATTAAAAGGTTATCAGTGCTACAAAGATGTCCATATAAATGTTTACATAAAAGCATAACGAATTTGATTTGTGGCACCTTGAAATCAGAGCATACAGTAAACTCTGCTTTCTAAATTGGTGCCCCCAAACCCACAACCACACACACAAGAAGAAAGTTCTTCTAATACAAGGTGATGTGTCTTTTAACTTGTGAACTTCTCTTTAAACGCTTATTAACTCTCCTCGTGTTCCTCTTTGTGGTTGTGTAGTGCCATAGCACTAAAAGAAAAACTAATAGGGACACAGGAACATGAGGAGAGTTAATACGCGTTTATCAATGTTCCTCATCTTCCTCATTTATACAATAACCTTCTTTAACTGAAATATTGCAAATATCAGTGCATGTAAAACACTTGGTCATGGTTGGCATATCTGGCTGTGGATGAGAAGATTTTTCTTTTATTTTTTTCAGGCAGTAAAGTAATTGTTTTTATAGTGTGTATGTGTAACCATCAACAAGAAATGCTTCTCCTCCAGCTTTCTTTTCTATCAGAGGAAGAGCATTGAATCTAAAAACAAGTCAAGCTTCCACCTCTATTAGTCCCATAGGTCTTTTTTAATTTTTTTTCTTTTTTTCCCTCTACTTAGTCTCAGTCATTTGGCATATGTCATAACCTCCCTAGAGCTTCAAATTACAATCAATCCAAACTTCTGTTTCACTAAAAATGAAGAGTGAACAGAAACTAAGAGAAATGAAACAAAAAAAATGTTGGGAAAATGAGAAGATAACCAATAAGCCAAAACCTTATAGAATTATTAAAACAGACTGCACACATCATTAAATTTTCATACTTTGAATCCAAATATCAATTATTTATTTATTAGCACCTTGGTATCTTAAATAAGTAGCAAAACATATAAGTCCTTCAAATAATTGAACAAACATACTGCACAGAACTTTTTGTTTGACAGTGCTAAATCCAATAGTTCCTAAATCACAGTTTGATAAGGGATTCCAAGAATTATGAACAGCTAGACTGCAACCTAGATTTGGTACATGGTAACAAGTTGCACATAAAGAAATAGAAGAAAAAGTTTAGAAACCAAAGTAATATCTTTCAAACATTTTATCTTCCTTGTGTTCTCAAATTGACCATTCACATCAATTAAACTGATGATATGGAAGTGGATAAAAAGAAAATGCAAGAATGAAACAAACAATTAACGGTAGTATATAGTGAAATTACTTCTTAAGAAGTATTCACAATTGAAATATAAATTATGAAGATTCATTTTATATTCTCAAATCATATGAATTTGTTGATTGTCTGTAATGATGACATCTAGCTCATGTGTCATATCAACCCAAACAATTGGCTGTTCACATTCTTCTGCAATTAGACTAACTCATAACTGGAGTCACATTCAAATATTAAGGAGAACCATAACAAAATGTAAGTTGACAATTCATGCAAAGCAAGTGAACATCATCAGGAAATAGTAAACATGTAATGGAAAATATGAGTACCTCAGAAAAAGAATACTAAATCAGATATATATTCTTCTCTGGTGCGACACTGGAAGTATGTGCAAAAGTATAAATTCAAACCCTAAGTAACATAATCCAGAAAAGTTGACAATATTTCATACTCATATTAGAAACCACCGGCAGTGTGCAGTACCCATGCAAATGGCCTTCATCTTCAACCACCTTACCAAACTGATTTTCATTAACTTCATATTGCTTTCACTGACAGAAGCACTCTTTATAAATATCAATGAGTTTTCTGCAAGACAAAGGACCTTTACCTACTCTAAGCCTTCCATCTTAGCAAGTTAGCATGCATCATCACTACATCTACATATCCTGTACAACTAATAAAAAAAATTCTAATCTCTAGAAGCCAAATGCTTTTAGCAACCAATAAGGCAAAATTGCACGCATGTGATTGGAGGCTACTTTCTAGGATAATAAGGGTTATGAAAAGCCTTTAGAGGGGCATCATAACAAATGGTTGTAACAGGGAACATCAGAAGACATTGATGTAAAAAGCAAGGAAAGAAGACCATCAAGATCAAGCTCTTGTATTAGGATTCTTCAAGGAGGCAAATGATCCACTTTCCAACTTAAGGGGACTAACTACCACAACACTCTCCTGTGACAAGAACATCATTTGTTAAACCATCATTTCCTCTTCACGCCCTTATAGTATAGGTAGTTGGTATTTATTTTAGTGATGGCCAATTATCCAGCGAAAAAACCTATGTTTTGTTGTCACCAATTCACCATTGATCGATCTTCCGGACTTCTCTGCAGGAATTTCAAATAGGTTTCATACAGGTTCTAACAACAATTAAATAAAACCACTAGAGTAGCGGCTGCGGAAGTATAAGAAAGAAGACGGTTTGACTGCAACATGTAGTCCAACTCTCAAGTCAAACAGACATGTAAAAGTACAACTTGGGGAAACACTGTAAAGTTTCTCATCTTTTAATAATAGACCAAATAAGTAAGATTATCACAAAAAATGCAAAATGTACCACTGACATAACTACGACTATAGATGTACAAGTTTGCACATGTGGATGAGTAGCCTAGAAGCCAATTAATAATTTAGTTCAAACGCCATACACTTCAATATGCACAAAAGTTATCATTGAGGTGTTATGTATGAGAAATTGCTTTGGAGTGCCATATGTTATAGGCCTAGATACATACAGAAGAACCAACTTCAATAGAGTGATAGACCACATAAGCTTGTCAACTGAGCTATGCATATTTTAACTTAACAGATCTATAAGAAATTAAATAAAATAAAATAAAAGATCTATAAGAATTTAGCAAGGCACATATAAATGCATAGGTTTACAAGAGGCAAAAGGGAGGAAGGATGCAACACCAATAAGATCGGCACAAAAAGAAGTCAACTTTACTCAATTGACTAAACTAATACTACCTATATTGATCAAGAAACGAATAGAGATATACCTCGGCCTCAACAACCATCTGATCAACATAACTCTTCAACTTTGTTACCCTCAAAGCCTCAGTGAAGAACCGGAATTGCTCCTGCCTCACAGAGTAATCCACATCAAAAACGACCCCAGGCCCAAACGTTGGCACATTGAACTGATACACTTCCTGTTGGCTAAGATCGGCCTCCGTAGCCTTAAAGAAGTGTGAAGAGACTTCTGGCCCAACAAAGAAAGTGATCTTTCGGTTCAATAAGTTCACAGTGAAAACACTCCCAAGCTTCTGATACTCCTCTCTGATCATTATGATCGGTCCTTTCATGAAACGGATCAACCCCCCAATCACCGGAAGAGCCTTTACTGACGGAGGCAACCGTTTCCTGCCCGAACCAGGGGTCAAAATAGCAGAGACAAACTTGATGAACACGAGAGTCCCCAAAAAGAGGAGCCCAATGCTCAAGAACTTGTTCTCTGTTAAATCCATAGGTTCTACTAGAAGCAACAACCTGATTAAATATAACCTGAAGCAAAACAAAATACACATGCTAAGAGATGAGTTTAAAACATTGTAATTTACAAAAGGTAACATGCAGATAAACCCACCCCCCCCCCACACCCCCACCCCAAAACCTATACCTTTGATAGCACTTACCACCACTCAACTCTTTTATTTGAGGATATCACCTTAGATCGACAAACCCTCTTCTCCCTCATGGATTGAGGGGTGATCAGTGATGTTAAAAGGACACTTTCACTGCACCAAAAACTCCAAAGGTGTGTTTAGGATTGAGAGTTATAGTTTTATATTCCAACGTGCCCTCGGGTCGGGCAATCCATGGGCCAAAACCTGGAGTCACACATCAGTATTTGTTTCTTTAAACTGCTTTAAATGTATAGCCCATGTGATTTGAACCTGGCTTGCTCCAATCCATATTAAAGGTCTTCTACACAAAAACTTTGAAGTAGTGGTGAGGTTTGAGGATTTTATTTACTTATTTATTCTAATAAGTGCTAATAAATGAGTTAAGGGTGACAAATACTACTAAATGATAGAGTAACAGAATTGACTACAATTTACACTTTCTAAAATCTCACAACTCGCGCGAAATGCAAGATTAGTGAAATTTGTGAATAGACCATTAAAATTCAACCAATTCCGTCGATATCACACCAATCAAAAGCCCAGATATACCTCCTATGAGAAATTGCAATAGAGGAACAAACAAATAGAAATCAGAAAGATACAGTTCCATAGATTTGAAGAGATTTACTAGTTAAACCTCATTCTAAATAATTGCTAATAAATCAACTAAGACATTAGTAATTTCTCAGATCCTGCAGTGCGCAAAAGGTGCACTTGGAAATAATGATGAGATCAGTACAGAACAACAACAATTCACGGTACTTAAAAAAAAAAAAAGCCACAAGCTTTCACGGAGAAAAAAAATGAAATTTACTTCGATTCAATAGAATTCTCCAACAAATCGGTGAAATTCGAGGTTCAAGTGAACAACAGAAAGTAATGCAATAGATAAAATAGATTAAAAGTTTGAGATTTGGTTTGACTACCGGCGAGATCCGAGGGTTTGGAGATGAGCAAACCCTAGCAAGGGACAGAGATCAAAAGATTCGAAAAGGGCGGAGGATTTTATAAGAAGAGGGAGAAGAAAGATGATGGTGTCTCTTTCTCTCTGTTTGTTTGTTTATTTATTTATTTTTGCTGTGTCACGTGGTGGGGAGGCGAATCTGATGAAAAGAATGAGTATTTAAAAGGGAAGAGATTCCGGGGGGCGGAACGAGAAACTGAGACCACGGACGAGGGTGTTAAAAGACTGATGCTCACCACAGACGAGGTTTGGAAGCGAGATCCTCTTCGTCAGCACCTTCTGATCAGCGCTCCGCCCGTCGAACGCTAGACGAAGAGAATGAGTCGTGTGGGTTGCTATGTCGGAGACAGCGGAGGTTTGAGAATTGGGGCTGAAACAAGAGACAAGAGGAACCTTAACCTTATCGAGTTGTTATGGCCCTAGACTGTCGACTTACCAAAATGGGACTATGGTATTAGCTTATATATAAGTGGTTGCCCAGCCTATTAAGTTATTTACCTTGATTTGAATGTGTAGAAAAAAAGTTTTGCAATGAATGAAATTTATAACCAATTATATTTATAGCTATAAAAAAACAAATTATATTCATAAAAAATTAATTTTAAAATATAAACGAATAGTTAATAATCAACCGAATCGAATATACCTTTGGTTAAATTCTATTCATTTATAAGTCGAATACTAAAAATTATTAGTTTAGTATTAAAAGAACTACCGGATCGAATATGATCGAATATCTGGACGAATATTAACCAAACTGTTTATTAATTATTTGGTTCACTTCCACCCCTAATGATGAGGCTAGATCCAATTCCGAGTAAATTTCACTAAGCCACTTGAACTTTGGGATGACATATGCACAACTGTCGTAAACATAAAATTGGAGAAAAAACCATCAACTTTCAGGTTCAAAGAGTCTTCCAAAGTTTCACAACTAAATATCAGAACCCCAAAACTTTGGACGATTATCAGAAAAAATAGATATGGTTAGAGAACAATTATTTTAAATTTTAAAAATATTTGAATTCACTAATTCTCTAAATCACAAGTCCATCAATTTGAATTTCAACAAGATTTCTAATTCTAAAACATACCATATCTTAATAATATCCCAAAATGGTTAAAATTTAAATTTAAAAATATATAATATCTTAACAAATATTTTCTGATATAATATTTTTGCGTTCTCTCTTCCTCTATCCTCATAAACCGCTCACCATGCTTCTCCCCGTTTCTCTTGTAACCATCTTCACCCCTACCCTCTTCACCAATTCCTCTGCCCCCACTGATGAGTCCTTCATGACACCTAAATCCGCCCTCCTCGCGCCCAAGCCATTCTCTCACACATTCGTTGCCTTCAAGATTTTTATTAGAATGATTGTATGTATAAGAGTTTTTATTTTCTATTTATTGTTATTTATATTAATTTTTATTTTGATCATAATATTTACATTTTAATTTAATATTTGTGTTGTTTCTTGATTGGATATCGATTATGTATATTCGAAGTTGCGATCTTAAGAAAATAATGATCGATCTTCCATCTTGAATGTTCTTAGTTTTCTTGTAATTTAGATCTTGATTGTATCAATTTTAACTCACCTAGCAATTCAAATTTTTTTACTATGTGTCATAATTTCAATTTTTTATTTATTTATTTATTATTATTTATATTAACTTTTATTTTGATTGTAGTTCTTGCATTTTAATTGTAACATTTGTGTTATATTTTTGGTGAATATCATATTATGTATAGTCCAAAAGTTACAATCTAGAGAAGGTAATAGTCGATCTTCCATCTTGAGAAGGTAATAGTCGATCTTCCATCTAGAACTTTCTTAATTGTTTTAATTATTTATATCTCGATTGTATCAACTTTTACTTACTCGGCAATTGGATTGTTCTCCGTATGTATCAATTTTAAATTTTTATTTTTAAATTGTTATTATTTATATTGAATCTATTTTGATTATAATTCTTGCATTTAAATTGTAACATTTGTGTCATTTTTGGTTGAATATCAAATTATGTATAGTCCAAAAGTTACAATCTAGAGAAGGTAATAGTCGATCTTCCATCTTGAATGTTCTTAGTTTTCTTGTAATTTAGATCTTGATTGTATCAATTTTAACTCACCTAGCAATTCAAATTTTTTTACTATGTGTCATAATTTCAATTTTTTATTTATTTATTTATTATTATTTATATTAATTTTTATTTTGATCATAATATTTACATTTTAATTTAATATTTGTGTTGTTTCTTGATTGGATATCAGATTATGATAAACTACAAGATTAAAATTGCTTCTAATTCTTTGCTTTGTTATAGCTTAAAATTGATGAAAAGAGTAAGGAGATAATCAACTTTTCAAAGAAAAAAGAAGAAATTTTCGGTTCATTGTTTTAGCATTTTAATTTGAATTTTTCAATTACTAATGAAAAATAAATTTTCTATGACTAATAATCACTCTATTTTACTTTTTTTTCCTAATTCTTCATTTTGTTACAGATGGAAAACTAACAAAAGAGTAGAAAGAATTCTAGTAATCAAAGAACATGAGAAGAAATTTTTAGGTTCACTCTTTTAACATTAATCTGACTTTTAAATTACCAATGAAAATTCTTTTAGTTTTAAATTTGAAAAGTTTGCATTTCAATTAGATCATGAATTCAGTTTTAATAAGTATTCATGTCTGATTTCTGTATAGGATTTCATTATAGTAATTTAATTTATTTTCAATTTAGTTTTGATATTGATGAATTTAGCTCGAGTTATTTTATTTTGAAACATGTAGTCATACATTATTCTAACAAATATGCACAAAAAGAGAAAAATTCAAATAACTAATTGATATAATTAAATAACAACTTTAGATTTGTAACTATATCAAATCCATAAAATTTTGAAATTAACATATATTGAAAAAATTATAATGAGTTTTTAATTTGAATGCCCTATAATTTTGGGATATCAAATCACCTTAAATAGTATTTATATATAATAATATAGAATCAATCAAGATATTAGTTAAATATAGTAAAAGCATCGATTTTGTTATTTTGAATTTAAATAACCTAAAATTAAGGAATTTGAAATCATGATAATTAAAACTACACATATTTATTATCTTTTAAGATCTTGACATTATTTATTTTCTCTTTTCATGAAAAAGTTTTTTAATATTGATTATTGCTTATTTTTCTAGGATTGATGGATTGAATGTGTTTTCTTTTAGTCAATGTCTTCCTCACCTTCTCTGTTGTAAGTTATTTTTCTCATTTTTTATTAATTTTTCAATTATCTAATTAGAAAGGGGACATGTTTTATTATATATGGTTTTCATTTCAATATCCAATGTTTGATTCATTCTTTGCAATTTTACATCTTTTATTATTTTTCTCCATTATAGTGTTAACTACTATTTTCTATACATTTTACTTCTATGTTAATAATGTTTATGTTTTATTTTCTCTTGGACTAATAAGTAATAGTTAGGATATTTCGAGGATGAGACTATTGATCTTATAGTTAGTTACAAGATTGGTATGCACCACTAATTTCAATCAAATAATAGTGTATTTTTTCTTTTGGATTCATGCGTAACATCGAATTGTTACATTTTTCTACCCTATGTAGTACTTGTCATATCTTAGTTTTCAGTTTGAATTTTATTTAGATATGCTTATTGGACCTCAAAAGCTTTGTCATTACTAATAGGATCTAACAAGGAGAAGCATGCTGCTGTCGAATATTTTCAAAAGTCGTGATCCTGGGAAAGTAATTAGCAGTCATATGAAAATATATAGTTGATGCTACTATAAGGAAAAAAAATAATTTTTTGATGTAAATTTATGTTTTATTTCACTTGATTTAGTTGCTCTCTGATAAATTATTCAAATGGTTCATGAAGTTAATTTAGAAAATTTAGAATCATGGGCAAAGGCATTGCTGACTCTCATTCTTTGAATGCCGCTCTAGCTCATTCTTTGATCAACACTACTGGATGCAACTCTAAAACTCTCAGTTCTCTGTCAGAATGTGAGCTTCTTCCCTATTTTCCTACAAAATTCCTCCTTTGTTTTATTTTTACATTCAAATTCTTTTTCTAGGATTTCATTGTTGGCTACTATTGAATCATGATCCCAAATTTTTATTGTTCACTTTTAACCTTTTTTAATAATTTATTGATCTAATTATGCTATTGTTAAATATGTTTTATATTATGGATGAGTATTGAAAATTTTTAGTGGGGGTAAATAAATTCTCTTTTTTAAGAAATTTTGGTTTTTAAAGCAATTTTCATTACCATATATCTGAGCATCCTACATTTGATGCCTTATGTTATGAATGTTCAATATATTTTAAAAATCAGCGAGCTCCTAAATTTTTAACCAATTATGTAATTTATAATGCTCGGGTTTATCTTTATGATAATATCAAGAGGGTATTCATAGAAATATTAGATAGGTATTGGAAGAGATAAATTTATTTTTAAGATTTTTTCAAAAGTGAGGTATTGAAACAAATAGGTATGACCATGCCTCGAGCGGGCTAAAATACTATAAGATAGGTATTGGAAGAGTTAAATGTGTTTTGGAGAATCATCTTTTAAGCGAGAGATTGGAACAGGGAGGTATGACCATACTTAGCAAGGGCTAAAATACTAGTATACATTTACAAGTAGATATTAAATTGACCTTAAGTTAGTTGCAATTGCAAATGTAGTGTTTGTTTCTACAAAATTATAAAATAATATATATTTCTCAATTTTTTAATTGTTTTAATTAAGTTGATGATGTGGCATTAGATTTTATTTTAAGTTAATAAAAAACTTGCCTTGGTTCTAATTGATGGGGAGAAAACTGAACCATCTAGGTTTAATGGAATATCTATAATAGAATATTATAGATTCTTATTCATTAAAAGATATTACATTTATAAGTAGATACTAAATTCAGTGTTCAGTTAGTGCAATTGCAAATTAAGTATTTATTTCTACAAAATTATAAAATAATATATATATTTTTCAATTTGTTTTATTGGTTTAGTTAACTTGATGATGTGGGATTAAAATTTTTATTTTTTAATTAATAAAAAACTTGTGTTGGTACCAATTGATGGGGAGAAGACCGAACCACTCTAGAGTTAATGGGTCTTAAGCGAAGCTATGAAGCAATTTTAACCCAAAAGCTATAACTAATAGGTATTAATTCCAACTTAGATTTTAAACTCACAACTCTTTATTATCCTATTCAATGTGTGAAACTATACTCATAGATGAATACTCAATAAAACTAGTGATTGGTTTATTAAAAGAACTGCTAGATGTGCATATTTTACTATATGAACTGCATTTAAATTGCATGAAGTGTTAGTTTAGCTCCAATTGTAAAATAATTTACATTTCATGAGTTATATCTATCACTTACTTTATGATATGGTATATTTTCTAATTTTGTATTTAAGCAAGGAATTACAATATGTGTTGAAGCGCCAAACACTGCAACATTTCTTTACCAAAAATATAAATCCAATATTTTTTCTGTGAAAATTTAAAGGGTAAGAACAAGAAGGAAATTAAAAAGTAATAAATTGAGACGTAACACGCCCAAGGCTACTCACCTCCACAATAACCACTAGAAACTTTGGGTCTTTTGAGCAAAAACTGAGATCATTGAATAACACCAACTTAGCAAGAGCATCCCGGTAAAAGTTTGCCTCATTCTAAACATGCATAAGTTGACAAGTCCAAAGCCACTCAAGCAGCTCACTGATGTGCATTTAGTAAACTCTGCAAAGAGATCTGTATCCTCACAAAAATTACATAGCATTACTGACAAATCCAATCTGATCTGCTGATGTGGCCCTTGCTACTGTTAAAAAAAAATTATTTCTACTATCATATTGTTGGGTGCGTTTGATTCGATTCCCAAAATATATGAAACCATTTTTAGTAGTAAAAAAACATATTTCCATACTTTTCCGTGAGTTTCTAGGAAACATATTAGTGTTTTATGATTGTGTCATAGACTTTCCCAGGCCTTTCAAGGATTTGCTCTGTAAACAAACATGCCTAAAAGTTAATTAATTTCAAAAGATGACTAGTTGTGAGGCAATAGTTGTCAGCCGTTGGTTAGCTAGATGCATTACTCGCCACTTTTTTGCCGGTGACAAAGCAGCAGAGCTAATTCTATTGATGGAATGTTTATTTGGTTTCTTAAAAACCAAAGAAAAGGATTTTTTTTTTTGGGGGGGGATCATTCCCTTTCATTTCCATATAAAAATCCATGAAATAGGTTTCCTTAATTATATGTCAACTAATGGGAGGGTGCCATGTCGCCCTTTTACTTGGTATCAAGATGATTTTAAACCAAATAAGAGAAAAGATAGTGGTAGAGAAAATAGATTTTCTATAATATTGTTCTTTGGGTTTTTAGCCAACCAAACAGCCCTGAGTGTCAATCACAATAACACGGGGATCTTGCAAACACAAATTATGTGTTGATTCGAGAGAGACAAATGCCACATTTTGGGTTTGTTTAGCAAATGAGCTTGACTGTAGGATTATATGCTAACATTACTTAGACATGTGATTATCTGATAATTTTGGCAATTTTTCATGTTCTTCGACCACTGTACTATGGCATAATTGCGTAATTGTGGAAGAGACCCCTTTAGTATTGTTATTGTAGATTGACCTCCTCGGTGGTTATTATTATTATTATTATTATTATTATTATTTAGATAGTCCTCCTCGATTATTATTATTGTTATTATTATTATTATTTAGATGGACCTCCTCGATTATTATTATTGTTATTATTTTTTAGAGAAAATTGTTATGATGAATAGATCTCTAGGAAATAAAAGAGTTAAAAAAATTTCACTCAAGGAGTCCATCAGCAATAATAGAAGTACGGGCGGTCTATATGCAATTATAGTTAACCTTAAAGTTTCAGTGTGCTTGCAAAAAATTACTTTTAAAAATATTGACTTCTTCTTGTTTAAAGCCCTGAATAAATTAGTGCCCACGCGATGAGACCATGGTCCCACTTGCAGACGTCCTTGTGGCATGCGCGGCGATATTAGAAATTTAGTAAGTCGCGTGCCGCACGAGCATGGGAGTTGGAATAAAAATAATTGCGGTTTATTTAATCCCTTACGTGACCATGAGCATCCCATATGCGGTGCTTTGCACTTTGGATTAATTTTAGGAAACCCCTTCCAGCTATGGGGTTGTCTAATAAACCCCCTCGCAACTATTATAACTTTAGGAAACTCCTTAATTTTTGGGTATTGTAGATAATCTTCTTTAACTTTCAAAATTAGACATAATCTCTCTAAATTTTTCTCACTTAACCATCTAAACTAACAACATTAGATCTGACAGAACAGGTGTCATACATGTGATTCAAAATGACTATACTATACTACCCCTAAGACATTAAAAATTTACCATTGTGTTCTTTCTTAATTTTTTTGAGTTAAAAATAACTCACTCCCCCTTTCTCTAGCGTGATTGCTAGGCGTAAAACTATTTTTTTTCGTTTTTTAAGCTTCAAACTTCTTTTTTTGTACCTACTCATGATTTCAATTAAAAGAACTCGCAATTAGGGTCTTCGAACAATGAGAGGAAGCTGTAGTTAGAAAGATCGGGTTTGGGTGGGGAATGTTCTGCTGGTTGAGTATTATACTTTAATAGTTTTTTTTTATAACTCTAACAGGTTTTGTAATCTAAGGGGGTGTTATTCGTTCCGGATTGTTGATTTGGACTCGGACAATTGTCCATGAATCCAACATTCTTGGATTGGGACATGGACTCAGATTTTATGGTTAGAGCCCCAGACTTTTGGATTGGATTTTGATTTTTGTGAGTAGAATTCTTGAAGTATTGGTTGGATTCTGGTAGGTAAATAAATGTGTACCTAAAGTTACAAGTATACAACCATCAAGTTATAATATAAAAGTTATCGATCCCACGAGAAAGGTGTTGTAATGAGTTAATCAAAATCGATTCTTATGTTGTGTGTGCGACAATTAGGAGTAGTGAAACAAAAGAAATATGATGGATTGTGGAGAGATTTGAGAGTGATTGTGAACATGTGCAAAATAAAACAAAATGAGTATAAAAGTGAGTGTGGAGGGATTAAGAGTGTGGAAGTGATAAAATGCAAATAAAAACAAGATAGGATTGAGAGAGGAAAAAATAAAGAGTGGTTAATAAAATGAAGGAATCTAGAATAGATACACTTAGCTAATCTCAATCTCATGTGAATAAGTTGGATATAAAGCTAGTTTCAAATAATTTCTAGAATTCCCAATAAAACAAAATAAGTTTGAGAGAGGAGAGGAGAAGGAATGAAGGAAAATAAAGAAAGTAGTAAAGAAAAATAAAACAAATAAAAAATAAAAAGCAAGAACAAAGAGGAAGTTCAAGAAGGTAAAATATGGAGGATTAATTGAAGATATAAGGAATCTAGAATAGATCCACTTAGCTAATATCAATCTTATGTGAATAAGTTGGATATAAAAGCTAGTTTCAAATAATTTCTAGAGTTTCCACAAATATTAGCTCCACATTTAGAAAGGGCAATTCCCTCGAGGGTTCTAGCCTCAAGGTGAATTAAAGAAAATAAAGTAAAATCTAAACTACAAAATAAATACAAGAAAGTAAAGACATGAAAGTAAATACATGAAAGTAAAGACATCAATGTAAATCTACTCTACAAAGCATTAAAAAATAAGAATATAAGAAAAGAAAAGCATAAACCCACATATTCATTTCTTCATCTTCATTCTTTTTCATCCTTGGACAAAGAGAAGGAAAGGAATTATGAAGGGGTGAAAATATTTTTTTATTGATTGCACAAAAAGTTACAATTTGAAATGTCTTCTCAATTAAGAGTAACCCTCCTCTCCAAAAGGAGTTTATAAAATATTTCACACCTCAAACCCCTCACTCTACCCCTCTATTTATAGCCTACAGCAATAAAGGAGAACCCTTAGATGAAACTTGGCTACAAAGGAATTAAAATCCAACCATAGATTTGAAACTGACGTTCACCAATCGGTTGACCAATCGGTTGGTCGACCGATTGGCCAATTAGTTGGGCAACCGATTGGTCAATCGGTTGGCAGACCGATTGGGTAGCGGCAGATTAATTTTTTTGTTGATTTCTTGACCCGATTTCTTCATGGATCATTGTCTCTTCTTGGGCTTTCTTTTGTCTTCATATTTAGGCTTTAATAAATGGTAGAAAATCAGGGAGTTTGAGTCTTTTGGGCTTTTATTCATTATTTCACCTTTAACCTGCAAATTAAGATAAAAATAATTATTAGTGGTATATTTATTTGTATAAAATAGATGATGATGGTATAAAATTATAATAAAAATGTGATTATCAAATACCCCCACACCTAAACTTTTGCTAGTCCTCTAGCAAAAAAAGAAATTAAAAAGGAAAGAAAGAAAAATCCGAACTCACTTTCGCAGGAATCGCGGTTGTATTTAGCGCATACAATAAGCCTTTAATCCCCTAGGTTACCGTAGTGGACGAGTTGTAGTCTCGTGAGGGTTTGCAGTGAATATACCCACAAAATTCAGTCAACTTGTCAATTTAAAGAAGTCAAAGTATAATTAATTCACTTGATATATTTAACATTCTAATTGAAGCTAGTTTTTACTCAAGAAAATGTTTTTATATATAACTCCAAGGTAAATATCTTAGAAAATGTTTTCATTATAAGTATACAAAACTAAGTCTAACTTAGAAATTTAATTAAAAGTTTTGAGAAGAACATGCTAACTCTTTGTTTTAAATAATTTTCAAGTCTCTTAATTAATTTATTTTCAAGAACATATATACAAATATAACTATATATATAAAAATATTGTTAGTAAAATTTTTTTAACTCTTTATTCCTTGGTGATTTTGTTCTACTTGATCGGGCTTTCTAAGTGACCATTTAACGAGTTTTGGGCCAATGGATCCCAACCCAATTGGGCTTAGGTCATTAAGCATAGAAATACTCCTTGGGCTTAATTACTCGGTCAACTTAAGCTTAGTAAGATAGAACCATCTTGGATTTTAAGAGAATTTTAATTGGTGCCCATTTTTGCAATCTTCTTTTGTAAGTTATATATATATATATATATATATATATATATATATATATATATATATATATATATATATATATATATATATATATATATATATATATATATATATATATATATATATATATATATGTCTTAAAAAATATTTAGATCATGAAAACTTGAGAATTTATTTTCAACTCTAAGATGAGCATGTAAAAATTTTATTACTTTAATTAAAAGTCTAAGTAAAGACTTAAGTAAAGTATACTACTTTGAAAATTATTTCTTAAGAAATTTATTTGGAGTTACCATAAAAGATAAACTTGAGTATAAAACTAACTAAGAATTAGAAAATTTAAATTTTATCAGATAGATCAATTATTAATCAACTCTATTAAGTTGGTAAGTGACAATATTTTTATGAAATGGCAAGTGACAATAGTTTTATGAAAAAGAGAAAAATGACATAAAAAATGGTAAGAAAAAGAAAAATAACTAAGATAAAGAGGAAAAATGACTAATCCCCACCTCCACACCTAAATTTTACATTGTCCTCAATGCAAACTCTATAATGCACAAAGTAAAGCAGGTAAAAATTAAAGCAATTACATTTGTTCGGTCGACTTCGAACAAATAAAAAAATCTGCAATTACCTTTGGTATGAGGAGGATGAAGTCAAAATTTCTTTTTTTTTCATATAACTCTTTTTTTTATTTTTTTATTTTTTATTTTGTTGTTTTTTGTTTTTAAAAGAACAAGAAACTCTCAAATGAGAGAAGAATAAATTCTTTTATTATTATGAGACAAAAATTAAAGATGTAGAATGAAGAATTAAACATGAAAAGCTCATATTCTACATCAAATCCTACCTTATTGCTGAAAATTCTACCCCGGATTTTAAAGAAAATCAATATGATATAATCAACGATGTGCTTGAATTCAAAACATTTCAAGGTTTGCACTGATTTTTACAACAATTGAAGGTAGGTATTAATGGTGTTATGCATTTTGAACTTAGATTTCTTATTAACAAAAGTTTATCCAACTAATTCTTCTTTAAAAATTTCCTCAAACACAAGATCTATGTTTGAGGTTTGAAATTTTGATTGTTGTTTATTTTTCAAAAATCTAAGTTCATCATAAAAGAGTTCTTTAAAAGTTAGATCAAAGAAGCATGTATTCAACATAGTTTTAACGTTCTGAAAGACCAGATCTGTTTTCTCTAAAATTTACAGTTCCTCACCAAAGATCTCCTCAAAACTTAGATTTGACTCTTTTTCTTCTTCTTCTACCTCCTGAAGATAGTTTATTTCTAGAGGTTGATTAGCTGGTTGGTTCACTGGATTAAAAATATTGATATTAGCAGTCAAATTCCTAAAAGATAGCTTTATTTGACCAATTCTACAGTTGATTAGAGCATTAAAAGTGGCCAAGAACGGTCTTCCTAAAATGACTGGTATCTGACCTTTGAGATTGGAAACGGGCTGCGTTTTCAAGACTATGAAATCTACTGGAAAAATAAAATCCCCAACCTTAATCAAAACATCTTCTATCTCACCTATGGGGACTTTAACAGATCTATCAGCTAACTGTAAGGTGCATTTAGTTGGTTTAAGTTCTCATACACCTAGTTGCTGGTAGACTGAATAGGGAAGTAAATTGACATTGGCCCCTAAGTCTAAAAGTGCCTCATCAATGTATGTATTACCAATGACACCTGAAATAGTAGGACAACCAGGATCCTTATATTTTAAGGGTACAGACTTTGAAAGCACATCACTGATATTAGTAGCATGAAAGACTTTCTTTGGAACATTTATTCTTCTCTTCTTAGTGTACAATTCTTTTAAAAATTTTGCATAAGAAGGGACTTGTTCAATTACATCTAAGAGAGGAATATTGACCTTAACCTGCTTGAAAGTTTCTAGGATCTTCTCCTCATGAGGGGAGTATTTTCTAGGCCTGAGTCTATCTAGAAAGGGAGCAACTGGTTTAAACCTATCAAAATTAGGCTTAGGTTCGAGTTCAGGCTCTTGGTCATTGACAGGGGGTGATTGTTGAATAGAGTCATTAGAAGTAGAGAGAATTTATTCTGGCTCAAGGGTTTCATTTGGACGCATTCTAACTTAATTATCAACTTGTTTTCCTGACCGTAGTGAATGAATTGCATTCACTTGAGCTTGGTAGGATGAACTTGATCCCGTGTCCTTAGGGTTGGTCACGGGTTGACTCGAAAATGTCCTTAGGGTTGGTCACGGGTTGACTCGAAAATATTCCTTTTCCTCTCTCACTCACATCACTAGCTAGTTATCCAAGTTGGGTTTCTAATCTAGCTATGGCTTGAGTGTTGGAATTGAGAATTTGTCCGGTTGATTGCATAAAGGTATTCAAAGTGTTGGATATTTGAGTCAACAAGTTGGTGGTTTGTGTAGAGGCCTTAATTATGATTTCTAAACCCTTTTCCAAAACAATGAGACGTTTACCATGATCAGAGTTTGGAGGAGAATGATTTACAGATTGATGATGAGGAGATTGATTTGGATATGACAGATTTGGTTGTTGAAAATTGGTTTGAGAATCTAAAGGAACTGTGTTTCCCCTAGGAAATTAGTGGTTGAAGAGGGAGTGAAATTTTGATTTCCGGAGTAGTTTCCTTGATTCCATGCAAAGTTCGGGTAATTTCTCCAACCTGGATTGTAAGTTGGAGAAAATAGATTATTCCCGGAATGCTGAAATGTAGCGTTTACCTGACCTAGTGGTTGATTATTTCCTAAGAGAGGAATTCCTCTGAAACATGACATGGAGACAGACAGTTGTGACAACCTGAGGCAGAAACTTGATTGATTTGAGTTGGAGCTTGTTCTTTGATTTCTAAAGCTTCTAACTTACACATGATTGTAGCCATCTTTGCTTCAGAGGCTATGTTTATCTCTAAGAAAAGATCACTGGATTTGGATTGGGGAACTGATGAAATTCTGTCATCACAGTGTTCCCACTGCATGATTTTCTCGGATAAACTCTAAAAATTTCCAGGCTTCATCGATATTTTTCTTCATGAAATCCCCTCAACACATTAATTCTAAGAAATTTTTTAAAAAATAATCCAATCCTTCGTAGAAAATTTGGCATAATCGCCATTTCTCTAGACTATAGTGAGGACATTGGATAAGAAGGTCTTTAAATTTATCAAAATACTTTCAAAATGGTTCTCCCGGGATAATTTTAAAATTTTGAATGTTGTTTCTAAGCTTAACAGTTTTATGGATAGGAAAGAATTTCTTTAGAAAAACGGTAACAAATTCACCCCAAGTTGAGATAGAATTTATGGGTAAGCTATACAGCCATTTTTTAGCTTTGTCCTTAAGAGCAAAAAGAATAAATCGAAGCTTAATCGCTTTCTTGGATAAGTCTCTCATCTTAATCATGAGACAAACTTCTTTAAATTCGGAGAAGAAAATATATGCATCTTCAGATTCTACTCCTAAGAATTTTAAAAGCATGTTTATGAAATGCGGTCTAAGTTCAAAATTGGTTCCATTGACATCGGGGAGCTTAATGCAAGATGAGATTGCATTTCTAGTTGGATAACACACATCTTGAAAAACGGGTGAATTAGGATTGGCCATTTCGTTGGTCTCAAAAGATGAATCAACACGGATTAAACGATTGGTATTATCCCTAATCCAAGTTTGCATACACCAAAATAAATTCTTTTTATAAATTTTTTATTAAGAAAAATAAAAGTTACTTTTTTTTTGAGGAAAAAAAATGTTGATAAAAAGGAAAGGGAAAATGAATTAACTAAAGCAAATCAATGCAATCACTTTTCAATCACTTTAAACTCTAGGGTTAAGCCTTGACTCAACTAGACCAGCTCCTAACCAAAAACTCCTTTAATGAAAAGATTAAAGTTTATTCAGTCAGTTAGCCAGGTAAGAATAGTACTAGAGAGAGATCAAAGATCAATTATGTACCTCGTTCCTTGCGGAGTGCTTTACGCAACCCCTAAATCTTACCTTAGACACCAACTAATCCAAGTAAACTCGAACCGGTTCACTTAAGGATTTTTTGTTCCTTAATGAGCTTGAATCCTTAGGGGCCAACGTCTAATGAGTTTTAAAAGGTTTGGGTTTGTGTAGTGAGGAATTAGTGATTTGTGGGATAAGGAAAGGGTGATGAAATTTCTCACCTTATCTTGATTAATGGGTTTTGCCTTTAAGAATAATTTTAAGTGTGTGTCAAATCAAGATGGTCAAATCACTTTGGTGAATTCCTACTTTTATATGCAATGCAACCCTAAAAATTAAAAGCAACTACAAGATGATGTAAAAATAAAATCTTTTTATTTTTTAGTTAAGGTTAGCAATCAAACAAATGTGAGAAAGGATGATATTGTTTAAATTTATTATCTTGTTAGTAAATGTCCAAGTGGAGGATAAATTTTATTATGGTCGACAAAATATAATATTTTTTTTATTTTTAAAAAATCCTAATTGTCTCTAATTGTGAGAACCTAACTAAAGAGTGGAATTGAAAATACTAGAAAGAAGAGTTACTCACGCAAAAGCAATCTTAGCCTCCTTGAAGGCAATTCTTCAATCTTCAATCTTTAATTTTTTTTCAAAGTTCAAAGTAGTTCCTACACTAGAAAACAAACAAATTAAAGAACCAAAATATTTTAATTGCAAACACCGTTCCCCGGCAACGGCGCCAAAAACTTGGTAGGTAAATAAATGTGTACCTAAAGTTGCAAGTATACAACCATCAAGTTATAGTATAAAAGTTATCGATCCCACGAGGAATGTGTTGTAATGAGTTAATCAAAATCGATTCTTATGTTGTGTGTGCGATAATTAGGAGTAGTGAAATAAATGAAATATGATGGATTGTGGAGAGATTTGAGAGTGCTTGTGAATATGTACAAAATAAAACAAAATGAGTATAAAAGTGAGTGTGGAGGGATTAAGAGTGTGGAAGTGATAAAGTGCAAATAAAAACAAGATAGGATTGAGAGAGGAAAAATAAAGAGTGGTTAATAAAATGAAGGAATCTAGAATAGATACACTTAGCTAATCTCAATCTCATGTGAATAAGTTGGATATAAAAGCTAGTTTCAAATAATTTCTAGAATTCCCAATAAAACAAAATAAGTTTGAGAGAGGAGAGGAGAAGGAATGAAGGAAATAAAGAAAGTAGTAAAGAAAAATAAAACAAATGAAAAATAAAAAGCAAGAACAAAGAGGAAGTTCAAGAAGGTAAAATATGGAGGATTAATTGAAGATATGAGGAATCTAGAATAGATCCACTTAACTAATCTCAATCTTATGTGAATAAGTTGGATATAAAAGCTAGTTTCAAATAATTTCTAGAGTTCCCACAAATATTAGCTCCACATTTAGAAAAGGGCAATTCCCTCGAGGGTTCTAGCCTCAAGGTGAATTAAAGAAAAAAAAGTAAAATCTAAACTACAAAATAAATGCAAGAAAGTAAAGACATGAAAGTAAATACATGAAAGTAAAGACATCAATGTAAATCTACTCTACAAATCATTAAAGAAAATAAGAATATAAGAAAGGAAAAGCATAAACCCAAATATTCATTTCTTCATCTACATCCTCTTTTCATCCTTGGACAAAGAGAAGGATAGGAATTATGAAGGGGTGAAAATAATTTTTATTGATTGTAATAAAAGTTACAATTTGTAAGGTCTTCTCAATTAAGAGTAATCCTCCTCTCTAAAAGGAGTTTACAAAATATTTCACACCTCAAACCCCTCACTCTATCCCTCTATTTATAGCCTCTGACAATGAAGGAGAACCCTTGGATAAAACTTGGCCACAAAGGAATTGAAATCCAACCATAGATCTGGCTGCCGTTCTGTCGGTTGACCAATCGGTCGACCAATCGGTTAGTGACCAGGTGTAGTGGTTGGGCAACCGATTGGTCAATCGATTAGTTTGCAACTAACTTGATTTTGGTGATTTTTCTTCACGAATTTCACATGGGCTCTTGAGTAGTCTTAGGCCTTCCTTTGACTTTGTATTTGGGCTTCAATAATAGTAAAAGATAGAAGAGTTGAGTCATTTGGGCTTTTATTCAATATTTCACCTTTAACATGCAAATTAAGATAAAAATAATTATTAGTGGTATATTTATTTGTATAAAATAGATAATGAGGGTATAAAATTGTAATAAGAATATGATTATCGATTCATGAACTTTTGCTTTGGATTCATAGACTAATGGTGGATTCTCGGACTAAATTTTAGACTCGTGGATTAATTGCATTAAGAGTTTGAAATTAAATTATTATATTGAGTAATAATCATCAATAAAAATAAATATTAATTTAAAAATCATTCTCATTTCGATTAACGGATGACAATAACAAAGCTGAATACATTTTGTAATCCATTTCAACAGTTCAAGCGAAATGTATGTAATATAGTATTAAATGTTTAAAATATTTATATATTTAAGAAATGTTAAATAATGAACATATCTAATTTAATATTAAATATATTAAAAGTGATTAAATAGTACTAAATGTATTTTATTTTAAAATGAATTAAATAAATTTATAGAAGTTGATTAAAAATATTGATAGGAAAATAAATGATTACCTCCTAGAGTTGCAAGTATACAACTTACCAAGTTATAGTATAAAAGTTATCGATCCACGAGGAAGGTGAAAGTATGAGTTTTGGTCAATATTGGTTCTTATGTTGTGTGTGACAAATTAGGAGTGGTAAATAATGTGAATGTGGATGTGGAGAGATTAGAAGAGTGAATGCGATTATGTGCAAAAGAGGAGAAAATAAAGTTGAGAATGTGGTTGTGGTTATATGCACATAATAACAAAACTAGGTTTGAGATTATATGTACATGGAGGGAATATGAGATTGAGAGATAAGTAAAATCAATGAAATCAAGAATCAAGAATAAAGGAAAATAACAAACAAATGAAAAGTAAGAAGTAAAGATGAAAATAAAGAAAGTAAAAGATGGATGATTGATTTAAGATAGGGAGTCTAGAGTAGATTCACTTAGCTAATCTCAATCTCACAAGAATGAGTTGGATGTAAAACTAGTTTCAAACAATCTCTAGAGATCCCCAATTATGATCTCCATGAACAAAAGAAAAGAAAAACAAAGCGACAAATAAAGAGGAAAATAAAGAAGGTAAAATGTGGAGGATAATTAAAGATGTGAGAATCTAGAGTAGATCCACTTAGCAAATCTCAATCTCACAAGAATGAGTTGGATGTAAAACTAGTTTCAAACAATCTCTAGGGATCAATTAAAGGCTCCACACTTAGAAAATGGGTAATTCCCAAGAGATCTTAAGCCTCAAAGGCGAATTAAAGAAAAGAAAAGAGAAATCAAAATTAATTACAAAATTAAAGACATTGCATGAAAATAAATTGCATAAAAGTAAATTGCATGAAAATAAATTGCATGAAAGTAAATCTACTCTAACAAGAAAGAAAAAGAAATAAATGGCAAACCCACATATTCATATCTTAGTCTTCATCCTCCTTTTGGTCTTTGGACAAAGTGAAGAAACAAATATGAAGGGTGAAAATAATTTTTATTGATTGTAATAAAAGTTACAATTTGTAAGGTCTTCTCAATTAAGAATAACCCTCCTCTCCAAATGGAGTTTTTATAAAATATTTTACACCTCAAACCCCTCACTCTATCCCTCTATTTATAGCCTACAAAGAATAAAGGAGAACCCTTGGATAAAACTTGGCCACAAAGGAATTGAAATCCAACCATAGATCTGGCTGCCGTTCTGTCGGTTGACCAATCGGTCGACCAATCGGTTGGCTGACCGATTGGCCAATTGGTTGGGCAACCGATTGGTCAATCGATTAGTTTGCAACTAACTTGATTTTGGTGATTTTTCTTCACGAATTTCACATGGGCTCTTGAGTAGTCTTAGGCCTTCCTTTGACTTTGTATTTGGGCTTCAATAATAGTAAAAGATAGAAGAGTTGAGTCATTTGGGCTTTTATTCAATATTTCACCTTTAACATGCAAATTAAGATAAAAATAATTATTAGTGGTATATTTATTTGTATAAAATAGATAATGAGGGTATAAAATTGTAATAAGAATATGATTATCGATTCATGAACTTTTGCTTTGGATTCATAGACTAATGGTGGGATTCTCGGACTAAATTTTAGACTCGTGGATTAATTGCATTAAGAGTTTGAAATTAAATTATTATATTGAGTAATAATCATCAATAAAAATAAATATTAATTTAAAAATCATTCTCATTTCGATTAACGGATGACAATAACAAAACTGAATACATTTTGTAATCCATTTCAACAGTTCAAACGAAATGTATGTAATATAGTATTAAATGTTTAAAATATTTATATATTTAAGAAATGTTAAATAATGAACATATCTAATTTAATATTAAATATATTAAAAGTGATTAAATAGTACTAAATGTATTTTATTTTAAAATGAATTAAATAAATTTATAGAAGTTGATTAAAAATATTGATAGGAAAATAAATGATTACCTCCTAGAGTTGCAAGTATACAACTTACCAAGTTATAGTATAAAAGTTATCGATCCCACGAGGAAGGTGAAAGTATGAGTTTTGGTCAATATTGGTTCTTATGTTGTGTGTGACAAATTAGGAGTGGTAAATAATGTGAATGTGGATGTGGAGAGATTAGAAGAGTGAATGCGATTATGTGCAAAAGAGGAGAAAATAAAGTTGAGAATGTGGTTGTGGTTATATGCACATAATAACAAAACTAGGTTTGAGATTATATGTACATGGAGGGAATATGAGATTGAGAGATAAGTAAAAATCAATGAAATCAAGAATCAAGAATAAAGGAAAATAACAAACAAATGAAAAGTAAGAAGTAAAGATGAAAATAAAGAAAGTAAAAGATGGATGATTGATTTAAGATAGGGGGAGTCTAGAGTAGATTCACTTAGCTAATCTCAATCTCACAAGAGTGAGTAGGATATGAAGCTAATTTCAAACAATCTCTAGAGATCCCCAATTATGATCTCCATGAACAAAAGAAAAGAGAAAAACAAGGCGACAAATAAAGAGGAAAATAAAGAAGGTAAAATGTGGAGGATAATTAAAGATGACAGAATCTAGAGTAGATCCACTTAGCAAATCTCAATCTCACAAGAATGAGTTGGATGTAAAAACTAGTTTCAAACAATCTCTAGGGATCCAATTAAAGGCTCCACACTTAGAAAATGGGTAATTCCCAAGAGATCTTAAGCCTCAAGGCGAATTAAAGAAAAGAAAAGAGAAATCAAAATTAATTACAAGAATTAAAGACATTGCATGAAAATAAATTGCATAAAAGTAAATTGCATGAAAATAAATTGCATGAAAGTAAATCTACTCTAACAAGAAAGAAAAAGAAATAAATGGCAAACCCACATATTCATATCTTCGTCTTCATCCTCCTTTTGGTCTTTGGACAAAGTGAAGAAACAAATATGAAGGGGTGAAAAATTCTTTTATTAATTTGTAATAAAAGTTATAATTTTAGAAGGTCTTCTCAATTAAGAATAACCCTCCTCTCCAAATGGAGTTTTTATAAAATATTTTACACTCAAACCTCTCCCTCTCTATCCTATTTATAGCCTTACGCAGTGGATGAGGACCATAGGATCAAACTTGAGCTCCAATGATTAATTTTCAGCGATTGATCAGTTTCTGGTGCAAATCAATCGGTTGGCCAATCGGTCAGTCGACCGATTGGCCGACCGATTAGTTTGCAACTAACTTGATTTTTGGCTGATTTTTCTTCACGAATTTCACATGGGCTCTTGAGTAGTCTTAGGCCTTCCTTTGACTTTGTATTTGGGCTTCAATAATAGTAAAAGATAGAAGAGTTGAGTCATTTGGGCTTTTATTCATATTTTCTTCATTAACCCGCAATTTAAGATAAAAATAATTATTAGTAATATCTTTATTCATATAAAATAGATAATGAGGGTATAAATTTGTAATTAAAATGAGAAAATCAAATATTTTAAAATGAATACTTTCAATGTTAATATATAATAACTTGGAAATATGGAATATTGTAAAATTAAATATATTTAATTTGAAATATATTAAATATTTAAAGAAGTAAAGAGAAGAGGAGAGAGAAAATCCACATAGTAACATCATAATCCATCAATTTTAACTTAGACTTTCTCTTAAAAATTTCTCATTAAAAACTATAGAGTTTGAATGAAGCGTGGATTTTAAAATCCTAGTCCTAATAACAATCATAGGCAACCAATAACACATTAAATTTAAATCCAAATCCTAGTTCTAAACCAATAACATGTTAAATTCAAATTTAAATCCTAGTCTTAAACCAATAACACATTAAATTCAAATCCGAATTCTAGTCCTAAACCAATAACACCTTAAATTTAAATTCAAATTCTAGTCCGAAATGAATAACACCTTAAATTGAAATCCAATAAAACATCCGAGTCCAAATCAACAATCCTCAACCAATAACCCCCCCTAAGGTGTTTCAATCATTGCACATTTTAATTTTAACGTCTGGAGGTATTTTCATAAACTGTAAAGATAATGTGGAGTTTTCTGAGGCACCTCTCAGTTGAGGGGGTTATGTCAATTTTTGAAAGTTGAGGATGGTTATCTACAATACGTCTAAAAGTGAAGGGGGTTTCCTAAAATTAGAATAGTTGAGGGGAGGAGTTTTCTGAAATAACTCCCATAATTCAGGGGTTCCCAAAATTAACCCTTGTAATTTGTTGGGGTTAATTTTTGAAAACACGCTTGAACTTTGGTGGCGGTACAGATGACCCGTCCTATTTTAATTTAAGAAAGTCCTATTAAAACTTTAGGATTTGTTTATTCCCCACGTGATCATGAGCATCTTTTAAGTGGTGGTTTGTAATTTTTGAGGGTTACTTTCGAGAAAACACCCCTAATTTTTGGAGATTATCGCATATAACCACTACTTTATTTTGAGAAAAGCCCTCAAAACATTAAGAGTATGGTGCTGTAGATATTCCTATAGGCCTAAATTTTAGCTACAGTCAAGTTGCAGTGATTTTTAACTTGGCTGTAGCTAAAATTTCTATGTAAGCCATATTGTGGGAACCACATATTTCCAAAATTTAAAATTCCTTGTAAAGTTTGGAGAATATAGTATTCGTAACTACATAAGTGAGGACCACATGTTAAGTCTCTACTCTAATTTGAATTTATTATTATTATTATTATTTATATATTAAAAGATTTGTAGCTAGATCCAAGACTATCTTGTGCCTTTGTTGTGCGAGAAATAAATATTGAGAGTTCTGAAGCGGAGAAAAACAGAGGCAAAAATAAAATATTAGAGTTTCCATTAGAGAATATTTGGAGATCAACATATAGTGATTATTGTAAGTTCTATTTTCACCTATTTATTCAACTTTTAGATTCTAAAATAGAGAAAAATATGTCTATCGATATTCATAGTCTTTTGTTTGATGATAATACTGAATTCTTTTTATAATCTCTTCAATAAATTCAAATTTAGTCAAAATTATTTTGAGTAAATATTATAATAATAGTCGATTTTGAGTAAATAGTATACTAGGTGTCATTTATATTTTGTTAGATGCATGAATTACTTGATAAGAAAACCAATACTACATAAAAAAATTAGGGTTTTGAATTTGAGACATGTCCTTTCGTTCAAAAATTCTTTATATTATCAAAAGTGATTATTGATACAATAGTCTTATATTTTCTTAATATAAGAAATAGAAGTGCACCCTCAAGCTCGAATTTTTGGCTACGCCACTGAGTGACGGTGATCAAATTCCATTAAACATGAAGGTTGCTCCAAATATTTTCTTCAGTCTGCTCATTGAGTTGAAAAAGCTGTCAATATACTACGATGTTGACCCGCAGTATCTTATCGTATCTTCCAGAAATTCAATTGAATTTAAGCCTATCAATTAAGTTCAAAGCTCTCCTACTGTAACTAGTCAGGACGTAAGATTGAATTTAATTGAAGTAGGATGCATCAATCATTCAATCCAGTACCACCTTTTTCGATGTTGTCACTAGTAATTAGATGATTAAGACAGAGAAAGCGCATGTAAGTTTGGACCTTTAAGAATTGTTACTGTCCTAATTTGCATGTTGCAATGGAAAAACGAAACAGCCCCTCGCAAACACTCTTTTACCTTTCGAAGGAAACAGAGAAGACACTATGGACTGTTGTGCTTGGATGCAGTACATACAAGATGGAGCTAAATCTGAAGAATATATGGCTAAAATTAACAAAAAGGCAGCTTAATTTATGGACATTTGTCCGCAACTTGCAAACAAACTAGAATAGATAGAGACTTAGCATGTGGGTGCTTATTAGCCAACTTCAAACAAATTAGCTAAAAAATATTGAGTTTTAAAAGCAGTCTCATGGGCCATAATGTCGATATATTAAACTGAGGAGAATAAACTAAGCAACTCCTAAAACTTAATCAGTGACTGTAGGAATCACATTTTGGATGCTGGGTTGATCTGATAATAGTGTCTATAGTTGAAATAAAGATTAAAGATATTTAATGTACTTGTGTGTGATTGGAGGGAAGTGATATAAAAGAACAAAGATCCTTGAAACAAGACAAAAAGAAAAAAGAAAAGAGAAAGGTTTTGGATCCTCTCCAATTAAATGGTAATTGAAAAGGATCAAATTGCCCCAATCTTCATTGTCTATTCTAAATTTAAACACCAATGGAAGAAGAGGTGAGATACTCCCATATCTCCTTGAAAAAATGAAAATGGATGTAAAATAAATTAATGATAATTTAGCTATTATTTGATAAATAGTTAATTTTTAATATATGTGGTCCTAAGAAAGCTCTAACTAATTCAGATTTCGTTCATTTTAACTATAGATCAATCGTTTATGTCATGGGACTCTACACTCTAAAATTTTAAATGCCTAGAAGTTAACAAATAATCAAGAAGGTTGACATTGAAGTTTACTAATTTTAGTCACGTCCTTTTATACATATTAGTATACATGTAATATTCTAATTAATAAATAATTTCTTGCTTCTTCAAGACATTAAGCTAAACAATAATAAAAGGTTTTCACCATATTTGACACATGAAATCTTCTTTAAGTGACCCTTCTAAGATAGAATCCCCATCTCATAAGTTGTTTTAAAACCCTCCTCTCAATGGATTTTGTCCAAACTTTTTAACCTTAACTTTTAATCATTTTGGTTAAATTACACTTTCTCATCTATCCATCTTTCCCAATCTCTCTTTTTTTTTCTATTGAGGATTCAAATTTAGAGGTGTTGATAATAGTGTTTATAATAATAGTGTTAGTAGTGGGTTTTTAGTCCCACATTGGTTGTGAGAACACACCTCACCCTCAACTACTTGCATAAATATATGTGCACACTCAACATTCAATTTAAGGAAAATTTACCCAAGATTCTCTCTCTCTCTCTCTCTCTCTCTTTTACTTTAACATGGTATCAGAGCTAGAGTTACTTCCCTTACAATAATTTTTTTTACGCTTTTGCGTTCTTTTGCAATATCTCTGCCTTGCTGATTTATAATAACCTTTTAGGTTTCCTCGACAGGTCAGTCCTAGAACTGATGAGAGGAAGAGCTAATATCCCACTTTGTTGAGATATTAGCTTCAGATTCTTATTTCCTTAGTGAGACGAGAATTCTTATTGTGATCTAGCTCTCTTGTTGTGCCCTTTGTGCAGGAGTCTTCTTAGAAATTACCATTGCGCCAAAACAAACCGTCTCTCGGTCTCAAGTTAGCGGCATCGCCGTCTTGACGTCTGAACGTCTCAACATTGCTGTTATGGCTCCTTCAGAGAAGATTCCCAAACCACCTTTGCCCCTCAATGATCAAAGTGACTGGGCAGGGTGGTCTACTATTGTCACTAATGCCTTGCGTGGCTCTGGTTTGCTTGATCATCTCACCAGTACGGGACCAGTTCCACCATCTATCAGTACTGTTGCTTCATCCAGTACTACTGCCTCTGGCAGTAATGATGTCGATCTTCAGATCGCTCATGCTCTCTATGTCAAGGAGAGTTCAGACTGGCAATTGCAGGAATTTCGTGTCATGGATTATCTCCCTCGCTGTGTTGGCTCTGGTCTCACTGTCGAGATTGGTTCGCTTCCCTCTGCTCGGGCCATGTGGAATTGCCTCACTGAGCGTTTCACTGAGTGTTCGGGTGCACGGGAGGCATATCTTTTGCAATGCATTGCTCTACAATGCAAGGTAGTTCCTCTGTGCAGTCCCATTTTGGACAAATACAAGGTTTTTGGACAGAATTACGCTCCATGCTTCCTGGGCGTAATTCCACATATGAAGACTGGTTAGTTTGGTACGAACGGCGTGAGGTACATCAACTGTTTCAGTCCCTTCCTGAATATTCAACTATGGCTGATCAACTACTTCATCAGCCTCAATTTTCGACTTTGGCCTCAGTTATGGGAGCTCTCAATGCTTATGAGACCCGGCAGCAGACTGCATGACTCAATTTATCAACAGACACTCCTATCTCTTCTCTCGAGATCGCCTCGCTCAGACTTATCACCGCTCCCCGTTATGAATCATACTTCTCCATATGCTCCATCTCCACAGGCTCGATCTAAGCTCTCTTGCAAATATTGCAAGAAGGAAGGACACCGCATTGAGACATGCTTCAAGCTTCATCCTGAGTTACGTTCCTTAGGTACTGGTCGTGGTCGGCGACCCCCTCAGTCTCAACCCTCTCGTACACCAGGATTGCTGGTCAATGCTATACCTTCTACTACTTCAGACTCTACTATTCAAGCTATTGAAAGTCTTCGCCGTCAACTTGATGCTTTTCAGCATATCACTGTAGGGTCGAAAAAATGTTTATTGATTGAATGAATGTGTTACAATCAAATTCTCTCGATTACAGAGGAAGAGAAGATTGATTCGACTTCTCTTTTGAGGTGGGTTCTCGGTAGCGGTGGGATGCTTCACTCAATGCTCACGTTGAGATTGCTTCCCGTTGACGATCAGAACAGAGTTGCAGATGATCTTGAGATTGCTGATGAAGAGCTCGATCTCTCTCGTGCGCAAGTGTTGAATTTTCCAAAAGTTCCAAAAGCCCCCCTGAAGCTCCCCTGAAGCTCCAACAGCCCCCCTTTTTCCATAGCTGCTCACGGCTATTTATAGGGTTCTTAGCATGTAACTATCATGCTAGAATTGTGGAAACGTGGGTTAATGGACGTGGGCATAACTGATGCCCACTACTTAACCCACGTAGTTGTTGTGGCTTTCGTGGCCTTGGGTTCGCGAAAAACGCCTACCGCCATGCTGAACGAGGGGTCGCTACGCAGAAGCCGAGCCGCCAAGAATCGTGAGGTCGCTACGAACGCTGGCCGCTAAAGACGCTGAATCGCTACAAGACGCTGAGCCGCCGCAGAAACGCGGGTGGCGAACCTCGTCAAACTTTGATGCTGCGGGCGAGCCTCGTCAAACTTTGATGTTATGGGCGAGCCTCGTCAAACCACTGTTGTGGGCGAACCTCGTCAAACTTTGATGTTGTGGGCGAGCCTCGTCAAACTTTGATGTTGTGGGCGAGCCTCGTCAAACTTTGATGTTGTGGGCGAGCCTCGTCAAACCACTGTTGTGGGCGAACCTCGTCAAACCACTGTTGTGGGCGAACCTCGTCAGACGTTGATGTTGTGGGCGAGCCTCGTCAAACCACTGTTGTGGGCGAACCTCGTCAAACTTTGATGGTGTGGGCGAGCCTCGTCAAACTTTGATGTTGTGGGCGAACCTCGTCAAACCACCGTTGTGGGCGAACCTCGTCAAACTTTGATGCTGCGGGCGAGCCTCGTCAAACTTTGATGTTGTGGGCGAGCCTCGTCAAACTTTGATGTTGTGGGCGAGCCTCGTCGAACCACTGTTGTGGGCGAACCTCGTCAAACCACTGTTGTGGGCGAACCTCGTCAGACGTTGATGTTGTGGGCGAGCCTCGTCAAACCACTGTTGTGGGCGAACCTCGTCAAACTTTGATGTTGTGGGCGAGCCTCGTCAAACTTTGATGTTGTGGGCGAACCTCGTGTTGAGATCGAACTCCGCTCCACGTGCGAACCTCGTATTGAGGTCGAGTCTCGCCTCTTGAGCAAGTCTCGCTTTGAAGCTTGCACTGGTCTAGCCTCGGTTTAATGTCGAGATTCACTGCTGTAGGCGAACCTCGGTTGAGTGGAGAGTTTCGCTACTTGGGCGAATCTCGGTTGAATGTCGAGCCTCGCTGCCAGGGCGAACCTCGTCTGAATGAAGAGCTTCGCTGCTTGGCGAACCTCGGTTGAGTGAAGAGCTTCGCTGCTTGGCGAACCTCGTCTGAATGAAGGGCTTCGCTACTTGGCGAACCTCGGTTGAGTGGAGAGCTTCGCTGCTTGGCGAACCTCGTCTGAATGAAGGGCTTCGCTACTTGGCGAACCTCGGTTGAATGTCGAGCCTCGCTGCCAGGGCGAACCTCGTCTGAATGAAGGGCTTCGCTGCTTGGCGAACCTCGGTTGAGTGAAGAGCTTCGCTGCTTGGCGAACCTCGTCTGAATGAAGGGCTTCGCTACTTGGCGAACCTCGTCTGAATGAAGAGTTTCGCTACTTGGCGAACCTCGGTTGAATGTCGAGCCTCGCTGCCAGGGCGAACCTCCTCTTTTAATGGGGAGCCTCGCGACTTCGACCTTCCTCATATGCTCTGAAGAACGGTCGTAACTTTCAAACCGTATGTCGAATTGGGCCGAATTATATATGAAAATCGACTATCTCGACAAGACGGAGCCAACCAAACCCACCGAAGGGTTCGGTTTGCTCGGTCATTTTGCCAAATTCCTTCGGTTTGGGAGATATCGACACTTTTGTCTATTTTGTAAAGTCAAGCATTCAGTGAACTTAATCTTTAGGCGGACTGACTTCACTCGATGGACCCTTAAGCTCTTTTGCTCATTCCGAAGTTGTCATGGCAGGATTAAGGCAATTTTTATTGCCTACAAAACCCCCTCCAAAGTTTTCAGACCTGAATGTGGTTGAATGGAGTCTGGAACACTTTGGATATGAAGACTTGTAAAGTGGTCGCCGTGCAGACGGAGCGAGGAACCTTCTAACGAACTCGGTAAATTTGAATTCTTCACTCGCAGCTAATGATCGCCCTCTAGGATTTTTAGCAAACCCCCAGCTATCAACGGACTTGGTATGTCTTTACCAACTGCCGTTTGAGTTGGACTAGCCATACTTTTCCCCTCAGTATGGTGAGTTTTCAAGGAGGTTCTTTTAGGCTTAACTGCTAAAATCTCTCCTCTATTTACAAACAACTAGATTGTAAACGAGCCTCAATTATGAGGATGGCGAGGTTGAAATATCGGCACATCGCTTGGTAGGCCGATGTTGGACAATAAACGTCGTCATTTATGAGAAATGGCGCACATCGAAAAGATGAAATATTGACACATCACTTGGTAGGTCAATATTGGACAGTGAACGTCATTTATGAGAAATGGCGAACATCGGAAAAATGAAATATTGACACATCACCTGGTAGGTCAATATTGGACAATGAGCGTCATTTATGAGAAATGACGAACATCGGAAGGATGAAATGTTGACACATCACTTGGTAGGTCATTATTAGGAATAAAATCCTGTGGGGATGATCGAATCGTTCAGTGACATAAAAGTATAACGATCGTGATCAAAAAGCAATCAAGTTGTTCAGTGACGTGAGAGTATAACAACAGTGATTACGAACAAAATCATTTAGAGGAATGACCATGTGGGAGTAGTCAAGTCGTTCAGTGACATGGGAGTATAACGACTATGGTTGAAATAGCGGCACATCGCATGGTAGGCTACTATTAGGAATAAAATCATGTAGGGATGATCGAATCGTTCAGTGACATAAAAGTATAACGATCGTGATCAAAAAGCAATCAAGTTGTTCAGTGACGTGAGAGTATAACAACAGTGATTATGAACAAAGTCATTTAGAGGAATGACCATGTGGGAGTAGTTAAGTCGTTCAGTGACATGGGAGTATAACGACTATGGTTGAAATAGAGGCACATCGCATGGTAGGCCGCTATTCGGTGAGGGGGCTGATAGGGGTATATCGCTTGGTTAACCACTATCTAACATAAAGTCACTCGGACAAGTGACGATATGGAAATGATCAGGTCGTTCAGTGACATAGAAGTGTAACGACTGTGATCGAAAACAATCAAGTTGTTCAGTAACTCGGAAGTATAACAACTATGATGGGAATAGGGGTATGACGACTTGATTGGACAACGTCATTTGCGGGAATGACGGTGCGGACTATCAGAGGTGATTGTTAACATGACAGTTATGTGGGCCCGCCATCCTGTTGACAAGGATTGGAAGGGGAGTTTGTCAAAGGTGATTGTTAACCCGACAAGAATTTGTTGCGATTGGGGCAACTTTGAGGACTTACCATCCCATTGAATAGGATTGGTAAGTTGATTTGTCAGAGGTGTAATATTAACATGACAGTGAGAGTGGTCCCGTCATCCTATTAGAGAGGATCGACGGAGAAAATCTGGGGAGAACTATCAGAGGTGATTGTTAACATGATAGTTTTGGGGACCCGCCATCCTGTTGAGGAGGATTGGCGAGGGAATTTGGAGGAAATTGGTTATCAGATGTGACTGTTAACATGATAACTTAGTGGGAGTTTGAAAGAAGACTACGGGTAGTACTTCTTCAAGGATTTGCCGTCGGATGCTGGTCCTCTGGCGATTGATGCATATAAGCATCAACGATCATCTTTGGCCGATTGTAGCCAGGTCTGCACAGTCGGTCCCATAGCTTGGTTTCGCGTTGGCGAGCTCGGCAGATGCCATCAGGGGCTTACTTGAAAAGAGTTTTGATGAGGAAGCGGTCGCCACCACCAAGGTATCTTGGTCGTCACCTCCTCGAAATTCAAATAAATCTTCAACCTCCATACGCTTGAGCATGCTCTCGACTTGTTCTCCTTGGCGGGTTAGGTCTTTCCACGAGCGAGCTACGACAGCGCCCATATTAGACAGAATGTTGATGGAGAGATTATTCCGACACATCTCGATGAGAGTGGCCTCGGAAATCTGATCACGGGCACACAGCGATCGGTTCCTGAATCTCTTGACAAAGTTGCTTACAGATTCTTTCTTCCTCTGCTTTACAGCTAGCAGGGTTGCCATAGATACTCCTGTGTCATCGTCGAAGAATCTGGCCATAAAAAGCTTTTCCAAATCTCTCCAAGAGTGAATGGAACCAGGCTCCAACCTCCGGAACCACTCGAAAGCAACTCCCTTAAGAGTGCTAATGAATAATCGGGTCACGATAGGATCATTACCTGTTATATGCCCGGTTTGTGCTCGGAAATAATAAATATGTTGTGATGGAGAGCTTTTTCCATCAAACTGCACTAGATTGAGTGGCTTGAATTTTGGAGGATATGGGACATCATCCCATTCCTCAGGGTATGGTCTAGTCACCCCCGGCTCCTTAAAACGCCCTTGGAGCTTGAGGGCATCAAGCTGCTTTTGGAAATCATGTAACTTATGATCTCGCTCTTTTGTGCGTGGGTTCGACTCTGCCTCAGATGACCCAGAGTGGACATCCCGATCTTCTTCATAGCCTTCATGCTTTGATTTGGAACCTCCCTCGTCTACTTTCTTCTCGCCGACGAGCTTCTCCATCATTACTTCAAAGCGTATGATAGACTCTTGTTGTGCAAAAATAAGAGCTTGTTGCTCTTTGATCTTCTTTGCCATCTCTTCCTCTTTACCAGCCATGAGGACACTGGCCTGATCACCGAAATCAGTATTTAAAGGTTGAGACGTGGCAATGCCGGAGTTCTCAAATTCTTCAGAGGTACCCCCAGCCAATTGGCTATAGTCAAACGGGATTGCCGCCCCGCATCTAAGACGGTGCTTCGATAGGCGCCTTGACTATTGATTAATGCGCCTCGTAACCCTGGGGAATACTCAGGGTCAGACGATTCAGGACTGCCTGTTGGGGTCTTGCTCCCGCTTCTCCCAACCATGTTGATAGTCACTCCATGGGAATGACCATCGCGGACCGCTCGCTTTTTATGGTGAAACCGCCTTCGTCTAGTTGACGGGTCAGATAATCGCTCAAAAACCGAAGGCTGATGTGTCGATGAGCATTGGGCGCGCATCGCAGAGATGAGCTTCTCACAGCAGCAATGAGATTGCATTTGACTGGCATCACGCTTGCGAGTGAGATAATCACGGAGATCAGAAGTGGGTGTACCCCCAGTTGATTCTGAAAAACGAGCCTCGTATGAGAGAGGCCCTCTGAGTCGAGTTTGGCGCACCTGGCGAGGTTGCCATTTCCTTTGGTTACGGCGAGGTTCATATTGGCGGCGAGGTTAGCCACTTGGGCGAGGCTCATCCCTTTTGAGGGACCTCACATTGTTGGCGAGGTTCGCCACTTGGGCGAGGCTCATCCCTTTTGAGGGACCTCAAGTTGTGGCGAGGTTCGCCACTTGGATGAGGCTCATCCCTTTTGAGGGACCTCACATTGTTGGCGAGGTTCGCCACTTGGGCGAGTTTATAGGCTGGGCGACATTTGTCTTGTTTTAAATGAACCCCGATGATGACGAGGTTCGTTGTTTGAATGAGGTTCATCTTGTTTAGAATGGACCTCATGTTGTTGGGTAGGTTCATAATGGCGAGGTTCGCCACTTGGGCGAGGCTCATCCCTTTTGAGGGACCTCACATTGTTGGCGAGGTTCGCCACTTGGGCGAGGCTCATCCCTTTTGAGGGACCTCACATTGTTGGCGAGGTTCGCCACTTGGATGAGGCTCATCCCTTTTGAGGGACCTCACATTGTTGGCGAGGTTCGCCACTTGGGCGAGGCTCATCCCTTTTGAGGGACCTCACATTGTTGGCGAGGTTCGCCACTTGGATGAGGCTCATCCCTTTTGAGGGACCTCACATTGTTGGCGAGGTTCGCCACTTGGACGAGGTTCGCCACTTGGATGAGGCTCATCCCTTTTGAGGGACCTCACATTGTTGGCGAGGTTCGCCACTTGGATGAGGCTCATCCCTTTTGAGGGACCTCACATTGTTGGCGCAGGTTCGCCACTTGGACGAGGTTCGCCATGTTTCAAGCGGACTTCGTGTCGTTGTCGAGGTTCGCCACTTGGATGAGGCTCATCCCTTTGGAGGGACCTCACATTGTTGGCGAGGTTCGCCACTTGGACGAGGTTCGCCACTTGGGCGAGGCTCATCCCTTTTGAGGGACCTCACATTGTTGGCGAGGTTCGCCACTTGGGCGAGGCTCATCCCTTTTGAGGGACCTCAAGTTGTGGCGAGGTTCGTGGCGTTCCTCCTCGATTCGACCCTCGATTCGTTTGGCCATCTTTGGGCGATAGTGAAGCCCGGCCCAACGAGACCAAAGCTCGAGCCCTACGGCGAGCTTGGTTCTCGCTGCTGACGCTGCTTGGCACGCCGCGAATTGGACCCTTGGCATATCCGCCTTTCCACAAAGCCAGCGAGGTTCGCCAGAAGCCAAAGTTTGGCTAATGGCCTCCGAGGTTGGGTTGGGCTGCTTAACCACCCACTTCTTAGCCTGTTGGCTAGCTTTTGGAGCCTTGTCGAGAGACATAGGCTGGTTCTCGAGATTCGCTCGAGAAGATTCAACGTGAGCCACGGGGGCTGAAGTCTCATACGAGACTCGTCGACACTTGCGTGTCTTCACTGGGCTAGATGCCCCAGAGGAGAGGAACTCATCATACTTACTCTGATCAAACTCAGTGACCAAGGTTTGAACCTCGGTTCCAACTGCAACCTTGTCTGATTGCGCCACCACCAGTTCATCGGAATGAATGGTTGCTCCCACTGTGGTCGCCATCTTCTGTAGGGTCAAAAAAATGTTTATTGATTGAATGAATGTGTTACAATTAAATTCTCTCGATTACAGAGGAAGAGAAGATTGATTCGACTTCTCTTTTGAGGTGGGTTCTCGGTAGCGGTGGGATGCTTCACTCAATGCTCACGTTGAGATTGCTTCCCGTTGACGATCAGAACAGAGTTGCAGATGATCTTGAGATTGCTGATGAAGAGCTCGATCTCTCGATGCGCAAGTGTTGAATTTTCCAAAAGTTCCAAAGCCCCCGAAGCTCCAACAGCCCCCTTTTCCATAGTCGCCACGGCTATTTATAGGGTTCTTAGCATGTAACTATCATGCTAGAATTGTGAAGCGTGGGTTAATGGGCGTGGGCATAAGCGATGCCCACTACTTAACCCACGTAGTTGTTGTGGCTTTCGTGGCCTTGGGTTCGCTACAAGAAAACGCCTACCGCCAAAGGAACGAGGGGTCGCTACAGAAGCGGAGCCGCCGCAGAATCGTGAGGTCGCTACAAGAACGCTGCTGCTACAAGGCGCTGAACTGCCATGCGACGCTGAGCCGCCGCAGAAACGCGGTGGCGAACCTCGTCAAACTTTGATCTTTGCGGGCGAGCCTCGTCAAACTTTGATGTTATGGGCGAGCCTCGCCAAACCACCGTTGTGGGCGAACCTCGTCGAGCCATTGATGCCGCGGGCGAGCCTCACAAACTTTGATGTTGTAGGCGAAGTCTCACAAACTTTGATGTTGTGGGCGAAGCCTCGCCAAACCACCGTTGTGGGCGAACCTCGTCAAACTTTGATGCTGCGGGCGAGCCTCGTCAAACTTTGATGTTGTGGGCGAGCCTCGTCAAACCACTGTTGTGGGCGAACCTCGTCAAACTTTGATGTTGTGGGCGAACCTCGTCGAATGAAGGGCTTCGCTACTTGGCGAACCTCGTGTTGAGATCGAACTCCGCTCCGCGTCGCGAACCTCGTATTGAGGTCGAGTCTCGCCTCTTGAGCAAGTCTCGCTTTGAAGCTTGCACTGGTCTAGCCTCGGTTTAATGTCGAGATTCACTGCTGAGGCGAACCTCGGTTGAGTGGAGAGTTTCGCTACTTGGGCGAACCTCGGTTGAATGTCGAGCCTCGCTGCCAGGGCGAACCTCGTCTGAATGAAGAGCTTCGCTGCTTGGCGAACCTCGGTTGAGTGAAGAGCTTCGCTGCTTGGCGAACCTCGTCTGAATGAAGGGCCGCTACTTGGCGAACCTCGGTTGAGTGAAGGGCTTCACGCTGGCTAACCTCGCTCAATGAAGAGTTTCGCTACTTGGCGAACCTCGGTTGAATGTCGAGCCTCGCTGCCGAGGCGAACCTCGTCGAATGAAGAGCTTCGCTTGGCGAACCTCGGTTGAGTGAAGAGCTTCGCTTGGCGAACCTCGCTCGAATGAAGGGCTTCGCTACTTGGCGAACCTCGTCACGAATGAAGAGTTTCGCTACTTGGCGAACCTCGGTTGAGTGAAGAGCTTCACGCTGGCTAACCTCGCTCGAATGAAGGGCTTCGCTACTTGGCGAACCTCGCTCAATGAAGGGCTTCGCTACTTGGCTAACCTCGCTCAATGAAGGGCTTCGCTACTTGGCTAACCTCGCTCAATGAAGAGTTTCGCTACTTGGCGAACCTCGTCAAACCACCGTTGTGGGCGAACCTCGCCGACGTTGATGTTGTGGGCGAGCCTCGTCAAACTTTGATGTTGTAGGCGAGTCTCGTCAAACTTTGATGTTGTGGGCGAGCCTCGTCAAACCACCGTTGTGGGTGAACCTCGCCAAACCACCGCTGTGGCGAACCTCGCCGACGTTGATGTTGTGGGCGAGCCTCGCCAAACCACCGCTGTGGGCTTAACCTCGCCATATGATCGTTGAGCTTCGCTTCACGCGGCGAACCTCGTGTTGAGATCGAACTCCGCTCCGCGTCGCGAACCTCGTATTGAGGTCGAGTCTCGCCTCTTGAGCAAGTCTCGCTTTGAAGCTTGCACCGGTCTAGCCTCGGTTTAATGTCGAGATTCACCGCCGAGGCGAACCTCGGTTGAGTGGAGAGTTTCGCTACTTGGGCTAACCTCGTTGAATGTCGAGCCTCACGCTGTGGCTAACCTCGCTCAATGAAGAGCTTCGCTTGGCGAACCTCGGTTGAGTGAAGAGCTTCGCTTGGCGAACCTCGCTCAATGAAGGGCTTCGCTACTTGGCTAACCTCGTTGAGTGAAGGGCTTCACGCTGGCTAACCTCGCTCAATGAAGAGTTTCGCTACTTGGGCTAACCTCGTTGAATGTCGAGCCTCACGCTGTGGCTAACCTCGCTCAATGAAGGGCTTCGCTACTTGGCTAACCTCGTTGAGTGAAGGGCTTCGCTACTTGGCTAACCTCGCTCAATGAAGGGCTTCGCTACTTGGCTAACCTCGCTCGAATGAAGAGTTTCGCTACTTGGGCTAACCTCGTTGAGTGAAGAGCTTCGCTTGGCGAACCTCCTCTTTTAATGGGGAGCCTCGCGACTGCGACCTTCCTCATATGCTACTTAAGAACGGGTCGTAACTTTCAAACCGTATGTCGGAATTGGACGAATTATATATGAAAATCGACTATCTCGACGAGACGGAGCCAACCAAACCCACCCAAAGGGTTCGGTTTGCTCCGGTCATTTTGCCAAATTCCTTCCGGTTTGGGAGATATCGACACTTTTGTCTATTTTGTAAAGTCAAGCATTCAGGTGAACTTAATCTTTAGGCGGACCTGACTTCACTCAGATGGACCCTTAAGCTCTTTTGCTCATTCCGAGTTGCTGTGCAGGGATTAAGGCAATTTTTATTGCCTACAATCACCTCCACATCTGCCTCACAAATCTCTGGTATGCATTTTGCTGGTTCTTCAGCTAATCCTTCGGTCTCTGGTATGAATGATCTCTGAATTTTTGACTCTAGCTGTTCCTTTCATATGACTTGTAATGCCTCACTTTTATCATTTGTCTTCACTTCATCTTCTCTTCCCTCCATCTACACAGCTGCTAGACAACCATTGTCCATTACTCAGTATGGCTCTATTACTCCACAAAATGATCCATCTGGTCGTTTAATACTTGGTCCCGTCTATGTGGCTCCTCAGCTGTACTTGAATTTAATTTCTATTAGCTCTTTATGTATAGCTGGCCTGTTTGTCTCATTTTCTTCTGATACTTGTATTGTACAGGATCCACAGACGGGCAAGACGGTTGGGGTGGGTCGTAGGAGGCACAAGCTGTATTTTCTAGAATATCTTTATTTTCCAGAGTCCATACATCCACGTTCTCTTGTTGCTTCTGTTCGTTCATCAAAACCCTCTACCTCGCTTCCTGCCAATTTGTGGCATAGATGACTTGGTCATGTGTCTAATAAAAGGCTGGAGAGTCTTATTCAGTCTGGGGTACTTGGTCCTGTATCATCTAGTTCTAGTATTGAGTCATGCATTGGTTGCAAATTGGCTAAATTCACTGCTTTACCATTTAAAATGAGTACATCTGAATCCACTTCCTTATTTGATTTAGTACATTCTGATATTTGGGGGCCAGCTCCTTTGCCTTCTTCATCTGGCTACTTATATTATGTTAGTTTTATCGACGATTTCTCTCGTTTTACATGTGTTTACCTTCTTAAGAATCGCTCTGACGTGCTTACTGCTTATCAAGCCTTCACTGTTATGATTTTCACTCAATGGCAATCTCGTATTAAAGTTTTCTATTTTGATTGTGCCAAAGAGTACCTATCCTCTACCATGCGCTCTATCATGTCCTCTCATGGGACTATCTTTCAACAGTCATGTCCCTACACTCATGAGCAAAATGGTGTTGCTGAACGCAAACATCGTCATATCCTTGATACTGCTCGATCCATGCTCATTTCTTACACTGTTCCTCATCATTTCTGGGCTGAGGTCATTCTCACCGCAACTCATGCCATTAATATCACCCCATCTAGCTCTCTTTCTGGTGCTACTCCTTATAGTCGTGTTTATACTCATCCTCCTCGTCATGATCTAGTCCGCGTTTTTGGTTGTCGATGTTTTGTTCTTCTGCCATCTCACGAACGTGATAAATTGTCTCTCAGAGCTGTTTCTTGTGTATATTTAGGAATTAGTTCGGAACATCAAGGTTATCGTTGTTATGATCTAGCAACTCGTCGAGTTCATATATCTCGTCATGTTAAGTTCGAAGAGAATTCTTCATATTATTCTGCTTCTGATGACTTAATTTCCTCCACTCTACTGATCATGCTTCCCCATCAGCTGCATCACCCACTTCTTCACCTTAGTTTTCCTTTCGAGATCTCCCTAACATCTCTCCCTCTCCTTCTGTTGACTCTTCCTCACCCGAGCCTTCTCTTACACCATCTGATCCCTATTCCATGGACATAGCTCTCACTCCAGAACATACTGTTGATCTCCACGCACCTGCGCCAGCATCTTCCCCGCCTGAGGTTCCTCTTGCTCTTCGTCGAGGAAAATGCCCACATATCATGCCTGCCCGGTATGATTCTGTTACTTCCTATTCACCTATTTTTCATAATTTTCTTGCTGCCATTCATACTACCATTGAACCAAAGTCCTTTCAAGAGGTAGTTCAAATTCCAGAGTGGCGACAGGCTATGGCTGAGAAACTTCAAGCCTTTCAGCAAACTCATACTTGGGATGTTGTTCCCTGTCCTCCTGGGATCTCTCTTATTGGCAGTAAATGGGTTTATAAGTTCAAGTTTCGTCCTGATGGCACCATTGAGCGTCGAAAAGCTAGTTTAGTGGCTCGAGGTTTTACTCAGCAACAAGGTATTGATTATGAGGAGACCTTTGCTCCTGTTGCTCAAATGCCCACTGCTCAGACTTCCTCTTGCGGTCGCCGCCGCTCATCGTTGGCCCTTATATCAGATGGATGTTAAAAATACTTTTCTTCATGGCTTTTTATCTGAGACAGTATATATGCAACCTCCTCCAGGGTCTAATATTCCTCTGGGACATGTTTGTCTCCTTCGTCGTGCTGTTTATGGTCTCAAGCAGGCACCCCGCGCTTGGTTTGAGTGTTTTCGTGATGTCGTGCTCAAGGCGGGTTTTATGGAAAGTCATCAAGATGCTTCTCTGTTTGTTCGTACTACCTCGCGTGGCAGAGTTTTATTACTCATCTATGTAGATGATATGATCATTACAGGTGACGATGTGGCTGGTATACAATACGCAAAATCACAGTTGCAACAACAGTTCCACATGAAGGATCTTGGATCTCTTCGGTATTTTCTTGGTCTAGAAATCTCTCAAGGCCCGCGGGGTGTAATACTGTCTCAACAGAAGTACCTCTCGGATATTCTCGAGCAGTGAGCTAGCGGCGATGCAACTGTCGATACTCCACTCCAACAGAATGTCAAACTTCGCTCTACTGATGGCGAGCCTCTATCCGATCCTACCCGATATCGACATCTTATTGGTCAGTTGGTCTATCTGTGCATCTCTCGACCAGATATCTCTCATGCTGTTGGTATTGTCAGTCAATTTGTTAGTGCCCCACGTTCTGTACACTATGCTGCCTTATTACGGATTCTTCGGTATCTCCGGGGTACTAGCACTCTGTCTCTTACGTTTCTGCTACATCCAAGTTAGAGCTTTGTGCATATTACGATCTTTGATTGGTGGTGATCCCACTACCAGGAAGTCTACCACAGGTTATTGTATATTTCTTGGTGATTCTCTTATTTCCTGGCGGAGTAAGAAACAAGATGTTGTTGCTCTTTCCAGCACCGTGGCAGAGTATCGTGCAATGTCCACAACAGCTAAAGTGATTATTCATCTTCGTCGTCTTCTCAGTGATTTCAGTATTTCTGTTTTGACTCCTACTCCTCTATACTGTGATAATAAGAGTGCCATCCAGATTGCTAATAATCCAGTATTTCATGAGAGGACCAAACACATTGAGATCGACGCTCATTTTATCCGTCAACAAGTTATCAAAGATAAAACAATTCTACTGCCTCATGTCTCATCCGCCAACGAGCTTGCAGATTTCTTCACAAAAGCCCTGCCTGTTCATCGGTTCTAGTTTTTTGTATGCAAACTCACTTTGTTTGATCCACCATGAGTTTGAGGGGGGCTGTTGATAATAGTATTTATAATAGCGTTAGTAGTGGGTTTTTAGTCCCACATTGGTTGTGAGAACACACCTCACCCTCCTCTACTTGTATAAATATATGTGCACACTCAACATTCAATTTAAGGGAAATTTACCTTAAATTCTCTCTCTCTCTCTCTCTCTCTCTCTCTCTCTCTCTCTTTTACTTTAACAAGAGGATTTGATAGGCATAGTTGTCCAAATTAAACAAGTACACTTAAAAAAGGGAGTAACTAAATTTAAATCTAATCACGGGATGTTTTAAAAATAATTTTAGTGATTTGGGGTCTAATTTTGAAATATGAAGATATGAAGATCTAATGTATAATTAACAAAGATTATGGGTTCTAATATGACAAAAATCCTATGTTAGAGCTCGATTTTCATAAAGGATGACTTTACTATATTAAAACAAAAGGGCTTTGGGCCCGATTTAAGCCCAAAGGAGTATTTATTTGAGGTCCAATACTAAAGCCTAAAATCGAGCTCAGGCTGGGTTTCAATTAACTTAACCTCCTCTACTGTATGTTGTCTCACAAAACTCCACCGACATTGTTACTTTATAATGTAAATAGGTCTGAATACGATTTTTGGGGAAAAAAAAACACAATTCACTTAAAATGGATTTTCAATTAAGGGCCTGTTTGTTTCGTCAAAAAAGAGCTGGAAATCACATTTCCGAGCCCTGCCACCCCGTCCACGTGAGATTTTGATTTCGATGGTTTTACATGTCACGTGTTTGGTTCGCAGATGGTTTTCATGAAAAAGGGCTTAAGAAATGTACGCCACGTCGGAAAACTCGTAAAACCTATTTCGGATCCAAAAGTTTCGAAATGGGCTGGAAATGAGTAATTGGGCATTAAAATAATCGCCCGCTCTCGTTTTGGGAACCGCGGGAGTTGATATTTGGGGAAAAGGTTTAGGGTTCCGGTCACCGCTTCATCTTCCCCCTCTTTTCTTTGTTCCCGCCTCCATTACTCTCATCTCCCAAACCCAAACTTCCCCTTGCCCATCTCTGCTAAAATTCCTCCTGGGTTCTGAAGAAATTATTTCAGATCTGTGGGGAGGATGCTGTTGGGGAGTTTCTGAGTACTTGCTCTGAAAGAGACCCGATCTGAGATCTTCTTCCTTCTCCCATCAATTTCTAACAATTTGAGGTAATTTTTTTTAACATGCAATGTTTTGTGTGGCTGATTGGATGAATTAGTTACATTAGTTGTAATTTTTTTTAACATGCAAGTGTGGTAAAAATTTTTTTCCTTGAGCTCTCTTTTTATTAGAATGGAACTAGAGTTTGGTGCCATGTCAATGCAAGCAGCTTGCTGAATCATGATTAATTTGGTGATTTTTGTTTGTGCTTCACTTCTTTGTTTACTTTTCGTCTACAATATGGTCAAAATTAACTGTTGGGTTTTCATTTTGTCGGCTTTTCACATTCATTCTCCTTTCTTTAGCCATTATTCTCTATTATTTCTAAAGGACTAAACAAAATATATGTCTGTGACTCTTTAGTGTTTTTTATTTGATTTACGCATCAAACAGATAAGTACATAATGGGAATAAATTGTTCTTCAGATAAACAAAATATTTGTCTGTGACTCTTTAGTGTTTTTTACTGAATAGCTTGCAATTGGAGTTATCACACTCATTTCCCTTATAATTGCGTACTTAGTTGAGGATTTTATAAATTTATTTGGGGGAGTCTGTATTTACGTTAGGACTTTAAAGAAGGTCTCTAAGAGATACACTCAATGAAATTTATCTCATTTGGTTAATAATCTAAGCAAATACTTTAGCTTTAAATTTGGTCATTAAAAGCACAAATTTAGTGTGGTCCCATAAGCATGTGTTGTATGTTATAGCTTTAAATTTTTTTAAACAGAGTCATGGTTGTACGATAGTAATTGCATGTATATTAATTTATATGTGGGTATTGTAGATGGATGGTGATTTTAATGATGAGGAGGCTGTTTTACAAATGTGTGCTGGGGCTGCTTTTTCTGTTATGGTTATAGTATTTACATTCTTGAGGAGAATGCAGTGCCGCCGTAGATCAATCCGTAGTGGTCCAAGTGAAGAAAGGATTATGCAGCAAAAAATGAGAGTGGATCTTATGAACCGTATATTTTATGGGTTTAGTGACAGTTGTCAAAATTTTGTGAGAATGCGGAGAGGAGCCTTTATGAAGCTTGCGATTATTATGAGGAAAAAAAATCTTCTTCAGGACTCAAGACATATAACAGTAGAAGAGCAGCTTGCAATGACCTTGAATATATTGGGCCATAAATCTAGAAATCGTGTTGTGAGGACACAGTTCATAAGATCGGGGGAGACAGTTAGTAGGTATTTCAACAGGGTCTTACGAGCTATTTCTAGCATACAAGGCAAATACATGAAACAAGCACCTAATGAAGTGCCACTAGAGATCCTTAACAATCCTCTATACTACCCATTATTCAAGGTATATCATCTACACTATATATTTTTAAGTAAATTTCTATTATCTTATGGTATTTATTAACATGGCAATTTGTCATAACAAATAGGATTGTATCGGTATGATAGATGGTACACATATTGATGCAATGCTACCTGCTAGACTTGTTGCACGGTTTAGAGGGCGCAAAGGTGTGACACAAAACGTGCTTGCAGCTTGTACCCCAAACAAGTTGTTCACATACGTATTAGCTGGGTGGGAAGGGTCTGCAAACGACTTTAGAATCCTTCAAGATGCGTTATCTAGACCACAACCAACTGGCCTAAGAGTATTTGATGGTAACTTTTTATATCACAAATCAAGTTCAAATCATTTTGATAACACTAGTCAAAAATATTTACACTAACCACTATCTCACATTAACTTGTTTGTATAAAATGTAGGCAAGTATTACTTGTGTGATGCGGGGTACACAACCATGCCAGGTTTTATCTCCCCTTATCGTGGTACTCGTTACCATCTGAATGAATTTAGGGGGAGAACACCTCAAAATAGGAGAGAGTTATTCAATCTAAGACATTCCTCATTAAGGTCTAAGATTGAGTGCGCGTTTGGCATTTTGAAGAATCGTTTTAAGATTCTCACAGCAAAACCACACTACCCCTTTACTGCACAAGTTGACATAGTTTTGGCATGCACGGTTCTTCATAACTACATTGCAATTGTTGATCCGGATGATGAATTCTTGAATGAGGACGTCAACATTGAAGAGGAGGATGGTGATTTAGCAAATGAAAAAGAGAATATTGTAGATTTTACTCAAACCCAATCTCAAAGACAACAAACCCAGTCAAGAGACGAGTGGAAGACTCGTAGAGATGAAATCGCTTGGGAGATGTGGGTAGACTATTGTGATAGAAATCGCCAAGGTGTAACCACTGAGATTGGTTTATGATATGTATTAGTGTGTAATTAGTGCTTTAATGCTATGTAATAACTTGAAAAACCACGTATGTTGTTTTTATTAATTTTAGGTCGTTGTTGTAATGATACAAACTCTTTCATGTTTATGTTTGTGAGAATTATTTCCGTTAATCTGAGTTTTTAGTTTATGTTTTTATGATAAATATATAATTCATCTATTTACTTTATGTTTGGAAATGAGTAGGTAACCAGTTTTTGTGGTTATGTTTTTGTAGCTACACACACACACACACACGAATTATCTAATTGTCCATATATTACAAATTTCCATTTTCTAATTTTCAGATTTTGAAGTAATGATTCTGTGATGTTGATGAATGAAATGTTTATGCATTAGTTTAGAGGGTTGTTTTTCCATTTTTTTGCTTTGCATGATTGGCTAAATGACTCATTGTGAACTCAATTATCCAATTGTGTGTGTGTGTGTGTGTGTCTATATATATATATATATATATATATATATATATATATATATATATATATATATATATATATATATATATATATATATATATATATATATATATATATATATATATATATATATATATATATATATATATATAACACACTAATCTTATCTCATTGTGTGTATACACACACACACACACACACACACACACACACACTAATCTTATCTCATTGTTTCCTTGAAATATATATCTGGAATTTCAGCAGGGATGGGTGAGAAATCAACACATGATGGCTTTGATATGATCAAGGGTAGGGGTGGTAATATGAGTCCATCTTTTATGCCCCCAACCTCAAACATTGCTACCACCACTGGGTACAACCCTGGTTTCCTACCATTTCAGTCCCCCCATATGCGAATTCTCCACAATACGGGCACAACTTTGATGGTAACTTCTTCCCTATGCATCATCCATCTATGTCCTTCATGAACATGCTCAATTTTCCACCATCTTTTACTCAACAACCTCAAGGCTCAACTGGTACTGGTGTAGTTATTTCCCCAACTAATGATAGAAAAGATAAATCTAACTCAGGTTGCCACAAAAGAGCAGCTAATGAGGAGGTAGTCGAAACATCATCACCACCCAAAATGGAAAAAAAACTTGCTTCAAAGATGAAAAAGGGAGACAATTGCAACTCCGGTGTTAAACCTACCAGATGGTGGACCGCTGCTCATGATGTGGTGTTAATACCATTTCTTGTTAAACTGACAAAAGATGGTCACAAACCAGATAAGACCTTCAAGAAACATGCATTTAGAATGGCTGCATATGAAGTAAACAAACACTTTGGCACAACTTTCACTGAAGACAGTGTCGCGAACCATATGAGAACTTATACCAGATGGTTTAATGACATGCAAATTGTTCGTAACCTTAGTGGTGCTGGTTGGTATGAGAAAACTAAGACCATTACCATGGATCCTGAATGTTTTGACAGATGGAATGAGGTACCGTATTTTATACATGAAAATTTTCTTTTTTATGTATGCATGCTATGTAGTTCTTTGGTCACTGATGTTATGTTTTACAAAGTCAAACATGCAGGACAAAAACAAAAGCATGTTGAAAGACTACATCAATAAGCCATTGAAGTATTATGATGAGCTAGCTATAATAATAGGGGATGATCAGGCTAGGGGAGATCATGCAAAAGCTGCGGTGGAGAAGTTTGGTGGAAGTAAGCCAATAAACATTGATGTTGATGATGATGAGGATGGTGCTGATTATGATGATAGCCCTTCCGTAAATGAATCTCCTCATGTGCAAAACTTAGATGAGAATGACACCCCACCTCCAAACAAAAGTAAGGGCAAGGCACCTATAAAACCCACTTCACATAAGGAATCTACCCTTAAAGTTAAGGGGAGAAAATCAAACTTTGAGCATGAGATCATGCAGCAAATGGTTGCTGAGGTTGAACAATTTTCGGCCTCTATGAAGTCTGTTAACATGCACTGGACAGAGAAACTTTCCAATGCTGTCTTTGCTCATAAAGACAAGTATCCAATTGAAGTCCTTGAGCTTTTTTATGATAGTATATATGAAAATGAGAACAGTGCAAGACATTTCATTGGAAAGTCAGAGTTTGGGCAAAGGACTTTGATAGACAAGTTCATGAAAGTCCAGGAAGATAGCATATAGATAGTTCAGGTAATTTGTTCCTCTATTTGTTTTGCTAATTTGTTATAGGTTGTGGTGTTAATGCATAAATTATCATGCAGGTATCTTTTGGATTTTTGCCTTCTTTTGTGGATGAACACTGGCTGTACATGGTCATGATGGAGTGAGCCTAGCTCATGGTTTTCATGATTTGATGGATCTATATTGCTTATATGGATCATAGTTGTTCTAGGTTCAGTTTTTATAACCTTTATCTATATATTTTTGGCTACAATAGTTAACTGTGCAAGGGGGGGTTGTATATGATGCTAATGTTATGGGATTAACTATGCATATTAACCTAACCAGGTTACTAGGTAGTTTCTTTTGGGTGTATCCACTGCTGTTATCATATGTATTTTCAAGTGTTTTATTACACCTGCACGTCATATGTTCCATTTATGTGATGTAGTCTTTGATGGATGCAGAGAAACAACGGAATGAGGGATATTCAAGTGTAAGCTATACCAATTGCATCGATATACTAGACTGGTATGCCAATCTCAAATTTGTCTCTATTTTTTCTAATGGTGCTATGGTGAGGATGTCAAAGGATATGATATGCAAAGCACATTTTCTATTTTAACACTGTCTAGGCGAGGCATTTTACTATTGCCATGACCCAATAGTTATATGCAGCCTACAGCTATCGGATGGAATATATGCTTTGGATACCTGATTGCTTATGACCAACCTGAGCCCATCAAAATATCCATATGTATCTCTTTTATGTAATGGTGCTGTGATGAGTGTCACTGAACAAGACATGCGAATCATGTTTTCTATTAAAACTGTTTAGGCGAGGCATATTTACTATTGGCAGGACCTAATATGGATATGCAGCCTACAGTGATTAAATAGATGATATGTTTTGCATACCTGTTTGTTTATGACCATTCTGAGCCCATCGAAATGATTATATCTTAGATACGTATACTCACTTGCTTTGAGTAATTTTCGTTTAGCAGTTTTTTGGTTTAATTGGTTTTAATATATATTCGTATACTTAATGGTGATAATGTTTCTCTAAAATCTGTTTCATCATCTCATATTGGTGTACTTAGTGGTATTATTAGTTTGCTTATTGGTTTTAATATCTGATTATATCTCATGTCTTGGTGTACTTAATTATGATTCAATTTTTTCAATGAAGATGCACTGATCTTATTTCCTCTTTATTGGTCATTTATTTTTTGGGTGCAATTATGATGTGCTATGATGATACTCAATAACTATAACCAGTAAATTATCCTTGAAATGTATTGGCAAGGCAATCTCGTAAATTTCCATTCACTTGAATAAATTTTTGAGATTTACGATAACGTTGGGAGTGCTACTTTACTAGTGTTATATACAATATGTAAATGAGAGATATCCGAGCCTATGTGAAAACTATATTTCTAAAAGGAATGAGTGTTCGCATTATATCTTTAAAGTACAAATTAAAATAATTGCAAGAAAAAGAGAAATGCAAAAAATCACTAACATAAGAATACATATTTTCATATGCTCTATTTGATGATTTGCAAGCTTCAGTTGTCTCTTCAATTGTTTTGCTTTATTTTCTGTTTTAACTTCATCACAAAATTCCTCCTTTTTTACCTTGAATTTCTTCATATCACCCTCATCATTAGCATCAGCCCAAGCAAAAAATTTGCACTGTCTGTTTGGGCATTTGGCGCAGCCCCAAAAATGCCTTTCCTTGTTCACTCCATTCTTGCACAACTTCAATGGGGTTGGGATTTTACAAAAACACTGCATCTTCATTGCTTCAGACCCATGGGAAATTGCTTCGGACCACTTGGAAGAAAGCATAGCTATAGGTTTTAATTTGCTCCTCATGACATGGGTTGGAGATAATTTTTGATGGCACAAAGGTTATATGTAATGTGGAGTTGGATTTTTTTTTCCGTTGGCTTGCTGTTTGTGACCGTTGAAATGCAGAAAGAATGTAAAAAGAGCTGGTATGGTTACCTCTTTCATAGTTCCATGTTGTTTTTGTCTTTATCTGGGTGGTAATCTCACCATGGTGAACTTTACTACTTTTCCCATTTTGAATTTTATCAAACCAAACAATGGGACTTAAGGAAATGAAAATACATTGTCAGTTTTCAAACTGTTAACAAACAGTGAACCAAACATTAGAAAAGAAAAAATGACATTTCTTGGCCTTCATTTCCGTGCAAACAAACAACAAATATCTATTGCACTGAAAACCTCCGAAATGGCCAGATATTGATTTCCAGCTCTATTTTCATATTTCATGTTTTTTTTGGAAATGAAACAAACAGGCCCTAATAAGAAAAGATCTTAAGCCATTTACAATGTTTTTCTCCCTCTCTCCTCTCCTCTCTCATCCTGCGAAATTTAGGCTAAACTTTTCTTACTTAAGGGGTGTCTTGGAGGGCATTTGAAAGAGTTTATTTTTAGGAGCTTATAAGTCGTGTTGGCTTTTGATAACTTTTACCTTTTATGATAAAATTCTTATAAAAGTTGAATGGGTAGAATAATCATTTACTTGGTCAACCCTAGCTTATTTATAAAAGCTTATAAGCTAGTTTTTTAAAAGTTGGGGAATACAACCTTTTTAAATGGGAATTAGGGCTAGTTTAATATTGCCCCATTTTTAGGGTGCTTCTGCTTATTTTTTTGAGAAGCGGTTAATAATGATGTTTAATAATTTTTTTTGTTTGCATGTTTATTAAAATTGCTTCTACCTTAAGCGGGTGCTTTTAGAAGCAACCTCAAGATGATTTTAAAAGTAGCTTCTGCTTTTTTTTAAAGTTTATATACTGTGGCCTTCATCTTTTGATAATAATCTTTAACACAATTTGGTCAAAACACCTAAATTGCTTTTGGAAGCAGCTTTTGCTATATGACTAGTTGTTTCATGTGTGATGCACATGATTAAATTAAGAATCTTATATGTATATTAGACTTTTGGGTAAGGAGGGAGGATAAAAATAAGGTATTTTTTGTAAAGAGAACAAAATGAATGATTTATAAGAAATTGAAATTGAAATAGACCAAAAAAAGGAAGTTCCAAGATGTTGAGGGTAGTGGATTAAGATGAGATGGTGAAAAAAAAAATTACTAGTTATTAAATGTTAGAGCTCTTAGAATTTTCTAATTGCCAAAAACATGCAACTAGTTTTTACTTTATAAGTAGAGTGTTGATTACCAAATGGCTATTTTTAGCAGCTTATATAAGTTGCTTTTGTAAGCTAATTATATAAGCAACTTATTATAAGCTCTATCAATACCAAACTGGTCCTTTTAAGCTAGCTTATTGGTGATTTACCAAATAGTCAAATATAAAAAATAGACTAAAAGCTAGTGTAACTAAAAAATAAGCTCTTCCAAACACTCTCTTAGTTTTTCTAAGTCACATGCTTATCATGTTTTGGTCTTAAAAATGTAAGTTAGGAAAGTTAAGTGAGGATTTTTTTCTTTATTATTATTATTATTATTTTGGGGCTGGGGGCCTATTGGATCTGAGATGCAAGCCTTGAGGGGGGGGGGGGGGAGTGAATAGGATTGCCTTCAACTTTTTTGCATAATCACAAAATATGCAGCGAAATAAAGGGAATAATAGCAATACAAGATAATAAGCAATGTAATTAACTTAAATTCAACAAAACAAGAGACACTCGAGTGTAGGCAGTTAAAATATACCAGCTCCCTCTTGGACCAATACTCAGTACTGATACACGAGTCTGATACTTGCGACCAATACATGCTCGAGAAGTGAACACCCATCGACTAAATGCTTCATGTGGGCCAAATACGTGCCCTACCAAAGTTCGCTCAAGCCATTGCGAACTCGTCCAAGCCCACAACGAAGCTCGCTCCAAAGACCAAGTCAAAAAGAAGCTGCAAGCGAAGTTTGCCTGGAACGAACTTCACCCAACTAGCCCACATGGGCCACGTCATCCAGACCCCAGGGAAGTGGTCTGTCCACATTCTGTCGAAGTTCACTAGAGGGAACTTCGCCCATGGCCGCTCAACAAACTTCGCCCATGACCGTTATTGGCGAACCTCACCCATGACTGTTTCAAAAGCTATTTTTGTGAAAACGGTTCATTCCCATTATCTACTAAGTTAATGTCCACTAAATTCATATTTAATGGCCACTAACTCTCTCTCTTAGCCTATAAGAGGAGGGGAGATTGCTCATTTTTGAGGCATCTAGAGATCAAGGCATCTAAGTATCTAGCGATCAATCCTATAGAAGACTTCATCATCTTCAAAAGAGATCAGAGATTAAGCTCCGTTAAACTTCGTAAAATTAGCAAGAAGATTCTTCGCATACAGTTTGGACCATCAACAGAGTACAAGATCAACGCTCTACCGGCATATAGAAAAGAACCTAGCTTTAAATAAATTTTTCTTATTTTCTTTGAAATTGTTGATAATCACGTTTTTATTATAATTTTATACCCTCATCATCTATTTTATATAAATAAATATATCACTAATAATTATTTTTATCTTAATTTACAGGTTGATGAAGAAATAATGAATAAAAGCCCAAAAGACTCAAACCCCAGATTTTCTACCATTTAATGAAGCCCAAATATGAAGACAAAAGAAGGCCCAAGAAATCTCAAGGATCCATAAAGAAATCGGATCAAGAAATCACAAAAAAATTAAAATTGCGCAAACCAATCGGTCGGCTAACCGATTGGTCAACTAATTGGTGAGCGGCAGAATCATATTTATGGCTAGATTTTAATTTCTTGATTTCCAAGTTTCATCCAAGGGTTCTCTTTCATTGCTGCAGGCTATAAATAGGGGTAGAGGGTGAGGGGTTTGAGTGTGAAAAATTTTATAAAAACTCCATTTGGAGAGGAGAGTTACTCTTAATTGAGAAAATCTAACAAAATTATAACTTTTTATTGCAATAAATAAAAGAGTTTTTTCACCTCTTCATATTTTTTCTTCTCTTTATTTGATCATGAAGATGAAGATGAGATGAAGATGGAGATCAAGATGAATATTTGCCTTTATCAAGAGGCTAGAAACCTCTTGGAATGTAAATTTTCTCTTTTGCTAATAAATTTATCTTTTACTTTTTTTTCTTGTTTAGATAGCCAAGAGGCTAGAACCCTCTTACCTTAGATTTTATTTTCATGCTTGTAGAGTAGATTTACGTTCATGTCTTTACTTTCTTGCTTTAAATTCTTGCATTTACTTTCATGTCTTTACTTTCTCGCTTTAAATTCTTGCATTTATTTTATAGCTTAGATTTTATTTTCTTACACTATTCACTTTGAGGCTAGAGCCCTCTTGGGATTAGTTTTTATTTTCTTTATTTTCTTTGATTCACCTTGAGGCTAGAACCCTCTAGGAAATTATTTTTATTTATTTTTCTTCTCTTTGATTCACCTTGAGGCTAAAACCCTCTAGGCAATTGCCCTTTTCTAAGATGTGAAACTAATTCTTGTGGGAACTCTAGAAATTGTATGAAACTAAGTTTTATTTCTTTCATAATTTGTGAATCATTCTCTTATGCTTAAAATGATCATGTTTAGGATAGTCAACTAAAGAACTAATTGGTAGAAGAAATTCTAGACTTACTATTTAGTTGTTATTCTTTTCATGAGTATTAATTTTGCTTGGATGATAATTTGATAGGTTATACTTTTCTTAAATGGTTTGATAGTCTATACTTAATAAATCTAAAGTCGAATGTGATAAAAAGAGTTGGTTCATATTTTATAAGTGGGATTAGCTAGTGGATTCAATTCTAGATTTCTCATATCTTTAATTGAATCCTCCATCTTTTACTTTCTTGATTGTCCTTTTTATTTTTGATTTTCATATTTTTGTTTTATTTTTCTTCATTTTATTCATCATTCTTTCTCCTCTCTCAATCTTATTTTGTTTTATTTTGCACATATTCATAACCACTCTTATTCTCTCCACATCCACTTTTCATTATTTCTAATTGTCACACACACAACTTATAAATCAATTTTAATTAATTCCTACAATACCTTCCTCGTGGGCCGATAACTTTTTATGCTATAACTTGATAGTTGTATACTTGCAACTTAGATTCATATTATTTACCTATCAAGTTTTTAACGCTGTTGTCGGGGAAGGTGCTTGTTATTAGAATTTTTCTATTTTGGTTCTTTAATTTGTGTGTTTTATTGTGAAGGAACTACTTTGAAGCTTGAAGATCAAGGATTGAAGATTGAAGATTGAAGATTGAAGAATTGCCTTCAAGGAGGCTTGGATGCTTTTGCGTGGATAACTCCTCTTTCTAGTATTTTCAATTCCACCCTTTAGTTAGTTTCTCACAATTAGAGACAATTAGGTTTAAAAAAAATATGTTTTATTTTCGTCGATCATAATAAAATTCATCCTCCACTTGGATATTTACTAACAAGATAATAAATTCAAACAATATCACCCTTTCTCACATTTATTTGATTGCAAACCTTAATTAAAAAATAAAAAAGATTTTATTTTTGCATCATTTTGTAGTTGCTTTTAATTTCTAGGATTGCATTGCATATAATAGTGGGAATTCACCAAAGTGATTTGTGCATCTTGATTTGACACCACTTGAAAATATTCTTAAGGGCAAAACCCATTAATCAAGATAAGGTGATGGATTTCATCACCCTTTTCTTAGCCCACAAATCACTAATTCCTCACTACACAAACCCAAGCCTTTTAAAACTCATTAGACGTTGACCCCTATGATTCGAGCTCATTAAGAAACAAGAAATCCTTAAGTGAACCGGTTCAAGTTTACTTGAATTAGTTGGTGTCTAAGGCAAGGTTTAGGGGTTGTGTAAAGCGCTCCGTAAGGAACGATGTACTTAATTAATCTTTGATCTCCCTCTAGTACTATCCTTACCTGGCTAACTGACCGAGTAAACTTCTATCTTTTCACTAAAGGAGTTTTTGTTTTTGGTTAGGAGCTGGTCTAGTTGAGTCTAGGCTTAACCTTAGAATTTAAAGTGATTGACACAAATGATTGCATTGATTTGTTTTAGTTATGTTTTTCCTTTATCTTTCTCCTTTTTCTCATCATCTTTTTAATCTTTTAGTTTTTCCCTCTTAAAAACTAACTTTTGTTTTTCTTAGAATTAAAAAATAAAATAAAAAGAATTTATTTTGGTGTATGCAAACTTGGATTAGGGATAATACCAAATGTTTAATCCATTATGAACCATTTGAAGAAATAACAATTCCTAATCTACCCATTCTCCAAGATGTGTGTTATCCAACTAGGAATGCAATCCCTTCTTGCAATAAGCTCCTCGATGTCAATGGAACTAATTTTGAGCTTAGACCGCATTTCATAAACATGCTTCCAAAATTCTTAGGAGTAGAATCTGAAGACGCATATATTTTTATCTCCGAATTTGAAGAAGTTTGTCTTATGATTAAAATGAGAGACTTATCTGAGAATGCGATCAAGCTTCGATTTATTCCTTTTGCTCTTAAGGACAAAGCCAAAAAATGGCTGTATAGCTTAACCACAGATTCTATCTTAATTTGGTGTGAATTTATCACCGTTTTTCTGAAAATTTTTTTCCCTATCCACAAAACGGTTAGGCTTAGAAACAGTATCATGAATTTTAAAATTATCCCGGGAGAGCCAGTTTGAAAGTATTTTGAACAATTTAAAAATCTTCTTATCCAATATCCTCACCGCGGTCTTGAAAAATGGCGATTATGCCAAATCATCTATGAAGGATTGGATTATTCTTTAAAAACTTTCTTAGAATCAATGTGTCAAGGGGATTTCATGAAGAAAAATACCGATGAAGCATGAGATTTTTTAGAGAGTTTATCTGAGAAAACCATACAGTGGGAACACTGTGATGACAGAGTTTCATCAGTTTCCCAACCCAAATCTAGTGGTCTTTCCTTAGAAACGAACATAGCCTCTGAAGCAAAGATGGCTAGAATCATGTGTAGATTAGAAGCTTTAGAAATCAAAGAACGAGCTCCAGCTCAAATCAATCAAGTTTCTGCCTCAGGTTATCACAACTGTCTTTCTCCATTCCATGTTTCAGAGGAATGTCCTCTCTTAGGAAATAATCAACCACTAGGACAGATGAACGCTGCATTCCAGCATCCCATGAATGATCCATTTTCTCCAACCTACAATCCTGGTTGGAGAAATCACCCGAATTTTGCATAGAATTAGGGAAACTACTCCGGAAATTAAAATTTCACTCCCTCTTCAACCCAATAATTTCCTAGGGGAAATACAGTTCCTTTCAGTTCTCAAACTAATTTTTTACAACCAAATCTATCATATCCAAATCAGTCTTCTCCTCATCAATCTGTAAATCATACTCCTCCAAATTCTAATCATGACAAACGTCCCAATGTGTTAGAAAAGGGTTCGGAGACCATGATTAAAGTTTCTACATAGACCACTAACTTGTTGACTCAAACATCCAACACTTTGAATTCCTTTATGCAATCAACCGGACAAATTCTCAATTCCAACACTCAAGCCATAGCTAGGTTAGAAACTCAACTTGATCAACTAGCTAGTGCTATGAGTGAGAGAGAGAAAGGAATATTTCCAAGTCAACCAGAGGTCAACCCCAAGAACACGGGTTCACGTTTAACATATGAAGCTCAAGTGAATGCAATCCATTCACTACGGTCAGGAAAAGAGGTCGATAATCAAGTCAGAATGCCTCCAAGTCAAACTCTTGAACCAGAAGAAATTCTCTCTCCTTCTGATGACTCTATTCAACAATCACCCGCTTCCAATGACCAAGAGCCTGAACCCGAACCTGAGCCTAATTTTGATAGATTTAAACCAGTTGCTCCCTTTCCAGATAGACTCAGGCCTAGAAAATACTCTCCTCAGGAGGAGAAGATCCTAGAAACTTTCAAGCAGGTTAAGGTTAACATTCCTCTCTTAGATGTAATTGAACAAATCCCTTCTTATGTAAAATTTTTAAAAGATTTGTGCACTAAGAAGAGAAGAATAAATGTTCCAAAGAAAGTCTTTCTTACTGTCAATATCAGTGATATGCTTTCAAAGTCCGTACCTTTGAAATATAAGGATCCTGGTTATCCTACTATCTCATGTGTCATTGGCGATACATACATTGATAATGCACTTTTAGACTTAGGGGTCAGTATCAATTTGCTTCCCTATTCGGTCTACCAGCAACTAGGTGTAGGATAACTCAAACCAACCAGATGCACCTTACAGTTAGTTGATAGATCTGTCAAAGTTCCCATGGGTGAGATAGAGGATGTTCTAATTAAGGTTGGGAATTTTATTTTTCCAGTGGATTTCATAGTCTTGGAAACGTAGCCCGTTTTCAATCTCAAAGGTCAGATACCAGTCATTTTAGGAAGACCATTCTTAGCTACTTCTAATATTCTCATCAACTGTAGAACTGGTCAAATGAAGCTGTCATTTGAGAATTTAACTGCTGATCTCAATATTTTTAATCCAGGGAACCAACCAGCTAATCAACCTCTAGAAATAAACTACATCCAAGAAAGTTCAATAGAAGAAGAAGAGAATGAACCGGATCTTAGTTTTGAGGAAATCTTTGGTGAGGAGCTGAAGATATTAGAAAAATCAGATTAGGTCTTTCAGAATGAGGAAGCGTATTAAATACATGCTTCTTTAATCCAACTTTTGAAGAACTCTTTGCTGATGAACTTAGATTCTTAGAAAATAAACAACAACTAAATTTTCAACCCTCAAACATAAATCTTATGTTTAAGGAAAATTTTAAAGAAGAACTGGTTGTGATAGGTCAAACTTTTATTAATAAGGAATCTAAGTTCAAAATGCATAACACTATAAATTCCTACCTTCAATTGATACAAATATCATTGAAAACCCGGAATGTTTAGAATTTAAGCACATCATTGATTATATCATTTTGGATTTTTAAAATTTGGGGTAGAATTTTCAGCAATAAAGTAGGATTTAATGTAGAGTATGAGCTTTTCATGTTCAATTTTTACTCTATATCTTTATTTTTTATCTCATAATAATGATAAAAGAATTTATTCTTCTCTCATGTGAGAGTTTCTTATTCCTTTTCAAAAAAAAAAAAAAAAAAAAAAAAAAAAAAAAAAAAAAAAAAAAAAGAAGAGTAAATTTTGACTTCATCCCCTCATATCAAAGGTAATTGCAGATTTTTTATCATTGTTCTAGGTTAACCAAATTAATATAAGTACTTCAATTCTTATTTGTTTTATTTTGTGCATCATAGAGTTTGCATTGAGGACAATACAAAATTTAGGTGTGGGGGTGGGGACTAGTCAATTTTCCTCTTTATCTTAGTTATTTTTCCTCTTTATCTTACCTTTTTTTTTTTTTTATGTCATTTTCATAAAAATAGTGTCACTTGCCAACTTAATAGAGTAGACTAATAATTGATCTATTTGCTAATTTTTAAAATTTCTAATCCATAGTTCGTTTTATACTTAAGTTCACCTTTTATGATAACTCTAAATTAATTTCTTAAGAAATGATTTTTAAAGTAGTATACTTCATTTAAGTCTTAACTGAGACGATTAATTAAAGTAATAAAATTTTTGCATGCTTAGCTTATAGTTGAAAATAATTTTTAAGTTGTCTTGATCTAAATATTTTTCAGGATGTATATACATATACAAATATATATCATAAAAAAACTAACTTTACAAAGAAGAGTCACGAAAAATAGGCAAAATTAAAATTCTCTTAAAATCCAAGTTAGTTCTATCTTACTAAGCCTAAGTTGACCGAGTAATTAAGCACAAGGATTATTTCCATGCTTTATGACCTAAGCCCAATTGGGTTGGGATTCATTGACCCAAAACTTCGTTAAATGGTCACTTAGAAAGCGGATCAAGAAGAACAAAATCACCAAGGAATAAAGAGTTAAAATATTTTTACTAACAATGTTTTTATATATATAGTTATATTTGTATATATGTTCTTGAAAAATAAATTGATTAAGAGACTTGAAAATTATTTAAAATAAAGAGTTAGCATGTTCTTTTCAAAAAAAAAAAAAGACATGAAAATAAAAATAAAAAAAAGAAGAGTAAATTTTGACTTCATCCCCTCATATCAAAGGTAATTGCAGATTTTTTATCATTGTTCTAGGTTAACCAAATTAATATAAGTACTTCAATTCTTATTTGTTTTATTTTGTGCATCATAGAGTTTGCATTGAGGACAATACAAAATTTAGGTGTGGGGGTGGGGACTAGTCAATTTTCCTCTTTATCTTAGTTATTTTTCCTCTTTATCTTAGTTATTTTTCCTCTTTATCTTAGTTATTTTTCCTCTTTATCTTAGTTATTTTTCCTCTTTATCTTAGTTATTTTTCCTCTTTATCTTAGTTATTTTTCCTCTTTATCTTAGTTATTTTTCCTCTTTATCTTAGTTATTTTTCCTCTTTATCTTAGTTATTTTTCCTCTTTATCTTAGTTATTTTTCCTCTTTATCTTAGTTATTTTTCCTCTTTATCTTAGTTATTTTTCCTCTTTATCTTAGTTATTTTTCCTCTTTATCTTAGTTATTTTTCCTCTTTATCTTAGTTATTTTTCCTCTTTATCTTAGTTATTTTTCCTCTTTATCTTAGTTATTTTTCCTCTTTATCTTAGTTATTTTTCCTCTTTATCTTAGTTATTTTTCCTCTTTATCTTAGTTATTTTTCCTCTTTATCTTAGTTATTTTTCCTCTTTATCTTAGTTATTTTTCCTCTTTATCTTAGTTATTTTTCCTCTTTATCTTAGTTATTTTTCCTCTTTATCTTAGTTATTTTTCCTCTTTATCTTAGTTATTTTTCCTCTTTATCTTAGTTATTTTTCCTCTTTATCTTAGTTATTTTTCCTCTTTATCTTAGTTATTTTTCCTCTTTATCTTAGTTATTTTTCCTCTTTATCTTAGTTATTTTTCCTCTTTATCTTAGAAAAAAACTAACTTTACAAAAGAAGAGTGCTAAAAATAGGCAAAATTAAAATTCTCTTAAAATCCAAGTTAGTTCTATCTTACTAAGCCTAAGTTGACCGAGTAATTAAGCACAAGGATTATTTCCATGCTTTATGACCTAAGCCCAATTGGGTTGGGATTCATTGACCCAAAACTTCGTTAAATGGTCACTTAGAAAGCGGATCAAGAAGAACAAAATCACCAAGGAATAAAGAGTTAAAATATTTTTACTAACAATGTTTTTATATATATAGTTATATTTGTATATATGTTCTTGAAAAATAAATTGATTAAGAGACTTGAAAATTATTTAAAATAAAGAGTTAGCATGTTCTTTTCAAAAACTTTAATTTAAATTTCTGAGTTAGACTTGGTTTTGTATATCTATAATGAAAAGATTTTGAAGAGATTTACCTTGGAGTTATATATAAAAATATTTTCTTGAGTATTAACTAGCTTCAATTAGAATGTTTAAATATATCATGTAAATTAATTATTCAAAACTTCTTTAAATTGGCAAGTTAACCGAATTTTGTGGGTATATTCACTGCAAACCCTCACGAGACTACAACTTATCCACTAGGATAGCCTAGGAGTTTAAAGGCTTATTGTATGTGCTATATACAACCGCGATTCCCGCTAAAGTGAGTTAGGATTTTTCTTTATTTTCTTTTCAATTTCTTTCTTTCCTAGAGGACTAGCAAAAGTTTAGGTGTGGGGGTATTTGATAATCATATTTTTATTATAATTTTATACCCTCATCATCTATTTTATATAAATAAATATACTACTAATAATTATTTTTATTTTAATTTACAGGTTAATGAAGAAATAATGAATAAAAGCCCAAAAGACTCAAACTCCCCAATTTTATACCTTTTATTGAAGCCCAAATATAAATACAAAAGAAGGCCCAAGAAAGCTCAAGGATCCATGAAGAAACCGGGTCAAGAAATCATAAAAAAATCAAAACTGTGCGAACCAATCGGTCGGCCAACCGATTGGTCAACCGATTGGTGAGTGATAAAATCAGATTTGTGGCTAGATTTTAATTCCTTGATTGCCATGTTTCATCCAAGAGTTCTGCTTCATTGCTGTAGGCTATAAATAGGGGTAGAGGGTGAGGGGTTTGAGTGTGAAAAATTTTATAAAAACTCTATTTGGAGAGCAGGGTTACTCTTAATTGAGAAGACTTTCCAAAATTATAATTTTATTGCAATTAATAAAAGAATTTTTTACCTCTTCATATTTTTCTCTTCTTCTCTTTATTTGATCATGAAGATGAAGATGAGATGAAGATGGAGATCAAGATGAAAATTTGCCTTCATCAAGAGGCTAGAACCCTCTTGGAATGTAAATTTTCTTTTTGCTAATAAATTTATCTTTTACTTTGTTTTCTATATCTATAATGAAAAGATTTTCAAGAGATTTACCTTGGAGTTATATATAAAAATATTTTCTTGAGTATTAACTAGCTTCAATTAGAATGTTTAAATATATCATGTAAATTAATTATTCAAAACTTCTTTAAATTGGCAAGTTAACCGAATTTTGTGGGTATATTCACTGCAAACCCTCACGAGACTACAACTTATCCACTAGGATAGCCTAGGAGTTTAAAGGCTTATTGTATGTGCTATATACAACCGCGATTCCTGCGAAAGTGAGTTAGGATTTTTCTTTATTTTCTTTTCAATTTCTTTCTTTCCTAGAGGACTAGCAAAAGTTTAGGTGTGGGGGTATTTGATAATCATATTTTTATTATAATTTTATACCCTCATCATCTATTTTATATAAATAAATATACCTCTAATAATTATTTTTATTTTAATTTACAGGTTAATGAAGAAATAATGAATAAAAGCCCAAAAGACTCAAACTCCCCAATTTTATACCTTTTATTGAAGCCCAAATATAAATACAAAAGAAGGCCCAAGAAAGCTCAAGGATCCATGAAGAAACCGGTCAAGAAATCATAAAAATCAAAGCTGTCTGAACCAATCGGTCGGCCAACCGATTGGTCAACCGATTGGTGAGTGATAAAATCAGATTTGTGGCTAGATTTTAATTCCTTGATTGCCATGTTTCATCCAAGAGTTCTGCTTCATTGCTGTAGGCTATAAATAGGGGTAGAGGGTGAGGGGTTTGAGTGTGAAAAATTTTATAAAAACTCTATTTGGAGAGCAGGGTTACTCTTAATTGAGAAGACTTTCCAAAATTATAATTTTATTGCAATTAATAAAAGAATTTTTTACCTCTTCATATTTTTCTCTTCTTCTCTTTATTTGATCATGAAGATGAAGATGAGATGAAGATGGAGATCAAGATGAAAATTTGCCTTCATCAAGAGGCTAGAACCCTCTTGGAATGTAAATTTTCTTTTTTGCTAATAAATTTATCTTTTACTTTGTTTTCTTGTTTAGATAGCCAAGAGGCTAGAACCCTCTTACCTTAGATTTATTTTCGTGCTTGTAGAGTAGACTTACTTTCATATCTTTACTTTCTTATTTTAAATTCTTGCATTTGCTTTCATGTCTTTACTTTCTCGCTTTAAATTGTTGCATTTACTTTCATGCCTTTACTTTCATATCTTTACTTTCTCACTTTAAATTCTTGCATTTATTTTATAATTTAGATTTTATTTTCTTGCACTATTCACCTTGAGGTAGAACCCTCTTGGGATTAGTTTTTATTTTTTTTTTCTTTGATTCACCTTGAGGCTAGAACCCTCTAGGAAATTGCTCTTTTCTAAGATGTAGAACTAATTCTTATGGGAAGGCTAGAACCCTCTAGGGAATTGCCCTTTTCTAAGATGTGAAACTAATTCTTGTGGGAACTCTAGAAATTGCATGAAACTAAGTTTTATTTCTTTCATAATTTATGAATCATTCTCTTATGCTTAAAATGATCATGTTTAGTATAGTCGACTAAAGAACTAATTGGTAGAAGGAATTCTAGAATTACTATGTAGTTATTATTCTTTTCATGAGTATTAGTTTTGCTTGGATGATAATTTAATAGGTTATGCTTTTCTTAAGTGGTTTGATAGTCTATACTTAATAAATCTAAAGTCGAATGTGATAAAAAGAGAATGGTTTATATTTTATAAGTGAGATTAGCTAGTGGATTCAATTCTAGATTCCTCATATCTTTAATTGAATCCTCCATCTTTACTTTCTTGATTTTCCTCTTTATTCTTACTTTTCATTTGTTTGTTTTATTTTTCTTCATTTTATTCATTATTCTTTCTCCCTCTCAATCTTGTTTTGTTTTATTTTGCACATACTCACAACCACTCTTATTCTCTCCACATCCACTTTTCATCACTCCTAATTGTCACACACAAAATTTATAAAACAATTTTGATTAATTCCTACAACACATTCCTCGTGGGGTCGATAACTTTTTATACTATAACTCGATAGTTGTATACTTGCAACTTAGGTTCATATTATTTACCTATCAATTGTAATCTTGAGTCAGTTATAAATTCAAAGACCCAAAACAATGAGATTTTATAGTGGTTCGGATGAACAATCCTAAATCCGCTCATCCTTCTCTCGAAGGGGCTTTCTCACTATGAAAGAGTTCACTTGAATCACTGACCCGATTCAGTAGGCTTATAAGACCGCACATTGGTCTCTAACCCAAATTATCCATCTAATCTAACTCTCACAATGAGTACCTCCTAGCCTTAGCTAGTCCCAACTCTCGATTAAACCAGCTTGAGTGTGCCCTAGAAAAAGTTCAATGAAAGACGAAAATAAATAACAATTAAGTTCAGATTCAACAATGATCTTACAATGCTTTTGTAGGCGTTGAAAAATACTTACAAGATCCCCGAAACCAACTCGTGACGGGGAGTTGGCGAATGACAACCCATCGGATGATACGGACGTCGAATCGTTAAGACACGAACCCGACGGCGAACCCACAGCGTCACAAGCATGGTTTAAACCGGACTTGAACAGACAATCGGATTTCAGGACTGTTGAACCGGAACAAACCAAGAGTTAGTCCCGGAACCAAATACAGATAGAATCTAAGTCCGGAGAAGACCAAGAGTCAGAATAGGCAGGATTTAAACCCGGAAGACCGAGAAAAAACGGCGAAAAACGGGATTAACGGCAAAAAGCAGGTGCTGGCGAACCTCGGCCAACTTGGCGAGGTGGAAACCGACAAGTGGCGAAGTGGCTCGACCACCATGGCGAAACCACCTCGGCTAACGGCGAGTGGCTCGCAAGTGTAGAACCGCTAACCGCCCTATTCTATAAATAAGGGGGCTTTTCTTCATTCGAGAGGTTGGACAAAGGACGGATTTTGGAGGAGCTGGATTTTGGGACTTTCAAGAGTTCTCGCGAAGATCCACGAGCCGCCGACGCGACGCTGAAAGCACCGGCGAGCACGAAGTTCACCAACGCCGATCTATAAATCGCGAGGTAAGCGAACTTCGGGTCGGCTCTGAAACGGCTGTGATTTCTCCTAGTAGATCTCACCGCTCGGCGATCCTCTCCTTCGTGAGTGTGATCCCGGCGATCCTCTCCTTCGTGAGTGTGATCCCGGCGATCCTCTCCTTCGTGAGTGTGATCCCGGCGATCCTCTCCTTCGTGAGTGTGATCCCGGCGATCCTCTCCTTCGTGAGTGTGATCCCGGCGATCCTCTCCTTCGTGAGTGTGATCCCGGCGATCCTCTCCTTCGTGAGTGTGATCCCGGCGATCCTCTCCTTCGTGAGTGTGATCCCGGCGATCCTCTCCTTCGTGAGTGTGATCCCGGCGATCCTCTCCTTCGTGAGTGTGATCCCGGCGATCCTCTCCTTCGTGAGTGTGATCCCGGCGATCCTCTCCTTCGTGAGTGTGATCCCGGCGATCCTCTCCTTCGTGAGTGTGATCCCGGCGATCCTCTCCTTCGTGAGTGTGATCCCGGCGATCCTCTCCTTCGTGAGTGTGATCCCGGCGATCCTCTCCTTCGTGAGTGTGATCCCGGCGATCCTCTCCTTCGTGAGTGTGATCCCGGCGATCCTCTCCTTCGTGAGTGTGATCCCGGCGATCCTCTCCTTCGTGAGTGTGATCCCGGCGATCCTCTCCTTCGTGAGTGTGATCCCGGCGATCCTCTCCTTCGTGAGTGTGATCCCGGCGATCCTCTCCTTCGTGAGTGTGATCCCGGCGATCCTCTCCTTCGTGAGTGTGATCCCGGCGATCCTCTCCTTCGTGAGTGTGATCCCGGCGATCCTCTCCTTCGTGAGTGTGATCCCGGCGATCCTCTCCTTCGTGAGTGTGATCCCGGCGATCCTCTCCTTCGTGAGTGTGATCCCGGCGATCCTCTCCTTCGTGAGTGTGATCCCGGCGATCCTCTCCTTCGTGAGTGTGATCCCGGCGATCCTCTCCTTCGTGAGTGTGATCCCGGCGATCCTCTCCTTCGTGAGTGTGATCCCGGCGATCCTCTCCTTCGTGAGTGTGATCCCGGCGATCCTCTCCTTCGTGAGTGTGATCCCGGCGATCCTCTCCTTCGTGAGTGTGATCCCGGCGATCCTCTCCTTCGTGAGTGTGATCCCGGCGATCCTCTCCTTCGTGAGTGTGATCCCGGCGATCCTCTCCTTCGTGAGTGTGATCCCGGCGATCCTCTCCTTCGTGAGTGTGATCCCGGCGATCCTCTCCTTCGTGAGTGTGATCCCGGCGATCCTCTCCTTCGTGAGTGTGATCCCGGCGATCCTCTCCTTCGTGAGTGTGATCCCGGCGATCCTCTCCTTCGTGAGTGTGATCCCGGCGATCCTCTCCTTCGTGAGTGTGATCCCGGCGATCCTCTCCTTCGTGAGTGTGATCCCGGCGATCCTCTCCTTCGTGAGTGTGATCCCGGCGATCCTCTCCTTCGTGAGTGTGATCCCGGCGATCCTCTCCTTCGTGAGTGTGATCCCGGCGATCCTCTCCTTCGTGAGTGTGATCCCGGCGATCCTCTCCTTCGTGAGTGTGATCCCGGCGATCCTCTCCTTCGTGAGTGTGATCCCGGCGATCCTCTCCTTCGTGAGTGTGATCCCGGCGATCCTCTCCTTCGTGAGTGTGATCCCGGCGATCCTCTCCTTCGTGAGTGTGATCCCGGCGATCCTCTCCTTCGTGAGTGTGATCCCGGCGATCCTCTCCTTCGTGAGTGTGATCCCGGCGATCCTCTCCTTCGTGAGTGTGATCCCGGCGATCCTCTCCTTCGTGAGTGTGATCCCGGCGATCCTCTCCTTCGTGAGTGTGATCCTCAGCGCTTCGCTTCCTTCGCGGAACGAGCCCTTCACGCCTCAGAGTTCCGAACCCGTTTCCACGGATCGAATGCGTGGTGGTCCACGGACGATTCAAGTCCCGACACAGCAAAGAACCCACAAAGCGAGGATCCCGAATAATAGAGATCCGAGTGTTTGTTCATACAGGAAAAAGTTATAATCTTTTGTTTTCATTGTACGCCTTAAAATAAAAGGCATTTCTTTTGAATTTTGTTGTAGGCCAAAGAAGCCGTAGCAAGTTCAATGACAATGAATAACAAACCGACTTTCCTTGAATAAGGCTGGCGACCACGATGGGAGCCACACGCCTCCGATCGGAGGTGTCGTGCAGTGCGGCAGCTGATTCCTATCGGTGGAGGAAGAGGTCGAGTTCGAGTTTGACTAGGAGAAGTTCGAGGAGTACCTATCCTCACCCTCCTCGGATCCAGTTCCCCGCCGCTCCAAGAAGGTCTCCGCTGCAAGAGAACCGGTGGGCCTCCGATGTAGAGCCCGGGGCCGGCGAGTCCAACCCCACCGCCGCAGTAGCGAGAAATCCCCTCGGCGTCGAAGTCCGGACTACAACGGCGCCGAGATGAACGCCAATGACGCTACCAAGACTCTCCAAGCGAAGCCCGCCAAAGCGGCGACAAAGCATGGCGCGCAAACATGCCAAAGCCGTGCAATCCATGGATGGGGTCCGCTCTGAAGTGGATCTAAGATCCGGACTTACGCAGAGGATCGGCCTCAAGGATCGGCGACCCATCCAAGCCGCCAACCAACGAGTGGGTCCGTGTCAGCGGAACCGCTCCCGCTTCGAGGCGTATCCGGGCGCGGCGCCTCCTAGCGAGCCGCGAGCTTTGGTGCAACAAGCTCGTAGTGAAGAAGGAGGTGGTAAAGAAGCCGCCGACATACCACCAGGTTTGGAGGCCCAAAACTAACGGGGATTGGGATACGAATCCTCCTCAGAAGATGAATGCTCATGGCTGATTGATGATAATCCACCCGATGAGGGAGACGGACATTAAATGCGATTCTTGACTTAGGATTGACACCAGCCTCGGAGAAAATTTCAAGGCTTTGATGTCAAATATGGCTACGGTCGATCCTGCTACTATTGAGGATGATGAAGATATGCCAACATGGGAAGACCCATGGATCCATCAACTCAAAGAGCAGTTTGGGGATAAATTCGAACAAAGAGAACCCCCCACTAAGGACGAGGTAGTCCAGGTTAATATGGGTGACGAAGAGCATCCTAAGCTCATAAACATTAGCAATACTCTTCCCTCGGAAGAGAAGGAAGAGTTGATTGCCCTAATCAGGGAGTATATCGATGTATTCGCCTGGAGTTACGAGGACATGCCAGGACTCGACCCTAATGTGGCGACACATCGCCTCAACATCGAGGCGGATGTCAAACCTGTCAAGCAACCGCAAAGACGGTTTCGTCCACAAATCCTGCAGGCAATCGTTGACGAAGTGAAGAAACTCATAGAATCGGGATTCATCAAAGAAATTCAACATCCGGATTGGGTGGCGAATATAGTCCCGGTCATGAAGAAGAATGGTTCGATTAGGATCTGTGTCGACTACAGAGACCTCAACGCTGCTTGCCCGAAAGATGACTTTCCTCTTCCAATCACTGATGTCATAGTCGACAATACGTGTGGATTTGAAAGAATGTCATTCATGGATGGTTTCTCGGGTTACAATCAGATCAAGATGCACCCCGATGATGCCAAACACACAGCGTTCAGAACGCCCATCGGTATATATTGCTACACGGTCATGCCGTTCGGCCTCAAAATGCGGCCACATACCCGTGGCGATGACTAAAATTTTCCAGGATCATCTTCGGAAAATGGTCGAATGCTACGTCGACGACTTGGTCGTGAAAAGCCGTGACAAAGGAGATCACATCAAAGATCTTAGAACGGTATTCGAGCTCATGCGAACTCATCAACTAAAGATGAACCCTGCCAAATCCTTCCTTGGGATGTCCAGTGGCAAATTCCTTGGCTTCGTCGTCACCAATAAAGGAATCCATGTTGATCCTGATAAAGTGAAAGCGATTCAAGATTTACAACCTCCAAGAAATCTGAGAGAGCTCAGAGGGTTACAAGGGCGATTGGCGTACATCCGACGGTTCATATCAAACCTATCTGGGAAGTGCCAACCATTCTCAAAGTTGAATAAGAAGGGCGTGTCGTTTATTTGGGATGACGCTTGCCAAAAGGCATTTGAAGAGATTAAGTCGTATCTCTCTAAACCTCCTGTTCTTGTCGCACCGCAGTCGGGAAAGCCGTTCTTGATTTACATCAAAGCGACTGACCATTCGTTAAGTGCCCTACTTGCACAAGACGATGACAGCGGTCACGAACAGGCAGTGTATTACCTGAGCCGAACATTAGTCGGTGCTGAGTCTCGATATCCAATGGTTGAGAAGCAGTGCCTTGCATTAGTGTTCGCAATTCAGAAAATGCGGCACTATTTGGTCGGACAAACGATTTATGTTATCTCCAGCGTAAATTCGGTCCGAATATTTATGACCCAGCCGGCCTCAATGAGTTGGCGTTTGGCAAAATGGGCCTTGCTTTTGTCCCAATATGACTTGCACTTCAAACAACAAAAGTCGGTCAAAGGACAAGCTATTTGCGATCTCTTGGCTGCCAACCCGACAACGGACGCAGTTGAACTGTATGATGATCTTCCGGATGAAGTCCAGGAAGTCAACACTACATCATACCAACAAATATGGCGGCTGTATTTTGACGGAGCTTCTCGAACCACTAATGTGGCAAGTGCCCCGGATGTTCTAAAATCTCCGCTGGAGTCGGAGTTGTCTTGATTTCCCCAGGGAATCATGTCATGCCCTGTGCTTATTCACTCACTAAACCTTGCTCTAATAATGTAGCCGAATACAATGCGCTACTTATTGGACTTAGTTTCGCCCAGGAGCTGGGGGTCGAATATCTCGAAGCGTATGGCGATTCGCAATTGATAGTCAAGCAGATCCGTGGTGATTACGAAGTTAGGAACCCTGACCTGGTCCCCTATCATCAGGTAGCTGTTGAAATGGCAGACTCATTCGAAGAGTTCTTCATCGAATATGTTCCGCGCCTTCAGAACGCTTATGCGGATGCATTGGCTGCGTTAGCTGTATCTTTGGCACAGCCTCCTGAGACCGAACAGTTGGTTACGGTCAGGACTCATCAACTCTTTGTGCCAATAAACGAAGAGGTACAAGAAGACAAAGGGGTAGTTACCAAAGAGGTGCATGCAACCCAAACCGAATTGGAGCCCCGAGATTGGCGCTTTCCTATCATCGACTACGTCTTGCACGGTATTTTGCCAGAAGACGTAAGGGAGAGAGAGTCAATCCGGCGAAGAGCTCCAAGATTCTTTTACAACACAGAGACCCAGATGCTATACCGCCGGGGGTATGACGGTCTTTTACTCCGATGCCTTTCAAACCAGGAGGCAGAAGAGGTCCTTCGGGAAGCACACGAAGGTGAATGTGGTGCGCACCAGCCTGGTCCCAAGCTCTACGATCGAATCAGGAGAATGGGCTACTTTTGGCCCACAATGATTAACGACGCAGTCGTATACGCTCGGAAATGCCACGCGTGTCAAATTCACGCGAATTATATGCATCAGCCTCCAGGCGGTTGCATCGCCGGCATCACGGCCATTCGAGACATGGGGAATGGACGTCGTAGGTCCCATTTTTCCTCCGTCGGTCAAAGGCGATCGGTTTATTCTAGCGATCACCGACTACTTCTCTAAGTGGGCTGAAGCAATCCCGTTAAAAGAAGTAAAGGCGAGTACCGTCATTAAATTTATCAAACACCATGTCATCTACCGACACGGTGTTCCAAGACGGATCGTGCATGACAACGGTCCCCAATTCATCAGCAATTCCTTCATCAGGTTTTGCGAGAAATTCAAGATACAAGACGTCTCGTCAACAGCCTATAATCCAGCTGCAAATGGATTAGCTGAGGCGTTCAATAAGACAATCATCAAAATCTTGTCGAAACTTGTGAAAAATAACAAGTGAGATTGGGATGATAAACTCGGAGAAGCACTCTGGGCATATCGCACAACCGTACGCACGCCAACTGGAGAAACCCCATATTCCCTGGTCTACGGATGTGAAGCAGTTCTCCCATTGGAAATCCAAATTCCGTCACTCCGCATCGCCCTTGCAACGGAGATGACGATCGAAGAACAACATCAGAAACGTCTCGAAGAGCTCGAGATGTTGGATGAAAAGCGCCTGGAAGCTCAACAATGCATTGAATTCTACCAAGCTAGGATGTCGAGAGCTTTCAACAAGAGAGTACGACAACGCAGTTTCAAAGAAGGAGATTTGGTCCTCGCTGCTCGACGACCGATAATCCTCACTTCCAAAAAGAAAGGTAAATTCGAACCTAAATGGGAATGCCCGTTTGTAATAGAAACGGTTTACTCCAACGGTGCATATCGCCTAATAACCCTGATTAGCACATTTTAATTACATTTTTATACCCTTATTACCTATGTTATATGAATAACGATATTACTAATAATTATTTTTATCTTATTTTGCAGGCTAATAAAGAAATAATGAATAAAAGCCCAAATGACTCAAATTCTCTGAATTTCTACCAATTATTGAAGCCCAAATCTGAAGACAAACAAAGGCCCAAGATACCAAGGGGATCCAAGAGAAATTCGTGAAGAAATATCAAGAAAAGACAAAATCCGTTGGGAACCAATCGGTTGACCAACCGGTTGGCTAACCGATCGGCCAACCGATCGGTTTGCAACAGATTCCGAATTAATGGTGGATTTCTCTTCCTTTTTGGCTAGGTTTGATCCAATGGTTCACATCAACTCCGTTGGGCTATAAATAGGGGTGAAGGCTGAGGGTTTTGAGTGTGAAATATTTTGTAAAAACTCCATTTAAAGAGGAGGGTTACTCTTAATTGAGAAGACCTTCCAAAATTGTAACTTTTGTTACACAATAAATGAAATGTTTCACCCCTTCAATTTCCTTTCTCTTCTTCTAATCCAAGGACCAAAGGAGGATTAGATTAAGATCGAGTTGTTGGTTTTCCTTTTATTTCTTTTTCATTTTCTTTCTTGTTCATTTATATGCTTTGTAGCTTAGATTTACTTTCATGCAATTTAATTTCATGCAATTAACTTTCATGCAATGTATTTAATTCTTGTATTTACTTTCTAGAATAGATTTTTCTTTTCTTTAATTCACCTTGAGGCTAGAACCCTCTAGGGAATTACCCTTTTCTAAGTGTGGAGCCAATACTTGTGGGATCCCTAGAGATTGTTTGAAACTAGCTAACAAATCCAACTCATTCTTGTGAGATTGAGATAAGCTAAGTGGATCTACTCTAGATTCCTCATATCTTTAACTAATCCTCCATACTTTACATTCTTGATTTTGCACTTATCCTTATTTTTCATTTGTTTGTTATTTTCCTTTATTCTTGATTTTGATTTTCCTTTACTCTCTCCTCTCTCTCAATCTTGCTTTCTTTTATTTTGCACTTATTTTCTCTCAATCTCATATTCCCTCCATGTGCATATAATCTCAAATCTAGTTTTGTTATTATGTGCATATAACCACAACCATATTCCCAACTTCATTTTCTCCTCTTTTGCACATAATCCACATCCACTCTCTCTAGCCTCTTCACCACCACTTTCACCATTTTATCACTTTCATTTTATTTGAATAAACTCCTAATTGTCACGCGCATAATTTGAGAACCAAAACTTGAACAAAACTCTTCCTACTTCCCGTTCCTCGTGGGATCGATAATCTTAAATACTATAACTTGATCAAGGTTGTATACTTGCAACTTAGGAGGTAATCATTTATTTCCCATCAAGTTTTTGGCGCCGTTGCCGGGGAACGGTGCATAAGTAGGATTTTGATTAAGTTTGGCTCCTTATTTTGTGTGTTTTCTTTTGTGTAGGAACTTGGAGCTTGAAGATCAAGAGTTGAAGATTCAAGATTGAAGAATTGCCTCCAACGAGGCTTTGCATTGCTTTTATGGGTAACTTCTCTATCTAGTATTTTCAATTCCACCCTTTAGATAGTTCATATACATTAGAGACAATTAGGATAAAAAAATAAAAATAAAAATAAAAATAAAAAAGATTTTTACCCTTGTCGAATACTAATAAACTTCATTTCTTTGATTGTCGACCATAATAAAAATAAAAGATTTTTATTTTGCATCCTTTTAGTTGCTTTTAATTTCTAGGGTTGCATTTCATATAATAGTAGGAATTCACCAAGTGATTTGAGCATCTTGATTTGGCACACATTTGAAAATATCTTAAGGGCAAAACCCATTAATCAAGATAAGGTGAGGGATTTCATCACCCTTTCCTTAGCCCAAAATCACTAATTCCTCACTATACTTACCCAAGCCTCTTAAAATTTGATTAGGCGTTGGCCCCTAAGGATTGAGCTCATTAAGGAACAAGAAATCCTTAAGTGAACCGTCCAAGTTTATCTAGAATAATTGGTGTCTAAGGCAAGGTTTAGGGGTTGCGTGGCTCAGAAAGGAAAGAGGTACTTAATTGATCTTTGATCTCCTCTAGTACTATCCTTACGGCTAATTACCCAAGTAAACTTTGATCTTTTCACTAAGGGAATTTTTGGTTAGGAGCTGGTCTAAGTCAAGTTTAGGCTTAACCCTAGAGTTAGGGTGATTGAAAAGTGATTGCCTTGATTTATTTTTAGTTAGTTTTTCCTCATTTTTTTTCTCATCATCTTCTTAACTTTTTCTCTTGTCCTTTTTCAAATAAAAAAAAACAAAAATATTTTATTTTGGTGTATGCAAACTTGGGTTAGGGATAATACCAATCGTTTAATTCGTTTTGATCCATCTCTTGAATCAAACGAAATGACCAATACCAACCCTCCTGTTCTTCAAGATGTTTGTTACCCCACTAGAAATGCAATCCCTCGTGCATAAAACTCCCGAGGTAAATGGAACCAATTTTGAACTTGACCGCATTTCATAAACATGCTTCCCAAATTCTTAGGAGTCAAAACCAAGACGATACATCTTTATCTCGAATTTGAAGAAGTTTGCCTCATGATTAAGATGAGGGACTTAGCGAAGATGCGATCAAACTCAGATTTATTCCATTTGTCCTTAAGGACAAAGCCAAAAATGGTCAGATAGCTTGCCCATGATTCCATCTCAACTTGGGGTGAATTTGTAGCAGTTTTTCGAAAAATTCTTTCCTATCCACAAAACAATCAAGCTTAGAAACAGCATTCAAAATTTTAAAATTGTCGGGAGAACCTTTTGGAAGTATTTGACAAATTCAAAGATCTTCTTATCCAATGTCCTCACCATGGTCTTGAAAAGTGGCGATTATGCCAAATCATTTATGAAGGATTAGATTATTCTTCAAAACTTCCTTAGAGTCAATGTGTCAAGGGGATTTCATGAAGAAAAATCTTGATGAAGCTTGGGACTTTTAGAGAATTTATCAGAAAACCATGCGATGGGAACCTTGTGATTCATCGATTACCCAATCCAGTTCTAGAGGTCCTTCCTTAGAGTCAAACATAGCCTCTGAAGCTAAGATGGCTACAATTCTATGCAGGTTAGAAACTTTAGAAACCAAAGAACGAGCTCCGGCTCAAATCAATCAAGTTTCTGCCTCGGGTTGTCATAGCTGTCTTTCTGACCCATGCTTGAGCAATGTCCACTCTTAGGAAATACTCAATCTCTAGAACGGATGAATCTTTGCATTCCGACATCCGATTAATGATCCATTTTCTCCAACCTATAATCCAGGTTGGAGAAATCATCCGAATTTTGCATGGAATCAGGGTAATTTCTCGGGAAATCAAAATTTCACTCCCTCTTCAAACCAACAATTCCCTAGGGGCAACGCAATTTCTTTCAGTTCTCCAACCAATTTTCCACAACCAAATCAGCCATTTCAAAATCAGTTTCCTCATCATCAATCTACAAATCATATTCCTTCAAATGTTGAGAAACGTCTTAATATTTTGGAAAGGGGTTTGGAAGCCTTGATTAAAACCTCTACACAGACCACGAACTTGTTGACTCAAACATCTAACACGATGAACTCCTTTATGCAATCAACAGGACAAATTCTCAACTCCAACACTCAAGCCATAGCTAGATTAGAAACCCAGCTTGGTCAACTAGCTGGCGCTATAAGTGAGAGAGAGAAAGGATCATTTCCGAGTCAACCCGTGACCAATCCAAGGAACGCGGTGTCAAGTTCACCTTTTCAGGATCAAGTGAATGCAATTCATTCACAAATGTAACTGTGTTAATAATCGTCCTTCTAATCCAGAGAATTATGTTGAATACATGCATCTTGAAGCCAACATTTGAAGAACCCTTTGTCAATGAACTTAGATTTTTGGAAAATAGAAAACAACAAGATTTTATTTTTGATGAAATTTTTGTTAATAACGAATCTAAGTTCAAAAGCATACAACCATTAATACATACCTTCCATTCTTTGCGAACATCACTAAAACCACGAAATTTTTGGAATTTAAGCACATCATTGATTATATCATTTTGAAATTCTTTAAATTTCGGGTAGAATTTTACAATAAGGTAGGATTTAATGTAGAATGTGAGCTTCTCATGTTTCATCTTTTATTCTACATTTTTGTCTCATAATAATAACAAGAATTTATTCTTCTCTCATGTGAGAGTTTCTTGTTGTTCTTTATTTCAAAAAAAAAAAAAAAAAGAATAAATTTTGGCTTCACCCCTTATCTTGAAGGTAATTACAGAATTGTTATCATTGTTGAAGTCGTAGAACAAATGTAAGTGCTTCAATTATTATCTGTTTTACTTTGTGCATAATAGAATTTGCATTGAGGACAATGCAAAATTTAGGTGTGGGGGTGGGAATTAGTCATTTTGCTCTTTATCTTAGTCATTTTTTTCCTCTTTTCATAAAAAAAGTCACTTGCCAACTTAATAGAGTTGATTAATAATTGATCAATTTGATAGAATTTAAGTCTTCTAATCCTTAGTTAGTTCTATACTCAAGTTTACCTTTTATGATAACTCCAAATAAATTTCTTAAGAATGATTTTCAAAGTAGTATACTTTACTTAAGTTTTAACTTAGATTTTTAATTAAAGTAATGAAATTTTTGCATGCCCAACTTAGAGTTGAAAATAATTTTTCAAGTTGTCTTGATCAAATATTGTTCAGAATATATATACATATACACACATATATATTATACTAACTTAACAAAAGAAGAAAATTTCTCTTAAAATCATTGGTGGTTCTATTTTACTAAGCCTAAGTTGGTGAGTAAGTAAGCAGAGGTATTTCTATGCTTAATGACCTAAGCCCAATTGGGTTGGGATTCATTGGCCCAAAACTCGCTAAATGGTCACTTAGAAAGCCCGATTAAAAGAACAAAACCACCAAGGAATAAAGAGTAAAAAAAAAAAAATCATACTAACCATGTTTTTGTATATAGTTATATTTGTATATGTTCTTGAAAAATAAAATGGATTAAAAGACTTGAAGTTTGTTTAAAAAAGGGTTAGCATGTTCTTTTCAAGACTTTTAAATTAAATTTTGAGTTAAACTTGGTTTTGTATAACTATAATGGAAGGAATTTTTTAAGAAAATTACATTGGAGCTATGATAAAAGCGTTTTCTTGAGTACTAACCAAGTTCAATTGGAATGTTTGAAGATATCAAATGAATTAATTATTTTATTGACTTCTTTAAATTTGCAAGTTGGTGAATTTTGTGGGTATATTCACTGCAAACCCTCACGAGACTACAACTTCGTCCACTAGGGTAACCTAGGGGTTTAAAGGCTTGTTGTATCGCTAAATACAACCGCGATTCTCTGAAAGTGAGTTAGGTTTTCTTTTATTTTCTTTGCTAGAGGACTAGCAAAAGCTTAGGTGTGGGGGTATTTGATTAGCACATTTTAATTACATTTTATACCCTTATTACCTATGTTATATGAATAACGATATTACTAATAATTATTTTTATCTTATTTTGCGGGCTAATAAAGAAATAATGAATAAAAGCCCAAATGACTCAAATTCTCTGAATTTCTACCAATTATTGAAGCCCAAATCGAAGACAAACAAAGGCCCAAGATACCAGGGGATCCAAGAGAAATTCGTGAAGAAATATCAAGAAAAGACAAAATCCGTTGGGAACCAATCGGTTGACCAACCGGTTGGCTAACCGGTTGGCTAACCGATCGGCCAACCGATCGGTTTGCAACAGATTCCGAATTAATGGTGGATTTCTCTTTCTTTTGGCTAGGTTTGATCAATGGTTCACATCAACTCCGTTGGGCTATAAATAGGGGTGAAGGCTGAGGGTTTTGAGTGTGAAATATTTTGTAAAAACTCCATTTGGAGAGGAGCGTTACTCTTAATTGAGAAGACCTTCCAAAATTGTAACTTTTGTTACACAATAAATGAAATGTTTCACCTTCAATTTCCTTTCTCTTCTTCTAATCCAAGGACCAAAGGAGGATTAGATTAAGATCGAGGAGTTGTTGGTTTTCCTTTTATTTCTTTTCATTTTCTTTCTTGTTCATTTATATGCTTTGTAGCTTAGATTTACTTTCATGCAATTTAATTTCATGCAATTTACTTTCATGCAATTTACTTAATTCTTGTATTTACTTTCTAGAATAGATTTTTCTTTTCTTTAATTCACCTTGAGGCTAGAACCCTCTAGGGAATTACCCTTTTCTAAGTGTGGAGCCAATACTTGTGGGATCCCTAGAGATTGTTTGAAACTAGCTAACAAATCCAACTCATTCTTGTGAGATTGAGATAAGCTAAGTGGATCTACTCTAGATTCCTCATATCTTTAACTAATCCTCCATACTTTACATTCTTGATTTTGCACTTATCCTTATTTTTCATTTGTTTGTTATTTTCCTTTATTCTTGATTTTGATTTTCCTTTACTCTCTCCTCTCTCTCAATCTTGCTTTCTTTTATTTTGCACTTATTTTCTCTCAATCTCATATTCCCTCCATGTGCATATAATCTCAAACCTAGTTTTGTTATTATGTGCATATAACCACAACCATATTCCCAACTTCATTTTCTCCTCTTTTGCACATAATCCACATCCACTCTCTCTAGCCTCTTCACCACCACTTTCACCATTTTATCACTTTCATTTTATTTGAATAAACTCCTAATTGTCACGCGCATAATTTGAGAACCAAAACTTGAACAAAACTCTTCCTACTTCCCGTTCCTCGTGGGATCGATAATCTTAAATACTATAACTTGATCAAGGTTGTATACTTGCAACTTAGGAGGTAATCATTTATTTCCCATCAAACCCAAAATGGCGACCGACAATTAATGCCGATAAATGGGAAGTTCCTGAAGAAATACTATCCTTAGTATCTTCGGGATAACCCGTTTCGACGGGAAGTTCCTCGTGGATATTGCACCCACTTTCCTCGAGGATAACCTTAGATTTATCCTCCATTATAATTTCCCTCACCGATCAAATTCCTTGACGGTGGGCCTACAAATTTTCTGGTACATTACCACAATCTCCTCTTGATTCCTTCTCTGAACAAGAGGCCCACTCAAAATCCCTTTTACGCCGGAGATAGAATATAAAATTCTTCCTCTCCAAGCGTAAGATCCCTTTCATGATAAACGGAAGGGTTCTTTCCATCTTTCCTATGCCTAGGTAGCGCCGGTGAAGGTATCTTGTAGGGATTTTCGAACCGGGTTGTCCGTGAAGGTCGCTGAGTCTTTTCGGTTCTCGGTGGAGATCCCACTTTTAGTTCCATCTTTCATCTTAGGTAGCGCCGGTGAAGGTATCTTGTAGGGATTTTCGAACCGGGTTGTCCGTGAAGGTCGCTGAGTCTTTTCGGTTCTCGAAGTGGAGATCCCACTTTTAGTTCCATCTTTCATCTTAGGTAGCGCCGGTGAAGGTATCTTGTAGGGATTTTCGAACCGGGTTGTCCGTGAAGGTCGCTGAGTCTTTTCGGTTCTCGAAGTGGAGATCCCACTTTTAGTTCCATCTTTCATCTTAGGTAGCGCCGGTGAAGGTATCTTGTAGGGATTTTCGAACCGGGTTGTCCGTGAAGGTCGCTGAGTCTTTTCGGTTCTCGGTGGAGATCCCACTTTTAGTTCCATCTTTCATCTTAGGTAGCGCCGGTGAAGGTATCTTGTAGGGATTTTCGAACCGGGTTGTCCGGTGAAGGTCGCTGAGTCTTTTCGGTTCTCGAAGTGGAGAACCCACTTCTAGTTCCATCTTACATCTTAGGTAGCGCCGGTGAAGGTATCTTGTAGGGATTTTCGAACCGGGTTGTCCGGTGAAGGTCGCTGAGTCTTTTCGGTTCTCGGTGGAGATCCCACTTTTAGTTCCATCTTTCATCTTAGGTAGCGCCGGTGAAGGTATCTTGTAGGGATTTTCGAACCGGGTTGTCCGGTGAAGGTCGCTGAGTCTTTTCGGTTCTCGAAGTGGAGAACCCACTTCTAGTTCCATCTTACATCTTAGGTAGCGCCGGTGAAGGTATCTTGTAGGGATTTTCGAACCGGGTTGTCCGGTGAAGGTCGCTGAGTCTTTTCGGTTCTCGAAGTGGAGATCCCACTTTTAGTTCCATCTTTCATCTTAGGTAGCGCCGGTGAAGGTATCTTGTAGGGATTTTCGAACCGGGTTGTCCGGTGAAGGTCGCTGAGTCTTTTCGGTTCTCGGTGGAGATCCCACTTTTAGTTCCATCTTTCATCTTAGGTAGCGCCGGTGAAGGTATCTTGTAGGGATTTTCGAACCGGGTTGTCCGGTGAAGGTCGCTGAGTCTTTTCGGTTCTCGAAGTGGAGATCCCACTTTTAGTTCCATCTTTCATCTTAGGTAGCGCCGGTGAAGGTATCTTGTAGGGATTTTCGAACCGGGTTGTCCGGTGAAGGTCGCTGAGTCTTTTCGGTTCTCGAAGTGGAGAACCCACTTCTAGTTCCATCTTACATCTTAGGTAGCGCCGGTGAAGGTATCTTGTAGGGATTTTCGAACCGGGTTGTCCGTGAAGGTCGCTGAGTCTTTTCGGTTCTCGGTGGAGATCCCACTTTTAGTTCCATCTTTCATCTTAGCCCAAATCAAGACAAACAAAGGCCCAAGATACCAAGGGATCCAAGAGAAATTGTGAAGAAATATCAAGAAAAGACAAAATCTGGGAACCAATCGGTTGACCAACCGGTTATTAACCGGTTATAACCGACGGCCAACCGACGGTTTGCAAACATTCAATTAATGGTGGATCTTTCTTTGGCTAGGTTTGATCCAATGGTTCACATCAACTCATTGGCTATAAATAGGGTGAAGGCCGAGGGTTTTGAGTGTGAAATATTTTGTAAAACTCCATTTGGAGAGGAGCGCTACTCTTAATTGAGAAGACCTTCCAAAATTGTAACTTTTGTTACACAATAAATGAAATGTTTCACCCTTCAATTTCCTTTCTCTTCTTCTAATCCAAGGACCAAAGGAGGATTAGATTAAGATCGAGTTGTTGGTTTTCCTTTTATTTCTTTTCATTTTCTTTCTTGTTCATTTATATGCTTTGTAGCTTAGATTTACTTTCATGCAATTTAATTTCATGCAATTTACTTTCATGCAATTTACTTTCATGCAATTTACTTAATTCTTGTATTTACTTTCTAGAATAGATTTTTCTTTTCTTTGATTCACCTTGAGGCTAGAACCCTCTAGGGAATTACCCTTTTCTAAGTGTGGAGCCAATACTTGTGGGATCCCTAGAGATTGTTTGAAACTAGCTAACAAATCCAACTCATTCTTGTGAGATTGAGATAAGCTAAGTGGATCTACTCTAGATTCCTCATATCTTTAACTAATCCTCCATACTTTACATTCTTGATTTTGCACTTATCCTTATTTTTCATTTGTTTGTTATTTTCCTTTATTCTTGATTTTGATTTTCCTTTACTCTCCTCTCTCTCAATCTTGCTTTCTTTTATTTTGCACTTATTTTCTCTCAATCTCATATTCCTCCATGTGCATATAATCTCAAACCTAGTTTTGTTATTATGTGCATATAACCACAACCATATTCCCAACTTCATTTTCTCCTCTTTTGCACATAATCCACATCCACTCTCTAGCCTCTTCACCACCACTTTCACCATTTTATCACTTTCATTTTATTTGAATAAACTCCTAATTGTCACGCGCATAATTTGAGAACCAAAACTTGAACAAAACTCTTCCTACTTCCCGTTCCTCGTGGGATCGATAATCTTAAATACTATAACTTGATCAAGGTTGTATACTTGCAACTTAGGAGGTAATCATTTATTTCCCATCAAACCCAAAATGGCTAATCGACAATTAATGCCGATAAATGGGAAGTTCCCCAAGAAATACTATCCTTAGTATCTTCGATAACCCGCTTCGACGGAAGTTCCTCGTGGATATTGCACCCACTTTCCTCGAGGATAACCTTAGATTTATCCTCCATTATAATTTCCTCACCGATCAAATTCCTTGACTGGGCCTACAAATTTTCTGGTACATTACCACAATCTCCTCTTGATTCCTTCTACGAACAAGAGGCCCACTCAAAATCCCTTTTACGCCGGAGATAGAATATAAAATTCTTCCTCTCCAAGCGTAAGATCCCTTTCATGATAAACGGAAGGGTTCTTTCCATCTTTCCTATGCCTAGGTAGCCGATCGAAGGTATGCGCAGGATTTTCGCATCGTGTTGTCCGATCAAGGTCGCCTCGAAGTCTTTTCGGTTCTCGGCGGAGATCCCACTTTTAGTTCCATCTTTCATCTTAGGTAGCCGACCGAAGGTATGCGCCGGATTTTCGCACTGTGTTGTCCGATTGAAGGTCGCCTCGAAGTCTTTTCGGTTCTCGGCGGAGATCCCACTTTTAGTTCCATCTTTCATCTTAGGTAGCGCCGATCGAAGGTATGCGCAGGATTTTCGCATCAGTTGTCCGATCAAGGTCGCCTCGAGTATTTTCGGTTCTCGGTGGAGATCCCACTTTTAGTTCCATCTTTCATCTTAGGTAGCCGACCGAAGGTATGCGCCGGATTTTCGCACTGTGTTGTCCGATTGAAGGTCGCCTCGAAGTCTTTTCGGTTCTCGAGTGGAGATCCCACTTTTAGTTCCATCTTTCATCTTAGGTAGCGCCGATCGAAGGTATGCGCCGGATTTTCGCACTGTGTTGTCCGATTGAAGGTCGCCTGAGTCTTTTCGGTTCTCGAAGTGGAGAACCCACTTCTAGTTCCATCTTACATCTTAGGTAGCGCCTACGGAAGGTATGCGTCGAGATTGTTTGGATCAAGTCGTCCGACTGAAGGACGTCTGAACCCTCTTGATTCCTATAAACAGGCCCCTGCTATTGGTTTCATTCTGAGGAATAGAACATAAAATTCCTCCTCTCTCACCAATTTAATCCTATCAATCAAAACTCCTTACTCCAAGATTCTTCTTGGGGAATTTGATCCCGAATCCTAAGCAGGGGTAGGTCGACGCCTAACACGCGTCGTCGGGTTAGTCTTCCCGTGAAAAAGATGAAGCCTACGTATTCAACATCGTAGCATTAAGTCTAAGAGAGTTTCATTCTTTTAGCACAACGTTGTGTGTAGAATGGATTTAGATAATCTACATGCTAGCCCAACTCAAACGGTAGTTGGTAAAGGCTTATCAAACCCGTTGAGGGCTGGTGGTTGGCCAATAACCCTAAAGCCAACGCCTCACACGCGTTGCCGGTTTAGTCTTTCTCCGATTGAAGAAGACACCAGAGTTTGATTCTGGGGTATTTTATCCCGAAGCCTAAGAAGGGATAAAGCCAACGCCTCACCGCAGCGTTGCGGTTTAGTCTTTCTCCGATTGAAGAAGACACGAGTTCGATTAAGGGTATTTTATCCGAAGCCTAAGAAGGGATAAAGCCAACGCCTCACACGCGTTGCCGGTTTAGTCTTTCTCCGATTGAAGAAGACACCAGAGTTTGATTCTGGGGTATTTTATCCCGAAGCCTAAGAAGGGATGAGTCTACGTGTAACACGCGTTGCCGGGTGGTCTCTTGCCCGTAAAAGAGTACCGAGCCTATGTATTCAATATCATAGCAACAAGTCTAGAAGAGTTTCATTCTTCTAGCACAACGTCACGTGCGGAATGGATCCAGATAATCCGCACGCTAGCCCAACTCAAACGGTAGTTGGTAAAGGCTAATCAAACCCGTTGATGGCTGAGGGTTTGCCAAAAATCCTATAAGTATTATGGTTAATTATTTCTGACGAGGTAAAATAATCATAATAAACAATGAAAGGAATAAATCTTATTCATTTGAAGCAAATATAGAAGGGGCTACAACTGTTTAAACATCAAGTCTATGACAAAGGTTTTGTTGTTCGAGCTGAGATACTTCATCACTATAAGCCTGGTGGAGTTCTCCCTGCAACTCAGCCCTGAAGGACTCCTCATCGGTGTTCAGTGTCTTCGTGGTTGTCTCCTAATTTGTCGAGAAGTTCCCGGAAGAATATTTCCATAGAAAATATTCTTAGGGATAACTCGATCGTGCGGATAGCATCGACGCAAATCAACGCGTCGCCTAATCCTACTCCAAATAGGATTACGAGTATAAACTATTTCCTACTTTGTCGAGAAGTTCCCGGAAGAATATTTCCATAAAAAATATTCTTAGGGATAACTCGATCGTGCGGATTGCATCGACGCAAATCAACGCGTCGCCCAATCCTACTCCAAATAGGATTACGAGTATAAACTGTTTCCTAATTTGTCGAGAAGTTCCCAGAAGAATATTTCCATAAAAAGAAATATATTCTAAAGGATAACTCGATCGTGCGGATAGCATCGACGCCAATCAACGAGTCGCCTAATCCTACTCCAATCAGGAATACGAGTATAAACTGTTTCCTAATTTTCAACGAGAAGTTCCTAGAGAATAAACCCATATTCTTAAGGATAACTCGATAACCCTTAATTTCCTCCCACCATAATATCCAAGAGAGGAATAATCTGACGAGGCATGAAAATCATGTTGACACCGGACAACGTGTCTAGTCTCGAAGAAAACTTCTACCGCTGTGGATAATCATAACCCAACAACGGTCAACGTGTCGCACTCGCCGATTGAAGGCTAAGACGATGGTTGAAAGCCAAATGGTCTCCTGTTTCAACAAGGAATCCTCGGAGGATATCTCCATGAAAAGATTTGTCCTCCCGCTGTAGTTAAACCAACAACACACGTGATGATGGAAGAATTAGCCGATTGAGGGTTATGAAATTCCACGTATTCGACACCAGCCAACGTGTCGCCAACAAGGAGTTCGCCGACATACGGAGAAGTCCAAAAGTCTGATGGTTAGTCAAACAACAACCAACCGACACGAGTTACAAACAAAACTCACCCATCAGCTTCGAATCAAGATTTCAACAAGCGGTCAGACAATAAATGCGGCACCGTGACCTTATCAGAAATCCTACAAAGAACAAGATGATCTGAAAGAATCGAAGACTTGAAGCTAACTTTTGGGACCCTTGCCGACTAAAGGCCGAACCATCATGTCCAAAGTATTCCGTGCTCGCCATAAAAGAACGAGATCAAACACTTTGGAGGGGTATCATGGCGTTGAAAAATACTTACAAGATCCCGAAACCAACTCGTGACGGGAAGTCGGCGAATGACAACCCATCGGATGATACGGACGTCGAATCGTTAAGACGCGAACCCGACGGCGAACCCACAGCGTCACAAGCACGGTTTAAACCGGACTTGAACAGACGATCGGATTTCAGGACTGTTGAACCGGAACAAACCAAGAGTTAGTCCCGGAACCAAATACAGACGGAATCTAAGTCCGGAGAAGACCAAGAGTCAGAATAGGCAGGATTTAAACCCGGAAGACCGAGAAAAAACGGCGAAAAACGGGATTAACGGCGAAAAACGGAATTAACGGCGAACCTCGGCCAACTTGGCCGAGTTACCTCGGCCAAGTGGCCGAAGTGGCTCGGCCACCATGGCCGAGCCACCTTGGCCAACTTGGCGAGTTACCTCGGCAAGTGGCGAAGTGGCTCGGCCACCATGGCCGAGCCACCTTGGCCAACTTGGTCGAGGTAGCCAAGTGGCCGAGCTATTTATTTCTATTCTATAAATAGGGGGCTTTTCTTCATTCGAGAGGTTGGGCGGTGACGGATTTTGGAGGAGCTGGATTTTGGGACTTTCTGAAGAGTTCTCGCAAGATCCACGAGCCGTCGACGCACGCTGAAAGCACCGGGCAGCACGAAGTTCACCAACGTCAAATCTATAAATCGCGAGGTAAGCGAACTTCGGGTCGACTCTGAGCAGTGTGATTTCTCCTAGTAGATCTCACCCGCCCGCGATCCTCTCCTTCGTGAGTGTGATCCCGGCGATCCTCTCCTTCGTGAGTGTGATCCCTCAGCGCTTTGTTTCCTTCGTGAAACGAGCCCCTTCACGCCTCAGAGTTCCGAACCCGGTTTCCACTGGATCGAATTGCGCGGTGGTCCACGGATGATTCAAGTCCCCGGCACAGGCAAAGAACCCACAAAAGCGAGGATCCCGAATAATAGAGATCCGAGCGTTTGTTCATACAGGAAAAAGTTGTAATCTTTTGTTTTCATTCATATAAAAATAAAAGGCATTTCTTTTGAATTTTGTTGTAGGCCAAAGAAGTTGTAAGCAAGTTCAATGACAATGAATAACAAACCGACTCCCTGACGACTTTCATTTAACAAACCGTCATTCAAAGATCTATGAAGAACAGAGATGAAAATGAACTCCAGGGTGGCTCTCTCCTCGTGAAATGATCGGATGATGTTGTGCAGGCAGGTGGGCCGAGATCCAAAAATGAAAAGCTCTCCTTGAGTACAAAACCATACCCTAGATCTCCTCTATCTTTCTCGACACCAGCCAACGTGTCGCCAACAAGGAGTTCGCCGACATACGGAGAAGTCCAAAAGTCTGATGGTTAGTCAAACAACAACCAACCGACACGAGTTACAAACAAAACTCACCCACCAGCTTCGAATCAAGATTTCAACAAGCGGTCAGACAATAAATGCAGCACCGTGACCTTATCAGAAATCCTACAAAGAACTGGATGATCTGAAAGAATCGAAGACTTGAAGCTAACTTTTGGGACCCTCTGCCGACTGAAGGCCGGGAACCATCATGTCCAAAGTATTCCAGGCTCGCCTATAAAAGAACGAGACTGAAACACTTTGGAGGGGGTATCTGTAGGCGTTGAAAAATACTTACAAGATCCCCGAAACCAACTCGTGACGGGGAGTCGGCGAATGACAACCCATCGGATGATACGGACGTCGAATCGTTAAGACGCGAACCCGACGGCAAACCCACAGCGTCACAAGCACGGTTTAACCGGACTTGAGCAGACGATCGATTTCAGATCGTTGAACCGGAACAAACCAAGAGTTAGTCCCGGAACCAAATACAGACGGAATCTAAGTCCGGAGAAGACCAAGAGTCAGAATAGGCAGGATTTAAACCCGGAAGACCGAGAAAAAACGGCGAAAAACGGGATTAACGGCGAAAAACGGAATTAACGGCGAACCTCGGCCAACTTGGCCGAGTTACCTCGGCAAGTGGCGAAGTGGCTCGGCCACCATGGCCGAGCCACCTTGGCCAACTTGGCGAGTTACCTCGGCAAGTGGCGAAGTGGCTCGGCCACCATGGCCGAGCCACCTTGGCCAACTTGGCGAGTTACCTCGGCAAGTGGCGAAGTGGCTCGGCCACCATGGCCGAGCCACCTTGGCCAACTTGGCGAGTTACCTCGGCAAGTGGCGAAGTGGCTCGGCCACCATGGCGAAACCACCTGGCCAACTTGGCGAGTTACCTCGGCAAGTGGCGAAGTGGCTCGGCCACCATGGCCGAGCCACCTTGGCCAACTTGGCGAGTTACCTCGGCAAGTGGCGAAGTGGCTCGGCCACCATGGCCGAGCCACCTTGGCCAACTTGGCGAGTTACCTCGGCCAAGTGGCGAAGTGGCTCGGCCACCATGGCCGAGCCACCTTGGCCAACTTGGCGAGGTGCCTCGGCCAAGTGGCGAAGTGGCTCGGCCACCATGGCCGAGCCACCTTGGCCAACTTGGCGAGGTGCCTCGGCCAAGTGGCGAAGTGGCTCGGCCACCATGGCCGAGCCACCTTGGCCAACTTGGCGAGGTGCCTCGGCCAAGTGGCGAAGTGGCTCGGCCACCATGGCCGAGCCACCTTGGCCAACTTGGCGAGGTGCCTCGGCCAAGTGGCGAAGTGGCTCGGCCACCATGGCCGAGCCACCTTGGCCAACTTGGCGAGGTGCCTCGGCCAAGTGGCGAAGTGGCTCGGCCACCATGGCCGAGCCACCTTGGCCAACTTGGCGAGGTGCCTCGGCCAAGTGGCGAAGTGGCTCGGCCACCATGGCCGAGCCACCTTGGCCAACTTGGCGAGGTGCCTCGGCCAAGTGGCGAAGTGGCTCGGCCACCATGGCCGAGCCACCTTGGCCAACTTGGCGAGGTGCCTCGGCCAAGTGGCGAAGTGGCTCGGCCACCATGGCCGAGCCACCTTGGCCAACTTGGCGAGGTGCCTCGGCCAAGTGGCGAAGTGGCTCGGCCACCATGGCCGAGCCACCTTGGCCAACTTGGCGAGGTGCCTCGGCCAAGTGGCGAAGTGGCTCGGCCACCATGGCCGAGCCACCTTGGCCAACTTGGCGAGGTGCCTCGGCCAAGTGGCGAAGTGGCTCGGCCACCATGGCCGAGCCACCTTGGCCAACTTGGCGAGGTGCCTCGGCCAAGTGGCGAAGTGGCTCGGCCACCATGGCCGAGCCACCTTGGCCAACTTGGCGAGGTGCCTCGGCCAAGTGGCGAAGTGGCTCGGCCACCATGGCCGAGCCACCTTGGCCAACTTGGCGAGGTGCCTCGGCCAAGTGGCGAAGTGGCTCGGCCACCATGGCCGAGCCACCTTGGCCAACTTGGCGAGGTGCCTCGGCCAAGTGGCGAAGTGGCTCGGCCACCATGGCCGAGCCACCTTGGCCAACTTGGCGAGGTGCCTCGGCCAAGTGGCGAAGTGGCTCGGCCACCATGGCCGAGCCACCTTGGCCAACTTGGCGAGGTGCCTCGGCCAAGTGGCGAAGTGGCTCGGCCACCATGGCCGAGCCACCTTGGCCAACTTGGCGAGGTGCCTCGGCCAAGTGGCGAAGTGGCTCGGCCACCATGGCCGAGCCACCTTGGCCAACTTGGCGAGGTGCCTCGGCCAAGTGGCGAAGTGGCTCGGCCACCATGGCCGAGCCACCTTGGCCAACTTGGCGAGGTGCCTCGGCCAAGTGGCGAAGTGGCTCGGCCACCATGGCCGAGCCACCTTGGCCAACTTGGCGAGGTGCCTCGGCCAAGTGGCGAAGTGGCTCGGCCACCATGGCCGAGCCACCTTGGCCAACTTGGCGAGGTGCCTCGGCCAAGTGGCGAAGTGGCTCGGCCACCATGGCCGAGCCACCTTGGCCAACTTCAAGTCCCAGACAGCAAAGAACCCACAAAAGCGAGGATCCCGAATAATAGAGATCCGAGCATTTGTTCATACAGGAAAAAGTTGTAATCTTTTGTTTTCATTGTACGCCTTAAAATAAAAGGCATTTCTTTTGAATTTTGTTGTAGGCCAAAGAAGTTGTAAGCAAGTTCAATGACAATGAATAACAAACCGACTTTCCCCGCGAACAGCTTTCATTTAACAAACCGTCATTCGAAAGATCTATGAAGAACAGAGATGAAAATGAACTCCAAGGGTGGCTCTCCTCACTGTGAAATGATCGGATGATGTTGTGCACGGCGAGTGGGCTTTCGACCAGGATCCAAAAAATGAAAAGCTCTCCTTGAGTACAAAAAACCATACCCTAGATCTCCTCTATCTTTCTCTCTCCTTCTCTCTTTTTCTCTTCCAAATAGGTTAGGGAAGAATACCCCAAAACATGGGAGAGGATGGAAACTTCATGTGTGACAAATGGCTGAGATTAAAATACTAAAAATCTCATCAGCTAAATTCAACATCGATGGTGACTCTTGACCATCAATAATGTCGAACGACCATTAATATTGAGTGACGCCATCAATAATCTGGACATCTCTAGACATTTGCACCATCAATGACACCCATGAACCATCGATGGTCTCCATATCATCATCGATGATTGATGTGCACCATTGATGGTTAAGGTGCTAGAATTAGTTTTTGAGCTGATTTTCACTTCGTATCGCCTCGTTCATTTTCTATACCTGTATATACATGTACTAGATCATCTCAAATATAGTTTAGTATCAAATGAATGTTTGTTATTACTCAAATAAGAGATATTATACGGGCAATATTCTAACAATCTCCCCGTTTTGATAATAAGAAACTCAAAACTTGAAATATCGCAATAAATACATGTTTAAGATATATAGATAGCAAATAAGCACACATACACTTTCATAAAATAGGAAATGATATGCAATACTGCCCATACTTTCATGCATACATGAAAAGTGTGATGAAAAGACATGTATTGTAAAGCTCCTCCTAAAATAATACATTGAGTTTTTCAAAAGTTATCTAAGAAACTAAAAACTGAAGCATATAACAAGATACCACTTATAAAAAATCACTCTTATCAAATTTCACCAAATTCCACTTATCGAAAATCACTCTTATCAAATTTTAAAAATTCTCCTCCTTTTGTTATTAGCAAAAGTAAAAAAAAACACCAACGGATATACACGATACAAGATAAATCAGATAAATACTATCCGAAAAGTGTACAGGAGAGATATGGACGCACGTTCACATAGAAAAATTGTAGAGAAAATAGCACAAGGGACCAAAAGTAAGCCACAACACATAAACACGAGAAAAATGCTTCAATACTCACACATAAAAAGATGATATATCATTGTAAAGTGCGTGAAACAGATAGTGAAGAATTTTATTCTAGTTCATAAGACATATCTTGGTATAAATTGTGATAAATCAGCTAAAATGAAGACTCGAGCTACATCAACCTTTTTTTAACTAAGGCCCAAAGCATCGCTCTATCACCTTAGCCATTTAGGAATTACAAGGAAGAGCGATATTGTTTGGTTGGTGGTTCACACCATCTCTAAATATATTATATATTCAGTACAGGATGGCTACCCATTGAGATATGCATAAACAATAATTCACGAATGTGAGTCTGTGACCATCTTTTAACAAATACACTTGATTTTCATGAATTTAACAAGAGTGTGGATCTTTGATCATCTTTTAACAAATACACTCTCGTTGTTTGCTCATATTTTGGACACAAATGCACTTAACTACATAATAAAGTAAGTTTGTGCACTAGCCAAGTGAAAGAAGCTCAAAAAAATATTATATAACCTGAAATATTACAAACCGGATATAAGACTACAAGTCTACCATGCTACAACAGCATACAAGATAAGTATGAAATAAGGGTGTGCAAAATGGCGAGTGAAGTGTCTTGTGAAACAACATGTCATGCAGTCAACATTTGATCATTGTGTGCAGAAATACATATATAGATTGAAAATCAAATATGAACATGTGTGTGTCATATTCATACCTATATACCAATGAACAAGATCATCCGAAATCTTCTTGTGAAAAGAGATACAAAGGTGTGTCCAAATTTTTAATTTTTTTTCAAGAAACTTGAAAGAAAGAAAGAGAAATTTCTACTTTATTTTCATATAAGAAAGAAAAGAAAAAAGATAAAATGAAAAAATCAAAAAAAAAAAAAAAAAAGAAAAAAAGAAAATCAATAACAATCTAAACAAGATATGTACAACAGAAAGATGTGGCATGCTAAATATCAATAGATAGAATGCCTAAATCTTCTCTCAGTCTAGTGAAAAACATGAAAAAAATGAAAAAAAAACAAAACAAAAGAAAATCAATAAAAATCTAAACACGATATATACAACAAAAAGATGCAACATGCTTGATATGAAGAGATCAAATGCTTAAATCTTATCTCAGTCTAGTGAAACGGTCTTCAGACAAATATTTGGTAAAAATATCTACAAGCTATTGATCGGTGGAGACAAACTTAATCTGAATATTATCCTTAACAATGTGGTCCCTTACAAAGTGATGCCTAACATGTATGTGTTTTATCCGTGAATGGTATACTGGGTTATTACTCAAGTCAATAGCACTCTTGTTGTCACACCCAAACAGAACTTTCTTAAAGGTAACGCCAAAGTCCTATAGTGTCAAAGACATCTAAAGGGCTTGTGCACAACAACTACCTAGTACAATGTATTCGGCCTTAGCAGTTAATAGTGCAACACAAATCTATTTTCTATTTGACCAAGACACAACATAATGTCCAAGACACAACATAATGTCCTTAGAAGGGGTACCATACCACTAATCGTTTCCTATCTGTATGACTCCCAGCATAATCACTATCGGAATATTCAACTAGATCAAAAGAAATGCACATTGGAAACTATAAACTAAAATTTTATATTCCAATAAGATATCAAAAAAAATTATTTTACAGCTTTCAAATGTGGTTCCTTAGGATTCGCTTGGAATCTTGCACACAAACACACAGAAAATATAATATCAAGATAAGAAGCAGTAAGCTAAAAGAGAGTACCAATCATACCTCTGTATCTCTTTTCACCGATCAACACTGCTATTTCGTCTTTCGTAAGCTGTTTTGATAGACTCATCGGATTTGAAGCTGCTTTCAAGTTATCCATTTCGAAGCATTTCAGAACTTCTTTTATGTATTTCTCTTGCGAGCTAAACACGTCGTCTGCTTCAGCTGGAATCCTAAAAAAATACTTCAGCTCTCCCATCATGCTCATTTTGAACTCATCCTACATCAACTTTTCAAACTTATGGCAAAGATTCTTATCAGTAGCTTCGAAAATGATATCATCAAAATACACTTGAATAATAAGAATATCTTTACCAACAAATTGAACAAATAAGGTATTTTTAGCAAACCCTTTAAAGTTATGTTTTAGTAGATAAGAACTTAAATGATCATACCGAGCTCAAGGTGCTTGTTTAAGATCATATAAGGCTTTATTTAACTTATACACATAATCTTGAAAAGCATGATTAATAAGACCTAAGGGTTATTTTACATAGACTTCTTCCTTCGGTATCCATCTAAAATACACTTTTAAATCTATTTGATAGAACTTAAAATATTTATAACAAGAAAATGCAAGAAAAATCTTGATGGCCTCAAGTTTAGCAACTGGTGTAAAAGTTTCATCAAAATCAATCACTTCTATTTGGTTGTAACCTTTTAGCAATAAGTCTAGCCTTATTTCTCATGACATTACCTTTTACATCCAATTTATTTAGTTCCTACTATGGGGTGATCATTAGGTTTCAGAACTAAATTTTAAACTTGTGTAGTAATAATCCAATTTTCGTCACTTATAGCTTCATTCACATTCTTAGTTTCAATTTAGAGATGAAGTTAACATATGTAAAGAACTCTCCAAGAAAGGAATGAGAATTTTTATCTTTATTTACACTTGATGTAGCCATGGAGCAGTAGTAATCATTCAAGTGATAGGGTGGATGACGATTTCTTTTGGGATGATCACTGGTTGACATTTCTTACTGATTGTTTGAGTCAGATGGATTTGGAGTGATATTTGAATCTTCCGGAGTTGACTTATCATTCTTATCCCCATTTCCTCCTGAGCCTTTTTCTCACCGTCCATACGCGACTATTCTTCTTCAACCTGATCATTTGGGTAAATCACAAGAGGGTAATTTGCTTTATTAATCGAACCAATAGATGTGTGAGTTTCATCAAACTTAATGTGGATGGACTCTTCAAGAATTTTTATTCATTCGTTATAAACTTTGTATGCTTTGCTGCATGAAGAGTATCCCAAAAACACACAATCATCAGCTTTAGAATCAAATTTCCCTAATTGATCTTTCATGTTTAACATATAACATTTGCAACCAAAAATACGAAGATGTGTAGCACTCAGGGATTTTTTTATAGTAAAGCTCAAAAGAGGTCTCATTTAGCAGTGGTCTTAGATAAGCTCTATTACTCACATAGCATGCTATATTAACTACCTCAACCCAGAAGTACTTTGGCAGTTTATACTCATTTAACATGGTTCTAGCCATTTTCTTGTAAATTCAGATTCTTCCTCTCAACTACCTCATTTTGTTGAGGTGTTCAAGGGGAAGAATACTCATGCATGATTCCCTTATTAGCTGATCACTATATTTTATTGCATTTTGTACTCTTATTATCTATTTTATTGAATAAATATATTTGCTAATAATGTTTGCCTTATAAATTTGTAGGTAATAAAGAAATTAATAAATAAGAGCTCAAATAAAGATATCTTAATCCTAATTAAAGCTCCATGAAGTCCAAGAAAAGTTCAAGTAAAACCCAAGAAAAATCAGAGCAAAAATGACTACCATCGCTCATCATTGGAAGTGTTGCAACGTGTTTCAAGTGGAAGTGAGTAAGGTAATTTTATTTGATCTAGTTGAGAATCATGTAATATTGTTCATCTTTCAATTATGAATCTAACGAATCAAGTTTGAGTCAAATTGGAGTTGTAGAACTCAAGATATGATCATTTTAGTGAAGCAGTGGCAGAACCATAAATAGAGCTAATCGATTACCTAATAAATTAGTGTCTAACAGAATGCAATGGGTTAGATATTATTGGTATTTAGATTTTGGAGATATTATTGAGATATTATGAGATGTGATTAGATATGATTTTATCTCATACCTAGTTTGTAATATCCTCCTAATCTCTATTTAAGAGAGATTAGGGTTAGATGAATAAATATCTTTACCTTTTCTATTTCTCTACATGGTATCGAGAGGTTAGGGTTAGATGAATAAGATATTATTGAGATATTGTGAGAGGTCTCTTTTCTCTCGAAGTCTCTTTTCTCATAAAAGCTCTATTCTTGTCATGGTATTGCTTTCTTGAAGTCCAAGAGTGATCAAAGAGATAATATTGGTTGTTTTAGGCTATAAATAGGGGTAGAGTTTGAGTGTTAGGGAGATAGAGAATTTTATAAAAACTCTATTTGGAGAGGAGGGTTACTCTTAATTGCGAAGATTTTTAAAATTATAAACTTTAGTTTACAATAAATAAATTTTTTTCTCCTTTTAAATTTTATTCTTCTTCTCTTTTGATGATAAAGATGAAGATTTGTTTCTAAGGGGTCAATCTCTTGCAATATAAATTTTATTTTCCTCTTTTATTTTTTATATAGAATTGTATGTTTATGATTTTATTTCTTATTTTTATTTCATGCTTTTAGAGTAGATTTATTTTTATGCTTTGTAGTTTAGATTTATTTTTATGCTTTGTAGTTTAGAATTTTATTTTCTTGCTTATTTATTTTATGCTTTGTCATATAGATTTTTATTTATTTCTTTTTCTTCTTGCATTGCAGTTTAGATTTATTTTATTTTTATGCTTTATAGTTTAGATTTTAATTTCTTGCTTTTAGTTTGTAGTATGAGTAGCTAATATCTTTAGGATTTCTAGGATTTAATGAAACTAGTTTAATTTCCTTTATGGTTTTGAATTGCTCTCTTTTTGTGATTAAATGATCATATTTAGGATAATCAACTAGAAAACTAATTGGTAGAAAAAATTGATAGGCTATACTTATCTTAAATGGTTGTTTATATTTTTTAATTTTAGAATTACTATCTAGTTGTTTATTTCTATTCATGATTGATAATATTGCTTGAACATATTTTGATAGGTTATGCTTGTTTTGATTAACTTGATAATCTATGCTTAGGAATTCTATGTAATATGAGAAATTAAAAGAGAGTAGTTTTAAATCAAAAGGAGTTAACTAGTGGATTCAATCCTATATTCCTAGTTTATCCTCTTGATTTCCTCCATCTTTTATTTGCTTCTTGCTTTGGGTATTTTTTCTCTTTTTGATTTTCTTATTTTCTCTCTTCTATTTTTTCATTTTCTCTTCTTGTTTTAGCCTTTTTATTTGCAATAATCACAACCAAACCAGACTCTACTCTATCTCTTTTATGTTATTCTCTCGATTTCCTTCATCTCTTTATTTGCTTCTTGTTTTGGGTTTTATTCTCTTTTTGATTTTCTTGTTTCCTCTCTTCTCTTTCTTTCATTCTCTCTTTTTGTTTTGAGGACTTTTTATTTGCAACAAATCTCACCCAAACCACACTCTACACTCTCTCTTTTCTTCAACATTTTAAGAACCATTTTAAGGACTTTTTTTAATACACTCCTTCCTCATGGGTTTGACACCTTTCTATATTATAACTTGGCTGTGCACTTGCAATGTTATAATTAGAACACATCAACTTTTGGTGTCGTTGCCATTATAATTAGAACACATCAAGTGTTTATTGTGAAGAATTGAGCTAGAAGAAGATAGAAGAAGAAGATTTGCTTCAAGAGGGGCCACCCCCTTGAAAAGGTGAGTTCTCTTTCTTATGATTTTTAATTTCACCCTCTAGGTAGGTTTTTCACAATTAGAGACAATTAGGAACTAATAAAAAAATTCTCTTATTGACCATAATAAAATTTACCATTCACTTGAATAACAATTAAATAAGATAATAAATTCGAACATGTGCTCTCTCTCTCTCTCATTTGTTGTTTGTTGATCCTATTTAAAAAAATAGAAATAATTACTTAAGGCATCCACTTGTAGTTGCTTTTATTTTTTGGGATTGCATTGCATATAGTTAGTAGGAATTCACCAAAGTAATTTGAGCATTTTGATTTGAGCACACACTTGAAAATTCTTTTAAGGGCAAAAACCCCAAATCAAGATAAGGTGAGGAATTTCATCTCCTTTTCCTTAGACCAAAAATTACTATTACCTCACTGTTTTAGGTCTTTTGTATTGCAATAGACACAAATTATAATAAAAAGAGAAACAAGAAAAATTTATTTTTTTAACTGGGTTCTTTTTTGCGTGCCAATGGAGCATCGATCTTGTACTCCGTTGACGGTTCGGCTAAGACGATGGGTTTCTTGCTTTTAATCTCTAATTTGGTTGCTTGGAAGACAACTCAGTCTTCTCTTGGAACCGAATAGAGAAAGACCGCGCGTGTATGGGGTGTTCGATCTCCCTGTTGTGTGTGTGTCCTGAATGAACAATCTCCTCCTCCTCTTATAGGCTGAGAGAGAGAGAGAAAGAGAGAGAGAGAGAGAGAGAGAGAGAGAGGGAGGGAGTTAATGGCCTTTAATTGTGGGTTAAGTGACCATTAAAGTAGGACATAGTGGGGGATCAGTTATCCCTTTGAAAATAGCTCTTAAACGACTGATTGGCGAAGCTCGTTGAAAGTGTTTGGGCGAGGCTCACTTGGACGTGGGTGCGCCGTTACTTTTGAATCATGGGTGACATGGCCCATGTGGGTAGCTGTGGCTAAGTTCATTGATGGCGTACTTCGCGTGGATCATTTTTAGCTCGTTTGGACTGAGTCGAAGTGGGGGATGTTCGTGTGCTTATTTGAGCGTGCTTCGCTATATCCTATTGTGGGCTCGACTTTGGGCCCATTTGAAGTATTTACCCCATGGGCATTCACTTCTTGGTTCCATGCTGAACGTTAGCCTGAATAGAATATATTTTAACCGTCTACAAGACCCCCCCAAAGTTTTCAAGGTCTTGCATTTGACTTGTAGAAAGGATTGAAATACTTTGGGTAATAGCTAGAGGTGTACTATTGAACGTAGCTTGAGTCATCTTGTTTGGGTTTAAAGTTGTCTCCAATCTACTTGGTTACCAGAGGTGTACTGTTGAACGTGGCTTCCTTTGCTATAGACTTGTGTTGAAAGCTCAATGATGCTTGTACTCATCCAATTCTAAGTTTGGAATGAAGTTTGCTCGCTCTAATATTGGGGAAAAGTTGAGAAATCAGTGAAGTTCAGCTGATTCTGGGTATCGACGAGATTTGCCTTACTTCAAACTGTGTGGGCGAAGTTCGTCGATTAGCGATGTTTGCTAGCTGGCGATCGTCATTGAGATTACACCTTTGGATTCACGCTGTGATCTGTGGCTAAGATCTCTTGGTCAAGGATTTACGCGATCCGCTGTAGATTTGACAGAGTTTTAGGCTAAGATTTAGCCTCTTTTTTTAGTCCAACCAAATCTTAAAAGATGTGATTATTTTGGAAGTTTGGATTTGGAGAAGGCTATAAATAGTGCTATTTCCCTTCCAAATTCTTCATCTCCATCTCCTCCATGTCTAAGTCTTCGTCGCTTTGATCGGAGATGCTCCGCAACAGAGGAGCTAAAATAAAACATCTCCAATAGGAGCTTGCCCAAGTAGGGGGCAACCAAGCGGATGAACTCCGCATCCGCCGACTGGTGGATTTGTTGTCGGCTGAGAAGGCCAAGCTTGAGTAGATTATCGAGAATCGATCGAAGGCTTAGGGCAAGTTGAATCATGATAGAGATGCATGGAGCTTCGAGTGCCATGCTCTGCGTAAGACCGTTCGATGACTGAGATGGCGGTTAAAGAAAGATCCTTGGAGCTCCACAAGCGAGGACTCCAACAGTGATTATGTTTCACAAATGTAAACCTAAAACGTAATTAGATGTCATTCATGTTTAACAACTTTATTCTCCTCTCCTGGCATATCACCTAGGGAGGAGTAAGTAGGAGCTATGTTTTCTCCATGGGGAGAAACTTAACTCTCTAAGTTCTGTGAGATCGGAGGAACAGGGGCTCTGTAGCTTGATGCAGCTCATTCATGTTCCTCAGCCATCACATTATCCATAGTTAGGAGTATAGGATAGTAGTAGATAGCAGCAAGTACCCATCATCACTGTAACTGGACAGTCTAAATGTCGCCTTTATGTAGTAGAGTCTTCGATCAATAAAAATAAACTTTTTTATGAAATTGTCCATCTTTGTGTGTTTGATCTGTATGAACTTTACTTTTGCGACAGACTTGAACTCTGCATAGAGTTGTTGTGTTGGAAGCGAAGCTCTGACTTCCTTATATTGGCGAGAGTCGAATTGAAGTTCATCAGGTAGGGTCTCAAACAGATTGAGTTGGAATTTTCTCAATTTGGAGACATGGTGAATTTTGCCATATCATTCTAGCGAAGTTCACTTCAGCACCCAAATGATTAGGGCGAAGTTCATGCGGGGCTCGATAAGTCGGTTAAGTGAGGCTCAGTAATTTTGTTATGAGAGGCTTGGCAAGTCTATTATGCAGGGCTCACTATGAGGATTTAAAATTTGAATCCTCGATTTCTGTGCCTGAAATTGTGGCGAAGATTGTTCAGAGCGAGATTCTCCGTGAAGTTCAAGGCGAGAGTCTTTGGCGAAGTTCGGTGTGAGATTTACGGCGAAGCTCAGAGTGAATTTCTTCGGCGAAGTTTGAGGTCAGCCTACAAATAGGACTATTTACCTCCTTTCTTCTTCACTTTCATTTTCAAAACCCTAGCTTTCTTAAAACCCTAATTTTCTCGAAACCCTCCGAAAATCTCAAGACCAATTTCTAATGGCTCCACGTCGTGCAATCTCAAGAGGAAGGGGTGTTGCCAAGGGGTCTCACCGGCCAAGAACTGACGACACGCCGGTACAATTGGAAATGGCTGTGGGTAAGTTTCGAACCCAACCATGATGATCTTCGGATCTACCAAAAATACAGCCCCAATCAGGCTTCAAGTAGTGCCTTCGGAACTTAAAGTTCATTTGCTACCAAAGATGTAGTTTTTATGACCGCTTGAGGTCTCATTGATGAGCTTTCATCAGTGACAGTGAAGCTCTGTCAGCGGTCATCAATGACCCTCGATGCGGCGAGCTTCACTTCTCAGCCGAAACTCATTGCTGTTATCCTGTTTGGCTTTTGGGCGAACTTCATCTGGGCGGGGGTCATGATTTAGTTTGAGCGATCTTTGTCTGAGTGAGGCTTGCTGATAATCATATTTTATAACAATTTTATACCCTCATTATCTATTTTATATCAATAAATATACCACTAATAATATGTTTTATCTTGATTTGCAAGTTAATGAAGAATTAATAAATAAAAGGCCAAAAGACTCAAACTCCCAGATTTTCTACCATTTATTGAAGCCCAAATATGAAGACAAAAAAAGTCCATGAAAGCTCAAGGATCCATGAAGAAATCGGGTCAAGAAATCAATAAAAAAATCAATTTGTCGCAAACTAATTGGTCGACCAACCGATTGGTCAATCAATTGGTTCGCAACAGAAATAGTTTTCTGGCTGAGATTTAATCCTTGATCTCAAAGCAATGTCCAATGGTTCTCATTCATTACTGTAGGCTATAAATAGGGGTAGAGGCTGAGGGGTTTAAGTGTAAAAGTTTTATAAAACTCCATTTGGAGAGGATGGTTACTCTTAATTGAGAAGACCTTCCAAAATAGTAACTTTGTTACAATTAATAAAAGAATTTTTTCACCTCTTCATATTTTTCTTTTCTTCTCTTTATTTGATGATGAAGATGAAGATGAAGATTTGCTTTTAAGAGGCTAGAACCCTCTTGAAATGTAAGTTTTCCCTTTTATCTTTTATTTTCTTGTAATATTTTCTTTTCTTGTTTTAGATATTCAAGGGCTAGAACCCTCTTGTTTTATATTTATTTTGATACCTTGTAGAGTAGATTTAAATTCATGTCTTTAATTTTGCATTACTTTCTTGCATTTATTTTGTAGTATAGATTTATTTTCTTGCATTATTTTTAAGAGGGTAGAACCCTCTTTGTAATTAGTTTTATTCTCTCAAAGAGGCTAGAACCCTCTTTAGAGTTAGTTTTATTTTATTTTTTTTTCTGTTTATTCATAGTTTAGATCTTTACTTCTTTGTTCTTATTTTTCTTTTTGTAATTAGTTTATTTTTCTTTCCTTCATAGTCTCTAGTTTTTATTTTGTTTTAATAAAGAGAATTCAATTCTAAATTCCTCATATCTCTAATTGAATTCTTCATCTTTTACTTTCTTAATTTTTCTCTTTATTCTTGATTTTTTTATTTATTTGCTTCTTAATTTTATTTTCCTTTATTTTGTTCATCTTTCTTTCTCCCGTCTCAATCTAGTTTTGTTTTTATTTGCATATAATCACACCCACTCTCTTTCTCTCTCCACAATCTCATTTATCACTCCTAATTGTCACACACACAACTTATGAACCGATTTTGATATTTTCTTACAACACCTTCCTCGGGGGATCGATAACTTTTTATACTATAACTTGATAGTTGTGCACTTACAACTTAGATTTTATTTATTTACCTATCAAGTTTTTAGCGTCGTTATCGGGGAAGGTGTTTGTTATTAGAATTTTTCTATTTTGGTTCTTTGATTTGTGTGTTTAAGTGTGAAGGAACCACTTTGAAGATTGAAGATCAAGAATTGAAGATTGAAGATTGAAGATTTGCCTTGAAGAGGCTAGAACCCTCTGCTTATGGTAACTTCTCTTTCTAGTATTTTCAATCCCGCCCCTTTAGTTAGTTTCTCACAATTAGAGACAATTAGGACCAAAACAAAAATAAAAAATAAAAAATAAATAAAACTTCTTTTGTCAACCCTAATAAAAATGCACCCTCCACTTGGATATTTACTAATAAGATAATAAATTCAAATAAGAGCTCTCTTTCTCACATTTGTTTGATTGTTAATCTTAACTAAAAAATAAAAAGATTTTATTTTTACATCTTTTTGTAGGTGCTTTTAATTTGTAGGGTTACATTGCATATAATAGTAGGAATTCATCAAAGTGATTTGAGCATCTTGATTTGACACTCACTTGAAAATATTCTTAAGGGCAAAAACCCACTAATCAAGATAAGGTGAGGGATTTCATCATCCTTTTCTTAGCCCACAAATCACTAATTTCTCACTACACAAACCCTAGCCTTTTAAAACTCATTAGACGTTGGCCCCTAAGGACTCGAGTTCATTAAGGAACAAGAAATCCTTAAGTGAACCGGTTTAAGTTTACTTGAATCTGTTGATGTCTAAGGCAAGGTTTAGGGGTTATGTAAAGAGAAGGAATAAGGTACTTAATTGGTCATTGACCTTCCTTTAGTACTATCCTTACCTGGCTAACTGACCGAGTAAACTTTAATCTTTTCACTCAATGAGTTTTTGGTTAGGAGCTGATCTAGTTTAGTTTAGGCTTAACCCTAGAATTTAAAGTGATTGACACAAAGTGATTACTCTTGATTTGTTCTAGTTAGGTTTTTCTTTTATCTTTCTCCTTCTTCTCATTATCTTTTAGATTTTTTTTAGTTTTTCTCTTTAAAAAAACCTAACTTTTATTTTTCTTAGAATTTTTTATTTCTTGTAGTTAAATAAAAATATTATAAAAAAATTTATTTTGGTGCATGTAAATTTGGATTAGGGATAATACCGATCGTTTTAACCAATTTTTGAGACTAAACCAATGGAAAATCATAATCCACCTGTTCTTCAAGACATATGTTATCCTGAAGAAGAGAATGAGTCAGATCTAAGTTTTGAGAAAATCTTTGGTGTGGAGCTGAAGATATTAGAAGAAATAGGATCAGATCAGGTCTCTCAGAATAAATGAACTGTGTTTGATACATGTTTCTCTGATCTTAGTTTTGAAGAACTATTTGCGGATGAACTTAGAATCATAGAAAATAAACAACAACCAAATTTTCATACCTCAACCATGAATCTTGGGTTTGAAAATTTTTTTAAAGAAGAACTAGTTGTGTTAGGACAAACTTTCATCAATAAGGAATCTAAGTTCAAATTTGAAGATCAAAATTCAAAATGCATAACACCATTGGTACCTACCTTCAATTGCTACAGAAATTAGTGAAAACTTGAATTATCTGAGTTTAAGCATACTTTTGAAATTATCATTCTAGATTTCTTCAAAATCCGAGGTAGAATTTTCAGCAATAAGGTAGGATTTGATGTAGAATACTGAGTTTTTCATGTTTAATATTTCATTCTACATCTTTACTTTTTGTCTCATAATAATGAGAATAATAAAATAATTTATTCTTCTCTCATTTGAGAGTTTCTTGTCCTTTTAAAAAAAGGATATGAAAAAAAGAAAATAAAAAAGAAAATTTTGACTTCATCCTCCCCATATCAAAGATAATTGCAGATTTTTATCATTTCATCATTGTTCTAGGTCGATAGAATAAATATAAGTACTTTATTTCTTATCTGCTTTCTTGTATGTATCATAGAGTTTGCATTGAGGACAATGCAAAATTTAAGTGTGGGTTGGGGACTAGTCATTTTTCTCTTTATCTTAGTCATTTTTTCCTCTTTATTTTACCATTTCTTCTCTTTTTATGTTTTTTTCTTTTTCATAAAAATATTCTCACTTGCCAACTTAATAGAGTTAATTAATAATTAATCTATTTGATAAAATTTTAAATTTTCTAATCCTTAGTTAGTTTTATACTCAAGCTAACCTTCTATAATAACTCTAAATAAATTTCTTAAGAAATAATTTTCAAAGTAGTATACTTCACGAAAGTCTTAACTTAGACTTTTAATTAAAGGAATGAAATTTTTGCATGCTTAGCTTAGAGTAAAAATAATTTTTCTAGTCATCTTGATCTAAATATTTTCTATATATATATATATATATATATATATATATATATATATATATATATATATATATATATATATATATATATATATATATATATATATATATATATATATATATATATATATATATATATATATATATATATATATATATATGAGATTAATGTGTATCCTTGTCATATGAGGGAATTTTTCTCACATGCAGCTTAGGTGGCACAATCTCCACTAAGTATGCTTTTAATAAAATAAGAGACATTCTCTCTCCTACTTTATTAGCTTGGTGAAGATTGTACCACCTCAACAGATATGAGGGAATCCCTCATATGATAAGGATACCCATATATATATATATATATATATATATATATATATATATATATATATATATATATATATAATAAAATATATATTTAAAAAAACTAACTTTGCAAAGAAGAGTCTGAAAAATTAGCACCAATAAAAATTCTCTTGAAATTCAATGTGGTTCTATCTTATAAAGCCTAAGTTGACCAAGTAATTAAGCCCAATAAGTATTTTCATGCTTAATGACCTAAGCCCAATTGGGTTGAAATTCATTGGCCCAAAACTCATTAAATGTTCACTTAGAAAGCCGATGAAGTAGAACAAAATCACCAAGGAATAAGGAGTTCAAAAAAATATATATATACTAACAATGTTTTTACATATATATAATTATTTTTGTATAAATGTTCTTGAACAATAAATTGATTAAGAGACTTGAAAATTGTTTAAAACAAAGAGTTAGCATGTTCTTTTGAAAACTTTTAGGGCTGTTTGGCAAATTGATAAAACAAGTTTTAGTTGTAATAGCTTTGGACCAAATGTTGACCTCGGTTTGGCAAATAATAAAGTTAGGCTAAAAGCAGTTTTGCTTTGGCCCATTTTACCCAATAACTAGGCTAAAGATAAACCAAGCCCCAGTGCGAAATAGAACCGGATAAGTGTAGCCAAAAATCTAGCGGAAAGGGAAAAAGGTTGGCCAAGGCTCGGATCCCACAATCACCCTTTTTCCCCTCATCACCATTCTCCATGTTCCTTCCTTCTTTTTCTCTCATCAGTCATTTTATCCCTTTATTTCTCAAACCCTCTTTCTTTGGTTGCTAGAGACTATTGATGGCAATGGGAAGTGCTGGTGGATCCAATATTGGTGAGATATTGCTTCTTCACCTTCTTAGTTTCTCCAAGTTTTCTTAATTAGGGTTTATTTTATTTTATTTAATTTTTATAAATTAAATAGAGTTAATTAATAATTAATCTATTTGATAAAATTTTAAATTTTCTAATCCTTAGTTAGTTTTATACTCAAGCTAACCTTCTATAATAACTCTAAATAAATTTCTTAAGAAATAATTTTCAAAGTAGTATACTTCACGAAAGTCTTAACTTAGACTTTTAATTAAAGGAATGAAATTTTTGCATGCTTAGCTTAGAGTAACAAATAATTTTTCTAGTCATCTTGATCTAAATATTTTTCTATATATATATATATATATATATGAGATTAATGTGTATCCTTGTCATATGAGGGAATTTTTCTCACATACGCTTAGGTGGCACAATCTCCACCAAGTATGCTTTTAATAAAATAAGAGACATTCTCTCTCCTACTTTATTAGCTTGGTGAAGATTGTGCCACCTCAGCGTATATGAGGGAATCCCCTCATATGATAAGGATACCCATATATATATATATATATATATATATATATATATATATATATATATATATATATATATAATAAAATATATATTTTAAAAAAAACTAACTTTGCAAAGAAGAGTGCTAAAAATTAGCACCAATAAAAATTCTCTTGAAATTCAATGTGGTTCTATCTTATAAAGCCTAAGTTGACCAAGTAATTAAGCCCAATAAGTATTTTCATGCTTAATGACCTAAGCCCAATTGGGTTGAAATTCATTGGCCCAAAACTCATTAAATGTTCACTTAGAAAGCCCGATGAAGTAGAACAAAATCACCAAGGAATAAGGAGTTCAAAAAAAAATATATATATACTAACAATGTTTTTACATATATATAATTATTTTTGTATAAATGTTCTTGAACAATAAATTGATTAAGAGACTTGAAAATTGTTTAAAACAAAGAGTTAGCATGTTCTTTTGAAAACTTTTAGGGCCTGTTTGGCAAATTGATAAAACAAGTTTTAGTTGTAATAGCTTTGGACCAAATGTTCAGCCTCAGTTTGGCAAATAATAAAGTTAGGCTAAAACAGTTTTGCTTTGGCCCATTTTTACCCAATAACTAGGCTAAAGATAAACCAAGCCCCCCAGGTCTGAAATAGAACCGGATAAGTGTAGCCAAAAAAATCTAGCGGGAAAGGGAAAAAGGTTGGCGCGAAGGCTCAGATCCCACAATCACCCTTTTTTCCCCTCATCACCATTCTCCATGTTCCTTCCTTCTTTTTTCTCTCATCAGTCATTTTATCCCCTTTATTTCTCAAACCCTCTTTCTTTGGTTGCTAGAGACTATTGATGGCAATGGGAAGTGCTGGTGGATCCAATATTGGTGAGATATTGCTTCTTCACCTTCTTAGTTTCTCCAAGTTTTCTTAATTAGGGTTTATTTTATTTTATTTAATTTTTATAAATTAAATAGAGTTAATTAATAATTAATCTATTTGATAAAATTTTAAATTTTCTAATCCTTAGTTAGTTTTATACTCAAGCTAACCTTCTATAATAACTCTAAATAAATTTCTTAAGAAATAATTTTCAAAGTAGTATACTTCACGAAAGTCTTAACTTAGACTTTTAATTAAAGGAATGAAATTTTTGCATGCTTAGCTTAGAGTAACAAATAATTTTTCTAGTCATCTTGATCTAAATATTTTTCTATATATATATATATATATATATGAGATTAATGTGTATCCTTGTCATATGAGGGAATTTTTCTCACATGCTTAGGTGGCACAATCTCCACCAAGTATGCTTTTAATAAAATAAGAGACATTCTCTCTCCTACTTTATTAGCTTGGTGAAGATTGTGCCACCTCAGCATATATGAGTGAATCCCCTCATATGATAAGAATACCATATATATATATATATATATATATATATATATATATATATATATATATATATATATATATATATATATATATATATATATATATATATATATATAAATATATATTTTAAAAAAAACTAACTTTGCAAAGAAGAGTGCGAAAAATTAGCACCAATAAAAATTCTCTTGAAATTCAATGTGGTTCTATCTTATAAAGCCTAAGTTGACCAAGTAATTAAGCCCAATAAGTATTTTCATGCTTAATGACCTAAGCCCAATTGGGTTGAAATTCATTGGCCCAAAACTCATTAAATGTTCACTTAGAAAGCCAGATGAAGTAGAACAAAATCACCAAGGAATAAGGAGTTCAAAAAATATATATATACTAACAATGTTTTTACATATATATAATTATTTTTGTATAAATGTTCTTGAACAATAAATTGATTAAGAGACTTGAAAATTGTTTAAAACAAAGAGTTAGCATGTTCTTTTGAAAACTTTTAGGGCTGTTTGGCAAATTGATAAAACAAGTTTTAGTTGTAATAGCTTTGGACCAAATGTTGACCTCGGTTTGGCAAATAATAAAGTTAGGCTAAAAGCAGTTTTGCTTTGGCCCATTTTACCCAATAACTAGGCTAAAGATAAACCAAGCCCCAGTGCGAAATAGAACCGGATAAGTGTAGCCAAAAATCTAGCGGAAAGGGAAAAAGGTTGGCCAAGGCTCAGATCCCACAATCACCCTTTTTCCCCTCATCACCATTCTCCATGTTCCTTCCTTCTTTTTCTCTCATCAGTCATTTTATCCCTTTATTTCTCAAACCCTCTTTCTTTGGTTGCTAGAGACTATTGATGGCAATGGGAAGTCTTTGGTGGATCCATATTGGTGAGATATTGCTTCTTCACCTTCTTAGTTTCTCCAAGTTTTCTTAATTAGGGTTTATTTTATTTTATTTAATTTTTATAAATTAAATAGAGTTAATTAATAATTAATCTATTTGATAAAATTTTAAATTTTCTAATCCTTAGTTAGTTTTATACTCAAGCTAACCTTCTATAATAACTCTAAATAAATTTCTTAAAAATAATTTTCAAAGTAGTATACTTCACGAAAGTCTTAACTTAGACTTTTAATTAAAGGAATGAAATTTTTGCATGCTTAGCTTAGAGTAACAAATAATTTTTCTAGTCATCTTGATCTAAATATTTTTCTATATATATATATATATATATGAGATTAATGTGTATCCTTGTCATATGAGGGAATTTTTCTCACATGCTTAGGTGGCACAATCTCCACCAAGTATGCTTTTAATAAAATAAGAGACATTCTCTCTCCTACTTTATTAGCTTGGTGAAGATTGTGCCACCTCAGCATATATGAGTGAATCCCCTCATATGATAAGAATACCATATATATATATATATATATATATATATATATATATATATATATATATATATATATATATATATATATATATATATATATATATATATATAAATATATATTTTAAAAAAAACTAACTTTGCAAAGAAGAGTCTGAAAAATTAGCACCAATAAAAATTCTCTTGAAATTCAATGTGGTTCTATCTTATAAAGCCTAAGTTGACCAAGTAATTAAGCCCAATAAGTATTTTCATGCTTAATGACCTAAGCCCAATTGGGTTGAAATTCATTGGCCCAAAACTCATTAAATGTTCACTTAGAAAGCCCGATGAAGTAGAACAAAAGCACCAAGGAATAAGGAGTTCAAAAAAATATATATATATACTAACAATGTTTTTACATATATATAATTATTTTTGTATAAATGTTCTTGAAAAATAAATTGATTAAGAGACTTGAAAATTGTTTAAAACAAAGAGTTAGCATGTTCTTTTGAAAACTTTTAGGGCCTGTTTGGCAAATTGATAAAACAAGTTTTAGTTGTAATAGCTTTGGACCAAATGTTCAGCCTCAGTTTGGCAAATAATAAAGTTAGGCTAAAACAGTTTTGCTTTGGCCCATTTTTACCCAATAACTAGGCTAAAGATAAACCAAGCCCCAGTGCGAAATAGAACCGGATAAGTGTAGCCAAAAAAATCTAGCGGGAAAGGGAAAAAGGTTGGCGCGAAGGCTCAGATCCCACAATCACCCTTTTTTCCCCTCATCACCATTCTCCATGTTCCTTCCTTCTTTTTTCTCTCATCAGTCATTTTATCCCCTTTATTTCTCAAACCCTCTTTCTTTGGTTGCTAGAGACTATTGATGGCAATGGGAAGTGCTGGTGGATCCAATATTGGTGAGATATTTCTTCTTCACCTTCTTAGTTTCTCCAAGTTTTCTTAATTAGGGTTTATTTTATTTTATTTAATTTTTATAAATTGACAGATCTATGAGCAATCCATCTTGATGGCCATCAAATTATAGTATTTAGATACAATATGAAGTATTGATTTGGATTAATTTGACAGATTGACCCTAGTTTTCAGAATCTGCGGCTCCCTAGCAAATTTTTAATTTTTTTTGATGGAATTTTTATGACTTGACACATCCATGTTCCTCGATTTTTATTTTTAGTATTTTTAGTATTTTCAGTATTTGGATTAATTTTTACAAATTGACAGATCCATGTTCCTTGATTTTTATTTTTTATTTGATGGAATTTAAGTTGCTTAAATTTTCGGAATCTACGGCTTTAGCATTAGTTAATAACATTGTAGACCTATCCTTTTCAACGATCAATAAGTCCAGTATGAGTACAGCCCCCTAGCAAATTTTTTCTTTTTTTGTTGAGAAAATCATAGTTTTTGAAATATATCCATATGTGTGAATCTCTGAGTATTCTCCTTCCCCAGGAGAGTTTTATAGAAGTTAGTTGTAATGTATGTCTTTATTTGATTAATCCATAAATTAAGGATTACTGTAGACTTTTACGAGAATTGTGAGTAGCTTGTATGATAGTTTCAGTTTCTATCTTTTGAGACCTTATTTGTGCTATTCCTTCTTTCTTTTGATTTAAGAGATACATAATTTGTTCTTCTTTATGTACTCTTTCTATATACTTTTTCTTCAATATCAACTTTTGTTGTGATTCATATTGGCTAAATGACACTTATATACCATATTGTTTCATCTACGTTTCACGATATACCCTCACTTATATTTGGTAGTAAGAAAATACCCTAAAGTTTTTAAAGTTGCTCTTACATAACCTCACTTATTTTTGGTGATACTTACATACCCTAAAGTTTTAATTGGCACTTAAATACCCTCAAGTTTGCATAACTGATGGTATTTATATGCAAGTTTTAAAAATTGTAGGGTGTTTAAGTACAAGTTATAAAACTTTAGGGTATTTAAGTGCCGCCAAAAAGAGTGAGAGTATATAAGTGCAAGTTTAAAAAGTTTAGGGTATTTTTTTACTACTAAATGCAAGTATAAGTGAAAAATAGGTGAAACTATAGGGTATATAAGTTCTATTTATTAGCCATTTGTTAGTGAATCTAAATGGGCCTCTACTTTTACCAGTTCTCTATTAGTGTCTAACTTTATTGAGGAGAGATAATAGAGATAGAAAACATGATAAGACTTCTAAATCTTTTAAAATCTAGAACGTAGCATATCTATCAACAGCTTCTTCTTGGGTTTATGTAGATGTCCACATAATATCATACTAGCAACAAAATACTGAAAATGTTAGCTATTGCATGCTAGCACCAAATTTGTAAATGAAGTATTTGTTTTTTTTCTTTTTTTATTAAGACTTTCAAACCTTATTTATTTTAGGAAATTGTATTTTCATTGCCCTTTCATTCATTTTAATATGGAAGGTCACTGCAAGAAAAATGATAGAAGGCAAAAGCTTATCTCTACAAGGTTGCATAACATTTATTGGTTGTTATTTACACCTCAATTCACCACCTAATTATCTAAATTTCCACAAGGCAAATGCATTACAGGTTGCATGACTGATTTATCAATGTCAGTTTATGAACGCAAGCCACTTGGATAATTGAAACTATGATTGACTGATACATTTTAGCTATCATACATGTACTCTTGTTGTGCATCATTGCAAATATTGACTAATTCTTACAAGTAGTTACTAACTTTTTTATATAAGTCGGCAGTGCATAGAGTTAACTTTTACTTGATTTCATTTAAAAACTTTCTAGAAGAGATAAGCAGTCAAGCTTCAATCATGAGGACAACTTGGACACCAACAATGGATCATTGTCTAGTGGATCTTTTATTAGAACAAGTTCGAAGGGGACAAAGGAAAGAAAAATCATTCACTAAGATAGCATGGATTTTGATGACTGATTCCTTTAACAAAAATCTTGGAATGCAACTTCAGAAGGAAGCACTAAAGAATAGACACAAAAAGATGAGACACACATTCACAACTATGAAAGCACTTCTAGGACTTAGTGGATTCGGGTGGGATGAATCACGACAAATGGTGACAGCAGAGGATGTAGTTTGGAATGATTATTAAAAGGTGATTTATTGTTAAGTATTTTCTTAATTGGTTCTAGAAATGATTTAGAACATGCTAATTAAAACCTCATGTTTGCTTATTGCAGGAACACCCGGATGCAAAAAAAAATAGAACTTCAACCATGCCAAATTATTATGCCTTGCACGAGATTGACACTTGTTCAGTTGCATCTGGACAATATAGTATGTGTGGAAATGATTTGATTGATAGTATCCGAACTCCAGGATCACCTATGGTGGAGTAAATCAATGAAGAAGTATTAGGCAGATTAGAGGATGATTCTCAATCTGATGAGGAGGTTGAGGAAGTAGACAAAACACGTAAGAACCTTAAGCGTAAACAAGCCGCTCCATCAAAACCATCTAAAAAGCCTAAAAAGAGTACATGTGAAGGCATGGTTGAGGCTCTTCAAATGATAGCTTCAGTAGTTTTTTTTGTGGCTGAACAAAAGAAAGAAGCTCATAATAGTGGGAAATTATTTAATGTAATTGATGCACTTAATGAGGTTCCGGACTTGGATGGAGATATCTATATGGATGCTTGTGATCTACTTGAGGATGATAAGAAAGCAAAAATATTTGTAGCTTTAGATGTTTCTAAAAGAAAAACATGGTTGACAAGGAAGCTTCGATGCAATGAATTTAGCTATGGTAGGGGAAACTCAACTGAATGGTTCGGCTAGAGTTTATTGATAATGTGTAAAAGCTTTACTTTTGGTATAATTATCATAGAAAGTTTGGTTTTTGTATGCTTAGACTTAGGGTAGACAAGGTTGCATTGTCTTTTGTAAGTGATTAAGAGCCAAAACTAGATAAGGTAGCACCTCTTTTGTAACGCAATTCAATGTCTATTCCCTTGTAAAACTTTTTGTCATGGAGTATGCTAGTATAGAATGCAATTTCGTAATGTATGTTGCATGTCATTTGGATGTTAGTTGGGATTAAATTTGTTTGTTGGTAAGGTTATGTTATTTTCGATATGTGATATTGTTATAGGTTCAGTTAGCCAAAATTTATTTGTTGTTGTGGCTATTTTATTTTCAAAATTATGTTGCATGTCAGTATTACATTCTTGCAAAGTTTTTTGACTTTGATTTTGATGAATATTTCAGGTGATAAAATGAATTGTGATGATGATGAGTTAATCATCATGATGGCTTCTAATGCCACTGCAATAGCTGCAAGCTATTATCATGAGCTAAATATTTCAAAGATTCCTTGTCAAGACTCAAAACTATCGGGGTGTGCATATATTCAAGAAGTCTTAACGGGTCATAATGCACGTAGCTGAGAGAGTTTTCGAATGGATAAGCATGTTTTCCTTAAATTATGTGAAATGCTTAATGGTAAAAATTTGTTACGTCCTACAAGATGGTTAACTATAGAGTTACAAGTGGGAATGTTCTTGTTGACTATAAGCCAAAATGAACGCAATCGTGTGGTTCAAGAAAGATATCAACATTCTGGTGAAACCGTCAGTCGCCATTTTAATAATGTCTTAAATGCAATTGTAGCACTTTCTCCTGAATTTTTCAAAAAGGCCAGTGCAAATACTCCGGATGAAATTTTGAATAATCCAAGCTTTTATCCATACTTTAAGGTAATTTTTGTACTTTATTATTGGAGCAAAAAAAAAAGTTATTTGAATAGTGCTTACAATGATTTTGTGTTGTTTTTCATATCTTATTAATGTGATATTGCTGGCTTTAGGATTGTGTGGGAGCAATTGATGGTACACATATACCAGCAGTAGTCTGTGTTGATGACAAAGGAGCATACCGCAACAGAAAAGGTGTGGTTTCTCAAAATGTATTGGCTGCTTGCTCATTTAATATGCAATTTCAATATATTCTTGCTGGTTGGGAAGGTTCTATTGCAGACTCAAGGGTACTAGATTCTGCACTCAAGAGAGAAAACAAACTAGAAGTTCCTGGAGGTAGACTATTAAATATGGCTAATATGTTTTTTTCTCTTTTGTACTAATAATTAGAATTTTATCTAACTCAACAAATATTCATTATGCAGGAAAATACTATTTTGTTGATGCAGGTTATGCTAATATGCCAAATTTTATTGCCCCATTCCGAGGTGTTAGATATCATTTGAGTGAATTTCGAGGTGGTAATCGTCCAACAAATGCAAAAGAGTTATTTAATCATCATCATTCTTCTTTACGGAATGTGATAGAGCGTACTTTTGGAGTTGTTAAAAAGCATTTTCCAATTTTAACAATAGCTCCTCCTTATCCATTTAAAACGCAAGTGAAACTAGTGATTGAATGTTGTATATTTCACAATCACATTAGACGTGAGAATGCAAATAATTTATTGCATGAGTTGGAAGATGAAGAAGTAGAGAATGAGGAAGAGGATGAAACAGAAGATGGTTCAAATATTAATCTTGAAGAAACTAATCAGCGGAGGAAAGCTAATCAATTGAGGCAGTCAATTGCGAATCAGATGTGGGAGGAATGGGGCCTTAATTAATTATCTATAGTACTTTTTAAAAGTTCAAAACTCGTTTGGGTGTTTTTATTATAATGGATGATTTCAAGTATTGTATTTACTTCATGTGCATTTCCTTTCATTTTATTGGTGATAACATAATTAATGGTGCAAAATATTCTTATTAGCTTGCTTAAATCATTATACTATAGTTCTAGTAGGTATTGTATGAAGAGAGAAATAATTTTTATTGTTGGTAAAGTAAATTTATTAATTGTAATATTATTATTCAAGAAGTAAAAAGAAGGGAAATAATAAGTAAACTCAAATTGGAATTAGCCAAACTAGAGATAGTTCTAAACTAGTTTTGTCTAAAAATTAGCCAAACTAGGTTTAACTCAAAACTAGTCCACATTAAAACTAGTGTAGTCTGATCAAGCCCATGTGTAATTGGATCAAAACTAAATTAAGTTAATTTCTAAGTTGGCAAACACACCCTTAAATTAAATTTCTAAGTTAGACTTGGTTTTGTATAACTATAATGAAAAAAATTTCTAAGAGATTTACTTTAGCGTTATACATAAAAATATTTTCTTGAATAAAAACTAGCTTCAATTAGAATGTTTAAATATATCAAGTAAATTAATTATTCACTGACTTCTTTAAATTGACAAGTTGACCGAATTTTATGGGTATATTCACTGTAAACCCTCACGAGACTACAACTCATCCTCTAGGGTAACCTAGGGGTTTAAAGGCTTGTTGTATGCGCTAAATAAAACAGCGATTCCTGCGAAAGTGAGTTAGGGTTTTTCATTCTTTCCTTTTTCAATTTCTTTCTTTGCTAGAGGACTAGCAAAAGTTTTGGTGTGGGAGTATTTGATAATCACATTTTGATAATAATTTTGTACGCTCATTATCTATTTTATATCAATAAATATACCGCTAATAATATGTTTTATCTTAATTTGCAGGTTAATGAAGAATTAATGAATAAAATACCAAAAAACTCAAACTCCCTGATTTTCTACCATTTATTGAAGCCCAAATATGGAGACAAAAGAAGGCCCAAGAAAGCTCAAGGATCCAAGAAATTAAAAAAAACCAATCTGTCGTAAACCAATCGGTCGATCAACCGATTGGCCAATCGGTCGACCAACCGATTGGTTCGCAATAGAAATAGTTTCTTGGCTGAGATTTAATCCTTGATCTCCATGCAATATCTAAGGATTCTCATTCATTACTGTAGGCTATAAATAGGGGTAGAGGCTGAGGGGTTTGAGTGTGAAAAATTTTATAAAAATTCTATTTGGAGAGGAGGGTTACTCTTAATTGAGAAGACCTTCCAAAATTATAACTTTGTTGTAATTAATAAAAGAATTTTTACCTCTTCATATTTTTCTTTTCTTCTCTTTATTTGATGATGAAGATGAAGATTTACCTTCAAGAGGCTAGAACTCTCTTAGAATGTAAGTTTTCCCTTTTATCTTTTATTTTCTTGTAATATTTTCTTTTCTTATTTTAGATATTCAAGGGGCTAGAACCCTCTTATTTTAGATTTATTTTGATACCTTGTAGAGTAGATTTAAATTCATGTCTTTAGTTTTGCATTAATTTCTTACATTTATTTTGTAGTATAGATTTATTTTCTTGCATTATTTTCAAGAGGCTAGAACCCTCTTTGTAATTAGTTTTATTCTCTCTCAAAGTGGCTAGAACCCTCTTTGGGTTAGTTGTTATTTTCATTCTTTTCTTTTTGTTCATAGTTTAGATCTTTACTTCTTTGTTCTTATTTTCCTTTTTGTAATTAGTCTATTTTTCTTTCCTTCATACTCTCTAGTTTTTATTTTGTTTTAATAAAGTGGATTCAATTCTAGATTCCTCATATCTCTAATTGAATCCTCCATCTTACTTTCTTGATTTTTCTCTTTATTCTTGATTTTTCTTTATTTACTTCTTAATTTTATTTTCCTTTATTTTCTTCATCTTTCTTTCTCCCCTCAATCTAGTTTTGTTTTTATTTGCATATAATCACACCCATTCTCTTTATCTCTCCACAATCTCATTTATCACTCCTAATTATCACACACACAACTCATGAACCTATTTTGATATTTCCTTACAACACCTTCCTCGTGGGATCGATACTTTTTTATACTATAACTTGATAGTTGTGCACTTGCAACTTAGGTTTTATTTATTTACCTATTACTTGCCAATCTGATCGGAGTGACCTTCACCTGGGTGAGGTTCGCCAGTCTGATTTCAGCGACCTTCGCCTGAGCGAGGTTCGCCAGCTTGATCCACTTAATTTCTTGAGTGGATTTGATTGCGGTGCTGAAGTTCACTATCATCAGCGCAAACTTCACTCATCTTGTCAACACTTAGTTGATTATGATGACTTTCACTTATGAGCGAGATTCGCCTGTGGTTATCTTGGCGAGCTTCACATCTGAGTGCAAAGACTTGGTAAATTTCTTTCAGTCACTATCTTCTAACTTGTTTTTGCATCTTTTGTGCAGTTTGCTTATTGAAAGAGCCTGTCGACCGTCACAACCACTTTGGACATGATGGGACTCATGACTCTGAAGTGAAGCATGCTTTCGACGGGCACATCCCTCTATACCTAGAGGGTAGTAGCCAAGAATGGATTGACGCGATTCAGTTGGGGGACTATCGAACTCTAAGGGAGATGATCACAGATGCCAAGTTCTCCATTCCCAAAGAGGATACGTTGGGGCAGCCTCACTTTTTACTTGGGGATAGTAATCCCAATGGCACCTCCGTATTTAATTGGGCGAAGGAGCACTGGTATTATGCCCAAGAGGACTGTCGCTACTATCTACCAATGATAGAGCGTCAAGTGTCCTTTATGTACTTGTAGTATCTTGCTATGCCTCACTTAATGCATTTCACCCTCACCAACGAAGAAGATAGTATGAAGGTGGGTTCTTTGAAGTACGACGGTGGCTTGCATCAGGAAGGACTCTTCGGGGTTATGATTATAGGTTTGCGTCCCAACTTTGTTCACGAGGACCCCCTGTCAATGAAGCTCCTGTAGTCCCGAACATATTCGGAAATGAACTTGTAAAAACCGATGTACAGTACCCTGATGGGGATACTAGATTCCCTGGTAGGATAAGATCAACGGATACCCACTGGTGGACCCGTCTAGTGGACTATGCTCTTGTTACTTTTGAGGGGAGCTTGAGAAGACTAGGGCTCTATTCTAGAGTGAGAGCCTCAAAATACGGTGTGAAAATTTATGCATCGGTATTGTACAGTATTTTAGAGCTGTATAATATTGACAGCAACACCTTCTTTACTTCAGCGAGTGAAATCAGGATCACTCTGCACGAAATATTTGAAGTGTCATGACTGCTGATGGGAGACCGTCCATATGAAGAGTTCTTCCCAACTAATGCAGAGTTGAACGCTTATAGAGAGAACGCCTATGTCAGAGAGGTGTTCCAGGAGTTGGTCTACCACTTCCTTATCTGCCAAAGTGTCATCGGGAACGGTGGATGATTCCACTATTACTCACGTCCCTAGGAATGAATATCTATTACCCAATGTTAGTAAGAAGGGGAATGTCAATTCAATCCATCCAGTGACAGAGGCTAAAGTTGAGACCCAGATTTTCAATGAGGGTCAAGTGCTTCATACTGCCGAATCAGATGAATGTGGGTTCCATGCGGGGGATAAATTTAAAAGTTTCCACCATCAAGCTAAGGAATCGATATCTGGGTTGGCTTTGCTCGCAGGATTCCTTTCGATTTAGTTAAAGGGTTGCATTGTGTCTTTTCAGCCAAAAGACCGCATTTCTATCAAGGTGTTATTCCCTGCTGTGATGCTCACCACCGGGTATAGCTTGGCCCTTCTTCCGGCAATGGTCAATTGCATACATCACGGGCTAAGGAAGCTGGCTACCGAGTACCTGAACCAGGAGGATAATAGCCTGAAAGATTGGGTCCCAAACCATAGAGTGGAGTTACCGTACACATATCTGGTGATATGATATACTTCACACTGCTCCTCGTTGATGTCGGCTACTGCTCTAAGTGGAGATGGCGTCTCATTACTACAGAGGTATGAGCACTTATATTGGCCATCAAGTACCTTGCGAGGATTCGTCAGATCCTTCAGAAGAAAGATCATTACCGCCTCTACTGGTATTTTCCTGAGATCGATGGTACCAAACCCGGAGATGAATTTGAAGATGGTGCATGTACCGAAGGATTTACTTGCTTATCTAGCGGGTGCTTTAACTGGCTAGTCAACATCAGGCCAGTACATCTTGTTGCTAGGTTGAATGGAATTGAGTGCTATATCGAGCCATACTTGCCTTGCCGATTCACTCGTCAGTTTGGATATGACCAGCTTTTTGTTAGGAATCCGAATGCAGGATTGTTGTGCACAGGGAGCTTGGTAGATGGTGCTCGTGCTTGGTACCATTTCGCTGCCGGGGCTACAGGGGCCAGATTCACACTATCCTATCACGTACCTAACTGTTACATGATGTTAGGGTTCTTCAAGTGGTACAGTAGGGTGATCATCCCCAATTCTAATTTTCAGGTGAATAAAATCGGTTTACGGTGGATCACCCGAAAGTATAGGGAATTGGCTAGGAAAGGTTCAAAGAGTAGAGCTCATGGACTTCAAGACTTTCTAGTGAAAGGTGTGCCAGAAGATGAAGATTGGGAGGCACTGAGTGGGTAGCCTACTCCTCAAAGGCCAGTTGGTGTCAGCATCCGGGAACCGTCTAAATCTACGGTTTCTCGAGAAGCACTTGGTAGAGGAAGGGAGACTCGGGGAAAAAGGCTGTTGCAGGCTCATCTCCCGCAAAAGCCTTCAAAGAAGCAGCGTTAAGTGCTTTCAGAGCCCAAGCAAAGCCGTGTACCCAGATGTTCTTCAAGGATCGGGGAAGAGTCTCCTGTGATTTCGACACAGGAACTTATAGCCGAGCCTTTAGGTAGGCTTTACTTATATCCTTGCATTGATTTGTTTGAAGTGCACTTTGATTGACGTGCGTTTCTTATATGCAGACAAAGAGCCCATCGCTCTTGATCAAGAAGATCCAGATGATGAGGAGAAGGTGGATTCCGAAGCTAAAACCGACACCTATCTTATCGAGCCTGATGATGCGGACTTCAAGGGCAACGTAGGTGGTTCCTCTTATGTGCCAGGTATGATTTTTCCTGACCAGTCTTGCATAGTTTCTTTGCTTTGATAACTAACTCTTTATCCTTCTCTTTGGTAGATGATGAACCTAGATTGGAGATCGGGAGCAGAGCAGCTCCTATATCCATTCCTGCTGGTGACGAGTTTGAGCCAACGGTTGATTTTGATGGTACTTCTAGTTCTCTTGAGCCTGAGTCAACTACCGACGTAGTGGCAAGTCCTGTACCTACACCCATTTCCACAGTGAGGCACAGGTTGATTGTTCACGAGTCATCTGAGGAAGATGACGACGCATTGGTTTCTTCGATTCTAGCAAGAGTCAGGAGGATAGTCCCACCGAGTTCTAAGCCTCAGCTTGAAGATGATCCTACTAGAGTAGCAGATGAATTTGCTGAGCCGGAGGTCATAATTATCGATATTGTGGTTGCGCCCATAGACATGCCGATGACTATGGTGTTGGTTGTAAGAACCGTTGCCCCGTCGGTTGTGGTGGCGTCTGTGGTTTCTACCATAATGGATGTTTCTAGCGTGTTAGCCATGCTTGCACCATATCTCTTATCGGGCGATGAACAAGTGCAAGTCCTGCCAATCACTTCTTCAACGACCACGAATGCATTGGTGATCTTTGCAGAAGCGGGTCCTTCAAGTCGCGTAGAGATTCCACCGTCTCCTGACTCAGATGCTTTGATTGAGTTTGAGATTCAAATTCTGATCGAGAGCTTGATGAAGCTGTATAATTGTAGTATCGAATCTACTTTGTCTACCAAGAGAAGCTTGTCTGATCGCCCTCTTACCTTGTTGAGGAATCAACTTGATGTTTTGACATCAATTGTGGGAGCTGAATGTACTGAGCCATTGAAGAGGATGATTGACGAGGTCGAGCTTCAATTCCAAAGGTTGGAATTGCTTTGCGTGCCCAACAATGACGGTATTGCTGATCTTGAATTTTGTCTTCTTTCAGTGAAGCGCCGTGAAGTTGAAGAGTCCACTTGCAAAGAGATGGAGCATATCAGTAAGAGGCTTCAAGAACTTAATGATAGCCTTGCATTTGTTGATGGTAATGAGGCTGAGCTTAACAACGCCACTCTGGAGAGGGAAGCCACCATCAATGAGGCCAAGGCGGCCATTGCTACAACTCAAGCTCGGTTGGAAGTGGCTCAACAGCAGAAGGAGGAACTCGAACTCTAGTTGTCTGAGTTGGCTAAGGAGTGGGATCTTAAGACTTCTCAACTTCAGTCTGAGACGGCTAGGCAGGAGGCTGTTAGGGTTCAAGCTGCTCTAATTAATTCCAAGATTCTAAGGGAAAGAGCTCAGAAAAATGCTCTTGAAGTAGGGATACCAAGATAGCCAAATGTATTGATTGGATTCGATCTTTTTATCCATATTCCCTTTAGAATTCTCCTTTTTGTAATAAATTAGCTCTTTTAATAATACAGAATTTTTGCCATTTTGATATATGTATGACAAAGGTGTAATGTTAACGTATCGTATTGATATTCTTGCTGGGGAGAAAAATAATAGAATCAAACTGATAGAGGTGTAGTGTTAACGTATCAAGTTTGGTTGAGTTGGTACTGTTCAGAGGTGTAATGTTAACATGATAGTATTATAGTATTTGACAGAGGTGTAATGTTAACATGTTAAATAGAACTTTCGACAGAGGTGTAATGTTAACCGGTCGGGTTCGAAGGGGTCCAAAGGACAACTACCATTTGGAAGTGTAATGTTAACTTAACGATAGAAAATCGATGGAAGTGTAATATTAACTAATCGATTTTTTTTTGGCAAAGGTGGATTGATAGAGGTGTAGTATTAACTGGTCGAATCCGAAAAGATAAGCCGACAGAGCTATAATGTTAACTAGTCAATGAAATGGTCTGACAGAGGTGTATTGTTAACTAGTCAGAACATAAAGGTGTAAACCGTTCAGAGGTGTAATGTTAAAATGACAGCGGTAATACATTTGGAGTCAAGCAGAGGTGTGGTGTTAACTTGATGACTCGCTAGGGATTTTGATTGGGATTTTGGATCAAGATGATCAGGATTTACAGTCAGAGGTGGAAACTAGAACGTGACTGATATTTTTGTGGGGAGATGAAATTAGCCAGGATCAATGATAATATTTCTTGAGAAACTTCTCGTTGATTGGCACCATGAGCCTATTACCGTTTTGGTCAACTAGGCGATATGCTCCATTTGAGTAGACTGTCTCTACTATAAACGGACCTTTCTATTTGGGTTGGAATTTACCATTAGTCTTGTGTGTCATGACCATGGGTCGACGAACAGCTAAGACCAGGTCGCATTCTTTGAAGGATCATTCTCTGACTCTCCTGTTGAAAACTTTTGAGATTCGCGACTGGTAGATCTTGATTCGTTACTGAGCTTGAAGTCTCAATTCATCTAGTACCTCTAGTTCTTGGAGCCGCTTTTGATGATGTTCTTCAGTCATCGTTTTCTCGGCAAGAGAGATTCTTAGTGACGACATCTAAATTTTTAGAGGGATTACGGCTTCACATCCGTAGACCAAGGAAAAGGCATGGAGCCAGTGAGAGTGCGGACTATCGTTCGATAAGCCCATAAACACGCTCTAAGTTTCTCGTCCCAGTCTTGTTTGTTGGAGGAGATGAACTTCTTCAGGAGTTTGATGATGGTTTTGTTGAAAGCTTTGGTTAGACCATTAGCAGCCGGGTTATATGGCATAGAAGCCACATCTTGAATTGTGAACTTATTACAGAATCTAAAGAGCAGTCAACTGATGAACTGCGGACCATTATTGTGGATAATCCTTTGAGAGATGTTGAATTGATAGATCACGTGGTGCTTCAAGAACTTAACCACATGAGATGTTTTGACTTCTCTTAGTGGAATAGCTTCAGCCCATTTGGACAAGTAACCAGTGATGGCCAGAATAAATTGATGGCCTTTAGCGGATAGTGGACTAATCGGCCCGATGATATCCATACCCCATATTTCAAATGGCCATGAGGCAACAGTCAGATGTAATTCTTTCGAAAGTTAGTGCAGAAAATCAACATGGACTTGGCATGCATGACACTGCTTGGCATAAGCCACTGCATCCGCAATCATTGTTGGACTGTAATAGCCTAGACGATGAAGTCCATCTTGAAGTTTAGGACCCAGTTGATGAGCTCCACATGTACCATCATGGGCTTCCTTGAGTGCTTCTAGAGCTTCGCTTGGTGATAAGCATTGGAGCAGCACACCATCGAATGATCAACGATACACAGTCTGCGTAGCAGAATCATAGAAGAAGCGTGAAGCCCTTTGACATAGATTGAGAAAGGTTTACCTACAACGGTGCGGCTAGGACAATTAGCTTCGTGAGATAATTATTGATCTCATCAAAATCTCTTTGACAAGCGTCATCCCAAACAAATGAAATGCCCTTCTTCATCAACCTCTGAAATGGTTGACATTTTCTTGACAGGTTAGCTATAAACCTGCGGATGTAGACTAATCGCCCTTACAAGCCTCTGAGCTCTTTGAGATTTTTCGGAGGTAGCATCTCTTGGATGGCTTTTACTTTTTTTGGGTTGATGTGTATCCCTTTGGATGTTACTATAAACCCCAGGAATTTACCTGATGATACCCCTAGGAAAGACTTGGTCGGGTTCATTATGAGTTGATATTTTCTCATGATTTCGAACACCATTCTCAAGTCATTGACATAGTCTTGTTTGTGATGACTCTTGATCGCGAGGTCATCAACGTAGCACTCCACTGTCTTGCGCAAATGCTCATGAAAAATCGTGTTCATTGCGCGTTGGTAAGTTGCTCTAGTATTGTTTAGGCTAAAGGGCATTACTGTATAATAGAATACCCCCAAGGGTGTCCTGAAAGCTGTGTACTTTGATTTGATTGTCTCCAGAAAATCCATTCATGAACGACATCCTCTCAAACCTGCATGTATTGTCAACCATGACATTCATGATAGGGAGAGGGAATTCATCCTTTGGGCAAGCAAGATTAAGATCCCTGAAGTTAATACAGATTCAGATCTTGCCATTCTTTTTCGTTACCACAACGATGTTGGCCAGCGAATCCGGATGCTGTTCTTCATGGATAAACCCTCATTCAATGAGTTTGCAGATTTCTTTCTCGATATGCTCCATTAACTCGGGATGAAAGCGTCGTTGTTGTTGCTTGACCGACTTAATGTTGGGGTCAATGTTAAGGCGATGTATGGCCACATTAGAATCCAAGCCAGGCATGTCTTCATAACTCCAGGCGAAGATGTCAATATACTCTAGAAGAAGAGTTATGAGTTCTTCTTTTTCAGTGAGTGATAGACTTTTGCTGATGAAGATGGGTTTGGTATTTGCTTCGTCGCCTATGTTGAGTTGGATCACTTTATCTTCAGTGGGTGGTTCTCTAATTTTAAAGCGCGACTCCCACTATTTTCTAAGATGTTTTGCCTAGGGATCATCTTCAAGATCTTCAAATACTTTGAATTGATCAAGATTCATGGTTAAACTATATGAAACCATGTTAACCATGAATTTACCGAACATGGCTCCAATACTGACATCAGAATGCCAGTTAGACGTGTCTGAAGAGCTACTTACGAAATCTTCAGATGCTGGTCTTATTTGCGAATCGGTTTCAAGGGAAATGTACCCGAGTCCACATTTAATTCGATTAGAATAATCGAAAGCCTCTCCTTCTGGTATGAAGGGGATTAGAGGAACTCTCGATCATTGATTGAAGTTCAATCCTTATTTTAGATCGAAGTCGTACCCCATTCTCGCCATTATATGCTGAGATTGCTAGCTGTAGCGGGAAAATTCTGGAACTCGTTTGGCTTCCTCATCCGAGCTTGAGCAAAGGTACACTCAACCTTTCCAAAGACAATAGGATTTGGGGCCTACTTTAGCTTGGACCGTGAAGGTGACATCCTCGAGTCACCTAGGCTGGCGATGAGTTGAGTAAGACTCATTTATAGTCATGTACAAAGTTAGTTCTAAAGCTAGCCTAGATATCGAGCTTCAACTCTTGAGCTTTCATACTCGAGTCTAAAGAATAGTCGTAGCAAAATCGACTTCATTAAAGACATCCTCTCAAACACGCATGTATTGTCAACCATGACATTCATGATAGGAGAGGAATTCATCCTTTGGGCAAGCAAGATTAAGATCCACGAAGTTAATCTGATTCGGATCTTGCCATTCTTTTCGTTACCACAACGATGTTGGCCAAATAATCCGGATCTTTGTTCTTCATGGATAAACCCTCATTCAATGAGTTTGCAGATTTCTTTCTCGATATGCTCCATTAACTCGGGATGAAAGCGTCGTTGTTGTTGCTTGACCGACTTAATGTTGGGGTCAATGTTAAGGCGATGTATGGCCACATTAGAATCCAAGCCAGGCATGTCTTCATAACTCCAGGCGAAGATGTCAATATACTCTAGAAGAAGAGTTATGAGTTCTTCTTTTTCAGTGAGTGATAGACTTTTGCTGATGAAGATGGGTTTGGTATTTGCTTCGTCGCCTATGTTGAGTTGGATCACTTTATCTTCAGTGGGTGGTTCTCTAATTTTAAAGCGCGACTCCCACTATTTTCTAAGATGTTTTGCCTAGGGATCATCTTCAAGATCTTCAAATACTTTGAATTGATCAAGATTCATGGTTAAACTATATGAAACCATGTTAACCATGAATTTACCGAACATGGCTCCAATACTGACATCAGAATGCCAGTTAGACGTGTCTGAAGAGCTACTTACGAAATCTTGGATCTTTGGTCTTATTTGCGAATCGGTTTCAAGGGAAATGTACCCGAGTCCACATTTAATTCGATTAGAATAATCGAAAGCCTCTCCTTCTGGTATGAAGGGGATTAGAGGAACTCTCGATCATTGATTGAAGTTCAATCCTTATTTTAGATCGAAGTCGTACCCCATTCTCGCCATTATATGCTGAGATTGCTAGCTGTAGCGGGAAAATTCTGGAACTCGTTTGGCTTCCTCATCCGAGCTTGAGCAGTGCAGTCGCGACTCAACCTTTCCAAAGACAATAGGATTTCGGACGCCTACTTTAGCTTGGACCGTGAAGGTGACATCCTCTGAGTCACCTAGCTGCTGATGAGTTGAGTAAGACTCATTTATAGTCATGTACAAAGTTAGTTCTAAAGCTAGCCTAGATATCAGAGCTTCAACTCTTGAGCTTTCATACTCAGAGTCTAAAGAATAGTCGTAAGCAAAATCGACTTCATTAAAGATCCAGTCGCCCTGATTTTTAGCTGACTGGTCGGTACATGCTTCTTCGAGGGTAATTACAAGTGGTTCCATTTTCCAGATCGGATCATCATTTGGGTCTAGCTCGTTGTCTGCTTCATTACCACTGTCTTCATTATTGGGAAGAACAATCTTGATTGTATGATTATTATCATACAAGATAGAGTCGATAAAGTAATTCTCCACCCCCTTGAAGGGATGCTTTTCAACATCAATATTTTGTTGAACCACCTACTCATCGATGTACTTGAAGCATTGATGAAGCGTTGACAGGACGATCATGTTGGAATGAATCCACAACCATCCGAGGAGAAGGTTGTAGGGTGTTTCGACGTCGATGATATAACAAGTCACCTCCATCTTTAAATTACCGATTTGACATTTATGTCGAATCTTCCTAAGAGATCGGCTACTGTTAGAGTTGAAGCCAAAGATGGTGGTGGCATTCCTTGAGAGCTTGTGAAAGGGAATACCCAGAAAGCTCAAGAGTCTTCACGAAATTATGCTCAAAGCAGAGTTTGGGTCGATGTGAATCCTCTCGACCTTTGCCAACCCCACATACCCAGTATAGTAAAGGGGTCGGTTGTGATTGTGGTCTTTGATGAGCATGTCATCTGGGGTGAAGGTGATACAAGGTGCCTGCCGTTGGCATTGATAGCACTGCTTGTCTTCTTCATCTTGAGGAGGCTCAATCATGTGGGCAAGGAACGCCTCACTGTCATTTAGAGCTTCTTTCAAAGCCTCTCTCGTTTCCTTGGACAAACATAGAAGTTTGAATAAGGTTATACGAGCCGGGATATTTGCTAACTGGGCCATGATATCATACTGGAATGGGGTTTTAGGATCATTTGAAGGACGCTGCAATGCCTTGTCAAACCAAGTCTCTTTTTGCTTGGTCGGTTCGGGTTGCTTGGAGGGTTCTGGCTAATCATAGTTCTTCAAATAGTCTCGGTCAGACCTTGTCCCCGTCATGACAATTTTCTCTTCCTTCGAGTTAGTAAGCGAAGAGACTTGTAGAGATTCCTCTCTAATGATTGCGGAGATGACGTCGTAGGACTTCATGTTGTGTTTGCCCTTGGACTTTGGAAGAGTCCAATGTTCATCTTAGAGAAGATTGGGATGTACCCACATCATTTCTCCCCTCACTGTAGTGAGAGAGACTAAGCCTTAGCTTTGTTGATATTATTGATCATGATTGACTACATCCATCCTTGCAGTAGGAATGGGGGCAACTCCATCTTTGGCTTGGATTTCTAGCATAGAGCCGAATTGGAGAGTTACCATGTTGACAGTGACTTTTTTTTGCTCAGGCTTGAACTTGAGGATTTTTGACTCGACAAAGGTCTATATTTTATCCTTAGGGATATAACAGTTCTTCGTCGGGTATCCTAATATTCTGTGGTAAAGGCATTAGTTGGGATCGTCAGTCTTTCTGATTTCTTCGGGGCGCCAGGCTTCAGAAAGTTTTAGCCGATTACCCTTATTGAGGACATGAAAGATAGCCACTGTATGTTCATTCTTGAAGAAGTAGTTATGCTGAACGTTCGTCCTTGGTTCCCTCTTCTGGCTATCGGGCTTCTTGACCTCCATCGCGAAAGTCTCTTTGGCTTTTGGTTGGGAGGACTGCCCTTGTTTGCTTTTGTTGCCCTTAAAGTTGGTATGGGGTTCGAACTTGTTGAAGCGTTCTGATAATTTTTCTGCTATTTCAGCTTGCTCCATTAAGTCCTTCCATGTATAGGCCATGACAGCGCCCATATGAGCTTCTGTATGACCTACGAAATTATACCGACAAGTTTGGAGTAGCATTGGCAATGGCATATCTTGACACCGTAATGTCATATTGCGGAATTGCTCGATGAATTCCCTAACCGTTTCATTTCCTCTTTGCTTTTCAGAGAGGATTTTGGCCATGGTAATATCTTATTGTTCCTCATAGAATTGTGAGAGGAACTTAGATTCTAGATCAGCCTAGGAATTGATTGATACTTCAGGCAGATTCTGAAACTAGTTGAAGGCTACCCCATGAAGAGTGCCAATGAAAAGTCGCACCTTAATGGCGTCATTATCCACTACATTTCTAGTTTGTTGGTGAAAGTAGTAGATGTGCTGGTTCGGAGAATCTTTACCATCAAATGTATGCAACGTCGGCAGCTTAAACTTTGTCAGATAGGGAACCATGTCCAACTCGATGGAGTAAGGTTGGGTGATTCTAACCTTCTTAAGTTTAGTTCGCTAAGAAAGAGCGTTGAGCTATTTTTGGAGGTCCTCGAGGACCTTTTTCTCATGACTTGGCTTAGGAGGCGCTGATGTTTCTGATCCTAAATGATCAGAATTTGCGTCTCCTTGATGCGCTTATTCTTCTTCTAGGGAGAATTCGATAATTGGTCATTTCCCCTTCGAAGAACTCGAACGAGGCTGAGAGAGGCTGAGAGGTTACCATGAGCTGACTGAGCATCTTTTCCAATAGCTCGAAAGATTTTTCTAAAGCTTTTCTTTGAGCTTCCATTTGTTGGAGAAGATCTTCTCGCTCCGTCATATCCACAGCCAATTGTTGTTCTTAACTCGAACTAGGAGTGGCATTTGACACTATGGTAGAATTTGCATCACTAGCAATGAGTTGGTCTACTTGAGGCGGAGCCCGCGACACTCATGTTTAGAGGAGGGAGTAATCAAAGGGGATCGCGGCTCTCTTCTTTGATCTAGTGTGCCGATACCTACCGTCAGTCTTTGACAATATGCCTCCGATGCCAGGGGAGTATCTTGGGTCTGACGGACTATCCACATCTTCCTCCACATCTTTAGATATTACACTAGTCGTATTGACTTGAATTCTTGTAATTTACCCTTTCTGGTACATCGTCGTCGTTTGATCCTAGCCTCTGAATGCTCAGGATTGTGACTAAGACGGTTGAAAATGGATTCCTTTTCAGGAATAGCTTTGCATTGGCAATTCTTTTGTACTGCCGTAACAACTTATCTGAGGGTCGCACAATGCTGATATTGGTGAGCTCTCTTCAGAGATAGGAACTCTCTCTCAGATCACCAGTAGTTCCAAGTTGATTTGAGTCATAGACCTTTTCAGAGCCAACTTTGCCGCTTTGAGTCTTGGCGTGCGAATGTCGCTTATGCCGACATTGGCCAGACTTTCGCTTAGCAAGGTTAGATGGATCACCATTAGTAATGTCAATCCCTTGTGGGAATTTGGTCAAGGGATTACCCCCTTCTCTTCTTCTGTCAAGGAAGCATAGCGAGCATTGCGAGATGCATTAAATCGAAGCCCCAATGGAGTTGTGGACTGATGTACAAAATCAGAAGGCGTGAGAATGTCCTGACCTTCTCTCGAGGCGAGGGTCGATATTTCTTCTCTCTGGGCGAAGCTCATTTGGCTTCCAGTGAAGCTCAAACCATCTTTGGTGAAGGTCGCCTTTACACGTACGGGGGTCGATTTAGACCCTAAGTTCACACTACGGCAAATTTTATGACAGCTTCTCATAGTTGCCATCGATGATTGGTTTGAGGAAATGAATTCCTCGAACTTTGCTTGGTCAAATTCAATGACCAGCGATTCAGCAAAAGATCGGAGGGTCTTAGTGTCGGACTGTGACACAACTTTCTCGTTGGAGGAGAAGATGTTCGCGGGAACAGTCGGGATGATTGTCATTGACTGAATTCGTTACACCTTTATGGGATTACAAACGAGATTCATAAAAAAGATCGCCTTTTTATAAGGCTTTACAACGAACAATCAAAAAGATTATAACTTTTTCTCCTTTTTGAACAAACGCGGGATCCGTTTATCGGATCCTCACTTGCGTGGGTGTCTTTGCCTGTGCCGGGGACTTCTTTTCCGTCCGTGGACCACCGCGTAATCCGGATCCGGTGGGAGATCTACACGATCAAGAGGGGTTATTTCATGAAGGAAACAACAGCCCAAGCAAATGAGATTCACTAAGAGAAATCAAAGCACTTCTCGAGATCAAAACGAGGTTTAATCTTAAGGAAATGATGTAGATCTGATGTCGAAGTTGATCGCCTCCCCAAAAGTTAGATCTTGATCTTCAAAAGCCTCGCCTTTATCGCTAAAAATTAGATCTTGATCCGACAGAGTCTCCTCTTCTCTCCAAAATTTCGGATCTGTACAAATGATCCCCCTCCCTCTTATTTATAGCCTCAAAAGCGGGTAAGCGGTCGAAACTAGGCCCAAAGCCTGCTTAGCCACTTCCAAGTGGCTCGGCTTTGGCCGAGCCACTTCTCAGTGGCTCGGTGGCCGAGCCACTTAGAAGTGGCTCAGCCACCGAGCCACTTGGAAGTGGGTCGGTTTTGGCCGAGCCGCCCAAGCAGCTTGTCTTTCAGTCTTTTTCACCGTCTTCCAAGGTTTCGAGTCCGATTCGATTTAGGTTTATCGGTTTTCGCTGATCCGGAGCTTCAAAGTTGGTTTATCCCTTCGCTCGCGTGATTCGTTGCTTCATTGACTTGCACGCTTCGCCGACTCATTTCATCTGACGTCAGCGCTGGTGCGTCGGTTCATGAGCCGGAATCGGTGGCGATTGAGAAAGGAGAGCTTTTAAAACAATTTTTCGGTGCTCGGACCGCAATGGGGCCGTTGCCCCCTTGACCCCCCGCCCGCTAACCGGCTAGCGGGACCATCAAAAACTCTGCGTAGGGCATCCTGATGAGAGGGTTTACGTCGTGGTCACTTGTTGTGTCATCAACGGTTCGCCGTTACGTAATCGGATGGCTCGTCGATTGTCAACTCACTGTTACAAGCTATGTTCGGGGACTTATAGGTAATTTTTAATGTCTACAGATACCCCCTCCAAAGTATTTTGGTCTCGCTCTTTTATAGAAGAAGCCGAAATACTTTGGATATGATAGGTCCAAACCTTCAGTTGGTATAACAGGACCTGAAAATGGCTCCGAGTCTTGATTTCTCCAATTCTTTCGGACTATCCAGTGCTTTGTAGGATGACTGAAAGTATCGCGATCTTTGCATTTATTGTCGACCCTTTGTCGAAATCTTGACCCGAGACTGATGAATAAACTATTTGCTTTAGCTCGTGTTGGTGAATTGTCGTCGAACTGACTATCCGATTACTTGAGACTTAACCTTGAATCGGAGAATTCTTCATTGCGTTGCTCGTCGTAGAACTGGCCATGGCGGGAGGAATTTTCTTGAGATTTTCAATTGGTGAATTCTCTTTTGCGATGCGTTGACTGGCATCAGGAATTTTTTCTTGAAATCCAATTGGCGATTTTTCATTACGACGTGTTGGACGGCGTCAACACAGTTTATACTCATACGTTCACTGGAGTTTCGGGATTTAGTTTATCCTCATATACCCGTTTGGAGGTGGTCGAGTTATCCTTAAAATATTTTCCAGGAACTTCTCGCCAAAAATAGGAAATAGTTTATACTCGTATACCTTATTGGAGTATCACAGTGGGAGGAAATTTGGGGTTGTCGAGTTATCCTTAAGAATATTTTAAAGATATATTCTCCAGGAACTTCCCGACAAAAATAGAAAATAGTTTATACTCATATACCTTATTAGAGTATCGGAGTGTAGAGGGAGCAGTTTATACTCATATACCTTATTAGAGTATCGGTGTAGAGGCGGTTTATACTCATATACACGCCAGTGTAGAGGCGGTTTATACTCATATACACGCCAGTGTAGAGGAGCAATTTATACTCATATACAGCCTGTCGGAGTGTTTGCCATTCTTGTTTGGCCTATTTTGGCATTATGACGCCGACATCAACCAAGGCTTGAATGCTATTCTTCAGAGTAATACAAGCCTTGGTGGGGTGATGGACTCTCCTATGGTACGAACAGTACTTTGAATCCGAAGTATTGCTAGCTTCCTCCTGATTCATGATAGGTGGCAGCTTGATTTTATTGTTAGCGAGGAGATATTTGAAGATGGCTGGAACTTCATCATCATCGAAAGAATACCCCTCCTAGAATCTCAACTTAGGAGTCCTTCGTTGCCACCAAGGTTACTGTTAATGAATGTCAACAGCAGTTGTAGGTTCCTTAGCCATTGGTTGGCCTCTCTCAGCTTTTTTCCTTTTGAGGAAGCGTTCAGCTTGCTCCCCGCGCTCTTTCAGCTCTTTCCAGGTCTTGGATGGCACAACCCCCAGTGGTTCCAAGACATCGATGGAGAGATTATTATGGCATGTTCGCAAAATGAATTCCTCCATGATAGGATCCCTGCAATTCATTGCTTTATTGCGAAAGCGTTTAACAAAGCTGTCAACTGATTCCCCATCCTTTTGCTTCTCGTCCAGAAGGGTTCCGATCGACACTTCAGTGACGTCGTCAAAGAAATTATTGAGGAACGAGCTTTTCATGTCATCCCAACTATTGATATTCCCTAGCTGGAGACGGCGGTACCAATCGAAGGCAGCTCCTCGAAGAGTGCCAACGAATGACCAAACCATTAGGGGCTCGTTACCGGAAATAACCCCTAAGTGGGACATGAAATAGACCAAATGTTGGGTGGGGGACCCCTTTCCGTCGAACGGTGTGAAGTTAATCAAATTAAATTTTAACGGATATGGGATCGACTCCCACTCTCTTGGGTACGGACATGGCATCTCAGTCTTCTTTACCTCTTGAGCGGAAATCAAGGCGTTGACCTTATCCTCCATCTCTTTCATCATCTTATCCTCGCCTGCATTTCCCTTCAGACGATTTTGAGGAATAACAACGGGACCACCCCCAGAGTTTTGGCTATTTGCGTTGCGATCTTCGTCCCTGTCTGAGTTGCTTTCCTCTTGGTCGGCGTTATTGCGATGACTTGTTTCACCCTGATGATTCGTCAGAGCTCGGATTTGTTGGTCATGCATCTCTCTCATCTGCTGCATAGCCTTCTCCATTTCGAACTTGAAGTTCTCTTTCTGCCTGGCTAGAGCGTCCTGAATTATTTGGGTCACCTGGTCAGGAGTGATCATGAATGCCTCCCGAGCTTGTCCCGTGCTGGACATTGTATCATCGGAGGCGATTGCGAAGCAAGTATCCGAAAGTTCATCACTCGAGGATAGTCCTTCATGGATCTCTGGGTAATCCCTATGTCCGACGGCTTCTAGTTGGAGCTGAGACATCCGTTGAGCTATCCCTGAATCAATTTTTCTTCCAGGAGAAAAGTCAGGATTAGAGACTTTTGAAGTAATTGCCGACTTTTCTTTACCAACCATGTTGATGGTGACTTCAAGAAATTCATCATCCTGGAGGGAGGATTTTCTCTGGTGGAAGCATTTTGGCTTGGGCTTCGACGCTTCAGCAGTAAGTTTCTCGAACATCGAGACCTTTTGTGAAACGGTCATGGGGTAGCTACATTTTGACAATACTGCCCTGATAAGTCTCCCGTATGGAGAGTGAGAGCTGGTTTCTTGAACGCTCTCCTTTTGGGATTTGTTCACACCCCCAGCCTGATAGTGCAGCTCATTGGAGCAATCCATCGCTTGTTGGTGCGGTAACCCAAGTATAACGTTGTCTTTTGACGGGCACGTCTTCTTTTAGGGATGAAGAACCTTGTTGACATTCTCAGGCTTATTTGTTGTCGCCTTTGAATGATCCAAGGTCACATCAGGAGTCGCTCGTTTAAGACCACCTCCTTGCGAGCGTGGAGTCTTAACGGGCTCCTTGGCTTCGTCATGAACCCCCAGTCTAGAGGTGACTGGAATTCTCTTATGCATGGCGCATGAACACGTACATTGCGGTGTCCTGGTTTGTTTGGATGCGACACGACACCTTTAGGTAGTGATCAGTCTGACGGGAGTGCATACGCGACCCCCAATCTCGGGGCTGAAGCGGCTTGGGCTGTGTTGGCTTTGGAAGGAGGATTCGACCATCTTGCGCTCTGATTTTTACGCTGTCTTGGACTTTGGCACCCAGACTTGACGAGATTTTTGTGATTTTTTGACCACTTCCTTCTTGTTCAAGTCTTGTGCCTTTCTTACAAGGCCTTGAGCTTGAGCGGCTGCGTGCGGCATTTCATCACGGCTCCCGAGGTCGAACGAGTTCTCTTGATGAGAACCCATTCGTCGGTCGATGGCTTGGAGGAATTGCAAGCGATTTGAGGCGACCGACGCTTCCTGGGCTCCAAGTCTATATAGTAGCGGATTCCATCAACCTGTTCCAAGGCCTTTGCAAGTTGATGAGCCTGCCGTTGGCGTCGCCTTTGACGCGCCCTCTTTGACGAAGTCGACAAATAGTGATCTGAACCCTTGGCTTGTTGGATTGCCGGAATGAAGTCGTGAGGGGAGATCTCAGCAACGGTTGAGCGAGGGTTGTCTTCTTGCATCCTCCTCCATGAGAAAGCTTTCTTTGGAGGTAAGATCTCGATCCACGGCTGCGACACGACGATCTCAGATCTGAGATCGTTAGCTCTCACTGTGGTCGCCAGCTTGTTTGCGGGAAAAGTCGGGATGATTATCATTGACTGAATTCGTTACACCTTTATGGGATTACAAACGAGATTCAGAAAAAAAGATCGCCTTTTTATTAGGCTTTATAACGAACAATAAAAAAGATTATAACTTTTTCTCCTTTTTGAACAAACGCGGGATCCGTTTATCTGATCCTCGCATGCGTGGGTGTCTTTGCCTATGCCGGGGATTTCTTTTCTATCCGTGGACCACCGCGTAATCCGGATCCGGTGCGAGATCTACACGATCAAGAGGGGTTATTTCACGAAGGAAACACTAGCCCAAGTAAATGAGATCGACTAAGCAAAATCAAAGCTCTTCTCGAGATCAAAATGAGATTTAATCTCGAGGAAATAATGTAGATCTGATGTCGAAGTTGATCGCCTCCCCAAAAGTTAAATTTTGATCTTTAAAAGCCTCGCCTTTATCGCCAAAAGTCAGATCTTGATCCGGCAGAGTCTCCTCTTCTCTCCAAAATTCTGGATCTATGCAAATGAGCCCCCTCCCTCTTATTTATAGCCTCAAAAGCGGGTAAGCGGTCGAAACTGGGCCCAAAGCCCGCCTAGCCACTTCCAAGTGGCTCGGCCTTGGCCGAGCCACTTGTAAGTGTCTCGGCCACCGAGCTACTTAGAAGTGGCTCGAGCCACTTAGAAGTGGTTCGGCTTTGGCCGAGCCACTTGGAAGTGGCTCGGCCACCGAGCCACTTGGAAGTGGCTCGAGCCACTTAAGTGGTTCGGCTTTGGCCGAGCCACTTGTAAATGTCTCGACCACCGAGCTACTTAGAAGTGGCTCGAGCCACTTAGAAGTGGCTCGGCTTTGGCCGAGCCACTTGGAAGTGGCTCGGTTTTGGCCGAGCAGCCCAAGCGGCTTGTCTTCCGGTCTTTTTCGCCGTCTTCTAGGGTTCCGAGTCCGATTTGATTCAGGTTTATCGGTTTTCGCTGATCCGGAGCTTCAAAGTTGGGTTTATCCCTTCGCTCGCGTCATTCGTTGCTTCATTGACTTGCAGGCTTCGCCGACTCATTTCATGCGATGTCAACGCCTGGTGCGTTAGTTCGCCAAGGCCCCGAAAACTCTGCGTAGGGCATCTTGATGAGAGGGTTTGCGTCGCAGTCACTTGTTGTGTCGTCAACGGTTCGCCGTTACGTAATCGGATGGCTCGTCGATTGTCAACTCACTATTACGAGCTATGTTCGGGACTTATAGGTAATTTTAGCGTCTGAAGGTAGTCTCCAGCAGAGTTACCATCCTATTTTGGGTCTTTTGTATTGCGATTGACACAGATTACAATAAAAGGAGAAATAAGAAAAATTTATTTTTTAACTGGGTTTTTTGCTGCGTGCCGATAGAGCGTCGATCTTGTATTCCTTTGATGGTCTGACTAAGACGACGGGTTTCTTGCTGTTAATCTCTTATTTGGTTGTTTGGAAGATAGCTCAGTCTTCTCTTAGAACCGAATAGAAAGGGCGTGTATGGGGTGTTCAATCTCCTATTGTGTGTGTGTCCCAAATGAACAATCTCCTCCTCCTCTTATAGGCTAAGAGAGAGAGATAATGTCCTTTAATTTTGGGTTAAGTGGTCATTAAAGTAGGAGATAGTGGGGGAGCAGTTATCCCCTTAAAAATAGTTCTTAACCGGCTAATTGACAAAGTTCGGTGATTTGGCGAAGCTCGCTGAAAGTGTTTGGGCGAGGCTCACTTGGCCGTGGGTGGGCCGTTGCTTCTGAATCATGGGTGACGTGGCCCACGTGGGTAGCTGTGGGCAAAGTTCTCTGATGGCGAACTTCGCGTGGCTTGTTTTTATCTCGTTTGGACTGAGCCGAAGTGGGCGATGTTCGCGTACTTGTTTGAGCGAGCTTCACTATAGCCTGTTGTGGGCTTGACTTTGGGCTCATTTAAAGTATTTAGCTAATGGGCGTTTACTTCTTGGTTCCAGGCTGAACATTGGCCAGAATAGGATATATTTTAACCGTCTAACTCACTACACAAACCCAAGCCTTAAAATTCATTAGATGTTGGGCCCTAAGGATTCGAGCTCATTAGGAAACAAGAAATTTTTAAGTGAACTAGTTTAAGTTTATTTGAGTTCGTTGGTTTCTAAGGCAAGATTTATTAGCATAAAAAATTTCAAAAATTTTATTTTTAAATTCTCCTCCATGATCCGACTGGATGGTAGGAATAGGAAGAACTTTTTCTTTTTCAACTCTTCTTAAATGTTTTTAAAAAGCTTTATAGCAATCAATCTTTTTAGCTAAAAAGGTGACCCATGTAAATCTAGAGTAATCATCAACACCACCAAATAATAACTCTTACCTCTTAAACTTTGTGTGGACACAGAAACAAATAAATCTCAGTGAAGCAATTGCAGAGGTTTAGAAGTGCTCACCTAGTTTTTCAAATTATGAGAGGATCTAACAAATTTACCTTTTATGCACGCCTCACATAAACTCTGACTCTTGAATTTAGAGTTAGGCAAACCTTTCTCTAGCTCTTTCTTTGAGAGTTTTTGCAATAATCTCATACTTGCATGTCCAAGCCTCACATTGCCAAAAGCTCATTGTCCTCTCCTCCTACAACTAGGCATTTTACAATGTCGATTTAATATCATTAAAGTTCTGATATAAACATTAGCATGTCTATTTTCAGTAAAAATAACTAAATCTAGTTTTGAGTCAATAATTTTGCACACAATAGAGTGGAAAAGAATAGGCATACCTTTATCACGGAGTTGACTAATGAAGATAAGATTATGTTTCAAACCATCAATGAGTAAAACTTTTAGGAGTATAAAAGAATTATTACCTATATTGCCTACTCCTATAATTTTACTTTTATCGTTGTTTCCACATCTCCACCCTTCTTTTTATTGAGGCTAAGGAATAGTTGGTTCTTTCACGTCATTTGTCACGAGCAGCCTGAATCCAAATACTATGTGTTGCCTTGCTCCTTAGCTCTCTATTATACCTCATTATCAGAATTTTCCTGATCTTAGTCATCTGAGGAGTCGTCCCTGGCCATGAGACAATAATTTCTTGCATCCTCACTTGAGCTGATTTTTGATGTATCATCATCACTCAAGAAATCCCATGATGTTGCCTTGAAGCTTTTGTTCTTTCCTTTATAGTCATTTTTGGTAAGAGAACATTCATTTCTGAAGTAACTGGGTTTCCTGCAACGATGACAAACCGGTTCAGCATCTGAGTTTTCATATTTATTCTTCCTCACCTTAGTGGAGTTTTGGTTCTTTTTATGGCACATTAATTTTTTACCGTCCTTCGACTTTAGGAATGATTTAAATCCTTTGACCACTAGCCCCATTTCACTCTTACCACCATCCTCAGAGTTCGAGCTTGCCTCCTTTCTCAACTTACCCTTCTTAGCTTGTAGTGCCATTGATTTCTTTTTCGAGCTACCTTTAGAATCCTCCTTTCTTTCCTTCATCATACTTCATATGTGAGAAAGTTTCCTACAAGATTTTCAATAGTTAGTTTGGAGAAATTTTATAATTCTTCTTAGCTATTACCTTTGGTTCCCAACCCTAGAAAGACAACGAAGAATTTTCTCACAAGCTCTTTATTTTCATACTTTTCCCCAAAGCCTTTAACTTGTTAACAATATCCATAAATCGGTGAACATATCTAAATGCTCTCTGAGGCCTTCATCGAAGTTTTCATATTTATTCATGAGCATCGTAAGTTTAGCCTCCTTTGCCTATAAGGCCGAAAACTCTGCGTAGGGCATCTTGATGAGAGGGTTTGCGTCGCAGTCACTTGTTGTGTCGTCAACGGTTCGCCGTTACGTAATCGGATGGCTCGTCGATTGTCAACTCACTGTTACGAGCTATGTTCGGGGACTTATAGGTAATTTTTAACGTCTACAGAAGGTAGTCTCCAGCAGAGTTACCATCCTATTTTGGGTCTTTTGTATTGCGATTGACACAGATTACAATAAAAGGAGAAATAAGAAAAATTTATTTTTAAGCGGGTTTTCTTTAGCGTCTTAGATAGGCGTCGATCTTGTATTCCTTTGATGGTCTGACTAAGACGACGGGTTTCTTGCTGTTAATCTCTTATTTGGTTGTTTGGAAGATAGCTCAGTCTTCTCTTAGAACCGAATAGAGAAAGGCCGCGCGTGTATGGGGTGTTCAATCTCCCTATTGTGTGTGTGTCCCAAATGAACAATCTCCTCCTCCTCTTATAGGCTAAGAGAGAGAGAGAGAGAGAGAGATAATGTCCTTTAATTTTGGGTTAAGTGGTCATTAAAGTAGGAGATAGTGGGGGAGCAGTTATCCCCTTAAAAATAGTTCTTAACCGGCTAATTGACAAAGTTCGGTGATTTGGCGAAGCTCGCTGAAAGTGTTTGGGCGAGGCTCACTTGGCCGTGGGTGGGCCGTTGCTTCTGAATCATGGGTGACGTGGCCCACGTGGGTAGCTGTGGGCAAAGTTCTCTGATGGCGAACTTCGCGTGGCTTGTTTTTATCTCGTTTGGACTGAGCCGAAGTGGGCGATGTTCGCGTACTTGTTTGAGCGAGCTTCACTATAGCCTGTTGTGGGCTTGACTTTGGGCTCATTTAAAGTATTTAGCTAATGGGCGTTTACTTCTTGGTTCCAGGCTGAACATTGGCCAGAATAGGATATATTTTAACCGTCTAACTCACTACACAAACCCAAGCCTTAAAATTCATTAGATGTTGGGCCCTAAGGATTCGAGCTCATTAGGAAACAAGAAATTTTAAGTGAACTAGTTTAAGTTTATTTGAGTTAGTTGGTTTCTAAGGCAAGATTTATTAGCATAAAAATTTCAAAATTTTATTTTTAAATTCTCCTCCATGATCCGACTGGATGGTAGGAATAGGAAGAACTTTTTCTTTTTCAACTCTTCTTAAATGTTTTTAAAAAGCTTTATAGCAATCAATCTTTTTAGCTAAAAAGGTGACCCATGTAAATCTAGAGTAATCATCAACACCACCAAATAATAACTCTTACCTCTTAAACTTTGTGTGGACACAGAAACAAATAAATCTCAGTGAAGCAATTGCAGAGGTTTAGAAGTGCTCACCTAGTTTTTCAAATTATGAGAGGATCTAACAAATTTACCTTTTATGCACGCCTCACATAAACTCTGACTCTTGAATTTAGAGTTAGGCAAACCTTTCTCTAGCTCTTTCTTTGAGAGTTTTTGCAATAATCTCATACTTGCATGTCCAAGCCTCCTGTGCCAAAAGCTCGCTGTCCTCTCCTCCTACAACTAGGCATTTTACAATGTCAGATTTAATATCATTAAAGTTTACAGTATAAACATTAGCATGTCTATTTTCAGTAAAAATAACTAAATCTAGTTTTGAGTCAATAATTTTGCACACAATAGAGTGGAAAAGAATAGGCATACCTTTATCACGGAGTTGACTAATGAAGATAAGATTATGTTTCAAACCATCAATGAGTAAAACTTTTAGGAGTATAAAAGAATTATTACCTATATTGCCTACTCCTATAATTTTACTTTTATCGTTGTTTCCACATCTCCACCCTTCTTTTTATTGAGGCTAAGGAATAGTTGGTTCTTTCACGTCATTTGTCACGAGCAGCCTGAATCCAAATACTATGTGTTGCCTTGCTCCTTAGCTCTCTATTATACCTCATTATCAGAATTTTCCTGATCTTAGTCATCTGAGGAGTCGCCCCCGCCATGAGACAATAATTTCTTGCATCCTCACTTGAGCTGATTTTTGATGTATCATCATCACTCAAGAAATCCCATGATGTTGCCTTGAAGCTTTTGTTCTTTCCTTTATAGTCATTTTTGGTAAGAGAACATTCATTTAAAATGGCGGGTTTCTGCTTGATGACAAACCGGTTCAGCATCTGAGTTTTCATATTTATTCTTCCTCACCTTAGTGGAGTTTTGGTTCTTTTTATGGCACATTAATTTTTTACCGTCCTTCGACTTTAGGAATGATTTAAATCCTTTGACCACTAGCCCCATTTCACTCTTACCACCATCCTCAGAGTTCGAGCTTGCCTCCTTTCTCAACTTACCCTTCTTAGCTTGTAGTGCCATTGATTTCTTTTTCGAGCTACCTTTAGAATCCTCCTTTCTTTCCTTCAGTCATACTTCATATGTGAGAAAGTTTCCTACAAGATTTTCAATAGTTAGTTTGGAGAAATTTTATAATTCTTCTTAGCTATTACCTTTGGTTCCCAACCCCTAGAAAGACAACGAAGAATTTTCTCACAAGCTCTTTATTTTCATACTTTTTCCCCAAAGCCTTTAACTTGTTAACAATATCCATAAATCGGGTGAACATATCTAAATGCTCTCTGAGGCCTTCATCTGAAGTTTTCATATTTATTCATGAGCATCGTAAGTTTCGCCTCCTTTGCCTATAGAGTTCCATCATGTGTAACTTCTAAAATTTTTCATGTGTCCTGCCTAGTTGAACAATTTGATACATGATTAAATTTTTCGGCAGTTAAAGAACAGTAAAGAGCATTCATAGCTTTTGCATTCAGAGAATAAAGTTTTTTGTCAGCAAGAGTCCACTTATCTCTAGGTGTGATTGAGGTGGTCTTACTAATAGTAGTGGGTTCATTATAGCCAATCTCAACAATACTCCAAATATCAAAATCAATAGGCAATAAAAAGAATTTCATGTGCGTTTTTCAATAAGTGTAGTTTGGCCCATCGAAAAGCAGAGGTAGGTTGACTACATGTCACTCAGGGAAAGCTGTTGCGACGGTCAGACTAGACATCTCTATCTTAGATTGTGAAGTCTAAAAATGGGTAACTAGGCTCTGATACCACTTGTCCAATCTGAGATACAAGCTTGGGGGTGAATAGGATGGCCTGCCATTTTTTGCATAATCACAAAATATGCAGTGGAATAAAAATGAATAATAACGATAAACGATAATAAGCAATAGAATTAACTTAAATTCAACCAAACAAGAGGAACATGAGATTTTATAGTGGTTCGAATAAATAATCCTACATCCACTCTTCCTTCTCACGACAGGGCATCCTCACTCTGAAAGAGTTCACCTAAATTACAGATCTGATTCAGTAGGCTTATAAGACTGCACCCTGGTATCTACCCGAAACTAGTCGTTTAACTTAACTTTCATAATGAGTAACTCCCACCCTAGCTCTCTATTATACCTCATTATCAATTTTCATCTTAGTCATCCGAGGAGTCGCCCCGCCATGAGACAATAATGCATCCTCACTTGAGCTTTATTTTGTATCATCATCACTCAAGAAATCCCATGATGTTGCCTTGAAGCTTTTGTTCTTTCCTTTATAGTCATTTTTGGTAAGAGAACATTCATTTCTGAAGTAACTGGGTTTCCTGCAACGATGACAAACCGGTTCAGCATCTGAGTTTTCATATTTATTCTTCCTCACCTTAGTGGAGTTTTGGTTCTTTTATGGCACATTAATTTTTACCGTCCTTGACTTTAGGAATGATTTAAATCCTTTGACCACTAGCCCCATTTCACTCTTACCACCATCCTCAGAGTTCGAGCTTGCCTCCTTTCTCAACTTACCCTTCTTAGCTTGTAGTGCCATTGATTTCTTTTTCGAGCTACCTTTAGAATCCTCCTTTCTTTCCTTCACCATACTTCATATGTGAGAAAGTTTCCTACAAGATTTTCAATAGTTAGTTTGAGAAATTTTATAATTCTTCTTAGCTATTACCTTTGGTTCCCAACCCTAGAAAGACAACGAAGAATTTTCTCACAAGCTCTTTATTTTCATACTTTTTCCCCAAAGCCTTTAACTTGTTAACAATATCCATAAATCGGGTGAACATATCTAAATGCTCTCTGAGGCCTTCATCTGAAGTTTTCATATTTATTCATGAGCATCGTAAGTTTCGCCTCCTTTGCCTATAGAGTTCCATCATGTGTAACTTCTAAAATTTTTCATGTGTCCTGCCTAGTTGAACAATTTGATACATGATTAAATTTTTCGGCAGTTAAAGAACAGTAAAGAGCATTCATAGCTTTTGCATTCAGAGAATAAAGTTTTTTGTCAGCAAGAGTCCACTTATCTCTAGGTGTGATTGAGGTGGTCTTACTAATAGTAGTGGGTTCATTATAGCCAATCTCAACAATACTCCAAATATCAAAATCAATAGGCAATAAAAAGAATTTCATGTGCGTTTTTCAATAAGTGTAGTTTGGCCCATCGAAAAGCAGAGGTAGGTTGACTACATGTCACTCGTGGAAAGTCTATGATCTCGACTAGACATCTCTATCTTAGATTGTGAAGTCTAAAAATGGGTAACTAGGCTCTGATACCACTTGTCCAATCTGAGATACAAGCTTGGGGGTGAATAGGATGGCCTGCCATTTTTTGCATAATCACAAAATATGCAGTGGAATAAAAATGAATAATAACGATAAACGATAATAAGCAATAGAATTAACTTAAATTCAACCAAACAAGAGGAACATGAGATTTTATAGTGGTTCGAATAAATAATCCTACATCCACTCTTCCTTCTCACGACAGGGCATCCTCACTCTGAAAGAGTTCACCTAAATTACAGATCTGATTCAGTAGGCTTATAAGACTGCACCCTGGTATCTACCCGAAACTAGTCGTTTAACTTAACTTTCATAATGAGTAACTCCCAGCCCTAGCTAGTCCCAACCCTCAATTGAACTGACTTGAGTGCACCGTAGAAGAAGTTCAATGAAAGACAAAAATAAATGACAATTAAGTTGAAATTCAAAAATGATCTTACAGCCATTTTAGTTAACAAATCATCCTTTGAAAGATCTAAGCGAAGCTTGATGAAGAACGGAGATAAAGAACTCCACGAGCGGCTCTCCTCATTGTGAAATGATCGGATTATGTGTACGACAAGTGAGCGTTTGACGAGGCTCCGGGGGATCGAAAAGCTCTCCTTGATCACCAAAAACCAAACCCTAGATCTTCTCTATCTTTCTCTCTCTTTTTCTCTATAAATTTGGTCAGGAAAGAATACCCCAAAATGCGTGAGAGGATGGATATTTCATGTGCAATGAATGACTGAATTAAAACACCCAAAATCGCATCAACCAAATTCAATGTCGATGGTGACTCTCGATCATCGATTGAGCGACCGTCGATGGTTGAGTGACGCCATCGATGATCTAGACATTTCTGGACTTTTGCACCATCTATGACACACACGAACCATCGATGGTCTCCATGTCACCATCGATGGTTGATGCGCACTGTCAATGGTTAGAGTGCTGGAATCAATTTTTGAGTTGATTTTCGCTTTGTTTCGCCTTGTTCATTTTCTATGCTTATATATACCTAAACTAGATCATCTCAAAGATAGATCAGTATTAAATGAATGTTTGTTAGTACTTAAATAAGAGATATTGTATGGACAACTTCCTAACAGGGGACACCCTCGTAGTTGAGAAAGGTTTTTCAAAACCAATCCTATACTATAATAATTTATGATATTGTTTTGGAAATTACACCCATAAAAATAGCTAGCAAAATCGGGCGAAGAATTCCATTCTTTAGTGGGGCCCGTAGTCAGTGAAACAGAGAGGGTACAAATGTCATTTCATAAAATCTTCATCCTTAAAATCCCCAATCAGCCCTAGATTTGCATCTCTACATAGCCATGTTTGATCAATTGCTAAAGAACCTCGGTCCATTCTCTCTTCAATAGTGAGTCTAAATCCCTCCATTTATTAGTTATTCCTATGTTTTATTGAGAATTATTGATAGTATTTCATTTGATTTTGCCGCGTAAGCATTAGATTCTCTGAGTACTTTAGTCTTCCTAGGTTTAACTTTTTTGGGTTTTGTGTGATGGATCTAGAATTTTGATAGCCATCTTAGTGATTTTTTCATTATTAGTTTTGCTATCAGAGATGAAATATTGGTAGATAGTGATTGAATTCTTAGAAAGAGAGGATGATGTTGAATTCATGAAGGATTTGGATCTGCAATATGTTTGGGTCTCGATAGTTTGTTTATTTGGGGAGACTGGTAAAATTATGGCTTTTATAATGATAGATCCTGTGATGTGGCGCAACTTAGCCATTGTTAAGATTCTAGATGATTTTTTTACTTGGTTTGAAGAGAAAAATCACGTCATTGATAGATGAAGTCTAATGTATAGATAGTGAAGAGGAAAAATATTATTATCAATGAAAAGGGAAGAAGATTCTGAAAATAAGGTGAGATCATCATATTTAAGGGCTCTTACAAAAATTATAATGTTAATGAAAATGATAATGTTAGAGTGCCAGATTATTACCCTTGACTCTAATAATAAGTTCGATGTCTTGGTGTAGTGGAACGAGACTTTTGACATGGTAATGAAATTATATCAAATTTTCAGAAGTTACGTTGTGTAGGATTTATCTTTAGTTTGAATAGAAAATCGTCATAAAATATTTACCATCAGTACATATTAAGTGTCTCCAAATAGGCTATTTTTTGAGCGAATGTGAATTGGGAAATTTGACAATATCGAATTTTTTCCCTCAAAATCCTCATTCACTTTTCAAATATAGATTGTTTGGTGTGCAAACGGATCAGATATATCAATTTATCATATATTGTTTGTCAACTAGTCATCTCTACACATACGGATATAAATTTTTTAGTAAGAGAAACTTATATCCATATCTCGCAAATAGTCAAAAGCGAGATACATATTGGATATAACTGAATGTATATTAATATGGTTCCGATATAAAGAGAAAACAAACAATTCAGATATAGAGCATATAGGATTGACATGTTCTCTGCAAGAACAAAATGAAGATGATGAAACCATAGACGGGGCCTTAGTACTAGCAGCTTTCTCGAGAAAACTATCCCCAATTCATATCAAATTTTCACATAAGTACCTTGTTCAAGACTTGCCTACAGATTGAAATTGGAACCACCTCATTCAAGATTTACCTTCAATGCACATGAAAGCGTCTCCAAACGAAAGGATTTTCAACTCGATTGCCTTCTAGTGACCAAAAATCAAGATTTTCATCACGGGATTCTCACATGTTTGTAGAATTAATTCAATATTGTTTCATTCTAGATAATAATGAAACTCTTTACTCATACAAAGCTTATAAGAAAATTACGGTAGAACTAGAAACAGTTAGATCGATAAAATAGCTTATTTACCTTGAGTACATGTGAAAGTGTCTCCAAATTAAATGGTTTTCAACTTAATTACTGAAATTCCAAGATTTCTAAAAGAATTTCTCTCAAAACCAAGTAATAAAAAGGAAAGGTTATTAACAAATATCAAGTGATTGATATTATTACAAATTCAAGAAACTAAAAAATTACTTTTGATTTAACATCTAACTCACTATCTACTCCAACATAAATTATAATAGCCCTTTCATGTAATTAAAAGTAACTAAGAAGAAGAACAACACCGTAAAGAAAAAAGGGGGAACCTAAGAAAAGATCGGGGAAAAATAAAAAAAAAATCGCATCGGTGAAAGTTCTTGGGAGTTAGTTCGGCAATAGCGATCTATGAGAGCGATACTGATGGCGTTCTCAAAATTTCAACGAGAGAGAGAGAGAGAGAGAGAGAGAGAGAGAGAAGATGGCTCAAGAAGAGAGAGAGACAGAGGGAAGACGGCTCGAGAAAAAACACCCTAAATTCTTTACAGGGGAGGGTTTATTTTTGGGTACATGGGTGTGGGTTATTGGGTTAGAAACCCATTTATTCATACTATCCACTCCAATTTAAATGGGAAAATATGACCGCCAACTAAATCATATGTTAGAAACAATACACTTTAATCAATAATAGGTAATCTACATGTCATGCAAACTTGAAACCCCAAGTGAGAGAGCTCTGATGAGATGATCTTCATGGTTGAAAATTGTATAAAAAAATATTTAACATTTTAATAAAAAGAGTCTACAAGTGGTTGCCAGTCTTGTCTAGATAAAGAACCTCGTTTAAGGGGAAGATCAAGGTACTTGAAAGGTGTAGAGGTCAAAGAACAATTAAGGAGTTTAGTAAGGCGTTAGCCTCTAGTATTATATTTACCCAGGTAAAACAAATTTTTTTATCATAATTTATACCCAGACTAGATATGTCTTCAAAGATATAGAAAATAGACTCGAGGATAGAGATATGATGAGATTGAACTCTACAGAAGACTAAGGTGTCATCTGTCAAGTGGAGGGATCTAATTTTATCGAGGTCTTCTTTGAGATGAAGTTCAGAGAGATCCCCTAAAGCCACACTATTGACTATCATCTTATTGAGGACATTTTCCACTAAGATGAATAATATTAGTGAGAGAGGGTCATCTTGCTTAAGTGCAAGAATAAGGTTTTGGAAGGGATACTATTCACCAGAATTGAAGATTTAGAGGATGAGAGAATGTGTTCAATCCAATGACACCATCTATTACTAAAACATCTAGCTTTCAGTAGTGAAAGAATGAAACTTCGGCTGACACAGTCAAAAGCTTTCATGAAGTCCACCTTGATTGTAAAGCCTAAAAACCCTACTCCCCCACCCTAACCCCCTAGCTCTCATTTTTCTCCCTAGCTCCCCAAATTTCCCCCCCTAACTCCTAATTTTTCTTCCCCCCAAACTTGACTTTTCTTCCCCCTCCCCCACAACCCAATATAAACCCCCCCTCTTACTCTCTCGTTCCTCACACCAACAAGAGAAAAAAAAATATAAGGGAGAGAGAGAGAGAGAGAGAGAGAGAGAGAGAGAGAGAGAGAGAGAGAGAGAGAGAGAGAGGAGGAATTTCTTGGGATTGGGATCGGAAGATTTTCTCCGAAAAATTCGACAAGCATTTTTGTTGTTAAATCTTTTATTTTGTATCTTTATACATGCATATTATTTTCAGTATTTATTTTGTACCAATGTGTAAGAAATTCTTAGTTAAATTTTATATGTGTAAGCTTGCCGTTATAATGTGGTTTGTCCCAATAACCTGTCACGCCCCGGTAACAATGGGGAATGTGACTCGACCGGCAATGTAGCCATTCGGCCACATTCACGCCTCTGAATCATCCTGTATATAGATATATAGCCAAACTATACCACAGAGCATGTCGCTAGGAGAACAAAAGGAACATATATAGATACAGAAATCTGTGAAAAGACAGAGTTTAAGTACAAGTCCATAACTACGAAAAGTACATATTAGTCTAAAAACTACCTAATGAAATAGAAATTGAAGAGCTGATGGGAATAAAGGTGATCACTGTTGCTGAGTCTGATCCTCAAAGTACTCCTGATCTTGGAAAGGAAGAACAATTCCCGAGTCTGGGGTATGCAAATCTCAGGGGAGTCAAAAAACTCCCAGCAAGCATGTAAAATGAAGGAATGATAGATATAAATAAAATCTCAATTATAACTGAAATACTAAGCAAAATAAAGTCTACATTATTACTATTTTTAGATGTTATTTGAATTGAAGAAAAATATTTCATGTATATAAAATAGTTTCCCGTAAACCGTCCCGAGAACACGGCTACATATCAAGTATTGGCCCTTGGCCTTCAGTATATCAATCATGCGCATTAACCTGTTTATATACATTTGATATTATTCATTCAATCCCCCTTTTTATTAAACCCCATTTCTGATTAATATTAAGGGACTGTACATGAAATGTTATGCACTACCCACCGAATTACCGTGGACGGCTTCTGTAAAACTATGAAAGATAACCGTGAACCAAAAACATGTCAAACCAAGTAGTGCATCGTCTATTCGATGCTATATTAATAATAGCCAAGGAAAATCCTCATATCGGGTATTCGATATCAAGGTCATAGCCATGCTATAAACCACGCTTATGAATCATATTTTTAACAGAAGTCATCTTCATATACAGTCCATCCTAACTAGCGTCACTAGGTGAATCAATGCAGTATATTTACTCCATTTGAAAATAACTAAATTACATAGTATAAATAGCAGGGGTTTTAATGAAACGACTTCAAACAGTTGTTGACAAGATGAACTTGAATTGTGCTCGGTTAGGTTCAAGACTAGTTTAGACTGGTCTGGTCCGAACTGGGTTCTAGTCTAGTCCGAACTGGGTTCGGGTCGGGTTTAGACTAGTCTGGTCTGGTTGTTAAAAATTTCTTTAGTGACACGATTAAATTTTACTCTACGCTAGCCGTAAGGAGAGTACTAGAGGTTGGTCCAAGACCGATTAAGTACCTCGTTCCTTCACGAATGTAGTGCAACCTCTAAAACCTTGCCTTAGACACCAACGGATTCGAGTAAACTTAAACCGGTTCACTGAAAAACTATTTTACGTGAACAGTAACCATATTTATGAATAGTATTGTATGGATAAATAGTATCGTATGTGAATAGTGCCCAGTGCCTTTATAGGGTAAATGATAATCTAGCTTATTTTCTGATGTGAAGGATCCACCTTTTGTGGCAGCCACAGAGCATACGATAAGCAAATACACCACCCTAATCCAGGCTCTAATACGAATTTAGCTAAGGAAATTTTAAATACTTGCATAACGGTATAAAAATAAATACTGAAAATAATATGCCTGTATAAAGATACGAAATAAAAGATTTAGCAAGAAAAATGCTTGCCGAATTTTTTCGAGAAAATCCTCTGATCCCAATCCCAAGAAATTCCTCCTCTCCCTATTTCTTTTTCTGTCTCTCTCTCTCTCCCGCTCTCTCTCTCTCTCTCTACCTGCCTCTTTCTTTTCTTATATTTTTTTTCTCTTGTTGGTGTGAGGAACGAGAGAGTAAGAGGGGGGGTTTATATAGGGTTGTGGAGAGGGGGGAGGGGGAAGAAAAGTCAAGTTTGGGGGAAGAAAAATTAGGAGTTAGGGGGAATTTGGGAGCTAGGGAGAAAAATGAGAGCTAGGGGGTTAGGGTGGGGAGTAGGGTTTTTAGACTTTACATATGACCCACCAAAAAAAAAAATTTGTCCTCGAAATTTAATCCAAGTATGAGAAAATCTAGATGTACATATTAGTCTAAAACTACCTAATGAAATAGAAATTGAAGAGCTGATGGGAATAAAGGTGATCATCTGTGAAGTCCGATCCTCAAAGTACTCTGATCTTGGAAAGGAAGAACAATTCCGATGCAGGGTATGCAAATCTCGGGGAGTCAAAAACTCCGACAAGCATGTAAAATGAAGGAATGATAGATATAAATAAAATCTCAATTATAACTGAAATACTAAGCAAAATAAAGTCTACATTATTACTATTTTTAGATGTTATTTGAATTGAAGAAAAATATTTCATGTATATAAAATAGTTTCAGAAACCGCCCCAGAACACCTACATATCAAGTATTGGCCCTTGGCCTTCAAGATATCAATCATGCGCATTAACCCGCTTATATACATTTGATATTATTCATTCAATCCCCTTTTATTAAACCCCATTTGATTAATATTAAGGGACTGACATGAAATGTTATGCACTACCCAATCAATTACCGTGGACGGCCAGAAACTATGAAAGATAACCGCGGAACCAAAACATGTCAAACCAAGTAGTGCATCGTCTATTGATGCTATATTAATAATAGCCAAGGAAAATCCTCATATCGGTATTCGATATCAAGGTCATAGCCATGCTATAAACCAGCTTATGAATCATATTTTAATGTAAGTCATCTTCATATCTGATCCATCTAACTAAGCGTCACTAGGTGAATCAATGCAAGATATTTACTCCATTTGAAAATAACTAAATTACATAGTATAAATAGCAGGGGTTTTAATGAAACGACTTCAAACAGTTGTTGACAAGATGAACTTGAATTGTGCTCGGTTAGGTTCAAGACTAGTTTAGACTGGTCTGGTCCGAACTGGGTTCTAGTCTAGTCCGAACTGGGTTCGGGTCTGGTTTAGACTAGTCTGGTCTGGTTGTTAAAAATTTCTTTAGTGACACGATTAAATTTTACTCGGTCAGTTAGCCAGGTAAGGAGAGTACTAGAGGTTGGTCCAAGACCGATAATACCTCGCTCCTTACTTCGAGTACCGTAGCAACCTCTAAAACCTTGCCTTAGACACCAACGGATTCGAGTAACTTAAACCGTTCACTGAAAAACTATTTTACGTGAACAGTAACCATATTTATGAATAGTATTGTATGGATAAATAGTATCGTATGTGAATAGTGCCCAGTGCCTTTATAGGGTAAATGATAATCTAGCTTATTTTCTGATGTGAAGGATCCACCTTTTGTGGCAGCCACAGAGCATACGATAAGCAAATACACCACCCTAATCCGGGCTCTAATACTTAATTTAGCTAAGGAAATTTTAAATACTTGCATAGCGGTATAAAATAAATCTTGAAAATAATATGCCTCAGATAAAGATACTAAATAAAAGATTTAGCAAGAAAAATGCTTGCCAATTTTTTCGAGAAAATCCTCGATCCCAATCCCAGAAATTCCTCCTCTCCTATTTCTTTTCTCTCTCTCTCTCTCTCTCTCTCTCTCTCTCTCTCTCTCTCTCTCTCTCTCTCTCTCTCTCTCTCTCTCTCTCTCTCTCTCTCTCTCTCTCTCTCTCTCTCTCTCTCTCTCTCTCTCTCTCTCTCTCTCTCTCTCTCTCTCTCTCTCTCTCTCTCTCTCTCTCTCTCTCTCTCTCTCTCTCTCTCTCTCTCTCTCTCTCTCTCTCTCTCTCTCTCTCTCTCTCTCTCTCTCTCTCTCTCTCTCTCTCTCTCTCTCTCTCTCTCTCTCTCTCTCTCTCTCTCTCTCTCTCTCTCTCTCTCTCTCTCTCTCTCTCTCTCTCTCTCTCTCTCTCTCTCTCTCTCTCTCTCTCTCTCTCTCTCTCTCTCTCTCTCTCTCTCTCTCTCTCTCTCTCTCTCTCTCTCTCTCTCTCTCTCTCTCTCTCTCTCTCTCTCTCTCTCTCTCTCTCTCTCTCTCTCTCTCTCTCTCTCTCTCTCTCTCTCTCTCTCTCTCTCTCTCTCTCTCTCTCTCTCTCTCTCTCTCTCTCTCTCTCTCTCTCTCTCTCTCTCTCTCTCTCTCTCTCTCTCTCTCTCTCTCTCTCTCTCTCTCTCTCTCTCTCTCTCTCTCTCTCTCTCTCTCTCTCTCTCTCTCTCTCTCTCTCTCTCTCTCTCTCTCTCTCTCTCTCTCTCTCTCTCTCTCTCTCTCTCTCTCTCTCTCTCTCTCTCTCTCTCTCTCTCTCTCTCTCTCTCTCTCTCTCTCTCTCTCTCTCTCTCTCTCTCTCTCTCTCTCTCTCTCTCTCTCTCTCTCTCTCTCTCTCTCTCTCTCTCTCTCTCTCTCTCTCTCTCTCTCTCTCTCTCTCTCTCTCTCTCTCTCTCTCTCTCTCTCTCTCTCTCTCTCTCTCTCTCTCTCTCTCTCTCTCTCTCTCTCTCTCTCTCTCTCTCTCTCTCTCTCTCTCTCTCTCTCTCTCTCTCTCTCTCTCTCTCTCTCTCTCTCTCTCTCTCTCTCTCTCTCTCTCTCTCTCTCTCTCTCTCTCTCTCTCTCTCTCTCTCTCTCTCTCTCTCTCTCTCTCTCTCTCTCTCTCTCTCTCTCTCTCTCTCTCTCTCTCTCTCTCTCTCTCTCTCTCTCTCTCTCTCTCTCTCTCTCTCTCTCTCTCTCTCTCTCTCTCTCTCTCTCTCTCTCTCTCTCTCTCTCTCTCTCTCTCTCTCTCTCTCTCTCTCTCTCTCTCTCTCTCTCTCTCTCTCTCTCTCTCTCTCTCTCTCTCTCTCTCTCTCTCTCTCTCTCTCTCTCTCTCTCTCTCTCTCTCTCTCTCTCTCTCTCTCTCTCTCTCTCTCTCTCTCTCTCTCTCTCTCTCTCTCTCTCTCTCTCTCTCTCTCTCTCTCTCTCTCTCTCTCTCTCTCTCTCTCTCTCTCTCTCTCTCTCTCTCTCTCTCTCTCTCTCTCTCTCTCTCTCTCTCTCTCTCTCTCTCTCTCTCTCTCTCTCTCTCTCTCTCTCTCTCTCTCTCTCTCTCTCTCTCTCTCTCTCTCTCTCTCTCTCTCTCTCTCTCTCTCTCTCTCTCTCTCTCTCTCTCTCTCTCTCTCTCTCTCTCTCTCTCTCTCTCTCTCTCTCTCTCTCTCTCTCTCTCTCTCTCTCTCTCTCTCTCTCTCTCTCTCTCTCTCTCTCTCTCTCTCTCTCTCTCTCTCTCTCTCTCTCTCTCTGCCACTTCTCCTACTCTCTCCAATATCTCGAATGGACCGATGAAGCGGGGACTAAGCTTCCCACGGTTGCCAAACGGATAACTCCCTCGATTGGGGATATCTTTAAGAAGATATGCTCTCCAACCCAACCAGAGGTTTCTTAGCATCCGCCTAGTCAGCCATCCCGAAATGACTTAATATCCCAGATCATTTTATCTTCTCTCTTGTTTGCACTATCATCTCTCGCCCAAGCCGACGCCGCCTCCTAAGTCACTCCAGCGGTGGGAGATCTACATTTCCTCCCATATAAAGCCTCGTAGTTTATCCGATGTCGGCCTCGTAATCTGTATTATAAGAGAACTCCACCCAGCAAGTGGTCTTCCCAAGAGCCCTTAAAATCTAGCATGCATGCCCGCAACATGTCCTCCGTAATCAGATAGTCCTCTCTCGATTGTCCATCTATCCGAGGGTGATACTGCGGTCAGAACTAAGTCGAGTCCCAAGGCATTGTCAGAACTTCTCCAAAAGTGTGATAAAAATCGTAGGTCTCGACGGACACAATGCTAACCGGTACTCCATGCAAGCGTACTATCTCCCTCATGTAGAACTCGCTAGACTTTCAGTCATTTGTCCAACTCGAAATGGTATGAAGCGAGCTGACTTGGTGAGTCGGTCTACTACTACCCATACCACATTATTTACCTTCTGGCTCCTCGGCAAAGTGGTGACAAAGTCCATTGTAATATGTTCCCACTTCCATTGGGGAATAGGAAGTGGCTGCAATAACCCGGCGGTTCTTTGAAGCTTAGCCTTCACCTGCTGACACGCTAGACATTTTGACACAAATCGGGCTATGTCCAACTTCATTCCTGGCCACCAGTAATGCTCTCTTAAGTCCCGGTACATCTTTATGCCTCCTAGATGAATAGAAAACACTGAACTATGTGCCTCCTCCAGTAACTCTCTCCTTATATCGCCCTTAGGCACAACACAGTTGTAGGCATAAAAAATTGCTTGTCAATACCCGAGCAAGACTCGTAACGGTGGGTTGACAACCGACGATCCATTCGACAAACCGACGCCGCATAACGCGTAAAGCGAGCTGATGAACTCATGAAGTGGGTCGCAAGCGCATTTAATCAACGAGGTTGCGTGTTATGGAATGAATCCAACAAGCAAAGCTTCAACGAGATCGATCGGATTCAAACGCACGAGATCGGATTTGAACATCGAATCGATCGCCACTTAAACCGCTGACGGATGAAACCAATCAAGTGAACCAGCGGACTCATAGCGACAATGACAAGATCGAACGAACGCCGCGAAAAGTCCGAGAAACCAAACCAAACCGAAGAGCCAAGCGGCTGCTCGTCAAACCCCGACATCGCTTGCGTCCCGCCAATGGCTCGACACCATTGTGTCCGCCGACACCAAATGGTGTCCGCCGACACCAAATGGTGTCCGCCGGACACCAAATGGTGTCCGCCGGACACCAAATGGTGTCCGCCGGACACCAAATGGTGTCCGCCGCCAACAAACCCTCTCCCTCTTGTTTTCCTATAAATAGTGGGGTGCCTGGCCAGGGTCGGATTTTTGGAGATTGGATTTTCTCGATATTCTTGAGAGAGCCCTCGCAGATCCACGAGCCGCCGACGCACGCCCCGAAAGCACCGGCGAAAGCACGCATGCATCTACAAACCGCGAGGTGTTTAACTCGGTCGGCTGCATCAGCCACTGGATTTCTCCTAGTAGATCTCACCCGCCCCGCGATCCTCTCCTTCGTGAGTCACGATCCCGGCGATCCTCTCCTTCGTGAGTGTGATCCTCAAGTGCCGCTTCCTTCGCGGAACGAGCCCCTTCACCCAGAAGTTCCGTAACCCGGTTTCCACTGATCGAATTGCGCCGTGTCCACTGGACAATAAAAAGTCCCCGCACAGCAAAGAACCCACGCAAGCGAGGATCCCGTAAAATAGAGATCCTCGTGTTTGTTCACAAAAGGAAGAAGTTGTAATTTTTGTTTTCATTGTACGCCTGAAATAAAAGGCATTTCTTTTGTTTTGAATTTTGTTGTAGGCCAACGGCCGTAAACAAGTTCAAACGAGCAATGAATAACAAGTCTACTTTACCGCAACAAGCCGGGCGACCATGGGAGCCAACGGCTTCAACAAAGAAGGCGTTGTCGCAACCGCGATTCAGATCCTGCCATTGAGGAGGTCGAAGTTCGAAGTTCGACTAAAAGAAGTACGAGGAGTACCTCTTCCTCGCCCGCATCCACCCCCGCAAGTCTAAGATGGTCTCCGCCGCAAGGAAGACCCAATCGGCCCGGATGCGAGGAGGCGAAAATCCACCACCACCGCCGCCGAACTACAGCGACGGTGGTTCTCCGCCCTAACAACGCCAAATCTTCGTAACCCCTATCTCTCTAGGGTCGATTCCGCCAATGGCGTTGTGACTCTCTCCAAGAGAGCCCGCCGAGGCGACGCCAACGCCGGCAAAACAAGCCGCCAGAAAAGAATCAATGGATGGGGTTCGCTATGAAGCGGATCTAAGATCCGTGTTAGCCTGAGGTTGAAGTTCGAGATTGTAGCCGACTCCTACAGCCGGCGACAAATGAATGGGTCCAAGTCAAACGGAACCGCTCTACGCTTCGTGAGCGATCCGAAGCGCCAAGACTCGCTAGCAAGCACGGCTTTGGTGCAACAAGCCCGCAAGTTGAAGAAGGAGGCGCCAAGAAGTCGCCAACAAATCGGTTAGTTTGAAATCCAAGTCCGCCGGCTTCAACTCCGGTTTAACCCAAAGATCCAAGCATAGCTCGCCAAGAAGCCAATTCCCCGCGGCTCAAATCGAAATTGTGAGCACCTCAACAAAGGTGGTGTTGGCGCCAAAGTTACCTCCGGCTCAGACTTGAATTCTACGGTTAACTCGTCGCGACTCCAGGCTTACCATCAAGGATCGCCTGGTCCGCTTAAAGGAATCGCTGGTCACTCCTAATACAGGGGTAGCACCCACAAAGACAAGAAGATTCCTACGCTTTGCATACCGATTAAAAATCGGTCCGAGAGTCCCCAAACTTCATGCTCACATAAGCGGAAGTCAAAGGCGAGTTACTTTCGGTAGTTTTGACCATTCTCGAAGGAGACGCCGCCCGATGACGACGACGCTATACCCGAGATCACACCAACCTACGCAGATTGCTCTGCACACACACCAACGAAGCTGTACTACCGCAGGAAGGTAACGAAAATCTCAAGGGATTCCCTAAATTGACGCAGCCATGCTTGTGCTCCAAGCTCATCAAGACGGTACTCTCGAGTGTAATTGTTGTCGAGGAACCTTAAAGAGTCTCGGCTTTCGAGACTTAGCACCAACACGCCAAAACCTAGGTCAAGGAGATTCCGCGGTGAAGGATGGCGCCCCGAGAAAATGAATTGCCGAGGTCACTAATAATATGATCGGCAAAGAACCATCGTCAAAGGCTATTCCCACAGATCACAACGGTTAACTCGCTTAAGGTCCCGACTATTCGACGGTCCACCACGATAAGCTCTTGAGAGGGCTACCTTCGAGGATGAAGTATCGTGACCGGATCGGCAATGGCATCCGACAATCGACTTCTAGTGATGGACACTAAAAGCTTTATGATCGCATGCATCGTGGCCAAGATGTCGGATGAAGCGCTGAATAAGCAACGGAAAACTTCAAACTAGAGATGGAGTTGGACATGCACGATGAGAGAAATGCATGACCAATGATCCAAGCCTTAACAAAGCATCGAGGGGAATCAAGTCAACACATCGGCGTTGATCAAGATGACAATAACGATCGAGGAAGCACCGAAGATGATAACCCTCCTGAACCACGCCGCTCTTTCATGAGAACGAAGATTAAAGACCTCGAAGCAAAATTAACTCGCTGATTTCCTACCAAGAGGTGAAGAAGACGGTATCCCTTGCCCATACCGAGGGTGGGAATCAATCCCATACCCTTCAAAGTTTAACTTAATAAACTTTACACCGTTTGTGGTAAGGGTTCCCCGACGCAACACTTGATTTACTTCAAGTCGCACCTCGGTTATTTCGCAATGAGCCCCCGATGGTTCGGTCATTCGCTGGCACCCTTCGTGGAGTCAGCTTTGATTGGTACCGCCTTAAACAGGGAGCATCAACAGCTGGGACGATATGGAGTCCTTGTTTCTCTCCAACTTCTTTGATGACGATACCGAGGTATCCATTGGAACATTACTCGACGAGAAGCAGAAGAATGGAGAAACGGTGGATACTTTTGTCAAGCGATTCCGTAACAAGGCGATGAACTGCCGAGATCCGATAACAGAGGAGTTCATCCTCCAGACCTGCCATAGTAATTTGTCGATAGACGTGCTCGAAGCAATGGGGACGGCACCATCTGTAACGTGGAAGGACTTGAAAGTTCGTGGAGAGCAAGCTGAAAGGTTCCTTAAAAGGAAGAAAGCAGAAAGAGGCCAAGGCCACCTAACACCTAACAAACGTAATTTTGTGCCACGCTGGCAAAGGTAAAGCGCCAAAGAAAGTCTCAGACGCTTAATCAAACGCTCGAACCGCAACCACAATAAAGAATACAATAGCCACAAAGAATCGCACTCAATGGCGCCAAAGAACTCGTAATCAAAACCTTCGTTCGAGATTCCCCAAGACTTACTCGCTCAAAGATGAGGAAGTCCCGCATTTTCAAGTACCTTCCGAAAATAACAAAATCGGTTGCCCCAATTGTAAACCAAGAGGAGGCAAACAGGTTACAGATCCTGGCATCCGGCCTACCACAGAGCGGTACATCATCCTACAAAGTTCTCGCTACCATCTCGAGATAAGATTCAAGCCTTGATCGATGTTGGAGTCATCACTCCAAAACCTTCTAAAGAGAAGAAGGTGGGGCTAATGCGCCTCTATAAACTTCGATCGCCTTTGATTGGTTTCAACCAACCCCAATTGTGAAGGTAGGAATGAAGATGGTGAATGAAGATCCTCACGCAACGGAGAAGGGCCTCGCATCAGCACACCACGAACGGAGAAATCTTTTGGGTCCACCCCGACTTGCTCGAAGACGACAAGGACTACATCCTACCAAAAAGAAGTCTAAGGAAAAGGCAACTATGCCATGTTGCTTCAAAGAATTCCGAGAAGGATGATGAAGTCTTTGCCACAAGGAGTGAGTTTAATACGCGCTACAATATCCGGAGACCCCGTGATCCAAACGCCAAGACGCCGAATCGGGTGGCCACTTAACTTCCTCACTCGTGAAAGGGCAACAACGCACGACCGCCAAAGAAAAGCACCAAGCAAAGGAGAAACAACCTCGGTCCAGAAGCTCAATTCCCGGCAATCCGATTCAATCGCCTGACAGAGGGATAGACCGGGAACATCGAGCCTCCATACCGCTTTGATGTCATGGCCCGCTTGGCAAACATCCCGCCAGATAACTCTTTACGAAGGTTCGATTATCAAAGGAAACCCGAAGCTCTACAAGAAGCTCTCGACTCGAGGTGTTTCTCACTCGAGATCAAGCCAAGTCCGAAGAATCGCCCAACAATGCAACCTTGCGACTAAACACTTACCTGTATCACCTTTACAAAGGAGGATATGCGGACCAAGAATTCCAAGCACGATAGGCCGCTATACTTCACCGTATATTGGTTCTAGCGAAGTCAACCGGATCCAAGTCGATCCGGTTCCGGCCACAGGAGCATCATGCCCTTGCGCCTCATGTATCATCTTGAATCCTCGCCGCGAAGTCAAGGCCAATCGGCACATGATTTACTTGATTTAACACCGGTGGGTCCGCCCACTTGGTAAAATCCGGACAGTGTCAAATGGGGACTTGACGTCCAAGTCACCGCTATGTTATTGACGCAGACTTCCTATAACTTATTGTTGGTCGACTCGATTCACAATAACGCTATAGTCCCATCCACTCTTCATCGTCTCAAGTATGTAGACACAAATAATGAGGTCAAGACTGGTCGCGACAAACACCGCTTAAGGATGGAGAATTATTTCACCGATTCCTCCTTTACGGTAATGAGTCCTAAATCAATCATCTACCAAGGCAATACGTGAAGAAGCCGATTCGCCGGGCTTGATTATAGCGAGGATTTGTTTTAAATAACATTATACCCCTTGTAATCAATCTTGACGATGAAGAATCGCCGATGAACATTGTAATTGGCAAATTGCCGATAAAGCAATAAATGGCGATTTAGAGTACCCTCTGTCTTTGAATGATGCGATGACAGTTTATATAACAATCGAGTTGCATCTACCAACTTCGGTCATCTTGCTTTATACAAAAGCAATTCGAGACTCCTTTGGGACAACACTCGCCATCCCGCAAAGATCGAGTATTGAAAAGACTTGGTTTACTAAAAGGAGATGCAAAGTAACGCCGAATTGCTTCTTAGAAGAAGATGAGGATAACGATGGGCCTATCCTCCACACATGCATATAGTCCGTAAACACCGGGTATCATGAAGAAGTGGGGTACGACTTGACACGAGGGAAGGTCTATGTTTTGGGCGAGGTCCTCGAATCCCTCCTAAAGCGCATATGTCCCAAAAGGGAAGCCGATAACTACTACGCATTTAGGCGAGAATTGGGATATAAATCCTCCTCGGAAGATGAATGCTCGTGGATGATCGACACCATTTACCCGATGAAGAAGATGATACTGCCCCGATTCTTCGGTTTGGGATTCTCGACACTAGCCTCGAGAAGCTTTCAAAGCTTTGATGTCAAATATGGCTACGATCGATCCCGCTACTATGGAGAATGATGAAGAAATGCCAACATGGGAAGACCCATGGATCCATCAACTTCGAGCGGTTTGGGGATAGATTCAACAAAGAGAACCCCCACTAAGGACGAGGTAGTCCAAGTTAACATGGGTGACGAGGAACGCCCTAAGCTCATAAACGCCGCAATAGTCTTCCTCAAGAGAAGGAAGAGCTGATTGCCCTAATCAGGGAATACATCGACGTGTTTGCTTGGAGCTATGAGGACATGCCAGGACTCGACCCTAACGTGGCGACTCATCACCTCAACATCAAAGTGGATGTCAAACCCGTCAAGCAATCGCAAAGACGGTTTCGTCCACAAATATTACAAGCAATCGTTGACGAAGTAAAGAAACTCATAGAATCGGGTTCATCGAGGAAAATTCAACATCCGGATTGGGTGGCGAATATAGTCCCGGTCATGAAAAAGAATGGTTCGATTAGGATCGGTCGACTACGAGACTGAACGCCGCTGTTCGAAGATGACTTTCCTCTTCCAATCACCGATGTCATAGTCGACAACACGCGGTGGATTTGAAAGAATGTCGCTCATGGATGGTTTCTCGGGTTACAATCAAATCAAGATGCACCCCGATGATGCCAAGCACACAAAGATTCGTAACGCTTATCGGTATATATTGCTACACGGCCATGCCGCTCGCCTCAAAAATGCCTACACACATAATACAGCAATGACTAAGATTTTCCGTGATTATCTCCGAAAACTCGAATGCCGACGCACTTAGTCGTAAAAGCCGCGGATGAGGAGATCACATTAAAGATCTTAGAACCGTATTTGAGCTCATGCGACTCATCGCCTAAAGATGAATCCCCGCCAAATCCTTCCTTGGGATGTCGGTGGCAAGTTCCTCGGTTTGTCGTCACCGACAAAGGAATCCACGCCGATCCCGACAAAGTGAAGGCGATTCAAGAATTGCAACCTCAGAAATCGAGAGAACTCGTGGGTTACAAGGGCGACATGACATCCGACGGTTCATATCGAACCTATCCGAAGTGCCAACCATTCTCTAAATTGAACAAGAAGGGCGGTCGCTTATTTGGGACGACGCCGCCGAAAGCGCTTGAAGAGATCAAATCGTATCTCGCTAAACCTCCGTTTCGCCGCGACCGCAATGGAAAACCGCCTCGATCTACGCCAAGGCAACGAATCACTCTGTTTTACCGCTGCAGACGACGCATAGCCGGGTCGCAATGTGCGCGTATTACCCGAGCCAACATTGGTCGGTGCCGAAGTCTCGATACCCAATGGTCGGTGAAGCAAGGTTTTGCATTAGTGTTCGCGATTCAAAAATGCGACACTATTTAGTAGGACGACGATTTATGTTATCTCTAACGTAAATCCGTCCGAATATTTATGACCCACCGCCTCGATGAGTTGGCGTTTGGCGAAATGGGCCTTGCTCTTGTCCCAATACGACTTGTATTTCAAACAACGTAAGTCACCAAAGGACAAGCGATTTGTGATCTCTTGGTCGCCACCCCGACAACGGATGCGCTTGAGCTATATGATGATCTTCCTGATGAAGTTCGTGAAGTCAACACTACGCCGCACCAACAAATATGGCGATTGTATTTTGATGGAGCTTCGGCCACCTATGTGGCGAGTACCCGGATGTTCTAAAATCTCCGGAGTCGGAGTTGTCTTGATTTCCGAAATCATGTCATGCCCGTGCTTATTCACTCACGAACCTGTTCCAATAGCGTGGCGAATACAACGCTACTTATCGGACTTAGCTTCGCCAAAGAGCCGGGGTCGAATATCTCGGCGTATGGAGATTCACAACCGATAGTTAAGCAGTTCGTGGTGACTACGGTCGAACTGATCTAATCCCCTATCATCGATAGTCGTTGAAATGGCGCACTCATTCAAGAATTCTTCATCGAATATATCCCACGCCCAAAACACTCATGCAGATGCACTAGCGGCGCTATCGTCGTTAGCACAACCTTCCGAGACCGAGCAACTAGTTACGGTCAGACTCACCAACTCTTCGCACTCATTATAATGATGAGGCACAAGAAGGTAAGGGGTAGTTACCAAAGAAGTACATGCAACCCAAACCAAGTTGGAGCCCCGAGATTGGCGCTTTCCTATCATCGACACGCCTTACATGGTATTCTACCGTAAGACGGAAGGAGAGAGAGTCAATCCGCTAAGAGCTCCAAGATTCTTTTACCACGTAGACCCGTATGTTATATCGCCGGGTACGATGGTCTTTACTCCGATGCCTTTCAAACAAGGAGGCGTAAGAGGTCCTTCGCGAAGCACACAAAGGTGAATGTGGTGCGATCACCGTCCTAAGCTCTACGAGCGATCAGAGAATGGGCTACTTTTGGCCCACGATGATTAATGACGCAATGAGCACGCCGAAATGCCACGCGGTCAAATTCACGCAAATTATATGCATCACTCCGAAAGAGTATCCTTCTACCACATCCCGCCATTCGAGACATGGGGAATGGACGCCGAGGTCCCATTTTTCCTCCGCCAAAGGCGATCGGTTTATTCTAGCGATCACCGATTACTTCTCCAAGTGGGCAGAAGCAATCCCGCTAAAAGAAGTCAAGGCGAGTACCGTCATCAAGTTTATCAAACACCATGTCATCTATCGACATGGTGTTCCGAGGCGGATCGCATGACAACGGTCCCCAATTCATCGGCAATTCCTTCATCGTTTTGCTAAAAGTTCAAGATACAAGATGTCTGCCGATACTTATAATCCGCAAAGAAATGGATTAGCCGAGGCGCTCAACAAGACGATTATCAAGATTTTGTCGGCTTGTGAAGAATAACAAGCGAGACCGGACGATAAACTCGGAGAAGCACTCTGGGCATATCGCACAACGGTACGTACGCCAACAGGAGCGACCCCGTACTCCCTGGTTTACGGATGTGAAGCAATTCTCCCGTTAGAAATCCAGATTCGCCACTTCGCCGCCTCTTGCAAATGTAGATGACGATCAAGAACAACATCAAAACGCCTCAAGAGCTTGAGATGTTAGATGAGAAGCTGAGGCTCAACAATGCATTGAGTTCTATCAAGCTAGGATGTCGAGGGCTTTCAACAAGAAAGTTCGACAGAGAACCTTTAAGGAGGGAGATCTCGCCCTCGCCGCTAGGGACCATAATCCTCACCTCCAAAAAGAAAGGTAAATTCGAACCCAAATGGGAAGGACCGTTCATAATAGACACAGTCTATTCAAACGGTGCATATCGCCTTATCACACAGAATGGCGACCGGCAATTAATGCCGATAAATGGAAAGTTTCTGAAAAAGTATTATCCTTAATACATTCAGGATAACCCATTTTTGATGGGAAGTTCCTCAGAGAATATCTCACTCATTTTCATGAGGATAACCCTAAATTATTGAGTTTTCCTCCAAAATTCTCTCACCGATCAAATTCATTGACGGTGGGCCCACTAAAAATCTCCCTGGTCCAACCACCAGCAAATTCCCCTCTCGATTCCTTCCACGAACGAGAGGTCCACTTTCAAATTCTGGTTAGCAATCCTACAAAAGAGAAAGCTATCCATACCCTTCCTAGATTCTCGGAGTGGAGACCCCACTCTTAGTTTCTCATCGGGAAATAGAATACATTCTTCCTTTCCCACATTTCACTCGGAGATAGGACACATCCTTCCTCTTGAAGCAAGAGATAGAATACATTCTTCCTCTCTTGTCTTAGATTCTGAGTGGAGATCCCACTCTTAGTTTCATCTTTCAAGATTCTCAAGATGGAGATCCCATTTTCAGCTCTTTTCACCGAAACAGACAAAAATCCTTCCTTTCCAAAGACCCTGAGATAGGAGACAAGATCCTCCTTCCTCTCCATCAATAAGAGATAGGATACAAAACCTTCCTCTCTTATCTCAAATTGTGGAGCACCTCGAGATAGGACACAAAACCTTCCTCTCCACTTTCGAAATAGAATACATTCTTCCTTTCCCACATTTCACTCGGAGATAGAATACATTCTTCCTCTCCGTAATCAAGAGATAGGATACAAAACCTTCCTCTCTTGTTCATCCTCACCCTGAGATAGGAGACAAGATCCTCCTTCCTCTCCATCAATAAGAGATAGGATACAAAACCTTCCTCTCCACTTTAGGAAATAGAATACATTCTTCCTTTCCCACCTCAATCAATCTTAATCGGTTCAACCCTTCTCGGTCAAAGAAGGGGCCAAGATTCATCTTGGGGTATTTTATCCGAAGCCTAAGAAGGGATAAAGCCAACGCCACACGCTGCCGGTTTAGTCTTTCTCCGATTGAAGAAGACACGAGTTGATTAAGGGCATTTTATCCCAAGCCTAAGAAGGGATAAAGCCAACGCCACACGCTGCCGGTTTAGTCTTTCTCCGATTGAAGAAGACACGAGTTGATTAAGGGCATTTTATCCCAAGCCTAAGAAGGGATAAAGCCAACGCCACACGCTGTCGTAGTCTATTCCCGTGATAAAGACAAAGCCTACGATTCAACATCGTAGCATTAAGTCTAAGAGAGTTTCATTCTTTTAGCACAACGTTGTGTGTGGAACGGATTTAGATAATCCACATGCTAGCCCAACTCAAACGGTAGTTGGTAAAGGCTCATCAAACCCGTTGAAGGTCGGGTTGGCTAATAACCCTAAAGTCAACGCCACACGCTGTCGGTGGTCTCTTGTCCGTAAAGAGTACCAAGTCTATGTATTCAATATCATAGCAATAAGACTAGAAGAGTTTCATTCTTTTAGCATAACGCCACGCATGAACGGGTTTGGACAATCCGCGACGCCAGCCCAATTCAAACGGTAGTTGGTAAAGGCTAATCAAATCCGTTGATGGTGAGGGTTTGCCAAAAATCCTCAGAGGTATTATGGTTAATTATTTACGACAAAATAAAAGAATCATAATAAAGCATAAAAGAGGATGGAAATATGTTTTATTGATAAAAGATCGGTTACACAAATTTTCTAAGCGTCAAATTTGTGACAAAGAAATTTGTCGCTTTAATTCGATACTTTGTTGAGGAAAGCTTGTCGGTTCTTCCCCGGCTCGCCCCAAAGTCTCCTCGCTATTAAGGGTCTTTGAGGTTTCCTCCTCGACTTGATCGGCTTCGCTTTGAAAACTCAAGCTTCGGACATGATCAGAAGAGTCTCTTCCTTATTGGCCTTCGCCGCCTTCAAGATGATCGACTCTCCTCGCCACCGGGTTCCTGCTCGAGCTCTACTATTCTCGCTTCCAAAGAAGAACACAAGATTGAAAATGCTCCACGGAAGACGAAGCTTCGTGATTAGCCTCCAAAAGACGACCCGATCTTGTCGATCCGAACTTCGAGTCCAAGAATGACGCCGAGCATCACGCCAAGCTTTCAGCGAGCCTCCGCCTCGCCTCTATATATGAGGGGAGCTCGGCCGCCTCAAAGTCTTGCGGACTTTTGAGCTTAACCTCGGATGATCGAGATCCTCAAGAATAGCCCGGGCCAACTCAATAACCCGCCAGATCGTAGTTACCCTAGGATCGAGGAATGGCCTGAATCGACTAAGAGAAAGCCCGGTACCGAAGTGTGTCTACCACTATGGCCAAATCTGAAAAGAGCGAGCAATTTCCACGGGATAATAAGCCGAGATGGATCGTCGTCGGACATCAAAGCTCTCACTAAGTCATGAAGAGTCGGACAGCCCCGCGAAAAGGAAGAAAAGGGTTAAAACCCCAAAACAAAATCAACATGAGTATTGGCAACTAAGAGATCATACCAGAGCCTCCTTGCCCTAATGAAACCGGCGAACAAAGAAGCAGTCATGGCGATCGACAGCCTCAATCGGTATCTCAACACGCGTCCGACATATCGACGGCTATGGTCGACTCGAGGGATAGCACTCAATATCACCGTGACGAAGCCTCTATCAAACGGAGACATTTTCAATCATAGGCGTACTATTTAAAATTGAATAGTCCTATGATTATCGTGGAGGGAGGTTTACCTTCAAAGGAATCGCCGATATCCCTAGGGATTCCTAACTCAAGCTCAGTATCGCCAGGAGGAGGAGCGTCTCGGTAAATCGCGCATCAAATCCTCGAACTCCTCCATCGAAAAAGCTCGCATAAGAGTGTGAAGTATAGATGAGAACTGCAGGGAAACAAATTTCATGTCTTTGCAAGTAATGTACGGGTAGAAAAATACCAATATTAGATTTAACCCGATTTTCCAATCCCGTCCTATGTTGGCACTCCCGGGCCTTCCGTCCATAGCTCCGAGTACTTGCTCCACAAAGCTGGACGCGGCAAAGTCAGGGAAGGGAAAATCCGAATTGACATCCCCACCAAATTCTCCTGCACAGGAGGAAATCGTGAGATTCATAAAAGAGCCGGATAATCATAAGGTTATGGGTTAGCCAAACATTACCCCCATCACCGGCAGAGTCTTCGCTTGTCGAATCCAGGTTAATGGTCTGAGAGGCAGGGCGAGATCTATGGACAAGCCTCTTTCGCTTAAGAGGAACTCCATTGCGGAGTTTGTCCCCATCGCAAGGGCGGACCGCATCCCTGTCCAGTACGCCTGAAAAGATAGATCAGAGTCAGACTAGGATACTATCGAGGGGAATAATAAGAGTAAAGGAGAGAGTACCAGAGTCCTCTTCATGAGTTACAATCTCCTCCTGGTCATCTCCTGAAGTATCGACCAGGCGTGAATTTCCCCATCGACTGCCTCGATTCGCGTACGGCGACGCTTCTTCGGCTCGAAGGCTCACCGAGTGTCACCGAAGCCTCTTCACCTTCGCCATTAAGGACTTCACAGAACGAAGTTCCCGGGCCAAAAGCCAACCGCAGATAAATATGTCGACTCCAACTTGCGATCGCACTGAGACTAAACTTAGCATCGGTACAACCAGCTATACTCCACGCCACGCCGACACCATCGATCAAACCGCCGCGAGTCCGAGCTCCCGTTCGGGTTCCCAACGAAGCCGGTCGTGAACCGAACCGACGAGCTAAACGAGAAGGGAAATAAGGCTCAATGTCGCACTCGCTTTCACTCGAGAAATAAGATAACCAGTCGGATGTTGGTCACCAATTAAAACACCAACGCCAAGTAAAGTCCGGTTCATTTTATGTCTCTCCTCATCAATCAAGGCCTCCCGCATCGACCGGAGAACCGAGGAAAACACCTACGTAAGATCCAACCCTTGTGGATTTGTACCGCCTGCATCGCTAAAAATCCTTGCCATTTACATTTCTAAAGATTGGATAAAAGGGACAGACGGATCCGCAAGCTTCGCCATTGCCATCATGTCAGTCGATGAAGGACGAACCGTGCCATCAAGTAGGTGTCTGGCGGTTCCACCTTGACATGAGGAATCTCACCGACGGTTTGCTTTTCCTCCGAGTAAAGGCGCGGCTATTTGACGAAGTCCCCGATGAATATTAGCCACCATCACCTAAGAAGAGACAGCTCCTTCTTATGAGCCACCGAATCGGCAGGATAGAGTACCTCTAACGGCAAAGCGTCGCTAAGGCGACCGCGGCATCACACATTTCTTCAACCGATGGCGAGGAAGCCGCTAAGAGAGTCATCGGCCGGATGCGCTTTTATCGCATGCCATAAGAAGGTCGAGAACTTGGTCCTCGCTGAAAACCATACTCCGTACTACTCGGGTATATGACTTAGCGCCGGACTTTTCAATCAACTCATTAACCTCTGAAGGGGTAGAAGGAGCCACCACAAATCGCCATCGTAATCGCTCTCCGATGTTTGAACAAATAATTGGCGAACCGCTTCGTGCTTATAATCGACTTCCTCTTCTTGTGGCTCTATCTGTGCTAGAGCAATGTGATAATGGCACGTGAGGTCCCACAGAGTGTCATAACGCTCAGGCAAAGTAGCCTTCAGTCGGCCCAATTCACGGCCAGAAGGGAAATATTCCTGATAGAGCATCCTTCCCATAGGCAAACCTGAGACCCGGTGCATCTCGTGCAAAGCCAGTCCAAGTTCGCCATGCCCGGTTAAGAATGTGTTCGAATCAGGATCATAAAGCTCCGATAAAGCGAAGAAGTGGTTGGTACTGATCGGGAGCCCATACATGGTGGCACGAACAACAGCATATAAACCACAGGCACGAAGGTCCTCGCCCCATCGGCCGAGAACGTGACCAGTCAGACGAGTCCACCAAAGCTTATCTGCAGAATGAACCCAGCCGAAGAACCTATGACCAGATGCCAAGATCTCCGGCCCCAACAAGGCAAGGCGATTCTTCAAAGTCGACCGGTGGCGAAATGCTCATCACGAGGCGGAGAGTCCAGCCCCAATATACCGTGGTGTACCGATAACTCGCCTCTGAGTGAACCAGAACCGATCGATGGGTGATAAACCCGCAATGAATGCCGCCACGCCTCGCCGCACCACGACATTTTCCGCGGCGACTCGATGACGAACTCGCCAAACAACGGTGCCGAGGAACCCAAGGGAGATATAAGAATCCACCATCATCCTTGTGCACCATTGCTCACTCTCAATGAAAGTCGATCCGGTCCTCGACGGAGTCGCCAAATAAATAGTCCGTCTTACCCAAAGGCCGAGAAGAACCAGAATCTTCTCGAGTGGCGCCACCATCAACGACTCAACATACGAGAATTTCCCCCAAGTACCAACTGGGTCACCTCCGCGGGCGTATCCGGTCTAAACTCGGGCGAAATAAGAATAGCGGGGTCATCAGAGGAGGAGAACTGGTCACCACGACGTCCGTCAACTGCATGCGAAGGAAGCGCACTGCAGGGATACTCAACCGAAAAGATAAAATCGAATGAGTCGCATCAAAGAAACATATATATAAGACGTTGAATTCATCTCACGAAATTCGTGAGATAGAGTCACGGCCTTATAATGGGAAGATCAATCCCCGAACACACTACGGATGAATTCGATAATATACCCCGTCACATAAAATAACGACGTATTCTATCCATCTGATCGTAGTGCTCGAATCGCCCCCATCGCCGGGCCGAATATAAGCGCCGACCCTCACAAAGGAGGAGTCGAGGTCGGCAGCATCGATTCTCACAAAGGAGAAATCAAGGCTATATGGGCGTCGTTCCCCACGAAGGAGGAATCAAGGCCATGCAATTTATAAATACAAGTTGTGAATGAGCAATTTAACATGAAAACCTCACCAGCGAATGAGGGTGGCGCGTCATCGCGAGACGGAGTGGACGGTCGGCTCCTCGGAGCGCGTGATCTTCCCGACGACATCGAAAACTGCAAAAGTACGACGAGAAGTCAAATACACAATTGAAAATCAACAAATAAAGTGTCAGAAAAAGAAGAGATTGGACACCGATGGGCAAATCAGCCCGACGAACGCCAAGTAGCCGCCACATGCCATACCAAGCCGCTGGCATAGCCGCGCCGGCAATATGCCTTTACGTCACTACGGGCGCTATACGTACAGCTTCGGCGGCGGGCGCCGGCGTCATGCCACGCCTACCGCTGGCATGCCCGCGGCGGGTGTCGGCGCTGCAGCCACTCGGCCCGTGCCGGCGCTGGCCGCCCAATGACGCCGCCGCCTGCCAAGACTCGCCCTCCCTCCTCACGGTCCGCGTCACCTGCACGCACAAGAAAAAGAAAAAAAAAAGAGAGAAGAGAGAAAGAAAGAAAAAGAAAAGGGGTGTGCATATACCTCGTTGTTGGAGAAGAGATGAGACGGCGAGAAGCGAGAGGAAAACAAGAGAGAAAGAGCACAGGGAGGCCGGCCTAGGTCAGAAGAGTAGGAGGGGTATGGGTATTTATAACAACTCCTAATGGGCCCAAACCAATTCTAATTAGGACTCTAATCAGCCCCTAATTAGGAGTCCTAATTGGAACCTTATCCGGATGTCAAAACAAGTGCCAAATCAGTCCATTGATTGGCTCTTACCCCCTCCGCTATATTTGGAAAGATTCTGAAGATTTATTCGGCAGAATAACACCCCGCGGATAGCGTCGACGCCAATCAACGCGTCGCCTAATCCTACTCCAACTAGGATTACGAGTATAAACTATTTCCTAATTTATCGAGAAGTTCCCGGAAGAATATTTTCACAAAAAATATTCTTAGGGATAACTCGATCGCACGAATTGCGTCGACGCCAATCAACGCGTCGCCTAATCCTACTCCAACTAGGATTACGAGTATAAACTATTTCCTAATTTATCGAGAAGTTCCCGGAAGAATATTTTCATAAAAATATTCTCAGGGATAACTCGATTGTACGGATTGCATCGACGCCAATCAACGCTGTCGCCTAATCCTACTCCAACTAGGATTACGAGTATAAACTATTTCCTAATTTATCGAGAAGTTCCCGTAAGAATATTTTCACAAAAATATTCTTAGGGATAACTCGATCAAGACGAATTGCGCCGACGCCAATCAACGCGTCGCCTAATCCTACTCCAACTAGGATTACGAGTATAAACTGTTTCCTAATTTATCGAGAAGTTCCCGGAAGAATATTTTCATAAAAAATATTCTCAGGGATAACTCGATTGTACGGATTGCATCGGCGCCATTCAACGCGTCGCCTAATCCTACTCCAACTAGGATTACGAGTATAAACTATTTCCTAATTTATCGAGAAGTTCCCGGAAGAATATTTTCACAAAAAAATATTCTCAGGGATAACTCGATTGTACGGATTGCATCGACGCCAATCAACGCGTCGCCTAATCCTACTCCAACTAGGATTATGAGAAGTTCCTGGAGAATATTACCATGTTTTTAAGGATAACTCGATAATCTTCAATTTCCTCCCGCTGTGGAAAAAGTTAATGAATTCTGCCGAGACTTATATGGGCACCGAACAACGCGCTCTACTTGAAAGAACCCCATCAGATCGGGCCGATTCGTCACCGAGGGCCTACCAAGCAACAATTAAGGCGTACGAATCAAATCCCAGGAAGAATACCTCCCACCGTGGATGAATACACTCCAACGAGGAGTAATACAGTAGCGACGCCAACCGACGCGTCGTCGACGAAGGATTCACCGATCAACGGTTCGGATCCACGTAAGATCGCGACGCCACCAACGCTACACTCACGATTGAAGGCCAAAACCCATATAGTTTGAAGTCAATTAACGCGTCGTAGTGAAGAATTCCCCGATCAATGGAGGAATCTCGATGGTCAATTGGACGACAATTCACCGACACGAGTCAACAACAAATGAACTCAATTAGCTACAATTCGAAATTCCAACAACGGTCAAGCAATAAATGCAGCACCGCAACACCCCCAGGTATCCTACAAAGCACTGGAGAACCTGAGAGAATTGGAGGAATCAAATACTGGAGCCAATCTCAAAAGAAATTTATCTACCGACTTCTGGTCAAGATCTCGACAACGGTCAGACAAAAATGCAAGATCGTAATACCTTCAAAGAATCCTACAAAGCACCGGAAAGACCGAAGGAGTGGAGAGATCAAACGCCAAGGTCATTCACAAGACCCATCACGCCGATCGAAGGGTGAAGGGCTCATCATGTCCAAAGCATCCCAGACTCGCCAAAGAATCGAGACTGAGACGCTTTGGAGGGGGTATCTGTAGGCATAAAAAATTGCTTGTCAATACCCGAGCAAGACTCGTAACGGTGGGTTGACAACCGACGATCCATTCGACAAACCGACGCCGCGATAACGCTGAAGCGAGCCGATGAACTCATGAAGTGGGTCGCAAGGCGCATTTAATCAACGAGGTTGCGTGTTATGGAATGAATCCAACAAGCAAAGCTTCAACGAGATCGATCGGATTCAAACGTTAACGAGATCGGATTTGAACATCGACCGATCGTCACTTAAACCGTTGACGGGATGAAACCAATCAAGTGAACCAAGCGCGGACTCATAACGACAATGACAAGATCGAACTAACGCCGCGAAAAGTCCGAGAAACCAAACCAAACCGAAGAGCCAAGCGGCGTCGTCGAACCTCGACACCGCTTAGGTCCACGGACACCAAATGGTGTCCGCCGGACACCAAATGGTGTCCGCCGGACACCAAATGGTGTCCGCCAAGGTCGACACTATTTGGTGTCCGGCTAAAGCCGACACCATAGGTGTCCGCCAAGGTCGACACTATTTGGTGTCCGCCGGACGCCAAATGGTGTTCGCCGCCAACAAACCCCTCTCCCTCTTGTTTTCCTATAAATAGTGGGGGTGCTCAGCCAAGGGCCGGATTTTTGGAGATTGGATTTTCGATATTCTTGAGAGAGCCCTCGCGAGATCCACGAGCCGCCGACGACATCCCCGAAAGCACCGGCGAAAGCACGATGATCTACAAACCGCGAGGTGTTTAACCCTGCCTACAGATCACTGGATTTCTCCTAGTAGATCTCACCCGCCCGGCGATCCTCTCCTTCGTGAGGCGATCCCCGGCGATCCTCTCCTTCGTGAGTGTGATCCTCAAAGGCCGCTTCCTTCGTGGAACGAGCCCCTTCACGCCTCAGAAGTTCCAACCCGGTTTCCACCGATCGAATTGCGCTGTGGTCCACTGACGAATAAAAGTCCCCGACAGCAAAGAACTCACGCAAGCCGGTGATCCCGTAAAATAGAGATCCTCGTGTTTGTTCACAAAAGGAAGAAGTTGTAATTTTGTTTTCATTGTACGCCTAAAATAAAAGGCATTTCTTTTGTTTTGAATTTTGTTGTAGGCCAACGAAGCTGTAAACAAGTTCAAACGAGCAATGAATAACAAGTCTACTTTTACCGCGAACAACAGTCTATCACGAAATCGTAATGATCCATTCTAATGTATCTGTAGATCAATCATTTCTCCAGACTCTACTTGTTTCTGAAATTTTTGGTACCGAGCATCCTCGAATTGGGTGGCCTTGATCCGCTCCACGAGTTGGTATGCTTCTGATTCATCAAGCGCATCCATCGGGTAAAATAATCTCCATATTCATTCTCTAGAACTCAGCTAACAACTCCTTTTGCCGGGTAAGTCTCATTGCCACAGGCTTCTTGCTTAAATGATCTGGTACCACATTAACCCCTCCTGGGTGATATTGTAAATCAATATCGTAATCCGCCGTAAGCTCTAACCACCTGCGTTGCCTCATGTTGAGTTCTTTCTGAGTGAAGATGTATGTCAAACTTTTATGATCTCTGTACACCTCCACTCTTTGCCCTAAAAGATAGTGTCGCCACAGCTTCAATGCAAAAATGACGGCCGCCAACTCCAGATCATGGACCGGGTAGTTCCTCTCATGCGTCTTTAGTTGTCTAGATGCATATGCTACTACCTTCCCATGTTGCATCAGAACACCACCTAAACCCAAACCAAGCATCCGTGTACTACAAATCCTCCGTAATCATCCGAATAGTCAAAATTGAGCCGCTGCTAACTTCTTTTCAACCCATCAAATGCTGCTTAACACTCCTGAGTCCACGCAAACTTGACTCCCTTTCGAGTCAACTTAGTAATTGGTCTCGCAATCTTAGCGAAATCCTTTATGAACTTCCTGTAGTATCCAGCCATCCCCAAGAAACTTCGCACTTCTGTCATAGATGTAGGTGGATCCAACTTCAACACCGCATCAACCTTCTTTGGAGCCTGGATTAGGGTGGTGTATCTGCTTATCGTATGCTCTGTAGCCGCCACCAAAGGTGGATCCTTCACATCAGAAAATAAGCTAGATTATCATTTACCCTATAAAAGGCACTGGGAACTATTCACATATGGTACTATTCACCCATACGGTACTATTCATAATACGGTTGCTGTTCACGTAAAATAGTTTTTCAGTGAACCGGTTTAAGTTTACTCGAATCCGTTGGTGTCTAAGGCAAGGTTTTTGGGGTTGCTAACGGCACTCCTTAAGGAACGAGGTACTTAATCGGTCTTGGACCAACCTCTAGTACTCTCCTTACCTGGCTAACTGACCGAGTAAAATTCAATGGTGTCACTAAAGAAATTTTTAACAATCAGACCAGACCAGTCTAAACCCGACTCGAACCAAGTTCGGACTAGACTAGAACCCAGTTCGGACTAGACCAGTCTAAACTAGTCTTGAACCTAACCGAGCACAATTCAAGCTCATCTTGTCAACAACTGTTTGAAGTCTTTTCATAAAAGCCCCTGCTATTTATACTATGTAATTTAGTTATTTTTAAAGGGAGTAAATATACTGCTTTGATTCACCTAGTGATGCCAGTTAGGATGGACTATACATGAAGACGACTTCTGTCAAAAATATGATTCATAAGCGTGCTTTATAGCATGGCTATGAGCTCGATATCGAATGCCCGATATGAGGATTTTCCTTGGTTATTATTAATATAGCATCGAATAGGCGATGCACTACTTGGTTTGACATGTTCTAGGTCACGGTTATCTTTTATAGTTTTACAGAAGCCGTCCACGGTAATTCCGTGGGTAGTGGATAACATTTCATGTACAGTCCTTTAATATTAATCAGAAATGGGGTTTACTAAAAAGTGGGAATGAATGAATAATATCAAATGTATATAAATGGGTTAATGCGCATGATTGATATACTGAAGGCCAAGGGCCAATACTTGACATGTAGCCGCCTTGATCTACATGTGAAACTGCTTTTATATACATGAAATATTTTTCTTCAATTCAAATAACATCTAAAAATAGTAATAATGTAGACTTTATTTTGCTTAGTATTTCAGTTATAATTGAGATTTTATTTATATCTATCATTCCTTCATTTTACATGCTTGCTGGGAGTTTTCGACTTCGGGTTTATGCACTGCACTCAGAATTGTTCTTCCTTCCCAGGATCAGGAGTACTTTGAGGATTAGGCTCAATAACAGTGATCATCTTTATTCCCATCGGCTCTTCAATTTCTGTTTCATTAGGTAGTTTTTAGACTAATATGTACTTTTCGTAGTTATGGACTTGTACTTGAACTCTGTGTTTTTAGAGGTTTCTGTATCTATATATGTTCCTTTTGTTCTCCTAGTGACATGCTCTGTGGTATAGTTTGGCTATATATCTCAGATACGTGATGATTCGAGATGAATGTGGCCGAATGGCTACATTGCCGGCCGAGTCACGTTCCCCATTGTTACCGGGGCGTGACAGGTTTTATTGGTATCAGAGCCCGGTTCTTGACAACTATTATCTCATCCTGTATACAAGTAAAACTAAAATCCAACCAAACAAAGCATGTATAGTATAGGTTTTCCTTCTTTCCAGAAATACGTCCTCTGACTCCCAATATCTTGATTCTCAAGTCCTAAATCTTGATCCATCTCATTCTAGGTGATCACTATGGTCCCAAAAGGTTCTCCCACTATTTCAGCCAGGCCTGAGAGACAGCAGGACGATCTGGATAATCTAGAAGATGCGATTAGGGAGCTGGTAGCTCATAATCACCAGAGGGATAAGCGGCAGGCTATAAGGCCGGGTAATGTATTCGATTTTTGAAAACTCAACCCACAAAACTTCGCTAGGACTGAAGTCGGATATGAGGCTGAGATGTGGTTACAGACCATGGATCGTCTATTGAAAGCGTCAAAAATGCCTGATGAAGATACAGTCGATGTTATACAGCTACAGCTCATAAATGTAGCTAGAACTTGGTGGGACGCAAAGGAAGAGAAGCTTCCTAAGCCAATTTCATGGGCCACGTTTCAGAAGAGTTTCTTAGAGGCGTTTTTCCCTAAGACAACTCGCCTTGAGATGCAAAGCTTATTTGTGACTCTAAGACAAAGAGCTAACACTGTAGATGAGTATGCAGCAGAATTTGCCAAGCTCAGTAGGTTTGCCCCTGGCATGGTGGCTAATGAGGAAGATAAGGGAGGAAGATTCATGCAGGGGCTTAATTTTGAGATCCAGACATAGATTTATAGTCAGAAGGGGGTTGAGGTTTTTGGTGATGCCTTAGAGGCAGCTCGGAAAGCCGAACGATTGATTGGGGTTATGAACTCTTTGAAGAGAGGGCCCAACAAATGCCTAGCAGGACAAACATCAGGAAGTAATCAGCAGAGGTCTCAAACGGGAGGAGTTCTCGCCAAGCCATGCATTGTGGACTCGAGACCACCACAGCCAACCAACATGATTTGTCATTATTGCCACAAGTCAGGGCATTTGATGAAGGGCTGTTGGAAAGCTAACGGGTTGTGTCTAATATGTGGTGCGTCGGATCATCAACTTGCCAATTGCCCTAACCGAGGAGTTTCAGGAGGAGCTTCGAGTGGAACGATAGTACCAGCAGGCTAGACTAGACAGGGTGGACAACAGTGGAGGCCCCCGCTCCCTACTCAACAACAAGTGTTTCGAGGACGTCAAAGGGGGCAATATGGTCAGCAAGGTCAGCAATAAAGACAGTGGTCGATTCGACGCTTACCGAAAGCGTGTAGACGATCCGCGACGAGTCACAGTACCATTTTGGTTTGCTCAGTCCCTGCATTTACCCTATTTGATTCGGAGCATCACACTGTTTTATATCCGCTCAATTTATAGCACGACATACCATACCATGCGACACTTTAGGTGTAGGATGGAATATCCATACAGGTAGGGGGGTGTTAATTTCTAGTAGGGAGTGTAAGGAATGCCCTGTAGTAGTCTGTGGCAGGGAGCTATATGCAAACTTGTTAATGATTGACACTAACGGTTTGGATGTCATTCTGGGGATGGATTGGCTTTATAATTGCCATGCTATTATCGATTGCCGACGCAGAAGCGAGGTATTCAAGATACCATATCACCCAGAATTTGAGTTTACGAGCGGTAGCAAGGTAATGGAGCAGCCAGAATATCGAGTCGGCGTGGACGGGATATTAACCTGGATAGAGGCAAAGGAGAAGCCCGTACCAACAGTAATCGAGGAGTTTCTCGATGTTTTCCCTGATGAATTGCCAGGTCTACCACCAGATAGAGATATAGAATTTGTTATCGATTTAATTCCAGGAGTTGCACCTATCTCTAAACCACCTTATCGGATGCCAATAGCAGATTTAGAGGAAATGCGAAAGCAAATCCAAGATTATCTTGATAAAAATTTTAACTGGCTTAGTACTTCACCTTGGGGAGCACCGGTGGTGTTAGTACCAAAGCCGGACGGTAGCCGAAGGATGTGTATTGACTATAGAGAGTTGAATCGGGTTACAATAAAAAATAAATACCCAATTCCTAGAATTGATGACCCTTTCGATCAACTTGGAGAAGCTAGGTTGTTTTCTAAGTTAGACCTTAGGTCCGGTTATCATCAGCTGAAGGTGAGGAAGGAAGACATACCCAAGATCAGATTCGCGATGCTGCACGCACTATGAGTTCCTGGTAATGCCGTTCGGAGTGACAAATGCTCCGTCTACATTTATGAGTTTGATGAACAAGGTGTTTTCCCAGTATCTCAACCAGTTTTGTGGTGGTGTTCATCGATGACATTCTTGTATACTCTAAAAGCAAGAAAGATCATGCAGAACATCTACGAACTGTGTTAGAAATCTTGCGAAAGGAAAAGCTCTATGGCAAATTGAACAAGTGTGAGTTCTGGTTGGACCAAGTATCTTTCTTAGGGCATGTGATTTCGAGAGCAGGTATCCCGGTAGGCCCAAAGAAGGTTGATGCGGTGTTGAAGTTGGATCCACCTACATCTGTGATGCAAGTGCGAAGTTTCTTAGGGATGGCTGGATACTACAGGAAGTTCATAAAGGATTTCGCTAAGATTGCGGGACCAATTACTAAGTTGACTCGAAAGGGAGTCAAGTTTGCGTGGACTCAGGAGTGTCAAGCAGCATTTGATGGGTTGAAGAAGAAGTTAACGACAGCTCCAATTTTGACTATTCCAGATGATTCTGGAGGATTTGTAGTACACACAGATGCTTCTGGTTTGGGTTTAGGTGGTGTTCTGATGCAACATGGGAAGGTAGTAGCATATGCATCTAGACAACTAAAGACGCATGAGAGGAACTACCCGGTCCATGATCTGGAGTTGGCGGCCGTCATTTTTGCATTGAAGCTGTGGCGACACTATCTTTTAGGGCAAAGAGTGGAGGTGTACAGAGATCATAAAAGTTTGAAATACATCTTCATTTAGAAAGAACTCAACATGAGGCAACGCAGGTGGTTAGAGCTTATGGCGGATTACGATATTGATTTACAATATCACCCAGGACAGGTTAATGTGGTACCAGATCATTTAAGCAGGAAGCCTGTGGCAATGAGACTTACCCGGCAAAAGGAGTTGTTAGCTGAGTTCTAGAGAATGAATATGGAGATTATTTTACCTGGAGCAGGGATGCAGTTGATGAATCTGCAGTTACAGTCAACTCTAGTGGAGCGGATCAAGGCCACCCAATTCGAGGATGCTCGATACCAAAAATTTCAGAAACAAGTAGAGTCTGGAGAAATGACTGATCTACAGATACATTAGAATGCATCATTACGATTTCGTGATAGACTGTGTTGTGCCTAAGGGCGATATCAGGAGAGAGTTAATGGAGGAGGCACATAGTTCAGTGTTTTCTATTCATCTAGGAGGCATAAAGATGTACCGGGACTTAAGAGAGCATTACTGGTGGCCAGGAATGAAGTTGGAGATAGCCCGATTTGTGTCAAAATGTCTAGCGTGTCAGCAAGTGAAGGCTAAGCATCAAAGAACCGTCGGGTTATTGCAGCCACTTCCTATTCCCCAATGGAAGTGGGAACATATTACAATGGACTTTGTCACCGCTTTGCCGAGGAGCCAGAAGGGAAATAATGTGGTATGGGTAGTAGTAGACCGACTCACCAAGTCAGCTCGCTTCATACCATTTTGAGTTGGACAAATGACGGAAAGTCTAGCAGAGTTCTACATGAGGGAGATAGTACGTTTGCATGGAGTACCAGTTAGCATTGTGTCCGATCGAGACACACAATTTTTATCACACTTTTGGAGAAGTTTATAGCAATGCCTTGGGACTCGACTTAGTTACAGCACGGCGTATCACCCTCAGACAGATGGACAATCAGAGAGGACTATACAGATTCTGGAGGACATGTTGCGGGCATGCATGCTAGATTTTAAGGGCTCTTGGGAAGACCACTTACACTGGGTGGAGTTCTCTTATAATAACAGTTATCAGGCCAGCATCCAGATGGCGCCTTACGAGGCTTTATATGGGAGGAATGTAGATCTCCTACCTGTTGGAGTGACTTAGGAGAGCGACGTCAGCTTGGGCCAGAGATGATAGTGCAAACAAGAGAGAAGATAAAAACGATACGGGATCGCCTTAAGTCAGCTCAGGATAGGCAGAAAAGCTGAGCGGATACTAAGAGGAGACCTCTATAGTTTCAGGTTGGAGAGCATGTCTTCTTAAAGATATCCCCAACCAGAGGAGTTATCCGGTTTGGCAACCGTGGGAAGCTTAGTCCCCGTTTCATCGGTCCATTCGAGATATTGGAGAGAGTAGGAGAAGTGGCATACAGGCTAGCTTTGCCTCCGTCATTAAAGGAAGTGCATAATGTGTTCCATGTGTCACAGCTTCGACGATATGTGCGAGATGAGACCCACGTCCTGGACATCACAGAGCTTCAAGTTAGGACAAACCTGTCGTATGAAGAGCAACCAATAGCTATTTTGGATAGGCAAGAGAAGGTCCTCAAAAATAGGACTCTCTCTAGTCTTAGTGTCTTGGAGACATCATGGACCGGGTGAAGCAACATGGGAGCTAGAGAATGATATTCGGCAGCGCTACCCACATCTCTTAACGATAGGTAACATCTAGATTTTCTCATACTTGGATTAAATTTCAAGGACGAAATTTCTTTTTGGTGGGTCATATGTAAAGCCTAAAACCCTACTCCCCCACCCTAACCCCCTAGCTCTCATTTTTCTCCCTAGCTCCCCAAATTCCCCCCCCCCCCTAACTCCTAATTTTTCTTCCCCCGAAACTTGACTTTTCTTCCCCCTCCCCCTTTCCACAACCCTATATAAACCCCCCTCTGACTCTCTCGTTCCTCACACTAACAAGAGAAAAAAAAAATATAAGAAAAGAAAGAGGCAGGGGGGAGAGAGAGAGAGAGAGAGAGAGAGAGAGAGGAGCAATTTCTTGGGATTGGGATTGGAGGATTTTCTCGAAAAAATTTGGCAAATATTTTTCTTGCTAAATCTTTCATTTCGTATCTTTATACAGGTATATTATTTCCAGTATTTATTTTTGTACCTTTATGCAATTATTTAAAATTTTCTTAGCTAAATTCGTATTAGAGCCTGGATTAGGGTGGTGTATCTGTTTATCGTATGCTCTGTGGCTGCCACTAAAGGTGGATCCTTCACATCAGAAAATAAGCTAGATTATTATTTACCCTATAAAAGGCACTGGGCATTATTCACATACGATACTATTTATCCATACAATACTATTCATAAATACGGTTACTGTTCACGTAAAATAGTTTTTCAGTGAACCGGTTTAAGTTTACTCGAATCCGTTGGTATCTAAGGCAAGGTTTTAGAGGTTGCTAACGGTACTCCGTAAGGAACGAGGTACTTAATCGGTCTTGGACCAACCTCTAGTACTCTCCTTACCTGGCTAACTGACCGAGTAAAATTTAATCGTGTCACTAAAGAAATTTTTAACAACCAGACCAGACTAGTCTAAACCCGACCCGAACCCAGTTCGGACTAGAATAGAACCCGCCGACTGCACAGCCTAAACTAGTCTTGAACCTAACCGAGCACAATTCAAGTTCATCTTGTCAACAACTGTTTGAAGTCATTTCATTAAAACCCCTGCTATTTATACTATGTAATTTAGTTATTTTCAAATGGAGTAAATATACTGCATTGATTCACCTAGTGACGCTAGTTAGGATGGACTGTATATGAAGATGACTTCTGTCAAAAATATGATTCATAAGCGTGGTTTATAGCATGGCTATGACCTCGATATCGAATACTCGATATGAGGATTTTCCTTGGCTATTATTAATATAGCATCGAATAGGCGATGCACTACTTGGTTTGACATGTTCTAGGTCACGGTTATCTTTCATAGTTTTACAGAAGTCGTCAACGGTAATTCCGTGGGTAGTGCATAACATTTCATGTACAGTCCTTTAATATTAATCAGAAAAGGGGTTTAATAAAAAGGGGGATTGAATGAATAATATCAATGTATATAAACGGGTTAATGCGCATGATTGATATACTGAAGGCCAAGGGCCAATACTTGACATGTAGCCATGTTCCCGGGACGGTTTACGGGAAACTGTTTTATATACACGAAATATTTTTCTTCAATTCAAATAACATCTAAAAATAGTAATAATGTAGACTTTATTTTGCTTAGTATTTCAGTTATAATTGAGATTTTATTTATATCTATCATTCCTTCATTTTACATGCTTCTTTGGGAATTTTCGACTCGGTTCATGTATCCCGCACTTCTGAATTGTTCTTCCTACCCAGGATCAGGAGTACTTTGAGGATCAGGCTCAGCAACAATGATCACCTTTATTCCCATCGGCTCTTCAATTTCTGTTTCATTAGGTAGTTTTTAGACTAATATGTACTTTTCGTAGTTATGGACTTGTACTTGAACTCTGTCTTTTTAGAGATTTCTGTATCTATATATGTTCCTTTTGTTCTCCTAGTGACATGCTCTGTGGTATAGTTTGGCTATATATCTATATACAGGATGATTCAAAGGCGTGAATATGGCCGAATGGCTATATTGCCGGCCGAGTTACGTTCCCCATTGTTATCGGGGCGTGACATTGATTAGGCAGATGTCTTTCTTCTTAGAGTGATGAAGCATTTTATAAGCTAGAAGAATGGAGTCAAGAGTAGATTTCCCACCTTGAAAAGCTTATTGTGTTTCATCTACAAGAAAAGGAAGAAAAGGACTGAGCCTAGTAGCTAGGGCTTTAGTGAAGATCTTAAATAACCCATTGAGGAGAATTATGGGTATAAAATCTTTAAGATGACAGGCCCCCTCCAATTTGGGGATGAGTACAATGAATGAGAAGTTAATGCTATGCAAAGAAGATACATCCTTATACAGGGACTCAAAGAAAAGATGAATGTCATCTTTAAGAATGTCCCAAAAATATTGATAGAATAGAATTGGAGAACCATCAGGCCTAGGAGACTTCTCTGGATGCAGGCTAAAAATAGCAGACTTACTTTCTTCTGGGGTGAAAGGTTGATCAAGAGAAGAGAGATTAGGGGAGGTAGCTGATCAGTACAATTCATTGCATATTTATATCCTCATTATCTATTTTATTGAATAAATAAACTTGTTAATAACAGTTGTTTTATGGATTTATAGGTAATAAAGGATTTATCGAAAAAGAGCTTAAAGGAATCAAAATACCTCATTTTGAAACCCATATTGAAGCCTAGAGGAAGTCCACAAAGTCCAAAAGCCCAAAGAAATTAGTCAACAAGTCAAAGAAAAGAAAAGAAAATTTGTTACAAACTAATCGATTCACTAATTGATTAGCTAATCGATTAGGTTGTAAATGTAAACATATCAATATCTGATTTTGATTTCTTAGAGTCCAAGCTTGATCTAAGGGTTGTTGTTGATTGATGTAGACTATAAATAGGGTGGAAAATGAGGGGTTTGGATGTGAAAAATTTTATAAATTTTATTTTGGAGAGGACGGTTACTCTTAATTGAGAAGATCTTCCAAATTGTAAACTTTTATTTGTAATAAATAAAAATTCTCTTTTCCATTTTCTTATTCTACCCTCTAAATGTTTATTAGTCACAATTATGTTCAATATCTCTATTTAATCCTCATTAATTATTTATAAGCTCTTATTAACTTTGCATCTCCTCACTTTTCCAAAACTGTAATTTGTCATTCATTAGAATAACACTTGATAATCTATAATAATAAGAAAAATTATAAAATAGGTTAAAATGTATTGTAACTAATTATTAATTAACAAAATAGTAGAAACTATCCATTTAATAAGTTATTATGCTACTTATGACTATTAATAATATTTTAAATATTAATCATTTAAAAATAATTTGATAAATAATATATTAAGAAATAATGTTAACAAATATGAAAAATAGTATAAATTAAGTATTTAATAAATTGTTATCTATGATTAAATTTAATATAGTATGATAAATTAATATACTATAAACGTTCTTACAAATTATAGTATTCTTTAATAAATAATATAAATATTCAAAAGTATTAATATTATAATTAGTTAATAATATTAATTAAATTAATAATTACTCTATTATTTAAAATTTTACTATTAAATATATAATTTTATAATCGTATAATAAAATAATTTATTGAAATATTTGATAAATTAATGCTTTATAGTTGCTATGGGTATAATAATTATACTATGTATAATTATTATAAATAAGAATAATTAAAATTGGATAATAATTTATATAACTATCCTAAATTACAATTATACTAGTATGGCCTCTAACATATTAAATAATTATTGATCATGTGATAATTATTTAAATAAATAATGATTAAAGTATCATAATTATTCATATGATTCTTTACACAAATTTTATTGTACAATGCCATTAATAACCACAAATTTTAAAATTTCACCATTTTCCAATTGACGAAAACAATTCAAAATGTGAAAAAATATATCTACATGCAAAGCATGTGCACTAGAGCTTTTTACAAATTAGTAACCAAAATAAAGTTGTTTTGGAAATTCAACAATTGATTAGCGCCGAAACCAAGTTCAAAACCGTTGCATTTTCTTTCTCTCAAGATTAAGAAATCATTAGACATGAATAATGGAGAACCAGCAAGAGGAGGAGGAGGAGCAGAGGAGGAGGAAGAAGTAATTATTATAGGTAACGATGAGGAAGAAGAAGTAGAGGGGGTAATTATTAATTTAGACGGCACTGGTAGCAGCGACGATGTCGACGACAATGATGATGATGGCAACAATGACAACAACGATGATGATGACAACGATGAAGTTATCGAGCCTCAAATTCCCTCTCCTATCCCTCCAAAGAAAGTCAAGATGACACCAGTTCGATGCAGGAACTTCAATTGACTGACAAAGAATGGCTTTGACCTCCTCCATTGCCTGAAGATCCCTCAATTCTCGATACCGATGAAGAAGATGAAGAAGACTGCTGATTAAACCTCATCATGTATCTTGAAAGGCAATGATGATACCTTGATTTCTCTTTGTGGGAAATTTTGCATTCTTTTTTTTGTACATAGAGGACTATGTGTTAGTTTGGATCATTCAAAGATTTAGTTTCTTGAATCATTAGTAGTTAATTGGAGAGAAATTTAATCTTGGGAACTAATTTGATCAAGTTTGTGCTTTCTCAAATTAATTTGGTTAGCTTCTTGATTCATTTTCTTACAATTTAGCAATATTGTTGACGTGTCGATTTCTTTTAGGAGGATTTGTACTCTTTTTATTGAAATGTTGAATGTTTTTTTATACAATTTTCAACCATGAAGATCATCTCATTAGAGCTCTCTCGCTTGGGGTTTCAAGTTTCCATGACATGTAGATTGACTATTATTGATTAAAGTGTATTGTTCTAACACATGATTTAGTTGGCGGTCACAATTTTCCATTTAAATTGGAGTGGATAGTATGAATAAATGGGTTTCCAACCCAATAAGCCACACCCATATATGTACCAAAAATTAAACCCTCCCCTATTAACAATTTAGGGCATTTTTTCTTGAGCCGATCTCTCTCTCTCTCTCTGGTTGGAAATTCTAAAAGAACGCCACTGTAGCATTGCTCTCATAGATGCCTACGCCTTTAACCGACTCCGGCGAACTTTCACCGACGCGGTAACTTTTTCTATTTTTTCCCGATCTTTTCTTGGGTTCCCCTCTTTTTTCTTTACCGCGTTTTTCTTCTTCTCAGTTACTTTTAATTTCATGAAAAGGCTATTATAATTTATGTAGGAGTAGATAGTGAGTTAGATGTTAAATCAAAAGTAATTTTTTTAGTTTCTTAGAATTTGTATTAATATCAATCACTTGATATTTCTCAATAACCTTTCCTTGCTTATTACTTGGTTTTGGAGAGAAATTCTTGTTAGAAATCTTGGAATTGCAGTAATTAAGTTGAAAACCATTTGATTTGGAGACACTTTCACATGTACTGAAGGTAAATAAGCTATTTTATCAGGATCTAACTGTTTCCAGTTCTACCAGATTTTCTTACAAGTTTCGTGTGAGTATTGAGTTTTGTTATTATCTGGAATGAAACAATATTGGACTAATTCTACAAACATGTGAGAATCCTCTGACGAGTATCTTGATTTTTGGTCACTAGAAGGCAATCGAGTTGAAAATCCTTTTGTTTGGAGACATTTTCATGTGCAATGAAGGTAAATCTTGAATGAGGTGGTTCCAGTTTCAATCTGTACGCAAGTCCTGAACAAGGTACTTATGTGAAAATTTGATATGAATGGAGGATAATTTTCTGAGAAAGCGTTAGTACTAAGGCCCTGTCTATGGTTTCATCATCTTCATTTTGTTCTGGCAGAGAACATGTCAATCCTATATGTTCTATATCTGAATTGTGTGTTTTCTCTTTATATCGGAACCATATTAATATCCGTTTCAATTATATTCGATTTGTATCTGCTTTTAACTATTTGCAGATACGGATATAAGTTTCTCTTACTGAAAAAATCTGTATCCGTATGTGTAGAGATGACTAGTTAATAAATAATATATGATAAATTGACATATATGATCCGTTTGCACACCAAACAATCTATATTTGAAAACATAATGAGGATTTTGAGGGGAAAAATCTGATATTGTCAAAATTTCCATTCACATTCGTTCAAACAAACAACCTATTTGTTTTGTTCTGATGGTAAATCTTTTATGACATATTTCCAATTCAAACCGAAGATAAAGCCTACACAATATAACTTCTGAAAATTTGATATAATTTCATTAACTTTATTTTGTTCTTGCAGAGATTGTTAATTTGACCCGGTCTATTATTGACCAAACCAACCAAGGAATATTCTTTAGATATTATTGGGTTGTTAGCATGACCTCAGTAATATCTGTAGAAGAGAGATTCATGGTTTGGTAGAGTAAATCATGGAGGTTGATACGATTTGGGGTGGAGGTGGTTACTGAAAAGTCTCTATAAAAGGAAGGGTGATCTCATTGTTGAGATGCACCGTAAAAAAAACAATATTTCTATCCAAAACCCTAAATCAAAACATCCTCTTTTATCCCCAAACCGTATCGAGCCCGAGATCGTTTCCATCTCTTTTATCCACTAGAAAATAAATCCTATCGACCTTTTATCCAAAGAGAATAAGTAAGATCCGCTCTTTATCTAATAGATAATAACCACCTCCACCCAAAATTGTATTAGCCTCCATGATTTACTCTACCCAACCATAAATCTCTCTTCTACAGATATTAAGGAGGTCATGCTAGCAACCCAATAATATCTAAAGAATATTACTTGGTTGGTTTGGTTAATAATAGACTGGGTCAAATTAACATATTCCGCTTGACCAAATTAACCCAGTGATATGCCTCCAACTATCCATGAGATCCAATGCTTCTTCTTATCATTACTCCCACTATCCGTAGAGAGTAACTCCTACTTCATTATTCATGAAATGTTACTTGAACTTATTTATTCCTAAGTCCCATCAAACTTACATGTTTGATAAATGATTCAGCTGGTATTCCTTTTGTTAAAGGATCAACAATCATATCTGTAGTAGGGATGTAAGTCACTTTAACTTCCCGCTTTTCTACAATATCTCAAATATAATGATACTGGATCCCAATGTGTTTTCCTTTGGAGCTATTCGCTCCACTATTAATCAGGCTAATGGCTGCCTGATTATCACAATAAATATCAACAGGTCCTTCTAACAAATTGAGATCTAAATCAATAAAAAATTATCTTATCTAGACAACATGTGTGGTTGTCATACTGCAAGTTATATATTCAGCTTCTTGTGTGTATCTAGCAGAACACCCTTATTTCTTACTACTCTAAGAAATAACTCCTCCTCAAAGATGAACAAGTGTCCCAAGTGGACTTTCCATCATCTTTATCACCTCCAAAATCAGCATCGGAGTAACCGAGGAGATCAATGAATTGTCTTGATAAACCAATCTGTGAGTCAATATACCTCTGATGTACTTCATAATCCCTTTAACAGCTTCCCAATGTGCCGGTCCTGCATTACTTTGATATAGACTAACCAGACTTACAGCATAAGCTAAATCAAGTTTGGTGCATAATATTGCATACATCAAGCTTCCAACTGCTTGAGCATAAGGAACATCTAATAGCTTTTACCCCTCTCCAGGGCTTTGCTCTTTACACAATCTCTTTCCCATGACCAATGGAGTTAGTGCGGATCAGAATTCTCCACTCCAAATCTTTTAAGAACCGATCTTAAATATTTTTCCCTGTTTAAACTTAGCATTCTAGACTTTCTATCTCGAATTATTTGAATTTCGAGAATATATGATGCATCTCCCATGTCTTTCATCTCAAACTTTTCGCTGAGATCTACCTTGGTTTTATTCAACATTTCCATGTCATTTCTAGAGAGCAATATATCATCCACATATAAGGATAATATGTCAATTTTCTCCCACTTTTCAAGACATATACACAATTATCTAATTTATTTTGAGATACCACTATCTAGAAGACTATTTTAAACCATATAGAGATTTCATTAACTTTATTTTGTTCTTGCGAGATTGTTAATTTGACCCGGTCTATTATTGACCAAACCAACCAAGGAATATTCTTTAGATATTATTGGGTTGTTAGCATGACCTCCGTAATATCTGTAGAAGAGAGATTCATGGTTTGGTAGAGTAAATCATGGAGGTTGATACGATTTGGGGTGGAGGTGGTTACTGAAAAGTCTCTATAAAAGGAAGGGTGATCTCATTGTTGAGATGCACCGTAAAAAAAACAATATTTCTATCCAAAACCCTAAATCAAAACATCCTCTTTTATCCCCAAACTGGTATCAGAGCCCTGAGATCGTTTCCATCTCTTTTATCCACTAGAAAATAAATCCTATCAGCCTTTTATCCAAAGAGAATAAGTAAGATCCGCTCTTTATCTAATAGATAATAACCACCTCCACCCAAAATTGTATTAGCCTCCATGATTTACTCTACCCAACCATAAATCTCTCTTCTACAGATATTAAGGAGGTCATGCTAGCAACCCAATAATATCTAAAGAATATTACTTGGTTGGTTTGGTTAATAATAGACTGGGTCAAATTAACATATTCCGCTTGACCAAATTAACCCAGTGATATGCCTCCAACTATCCATGAGATCCAATGCTTCTTCTTATCATTACTCCCACTATCCGTAGAGAGTAACTCCTACTTCATTATTCATGAAATGTTACTTGAACTTATTTATTCCTAAGTCCCATCAAACTTACATGTTTGATAAATGATTCAGCTGGTATTCCTTTTGTTAAAGGATCAACAATCATATCTCGTAGTAGGGATGTAAGTCACTTTAACTTCCGCTTTTCTACAATATCTCAAATATAATGATACTGGATCCCAATGTGTTTTCCTTTGGAGCTATTCGCTCCACTATTAATCAGGCTAATGGCTGCCTGATTATCACAATAAATATCAACAGGTCCTTCTAACAAATTGAGATCTAAATCAATAAAAAATTATCTTATCTAGACAACATGTGTGGTTGTCATACTGCAAGTTATATATTCAGCTTCTTGTGTGTATCTAGCAGAACACCCTTATTTCTTACTACTCTAAGAAATAACTCCTCCTCCAAAGATGAACAAGTGTCCCGAAGTGGACTTTCCATCATCTTTATCACCTCCAAAATCAGCATCGGAGTAACCGAGGAGATCAATGAATTGTCTTGATAAACCAATCTGTGAGTCAATATACCTCTGATGTACTTCATAATCCCTTTAACAGCTTCCCAATGTGCCGGTCCTGCATTACTTTGATATAGACTAACCAGACTTACAGCATAAGCTAAATCAAGTTTGGTGCATAATATTGCATACATCAAGCTTCCAACTGCTTGAGCATAAGGAACATCTAATAGCTTTTACCCCTCTCCAGGGCTTTGCTCTTTACACAATCTCTTTCCCATGACCAATGGAGTTAGTGCGGATCAGAATTCTCCACTCCAAATCTTTTAAGAACCGATCTTAAATATTTTTCCCTGTTTAAACTTAGCATTCTAGACTTTCTATCTCGAATTATTTGAATTTCGAGAATATATGATGCATCTCCCATGTCTTTCATCTCAAACTTTTCGCTGAGATCTACCTTGGTTTTATTCAACATTTCCATGTCATTTCTAGAGAGCAATATATCATCCACATATAAGGATAATATGTCAATTTTCTCCCACTTTTCAAGACATATACACAATTATCTAATTTATTTTGAGATACCACTATCTAGAAGACTATTTTAAACCATATAGAGATTTCATTAACTTGTAAACTTTATGTTCCTGTCCTTTCACCTGAAAACCTTCAGGTTGTTGCATATATATCACTTCCTTCAACTCTCCGTTAAGGAATGCTGTTTTAACATCCATTTGGAATAACTCTAAATTAAGATATGCAACGATAGCCAAAATGATTCTAATGGATGCAAATTTAGCTACAGGAGAGTACGTCTTCTGAAAATCTATTCCTGCCTTCTGGTTGTTGCCCTTAGTAACTAACCGTGCTTTGAATTTATTAATAGATCCATCAACACGATATTTCTTTTTAAGTACCCATTTGCATCCTATGGCTTTTCTATTTTCCGGTAGAACACATAACTCCCATACCTTATTCTTTTCTATAGAATCAAGTTCTTCTCTCATGGCTTCTAGCCATAAAGCTGATTCATGCGATTTCATTGCATCAGAGAAGATTAAGGGATCTTGTTCTTCTATATTTGTATCTACCGAGAAACAAGATGGGCTCACATGAATACAAATAGTAATCGTCCATCCATGAAAGTTGTGTTCTTGGTCTTTTGTTGCCTACAACCGAGTGATGAGGTACATCATTTTTCATAGGTATTTTATCATTTTCAAGGTTAGGTTCATTCACAATATCTGGATCATTAGTGGGAACAACAGTGTAATAATAATCATCTATTATAGTTAGAGGTTGTGTTTCCTCTTAAACTTGTTCCTCTTCCTCTAGATTCTCTAGAAATGTAGCATCTCTGCTTTCAATGACCTCTTTTTCTTTATTGTAGAACTTATAATTTTTTGATTTTCTGAATACCTTATGAATCTACACTTTACTGTTTTAAAATCCAACTTATCACTAAGTTGGTATGGAATGAGAACATGGGCTATAGATCCCCACTTTCTGAGATGACTCGGATTAGGTTTCCTCCCATTCCATAACTCATAAGGTGTAGATACAACTGACTTGGTGGGAATTCTATTCAAAATATAGTTTGCAGTTAGCAATGCTTCTCCCTAAAAATTTTTGAAGAGACCAGAATGAGACAATAAGCATCTAATTATATTCAGTAATGTTCTGTTCTTTCTTTCAGCAACACCATTCTGTTGTGGTGTATACAACATTGTTGTATGCCTTTTAATTCTATGCTGAATACAATAACTCTCAAATTTTTTAGAGTTATATTCTCCACCTCTATCAATTCTCAAAATTTTGATTTTCATTCCAAGTTGGTTTTCAACTTCTGTCGTATATCTCTTAAAATATTCAAAAACTTGTAATTTTTTAGAGATAAAATAGACGTGTGCAAACTTGGAATAATCATCTATAAAAATAATAAAATATTCTTTATTAGTATGATTTTTGACACTTAGGGGACCACAAATATCCGAGTGTATCAGCCCTAAAAGTTCATTGGCTCTGAGGTTTTCTGGTCATTTTACCAGTTAAACAATATTCACATTGTGGCAATTGAACATTAGATAGTACATGCAGTAAGTTTATGCTGATAATTTCTTTTATTTTTAAAATACTAGCATGTCCTAGTCTAGAATGCCACAATTCAGACTCAGAAATATAACAAGACAAGTAGTTCAAATTATAAATTTTATTATCAAAATTATTAAAAACTACTGGAAATATGCATAATTCATGCTCGCGTACATATTTTTCCTATAGCATACACTTTATTATTTTTTCCTATAGAAACCATGTTATTGTAGAACCTAACTTTCAATCCTTTCTTCATCAAGGTAGCAACAGAGATCAGATTACACTGAATTCCTGGCTTGTAGAACACATCTTTGAGGACGAGAACGCTGTCCTCAAGGTCCAATCTATATGAACCAATACCTTCTACATCGAGATAGGTATTGTTTCCCATATAAATTCTCTGTTCTCCTTTCTTCAGCTCGATGAACTCCGTGACACCATTCTTGTCCTTTGTGATATACCTTGTCGTACCGGAGTCAATCCACCAACCGTTGATATCCGTCATCGCAGCGTTGCATTTTGTCACACCGACGAATTCTCTTTTGCTAGTACCCCATTGTTCCAGTCTTCCAGATGCTTATAGCCTCCCTTATTCTCCTGCTTTTCACCTTGTGGGCAAGCGGACCTGAAATGCCTGAACTTCCCCATAATTGTAGCAAGCTCCGCGAGGTATTTTCTTTCTCCTGAACTGCTGCGATTTTGGTCCTCGCGGTTGTGGTTTACTAGGACCAGGGTTTTTATAGCTTTCAGCATTATGCCTCTGGCGGACATAATTCATCTCCTGCCGCACTATGTTCAGTTCTGGTTCTTTCCTACTGGCTATTAAGTCCGGTTCTATTGCTAGGTGCATAGGAAGATCAATGACAGATTTAATGGCGGGGTTCATTCTCAATATGGTGGCAGCCACAGCAAGGGAAGGGGAAGACTATTCAAAATGGTTGCCACTTGCATTTTTTTCGGGATTTCGGTCCCAGCAGTGGATAAGTCCTTAGCCATGACAATCATCTTATTAATATGCTCTACGACATTGTCTCCTTGTTGCATACGACAAGAATTATACTTATGTAAGAGGAGTTGAATGTTAACTTTAGAGGCAGTGTCGTATTTGTCCTTTATAGCATTCCACATGTCCATGGAAGTCTTGCAAGTTTTAAAAACTTTGATCAAGTTATCTTCCGTGAATATGAGCATTAGGCTTTTCGCCTTTTTGTCTTTCGACTTCCACTGCTCTAACCCTTTCTTTTCCTCAGGTGTTGATTTATCAGTAAGGGTTGGAGCAGCAATTTTGATAACATCATCGATTGAACGAGCTTACTAGCCATTTAGTACAGAACTAAAACTAAAATTTCAATTTTAAAATAAGTATAAGATTGGCGTATTGACAAATATACTAAAAACAGAATGAGGTTAGATACAAAAAAAATTAAAAATTAAAAGAACCTGACTGCGAAGAACTGATAGGGTCTGAGTGAAAGACGTCGACTCCGGTTCGTGCAAGCTCTTCACCGAGTGGAGTTTATCGGAGAACTAACTATCTAATCTGACTTGAATATAATTGGATTGAGTATGGTTCTGCTCTGGATTGATCTAATTGGATTGAGATCTGGTCCACAACAGCGACGTTTGGTTGTGATCGGGTCTAGATCGGAGGCTGCAGTTTGAGAGCTCTGATTGGACTTGAAAACAAAAACAAGAAAGTAATGGGTCAATTTTGGAAAATTTGATATGAATGGGGGATAATTTTCTGAGAAAGTGTTAGTACTAAGGCCCTGTCTATGGTTTCATCATATTCATTTTGTTCTTGCAAAGAACATGTCAATCCTATATGTTCTATATCTGAATTGTGTGTTTTCTCTTTATATCGGAACCATATTAATATCCGTTTCAATTATATCCGAACTGTATCTGCTTTTGACTATTTGCAGATACGGATATAAGATTCTCTTACTGAAAAAAATCTGTATCCGTATGGGTAGAAATGACTAGTTAACAAATAATATATGATAAATTGGCATATCTGATCGGTTTGCACACCAAAGAATCTATATTTAAAAAGAGAATGAGGATTTTGAGGGGAAAAAATTCTGATATTGTCAGATTTCCCAATTCACATTCGTTCAAACAAACAGCCTATTTGGAGACACTTAATATGTACTGATGGTAAATCTTTTATGACGTATTTCCAATTCAAACTAAAGATAAATCCTGCACAAGGTAACTTCTAAAAATTTGATATAATTTCATTAACTTTGTTTTGTTCTTGCAGAGATCACGTCAATCTTGAAAGACATTGCAATTCGTCGCCCTGTCTCAGCCACAATCCGGTTCACTGTCCCAGCTGGGGCTGGTCGACTGGCCCCACCAGTGCGACCCGCCCTTGGTCAGTATCGTCTAAACCTAATGGCATTCTGCAAGGATTTCAACGCCAGGACTCAGAAGTACAAGCCCAATACACCAATGGCGGTCACAGTCACAGCTTTCAAAGACGTAACACTTTTGAGTTCATCGTCAAGTCTCCTTCAGTCACTTGGTATCTGATAAAAGCTACTGGAATTGAGTCAGGAAGCACTCGGCCTGGTCACATTTTTGTATCCAGTATAACTCTTAAGCATGTTTATGAGATTGCGAAGCTGAAGCGAACTGACCTGGGTAGTCAGCACATGTCGATTGAGGCTATATGCAAGTCCATTATTGGTACTGCCAATAGCATGGGTATTCGAGTCATGAAAGAGCTTTAAATCGTATCACCGTGAGTGTTTTTTTTTTAAATTTTATCATCGAAATTTTTAAGTTGTTTTACTTTTGTGGGTACTTGCCAGATTGCTGTGTTATATTTTAGTGTAACTGGTGTCAGTATGCATCTGTATGCTCATCTAACTGTAATTGGGAAAAAATTATTTTTGTCATGTCATTGTGAAACCTTAATGATGTGGCCACTGTGTGCTTAACATTGTCATAATCAGTGATTATACCATGGTTTTCGTGGATGTAAGATGTTATTTTTACTAGTGATGCAAAGTTTACTTCTGAAGTTAAATTTTCCTATATATGGATGTTATAAGTTTCAAAGAGACTATAAAATTAAGAAGGATGGTCTGCTATAAGTATTTGGTCTAATTGAAAAGCTTTAACTGAAGGCACAGATTTGAGGAACTACATTTAATTTCTCATGTTAGATGTACTAGATATTTGATTGATTGTTTCATTTCAAGCAATGAGAAATATTCCCATTTTGCCAGGAAACAAGAAAATGTGTTCACTAGTTTTCCTCTGTTTCATGATCTTTACTTAGATGATTATACAGATATACCAGTTTTCTTAAAGCTATTCAATTTCATGGTACTTTCGTATAATTAGATCTAAAAGTTGTCTCAATCTGAAAGTTTAGGAGTAATTGAACCAAAGGTCCGTCAAAATCGTGGGGTTTGGATAGCATGTCAAAACTGTAATCCTAGCGAATTATGCTTAGAGTCTTAACTTGTGGTGTTTTGGAGAATGATTTTTTTTTAACCTTCATATTGGTGTCACATGCTTGTAAATGAAAATTTAGGTATGTTTCATTACATTGAAGAAGCTGAACAATACTGTTCAAAAATATTTTTCATCAGATAGGGAGTAGATAATGCTGTTTGGTAGTTTTTAAATTTGGAAAATTTTAACAAACCGTTGTAATTGTACCAATAGAAGCATGCAACCTCCATCTCTTTGACTAACAGTTCTTTTTCTCAAAAGATGATCAAAACATTAGAGTTTAGTGATGATTAACTACACTATTCTAAATATTCTTTTCGTAAGGTGTTCTCTTCATTCTTTTCTAAGTCTTCTTCATGGATTTACTAAAACTTACATGCAGCCAAACATCATTAGTCGGTAGTTACTAATCATAAGAGTACTAAGTGCCATAATATTGATAGACGATAGATATCAGAGCATCTTTAAGTTGTTGCAGTAACACTTAAGGAAGATTACTAATATGGACTCACAGTTTCAGTGCCCATATGAAAGTAAATAAGAGTATTTATATGGATTGATAGGATCAATATGATGATTATTGAGTATCGTAATGGTTTATTGAGATTAAGGGTCCAAGGGATTACTCTTAAAAGTACTATGGCAACTTTTCCAATACCTACACATTGGAGAAGCTAGGATTCTGTGGACTATAGAGAACACAAATAACGATAGAGATCACCAATTTGAATTCCTCTACCCCCCACGCAGTACACAAGCCATATTTTTGTGTTTTATGGTTGTATTAACTTAAATTTGAAGGTATATATTCACTTTGATACCCTAATACTTCACTCGTTTTGAATTTTGTTTCATGAATATTAAATTCATCTAAAAGGTATAACGGTATTTGCAGGTATTCTGGTTTCTCCTTTTGGTGGTCTGATCAAATAGCTCATGATTGAAGAAACCTTTCCCTTGAATCAAATAGCTTATGGATCAAATCTAATATAGGTCACTAAACCACGTCCTAGTATATTTTTCAGCCAAAATCCCACAATGGTGTAGAATTTAAGTCAAAATTCAGAATCTGGTATCTTTCCGAAACCAATTTTGATCTGACACTGGGGTAAACAACAACACAACGTCATTGCAATATCAACTGAAGAAGTTAGCTTACTTATAAGATTCTTTATATAAACAACACATTACAAATTGTAGCACTTGTAATTCAGAAATGAGCAAGCGTATAGTTGCTACTGATGCAAGTTCAGTCCACTTGCGTCTGTCAACTAAATTGATCATCTATTTTCTATTGCACTGTCAATTGCTTTGTATAATTGGTATTGTTGTTAGTTCTTGTTAAATATAGGTTAATCTCCATTGAGTTAATCAATATTATTAAAATATGATGATGATGAGATCTAAAATCTTGTGTACACTGAAACTATATTTATAAGAACTACTTAGATATAGATTGTTGGTTGTGTATGGGCTAACAATATACATTAGATAACCATGATCAACTACATAATCTACTTTTCCTACAAAAGAAACAGCTAATAATAAAGATTTGAGAATGTACTTATAATTTCTTTGATCATATATTCTGTAAACAGGGACATAGGGAGACTGCACCTCTAGACATTCTTTATTCTACCATACTAAAAACGTAGAAGTATATATTTCCTGTAAGCTCAATTTAACCTAAACAAGTTAGACTTTTATTTGATGCGGAAGCCAAAGGCACATGATGTGCATACTTAACTATGTCGATCTCATAAGCAAGCTAAATAACCAACATAGATCATACTCTCAACTCGTGTTTGAAACTTCCTTGCTTTTTTACAGTAATAAATACTTGCGAACGACAATAAGTGCACGAAAACTAAAACTTTCACACCTTACAAGCTCAAACCGGAACCTCTAACTTATCTTCTACTAGCTTCTGTTAAGACCCTCTACCTGTGGCTATAGTATTGTATTCTTGTCCACCTCTAAACTATTCTGATTCTCAAAGCTACATAATGTTACAATGCTCTCCATGACTCCATTTTTTTTTCCTTCTCTATGGTAAAAGGATATACTATGAACTCTACCAACCTTTCCGACTCAGCTCTGGTATCTTTCATAAAATCCTCGTATATTATGAACTTCACCACTTTGGGCCTTTCCAAGCTTGCCTTCCACTACCCAAAAACATGTTGCAGAATTAATCCAAATTGTTGATGCAGAAAGGATGGTGGAGATTGGTTGAGGTTGATTATTCGGGGAAAAAAAACAAATAATATAATTGCATTTCTCATTTAATAAAGACAAGGGACAAATGATGGACTTCACATCCGGGCAATTCACATGTCGGCAACTCACATGCCTAACGCTAAATGCAATTCACATGCATGGTTTCTTATAAACATTCTTCTCTCCTCCTCTCTAAAATGAATAAACGCAACACTTTTTATAGAAAAAACTAAGTGAAAATAAAATCCTAAGAAAATTAGAACAAATAAAATCCTAAAACATAAGAACAAATAAAACCCTTCCTAACTAATAGATAACATCAAATAAAACATCCTCGAAATTAACAACTCTAGTAGCTAAATATCAAGTTCATCCTAACTAAAATTCTCAAATAAATAAAATCGAATCCATAAATAAAATCCTAACTTCTAATCTGTTAGGCATCAACTGATGCGGAATGGATGGTGGAGGCCTATTGAGGATGATTATTCAAACAAAAATAAAATAATATAATATTTCTCATTTAATAACGAAAAGATACAAATGATGCGCTTCACATTTGAGCACTACACATGCCGGCAATTCACATGCCTAATACTAACTGCAACATGCAAGATTTCTCTCAAACATTCTTCTCTCCTCTCAAATGAAAATCAGAATCTTATTTGTAGAAGAAACTAAGAAGATAAAAATAAATCCTAACTAGAGAAGAGGTAACATCAAAAAACAACCTAACTAAAAAAGAGATAACATCAAATAAGATCCTAACCAAATAAAAATGATAAAACCAAATAAAACTATAACTAATTTATCTAATTCTAATTGACTTAAATTAGATCCAATTTTCATCAAATCTTTTTCCAAATTTAGATTTTAATCTGTCCTACATCACAAGGCTTCTGTCCCTTTGCTCGGGTTTTATCTTGTTGACAGCGTGTCACAAAGAAATGAAATTGCCCTTGGGATTATGACACAGGTACACAACTTTACTTCCAGACCGAGTAATGGAGTTCAGAACCATTGGTAGAGGTACAGGTTAGAATGGAACAACCGTCAAAGCCTGGAAGGTTTGATAGCTTGCTCTGTAGTGTTGATAGAATTTTCTGTTGTTCTTCCTCTTATTTTGTCTTTGGAGAGGCAAAGCATTTGGAGATAGGTGGAGATGCGATAGGTGTTACAAAAACTAGTGAGTTTGAGATTTGTGAAGAAAGTGTGTAGTATTAAACGAGGTGGAGCGTAGAAATGGTTGATATGTTGTTTACAATTCAATGGCTAAACTAATTAATGGAGCAAGGCTCCTATGAACTTAAGTTCATAATGAATAGTGGTGCACCAACTTTTCTAACCACTCATCTTGCTTTGGGATCCGTGAAAGATATAAAGGCCACTTTGAGATTTGTGCATCACAAATCTCAAGGCAAGATGAGTGGATAAAAAAGTTGGTGCACCACTATTCATTATGAACTTAAGTTCATAGGAGCCTTACTCCTAATTAATGAGTAGGTTCGTGTGACATTTTGTCATTGTTCTTATCTAACACAGTTGGTGGCCGAGGATAAATCTTAGGAATAGATCCTTATAATATAAATAAAATATTTAAGCTTGTCCCTTAATCCAATTTTTTAGGTTAATGGATGTTTTAGTATCACATTGTATGTATTATTAATAAAATTGTACTTGATGAGTTTTGTTAAAGTGGATCTGATAATTTTGGATAATTTCCTTTTCATTGATTACATTCATCTGGTTCGATGGATGTGATTGTTGATATTACTAGTTACAGAATTGTGTATAATCCTAATAATTGGAATTGTAATTTCTGTGCCAAACTTACCAGCTATGATTAAAATGTCAGCCATAGATGACAAGGGACTATTGTATTTGAAACTGAAAAAAGTTGAGTGCACTGAAGGAAATAAAAGTCAGAAAACTTTGAGGCATTGGATGCACATTTTTTTTACTAAACTAATGATTGCATTTGTGTGATCGCTTGCCACTGTCCTTATTGAAACACAGTTAGTGACCAAGGAATAAATATTTAAGCATATCCCATTCTTAAAAATTTTAATTAACTAAAGTTTAGTTTCATATTGTGTGTGCTATTAAGCTGCAGAAGTTGAACTTCAGTAACGATTCCTGTCTAAAGTTCTCCATTTAGGTTTAATATATTGAATTGTGAAAAATATAAAACCATGGAACATGGAACCTATGTGCTATTTTTTTTTTGAGAAACGTGTGGTATGTTTTATCTTTTTCAATCCATTAATATATTTTTTCTCACATTTGGGTGAAACCAGAAGAACTGTGAGATTGTAGGCATTTAGTTCTTGCCTTTTCATTGTAATCGGATCCTAGATTATCACTTGTCTTATTATTCTGATTGAATCTTTATTACCACATTTAAATTGTTTTCTGCATTTTTCTGTGCTATCTTATTACAGGACTATTCTTCTCCATCTAATTTATTGTGCTTTATTTGTTCATCAGGGATTTGTTTAATGTTCTTGGCTGGTTGAAACTTTTTAAAACTCTAGATTCTTTCTGTATTGGCTGCTTGCATTTTGATATGCACAAAATCAAGGGAGAATGAGAGTGATTTGCAATATTCACAGTATCTGGTCTTTTTATCAAGCAAAAATTTACCTTGGACAAATGTTGTAGTTTTTAGCCTGGGCAATTGTCTGTAGTTAAACTTCCAAACTCCCACTCTTCAAATGCTTCTGTTATTGGATTAAATTTCTTCTTCGTTTGGCATCTTGATGATTTTGTCTGAATCCACTCGCTCACGCTTTCTTTTGGTTTAGCTTCCCTCTATTGTTAATTTGTTTACTTTTCTAAAGAGAAATCTTTAGATTGATTTCTGTTCTACTTGCTTCTCAGCTCTACTTTTTATATGTTCTTAGAAAGAGTTTTTCAAAACTAAGATCAGAGAAACATGAATCTAACACAGTTCCTTTGTTCTGAAAGACCTGATCTGATCCTATTTCTTTTAATATCTTCAGTTCCACACCAAAGATTTCTTCAAAACTTAGATCTGACTCATGTTCTTTTTTGGGATAATATATGTCTTGAAGAATAGGTGGATTAGGGTTTTCCATTGGTTTAGTCTCAAAAATTGGTTCAACACCGATTAAACGATCAATATTATCCCTAATCCAAACTTGTAAATACCAAAACAAATTCTTTTTGTATTTTTTAAACTAAAAGGGAATAAGGATAAAAAATTCTAAGAAAAATAAAAGTTAGTTTTTCTTTTTAATTTTAAAGAAAAACTAAAAGACCTAAAAGATTAATGAGAGAAGAAAAGAAGGATAAAAAGAATCTAACTAAAACATATCAAGAGCAATCACTTTGTATCAATCACCCTTAATTCTAGAGTTAAGCCTAGACTCAACTAGACCAGCTCTTAACCAAAAACTCCTTTAGTAAAAAGATCAAAGTTTACTCTGTCAGTTAGCCAGGTAAGGATAGTACTAGAGGGAGGTCAAAAATCAATTAAGTATATCGTTCCTTGCGGAGCGCTTTACGCAACCCCTAAACCTTGTCTTAGACATCAACGGATTCAAATAAACTTAAACCGGTTCACTTAAGGATTTCTTGTTCCTTAATGAGCTCGAATCCTTAGGGGCCAGCGTCTAATGAGTATTAAAAGGCTTGGGTTTTTATAGTGAGGAGTTTGTGATTTATGGGCTAAGAAAAGGGTGATGAAATCCCTCACCTTATCTTGATTAGTGGGTTTTGGCCCTTAAGAATATTTTCAAGTGAGTGCCAAATCAAGATGCTCAAATCACTTTGGTGAATTCCTACTATTATATGCAATGCAACCTAGAAATTAAAAGCAACTATAAAGGGATGCAAAAATAAAATCTTTTATTTTTAATTAAGGTCAATAATTAAATAAATGTGAGAAAGAGAGCTCTTATTTGAATTTATTATCTTGTTAGTAAATATCCAAGTGGAGGGTGAATTTTTATTAGGGTTGACAAAAGAAATTTTTTTATTTTTATTAGCACCTAATTGTCTTTAATGTGAAAAGTCTAACTAAGAGTGGAATTGAAAATACTAGAAAGAGAACTTACCATAAGCAAGAGGGTTCTAGCTTCTTTGAGAGCAAATCTTTAATCTTCAATCCTTCAAAGTTGTTCATTCACACTAAAACACACAAATCAAAGAATCAAAATAGAAAATTCTAATTACAAGCACCTTCCCCGACAACGGCGCTAAAAATTTGATAGGATATTTAATAATATGTACCTAAAGTTACAAGTATACAACTATCAAATTATAGTATAAAAACTTATCGATCCCACGAGGAAGGTGTTGTAGGAATTAATCAAAATAAAACAAAACTAGATTGAGTGAGGAGGAAGAATGATGGAGAAAATAGAAGAAAATAAAACAAATAAATAAAAATCAAGAATAAAAAGGGAAAAATAAGAAAGTAAAAGATGAAAGATTCAATTAAAGATATGAAGAATGTAGAATTAAATCCACTAGCCAATTTCACTAGTAAATTATGAACTTTTCCCTTTTGTCACATTCTATTTTAGATTTATTAAGCATAGACTATCAAACCACTAAAGGAAAGCATAACCTATCAAATTATCATCCAACTAAAATTAATTCCTTCTACCAATTAGTTTTTAGTTGATTTTCCTAAACATGATCATTTTAAGCACAAGAGAATGATTCACAAATTATAAAATAAATTAAACTAGTTTCATACAATTTCTAGAGTTCCTACAAGAGTTAGTTCCACATCTTGAAAAATAACAACAAAGAAATAAATGAAAGGAAGAGAAATAAAAATAATTTCCTAGAGGGTTCTAGCCTCAAGGTGAATCAAAAAATAAAAATAATTTCCTAGAGGGTTCTAGCCTCAAGGTGAAGAGTGCAAGGAAATAAAATCTAAGTTATGCAAAGAAATAAATCTACACTACAAAATAAAGACATGAAATTGAAGTAAGAAAATAAAGACATAAAAGTAAATGCATCAAAATAAATCTAATTCAAGAGGGTTCTAGCCTCATGAATATTTAACAACAAGAAAAGAAAATATTACAAGAAAATAAAAATAAAAGAGAAAACTTACATTCCAAGAGGGATCTAGCCTCTTGATGAAGGCAAATTTTTCTCTTGATCTTCATCTTCATCTTATCTTCATCTTCATGATCAAATAAAGAGAAGAAAAGAAAAATATGATGAGGTGAAAGAATTCTTTTATTAATTGCAACAAAAAGTTATAATTTTAAAAGGTCTTCACAATTAAGAGTAATCTTCCACTCCAAATGGAGTTATTATAAAATTTTTCATACTTTCAAGCCCTCACTCTACCCCTCTATTTATGGATAATAAGAATCTCTCACAACCCTTGGATTTGTCTTGGCCCCCAAGTAACCCCCACAACCATAGGATTTGGCTTAGGCCCCAACCAACCCTCATAATCATAGGATCTCTCAACATAATCTACACCATTGATTCAATACTTGAGAGATGGGTTTTGTGGGTTTTATTTCTTTTGTATTTAATTCATTTAAAACTCTTGGGCTTCTCTTAAATGCTATTAGGCTTCGTAGAATTTAGCTTGGCATTCAAATGATTGAATATATATCAATTAAATTCGGATTTCTGTCATAACTCATTGCTGCTGATAAAATTTTGAGGATTTGCCAATTTGGATGGCTCCGTCTCGTCGAGATAGGTGATTTTCTTGCTTAGTTGGCGAGGTTATGATAGTACTAGAAGGAGGCTAAAGACTAATTAACTACCTCTTTCCTTGCGGAGTGCTTTATGCAACCCCTAAACCTTACCTTAGACTCCAACGGATTCAAATAAACTTAAACTGGTTCACTTAATGATTTCTTGTTCCATAATAAGCTCGAGTCCTTAGGGACTAACGTCTAATCAGTTTTAAAAGGCTTGAGTTTGTATAGTGAGGATTTACTGATTTGTGGGGCTGAGAAAAGTGTGATGAAATTCTTCACTTTATCTTTATTAGGGGGATTTGGCCTTAAAAGTATTTTCAAGTGAGTGCACAAATCAAAATGCTCAAATCACTTTGGTGAATTCCTACTAACTATATGCAATGCAACCCTTAGAATTAAAAGCAACTACAAAAAGATGCAACAAGAAAATCTTTTTATTTTTTTAATTAAGGGCTACAATCAAATAAAAGTGGAAAAGAGAGCTCTTGTTTGGATTTATTATTTTGTTAGCAGTTGTTCAAGTGGAGGGTGGATTTTATTAGAGTCGACAAGAGAATTTTTTTTTATTTCTAAATTGTCTCTAATTGTGAGAAATTAACTAAAGGGTGGAATTGAAAATATTAGAAAGAGGACTTACCTTTGAGCAAATATTCAATATTCAATATTCAATCCTCAATCTTCTTCTTCAAATTTGTTCCGTCATAATAGAAAAATCCTAATTACAAACACATTTCCCAGCAACTGTGCCAAAAACTTGATATGGGAATAATAAACAGGCACAAAAGTTGCAAGAGAACAACTATTAAGTTGCAGTATAGAAAAGCTGTCGAACCTACAAAGAAGGTATATGGTTGGAATTTCCTAAATTTGGGCCTAAAAATGTGCGGACAAAAGGGGGGTAAAATAAAATGTGTAGAGATGCTGAGAGAGTGACTTGTCACGAAAGTAAAAAATAAAAAGAAGATATAAGAAGAAGGAAGGAGGGAACAAATAAAAGACACAAAAAATACTAAAAGAGATAGAAATAAGAAAAGAGAAAGAAGAAAAGGAAGAGAAAAATCAACAAAAGAAAATCAACAAAAGAAATTAGGAAAATGGAAAATAAAAAGATGGCAAATTAAGAGATGCAGGAAAATCAAAATCAAGAGAGATTGAGGTAAAATCGAGTAGAGAAACTTGAGGATCTAGAATTAAATCCACTAATTAATTTCTTATAGGATTTATAAACTACTCTCATTTTATCATATTTACTTTAGATTTACTAAGTATAGATTATCAAACCACTTAAAGAAAGTATAATCTATCATATTATCATCTAAGTAATATTTTCATTCATTAAAAGAATAAACAACTAGATATTAATTATATAATTCATAAGTATAACCTATCAAACCACCCAAGATAAGCATAGATAATTAAATTCTTCTTCTACCAATTAGTTCTCCAATTGATTAACCTAAACATGATTATTTTAAACATAAAGAGAGCAATTCACAAACCATAAAATAAATTGAACTAGTTTTATACAATCCTAGATCTCCTAAAGAATTTAGTTACATATTAAGAATAAAACTAAAGCATGAAAGAAAAATAAGAAAATTACACTACAAAGAAAGATAAAGAACAAGGAAAATAAAGGCAATAAAATATAAATCTACTCAACAAAGGATGAAGTAAATCTACACTACAAGCATGGAATAAATCTAATCTACCAAACATGAAAAAAAAATAAAAAATAAAATCCTAAACATGCAATTTCTAGAATAAGAAAATAAAAAGAGGGGGAATAAAAATTTACATTGCAAGGGCTTGGCCTTTGAAGGCAAATCTTCGTCTTCACTTCATCAACAAAGAAGAAGGAGAATGAAAATTTAAAAAGAGAAAATATGATTTTTTTATTTATGCAAAACTTAAAAAGTTTACAAATTGAAAAACCTAATTAAAGGTCCTCCTCTCCAAAAAGGAGTTTATAAAATTTTTCACCCTCAAACCCCACACACTCTATCCTTATTTACAGCCTACTGCAATTAACAAGAGCCATTAGATTAGCCTTGAACTCCAAAAAAATAAATCTCAACAATACACTATTTCTGTTACGAACCAATCAGTTGGCCAATCGGTTAGCCAGTCGATTGGTTAACCAATTGGTTCTTAACAGGTTTGATTGCTTTGTTGACTTGTTGACCCAATTTTTTCTTAATCTCTTGCGCTTTTGTGGGCCTCATCTTGTCTTGATCTTGGACTTCAATAAATGGTAGAAAAATAAGGGAATTTAGTTTTTTTAGGCTCTTGTTCATTAATTATTCATTTCCTACAAATTAAGGTAAAAACTCGTTATTAGTCGATTTATTTATTAAAATAAAATAGATAATAAGGGTATAAAAGTGTAATAAAATATGATGATCACTTAGCCTTCCTGCACACCTATAGAAAAGAAGAAAGGCATGACATAGTTATCACGTAGGTCCATGTTGGTTAATAATTGTGTCTTTAAGTACTCAAATCGCTTAACTATTTTAACCTTATATTGCATAATGATAATATATTAAAATATGACTCATTCTACCATATAAAGTACAAATGGTAGAAGATGCATTAGAAATTAATGTGTGCAAAAAGAGTTAAGTGTTTCCTTTGATAAAATAAGGTTAATACTTTTATGTTTTTCTCAACGAATAACCAAGTCCACTTTTAGCTTTTGCATATCGTTGATTGTAAAGGTCCATGTTTAAAACCTTTAGAATCCAATGAAAATTTTTTCACGGTTTTTCCAAATTAATATTTCTAGACTTAAATTGTTCATTTTCGAAACTAGGGTAGTGCATTTAGTTTCAAATTTTTTGTTCAAAAGACAACTCACATAAAAACTCATTAACCCTAACAACTAATTTTTGAATTTCACTTGATTTTTAGCTAGTTACTTGGATAAATCGAATTCATGTCTCTATACATGAAACATTGTATACATTCAAAAGAAATATTTTTACTTGAATTGTTTAATGCATTCAATTTGAAAGAAAGATTTTTCAAATTTATCACTCAATAATTTACTATCCTTCTTTAAACTTGAATTTACCTTTTTAACAACTTTATATTTTCAACAAGTTTTTAAAATTGACCCAACATTTCATTATATTTAGAATATAAGTCATCGTATGCAAGGTATACCTCACTATTGGAGCTCTCGTGTTTGGATTCATCCAAATTACTATCTTTAGCCATGAGATAACAATGTCCACTTTTGTCATCATCATTCGAGCTGCTCTCCGACTCATCCCATGTAGTCACTTTGAAACTTTTGCCCTTCCTTTATAGTTCTTTTTGTTCAGTGGGCAATTCTTTCGTACGTAATCGAGTTTCTTGCAAAAAAAATAAGTCGATTCAGTATCAGAATCAGTAGAATTATATTTATTCAGTAGAATTATATTTATTTACTTTGCTTGTGTAGTGATCCCATTTGTCTTGCAAGAATTTTTTACCATCTTTTGATTTGAGGAAGAATTTGAAGCCTTTTACAATTTGATCTATATTGTTATCTTTCTCACTCTCAGAACTCGAGTTTACACCCATGTTTGCCTTAGCCTTTGATTTTACTATTTTAACTTTCAAAGCTCACGACTTCTTTTTGTAGTTATGTTCTAAATTATCCTTTCTTTTAATCTCACTTCATATTTAAGAAGATTCCCTACAAGATTCTCAAGAGCTAGTTCAGAAAAACTTTACAGTTCTTTGATAACTGTTAACTTTGGTACCCAATCTCTGGAAAGAGAATGAAGAATTTTTTTCATGCAAGCTCATTATTATCATATTCTTTTCCCATAGCTTTTGATCTGTTCACAATATCTATGAATCCGCTGAACATGTCGTGAATACTCTCCAAGACGTTCATCTTAAAATTTTCATATTTATTTATAAGTATTATAAGTTTCGCCTCTTTCACATGTGAAGTTCCTTCATGTGTAACTTCCAAAGTATTCTAAATTTTCTACGCAGAAATATAATTTATCACAAAACTAAACTCTTCAGCAGTTTAAGAATAATAAAGAGCATTCATAGCTTTTGCATTTAAAGAATAAAGCATTTTGTTATCAGGGGACCGCTTATCTGTAGGAGTGACAATAGTGGTCTCAGTTACAAAGATCGTAGGTTCACTACAGCTAGTGTCAACAATAGTCCAAACATCAAAATCGGCAGATAACAAAAAGACTTTCATTCACGCTTTCCAATAGGTGTAATTTGTCCACATCGAAAAGTGGGGGTCGGTTAACTGTGTGTCCCCCAAGAAAAGCCATTGCGGTGATCAAACTAGACATCTCTAGCCTAGTTTATGAATCCTAAAGATGGGTAATAAGGCTTTGATACCACTTGTTGGATCTGAGATGCAAGCCCAGAAGGAGGGTGAATAGGGTTGCTACCATTTTTCACCAAAAATAAGAACATGCAGCAAAAAAGATAAAAGAAAAGCAATCAACGATAATTAAACACAAATAACAACCAATCAGGAACACACATCCGACTTAGTAGGCTTATAAGACCGCACCCTGGAATCTACCCGAAATTAATTGTCAAACCTAACTCTCTACAATGAGTAACACCTAGCTGTAGCTAGTCCCAACCATCAATTAATCCCAACTTGAGTATGCCGTAGAAACAAGTTCAAAGTAAAACCAACACAAATATTTAAAACTTAGAATATCAGAAAGATCTTATAGTCCTTAAGCGTAGCTCGATGAAGAACGATATAGAGAATCAATCTAAGGACAACTCTCGCTAAAACAATCCGAAGATGTTGTGCACGATGAGAAAGAGTCTATCGAGGCTCCGGGGATCAAATCCTTCAATGAAATCTCTAACAAATCAAATCCTAGAACTCTCTCTCTCTCTCTCTCTCTCTCTCTCTCTCTCTCTCTCTCTCTCAATGATATTAAGTCCTCAATAAGTCAGGAAAGATATATCCTAAGATAGAGATTGGAGATAGAAGAAATGACGAGCAGGTGAGATTAAATCTGAAAAGTTTGCAATCAGCGTGTTTACCATTGATGGTGGCTCTCGACCATCGATGGCGTCGATGCCCCATCTATGGTTGAGAGGTCCATTGATGATATGAAAGTGTCTAGACTAAATAATCATCCAAGAGTGTTGTTGATCATCATTGAGCTCTTCCTACCATCAATGGTGGATGCCAACCATCCGTGGTTAGGAGGCTAAAATCAGCTTTAGTGCTGATTTTCGCATCGTTTCGCCGCATACACTTTTTATTCCTATATTTACCTGTGCTATATCATCTCAAGCAAATATTAGTATTAAATGAGAGTTTGTTATTAGTATTAAATGAGAGTTTGTTATTAGTCAAACAATATCAACATGCAAGCGGATTGTATAAAAACAATTAGAATTTAACAAGTTCACACTAGATTAGAATTTGCAATTAATCCACTTAAAGTACAAATAAAGCACGATAACTTAGATGAAGAAAAATGCCCCGCTGACCCAATTACAAGAAAACAACTTAAATATGATGACAAACGACTTAATCGGATAACATGCAAGAAATAATCTAGGATCCAACTAGAGAAAGCTATTAATGCAGAATCTTATGGAAAAGAATCAAGAACCAAAGGCCAAGTTGCCAACCGTCTCACATGTCATGTTTTGCTCACATGTGGATAAGATTAGAACATCTTTATTGGCAAGAAAAAAAATAACTAGCACATGGCTTCGAAGTTCTTTCATATTGTTTTTTTTCTCTAAATTTCCAAATTCAATATTTGAAACCTAAATGGAGAAGTTTCAATGAGGATCTAATTTACTAAACTCAAGTTGGTGTACTTTAATTAATAACCCACTATAATATCCAACTTCCTTAAATAAAAATTCAAGCACGAAACATTCTTAAATATTTTTAGATGTATATTTATAAGGACAATGACATGCTACCAAATCTGACACCAAGATCTCAACTCTTTCTACGCTCCACCTCCTTCCTTCAGAATCTCAAACACACTATAGTATTCTGACATCTATGGCATCTCCGCACTTCAATTTCAAACTTCTACTAACTAAATATACAAGCAAGAAACATGCTTAGTTATTTTAGATGTATATCTATAAGGATTTATTACTTACATCTTCTACAACTCTGCACTCATTGGTCCTTACCGTTAACCGTGTTTCATAAGGACAACAACAAGCTACCAAATCTGACACAGTCATCTCAACCCTTTCTGTGCAACATGGCCTATAATACTCACAAACTTTCTTCACAATCTCAAACACACTAGTAGTCCTCGAGCATCTATGGCGTCTCCACCCCTCACCAAATGCTTCGCCTCTCGAGAGACAAAACAAGATGAAGAGAACAGCAAAAAGATCTATCAACACTACAGAGATGAGCTATCAAAACTCCCGGTTTTTGACGGTTGTTCCATGCTAAAGCTATTCCTCTACAAAGATTGTTCGCTCCCATGACCGCCATGGTCAGCACATTGGTGGCCCAACACCTGTTCCAGGCTAAAAACTCTGATGTAATCCTCGCAACAATTCCTAAGTCAGGAACAACCTGGCTCAAAGCCCTCCTCTTTGCAACTGTACACCGAAACTCCTCACATTACGATATTCATCACTACTTGACGACACTCCGTTCCCATGTATGTGTTCCCTATTTGGAGGGTCATACATACGTGGACGATCAGATCCCCGACCTAGACTTGCTCCCTTCTCCGAGGCTCTTTTCTACCCACATCCCATTTCAGCTCCTACCAGACTCTATTAATCGCTCCGGATGTAAAGTGGTTTACTTGTGTCGCAATCCTAAGGACAACTTTGTTTCCTTGTGGCACTATGTTAACAAGATAAACCTGAACAAAGGGGCAGAAGCTTTGTCGCTCGAGCAGAGTCTTGATTATTTCTGCAACGGGCTCTCCCATAGAGGCCCTTTCTGGAATCACGTTCTCGGGTATTGGAAGGCAAGCTTGGAAAGGCCCAAACAGGTGTTGTTCACAACATACGAAAACTTTAAGAAAGATCCAAAAGCTGAGTTGAAGAGGTTGGCAGAGTTCACAGGATATCCTTTTAGCACAGATGAAGAAAAGGACGGAGTTGTGGAGAGCATTCTCACATTATGTTGCCTTGAGAAGCAGAGTGGTTTAGAGGTGAATCAGAAGGCCATAACAAGGATAGAGGGTCTTAACGGAAGCATGCTTTTTAGGCGTGGGTTAACCGGCGACTGGGTGAACTATCTTACACCAGAGATGGCTCAACGAGTGGACAAGATTACAGAAGAGAAGTTCAGAGGGTCTGGCTTGAGCCTTTGAGATTTAAGGGTCATCAGTTTTCATGTTCCTGTTGTTGTTTGCATATGTATGAATTATTATTAATGAAGAGCTTTAAATGTTAATTGCGAGTCTGATCTATGCAGATAATGTTACCTTGAGCAAGGGATGGATATGTTTATTATCAGATCTCGTGTGTTGGGGCTTCTAATCAGTAGATTTTTATTTGCTTGCTGTTGAATCTAACTTCTTTTTAGAGGATCAGTAAACACCGAGCCATCCATGTTAGATCAGGTCCAAGTATGAAACAAATGATTAACTTTTTAGAAGTTATACATGTGAATTAACTTAAATTCACTTCTTTGATATGACTGTTGTTGAGCCTATAATCCTTGAGGATTTTCATGAAGAGTTGGATTTGGACTTATTATTATCCTTTCATCATAGACCAACCGTCATTAAATGGTTATGAATATCAACAAAACATTGGAATAAGATAGTAGTAAGTTTGGGTAAATTTTTGGAGAGGATAAGTTACTTCATGGTGGAGATTTTTCTTGAAAAAGGAACTCGGGTACATGATTGCAAACACATTTAGATGACTTTGGTTAAAAAAAAAAAGAGGTAATTGGTTGAGTTTTAGATTGAAATGGGGTTTTAAATGGTTGATTTCTTTTTATCAATCGATCAATTTTGATACCTGAAAGATATCACAGTAGAAATTTACAAATGCCATTCTCTCTTTGTTAACGGATAAGCTTGATTAAAACATATTTTGTTGAGATTACTAATCTCTATCAGACTAATTCGTATCAAGAGAACCCACTAACTTTTCCCTACATCTCACATCCTATATGAACTTCATAAACTCATCAGCCTAAAAGAGGGAAAAAAAAGTAAAAAGAAAAAAAGGAACCACGGCAGAAGAAAATACACCCTCAACACCGAAATTCCCTTCCCAAGAAAAAAATCTCCATCAGACCAAGCGAAGGTATCACCTTGCTGCCATCTCTCACAAAAAGGGAAAAGGCAAAAGAACCTCCTCTGAAAATCCTCTTCAAAAAGAAAAGACCTACAACTCTCCTCAACAATTGATATATGCCCATACAACTCAAAAGAAGCCATTAGCCCCTTAGTCTTCCTCATCCACAAACGTACAACACCAGCCCATCAAAATAAATAATAAATAAATAATGAGTCTCTGTACTCATGATAGAGTCTCTGTACTCTTTTGGAGTCTCTGCACTCCCCCCAAATTTGAGTCTATTCACTCATTATAGAGTCTTTGCACCCTTTTGGAGTCCCTGTACTCCCCCCCATGGTCTCTACACTCTTTTGGAGTCTTTGTACTCCCCCGACTCTCTGTACTCTTTCAGAGTCACTGCACTCCTCCCGAGTCACCGTGCTCATCCTCAGAGTCATGTACCCCTTCTAAGAAATTGGCGCTCGTTTTGACACAATAGCGAACAAGACTCAGACTGAAGGAACACAAAAAATAATAATCGGTATTACTTTGATTATTTCAAAAAAATAAAGGGGGAGAACATGGTTTCAAATCCCTATTTCCATACTGGGTATTTATGTCTCTGCTTCAGATAACCTTTCTGGTTGATTAAGCTAATCCGATCACTTAACTATATATGAAAAGAGATTTAAGTCCAGATTCAAGTCATATCTTGATTGGGTTTTTTAAATTCTTGAATTCCAATACTGCAGAAAATATCATAATTGCATGGACAACCTAAAAGAAAAGAGTGCAAGTAAAATTTGGAGGTTGCAAACAAATCCCCTGCATTGCAAACAGCGCCCTCACATCCTTTAAGAATCGAAGAGGTCGTACATCAAGTCTAATTAGCCATTGAGATTCTGAAAATGCAGTTTACTCCCTCGTAAAACTGCAAAATTTGCAATTTAGTCCTGAATTTATAGTTTACACCCTAAAAAATGCAGAAATTGCATTTCGTATCGCTTTTGCAATCCATCGAAAAATTACAATTCAATACCTGAAAAATAAAAAAAACTACCAAACAGTCTAGAAAATTATAGTTCAGTCCCTGGTAAATCTAGAAACTGTAAAAAAGTCCAAAACATGCAGTTTACTCCTTAAAAAAGACTACAGAAATTACATTTTCAGCTTAGTTTTGCCATCTTGTCCGGAAATTGCAGTTTACACCCTGAGAAAACTATAGAAATTGCATTTCAGCCTAGCTTTGCAATCTAATCCAGAAATTATAGCTTGGTCCCCCTATAAATTCAGAAATTGCACAAATTGCACATTCATCCGTAGAATTCCACGAACTGCAGATTGATCCCTGAAATTGTTAAAAATACAAAGACAAATTTAAGCCATCAAACTTGGCACGGACCTCTATGTCCCTAAACTGGATGAAAGAATATTTTGTGTGAAAAGTAAAGCACTCAAAGCTAACTTTGTGTAAAAACATGCGCTGATAAGTTTAAGATCAAAAGGTTCAATTGTGTCAAACCCTTAGTCGTTATACTAGTCCAAATACACAATCCGGACAAAATTTCCAAATTCGACCTCTATGTCGTTAAACTGGAGAAAATTAAAAAATCGACCAGTATGTCATTAATTTGGTCAAAATGTCAAACTCGACCTCAATGTCGTTAAACTGGAGGAACTTCCAAATTCGACCACTACGTCGTTAAACTAGAGTGAATTTTAAATTCAGCCACTATGACACTAAACCGGAGCAAATTCCAAATTTGACCTCTATGTCACTAAACTGAATTTAAAATTAAATTTGACCTCCATGTCATTAAACTGGACCAAATTTCAAATTTGACCTCTGCATCTTTAAACTGGTAAAAATTCTAAATTCAATCTCTACGTCGTTAAACTGGACAAAATTCCAAGTATGACCTCTACGTCTTTAAACTGGACAAAATTCTAAATTTGACCTCCGCGTCATTAAATTGGGGCAAATTCTAAATTTGACCTCCATGTCGTTAAACTGGGCCGAATTCTAAATTTGACCTCCACGTCGCTTGACTGGATTCAAAATTCCAAGTCTCATTTCATGCTTACAAGTCAAACCCAAAACCAAATTTTAGTCTCCACATCTCTAGTCTAGGATTTTACATGAAAATCTATACACTGGGGGTATGCCCCTTGTTAAGCCATGTATATGATCATTTAAAAAAGCTAATAAGATTATTGTATTTTCTTGCTTTGTGCGTTTTTTCTTATTTTGATGACTTTTATTGACTCCTAATCGAAGGTTCCTTTCATCAAAAATGGTAATTAACAATAGACTCTTGAGTCTATTGAAAATCATGAACCCACATGAAAATAAAACCCTCTCCCGTAGGGTGAATTTGACGGAATCGATATACAAGATAAAGTTATCTATCCTAATTGTATGCGTTTATCCGCAGCTAGTTGAGATAGGCAATTTTGACCCCACAAATTCTGGCAGGCCCGGTGGGACATGGTTTCTCCCTCCATCTTTGAGTCAATTTGTCATCAAAATAGGAAACTCACTATTTGGTTTTGCTACATAGTCTTACGAAGATCTTCTTCCTTTAGAGAATCAATGGCATCCAAGCAAGAAGTTGCACCCGAACCCCGTTCACCATCACTTTCGCCCGCGGACATTCCCGCCAACCGCGACGACATCGACTTGTCATTGGTCTCCTTTGGGACCATTCTAAAAGTGATCAATTGCATAGTGATCATGGGTCTCCTAGAAGCAAGAACAATCTGTTGCACCCACTGCAAACCTTAAAGTCATCCAAGCTTCCCTCACAAGGCAAGAGGCCTAACGTGGTTGTTCAGAGCCCGTCAACTTCACCAAAGAGGAAATCCATTTTTGAGAGGCTTACTTTCCCAACTACCGAGCGAAAGTCAGTTTTTAAAAGGCTGTCTAACCCCATCAAGGAAGCAACCAACAAGAGAAAGTTAGTTTTTGAGAAATTGACTCCTATTGACAATGTTGAAACTCCGGAAGAACCAATAAATGAGAAAGTTTTAAGTAGATGATCAAACACTTCAAACGCCACCGATGAAAGTCATCAGGATAGACAGAACCTAAACAAGGCCGTCGAGTCCATAGTTCCTGTGAAGAATTCTTTTGAATCACTAAAATATGTTCAGAAGAATGCTACTGTAGCTAAGCTTCAAAGAATGCTTTTAAGACATCTATGACCAAAGGGAAGAAGTCTAAGAAGGATTTTAAAACTTTATCCTCCATGATATATTGAGCACTAAAGCAGGTTAGAAGAATTCAAGGGGTTACGTCTCCCCCACCACAAAAATCAAAAACTTTAGTTACTAAAAATTCCTTAGCAGCCCCAGCGAGAAAGAAAATGATAGTGAAGAAAAATTCTTCAGAAAAATATACGGTACATACTGTATGTACCATCAAGAGCATAGATGAAGATGGTCCCGCACGCAGAACAAGAAGCAGAAGCAGAGAAGAAAGCAGCTCATCCTATAAAGATACGTCGAGGGATCAAGGTGAGGAAACATAAATGAATGCAGAGAATAAGAATAAAAATAAAAATTCCACTATTATCGAGGAAAATAGTGATGAGGAAGAGCCGGTCTTCATTCCAAAAGACAAGGATGATGTCATCAAAGGTGTTTGGAGGCAACTTGCTGAAAACAAGAGAGAAGTCAGTGCACTAAATACTAGAATGAATGACTTTACGTCGGTTATGCATCAAATTAGCAATCAACTTGCGAGGATCGAGCAAGGGAAACTATGGGAAAAGAAGTCTACTATTGAACGATCACAGTCAGGTGCTCGCTCAGGTATTGGTCAAAGTTCTAGCCAGTCTCATGAAGATTTCGGGACCTTAACAAAGGATCAGATAAAAGACATGGTCCTGAATGAATTTAAAATAATTGTAGCCGAAGAGGAGTGAAAGAAGCACGACATATCAAGAGGCAGACCATACCCCACGGCATATGACTTGGTGGATTACCCCCGGGTTATCTAGTGGCAAAGTTTTAGAAGTTCAATGGAATGGCAATGTGAGTCAACATATTAGCATTTCGAGCAACTGTGGAAACACAGGGGCAATGACATTTTACCCCGAGGCAATTTGTTAACAGCCTAAGTGGAGTGTCTTTTGAGTGTTATTCCACTTGCCCGATGATTCTCAAAACCTTTATAGAGATGGAATCGCTTTTCCATAAAAGATTTGCGAGCATTAGCAATAAAACCACCATTGGAGATTTGGTTGCCACTAAACGCAAGAATGATGAAACTATTTTAGACTATGTCACTAGGTGGCATAATTTAAGCATCAAATGCAGAAAATTTTGGAGCAAATGCAAGCCGTGGGCTTGCTTATGAGACACATTGATAAGCTGGGCGGCCCCATTTTTATCCACAGAGGGTGAGCATGTTTCAAGATTTGATCATGCATGTAGCGAGACTTGAAAGGATGAATCGTCCGATGGTCGCTAACCTTCCACCTAGAAAATTCATGAAGGACGGAGGGAGGAAAGATTTTGTGGCCTCTACTTCTTTTGAAACAAAACCAAAATGGCAAGACACTTCAAGATAAGAAGAAGGATTTTTACTTCAAAACCACATTTACTTTTACTCAAATTGATACTTACCATCTTTAAAGTTTTTTATGTAAACCACATTTACTTGCTAACATGTTTGCAATATCACACCTAATCCAGTTTTACGCATTTTATCCTAACCATTTTCTTATTTTTTTCATCTCCTTCCTCACAAACCCTAACCCTAGCATCCTCACCCTCCTCTTCTCCCGTCTTCCCTCTCCCTCCTCCCCAACTCCCTCCCCTCTCTCTCGTCCTCCATCTTCCTCCCGACCTCCCACTCTCCCATTCCTTCCCAAGTGGGAACTAGGATTAGGTTAGGTTTGGGGAGGTGGCGCCATGGGGTTAGGGCTAGGATTTTGGGGAGATGGTGGCCATGGTGTAGGGTTAATGTTAGGGTTTGTAGAAGAGGAGGATGGAGGAGGCTAGGGTTAGGGTTAGGGGTTGGAAGGAAGAAGATGGGTAAAATGGGAATATCTAATTTTTCATGGATAAACAAGAATAAATGTGTGACATTGCAAACATGTTAGCAAGTAAATATTGTTTACATAAAAAACTTTAAAGGTGGTAAGTATCAATTAGGGTAAAAGTAAAGATGGTTTTGATGTAAAACCCTAAGAAGAATAAGCAATACTCTTTTAAAAGAGGCAAAGTGAAGAAGATTTTAAAGATGCTATAAAAAATAGACTGCAATTTCTTGAACCAAAGAGGCCAGAAGAAGTTGGAAAAGTGGATGATCCTAAATATTATTCCTATCATAGATTATTTAGTCACCCAATTAAGATTGTTACGTCTTTAAAGGTTGGATCGATAGGCAATTTAAAGTAGGAGTCATCACTCTATCAAAGTCAATTATTGCGGACTCTCTTGCAGAATAAGTTAACTACAACCACATTTTACTCCTCAGGGGCACGAGTCTAAACTGCATCCATATTTACTCCTCGGGGGCACGAGTCTAAACTCCATCCACATTTTACTTTGAGTCTAAACTGCATCCATATTTACTCCTTGGGGGCACGAGTCTAATATGCATCCACATTTTACTCCTTGGAAGCACGCGTCTAAAATGCATCTACACCTTACTCATTTGGTGGACGAGTATAAGCTGCTGATATTCACATTTTTATTACATTTTTATACCCTCATCATCTATTTTATACAAATAAATATACCACTAATAATATGTTTTATCTTAATATGCAGGTTAATGAAGATTAATGAATAAAAGCTCAAAAAGAACTCAAATTTTCTCATTTTCTAACCTTTTATTGAAGCCCGGGATCAAGCTAAACAATCTACAGAAGCCAAAGAAATAAGGATCCAATATAAAAAAAAATCAAGTGAAAATCATGTTCAAGATAATTAGCCACAAAGAAACGGCGATATCTCCCAATCCGGAAGGCGGAATTTAATAAATAAAATATGAAAATCGCCTATCTCAATGAGACGAAGCTAACTGTATTTTCAGAATTTTTGAATTCCAATCGGTCAACCAACCGATTGGTGAGCGGCAGATTCAGATTGGTGGCCATATTTGATTTCTTTGTTGCCAAGTTTCATCTAAGAGTTCTCCTAAATTGCTGTAGGATATAAATAGAGGGGTAGAGTGAGGGGTTTGAGTGTGAAATATTTTATAAAAACTCCATTTCGAGAGGAGGGTTACTCTTAAATGAGAAGACCTTCTAAATTTATAACTTTTTATTACAATTAATAAAAAATATTTTCACCTCTTCATATTTTCTTTTCTTCTCTTGTTTGATCAGGAAGATGAAGATGAGATGAAGATCAAGATCAAGATGAAGGTTTACTTTCACCTTGAGGCTAGAACCCTCTTGGAATGCAAATTTTCTCTTTTGCTAATAAAATTTTCTTCTTGTTTTCTTTTCTTGCTTATTTAATGCTTTATAGAGTAGATTTGCATTCATGTCTTTACTATCATGTGTTTACTTTCATGTCTTTACTATTCTTGCATTTATTGCTTTCATGTATTTACTTTCATATCTTTACTTTCTTACATTTAATTTGTAGTTTAGATTTTATTTTCCTTTAATTCACCTTGAGGCTAGAACCCTCTAGGAATTGCCCTTTTCTAAATGTGGAGCTAATATTTGTGAGAACTTTAGAAATTATTTGAAAATAGCTGTATATCCAACTTATTCACATAAGATTGAGATTAGCTCAGTGGATCTATTCTAGATTCCTCATATCTTTAATTAATCCTCCATATTTTACTTTTTGATCTTTCTCTTTATTTTTGCTTTTTATTAGTTTGTTTTATTTTTCTTTAATTCACCTTGAGGCTAGAACCCTCTAGGAATTGCCCTTTTCTAAATGTGGAGCTAATATTTATGGAAACTCTAGAAATTATTTGAAACTAGCTTTATATCCTACTTATTAACATAAGATTGAGATTTGCTAAGTGAATCTATTCTAGATTCATATCTATAATTAATCCTCCATATTTTACTTTCTTGATCTTTCTTTTTATTCTTACTTTTATTTGTTTATTTTATTTTCCTTTATCACCTTCTTTATTTTCCTTTATTTTATTCATCATTCTTTCTCTCAAACTTGTTTTGTTTATTTGCACATATTCACAACCACTCTTTATCTTACCAATCTCATTCTCATTTTGTTTTATTTGCACTTTATCATGACCACTCTCTTAATCTCCACAATCCATCACATTTCTTTTATCACACTCCTAATTGTCATACACACAACATAAGAACCAATTTTGATTAACTCTTACAACACCTTCCTCGTAGGATCGATAAGTTTTATACTATAACTTGATAGTTGTACATTTGCAATTTAGGTCCACATTTATTTACCTATCAAGTTTTTAGCGCCGTTGCCAGGGAACGGTGCTTGTAATTAAGATTTTTTGGTTCTTTAACTTGTGTGTATTCTTGTGAAGGAGGCACTTGGAGCTTGAAGATTAAGGATTGAAGATTAAAAATTGAAGAATTGCCTTCAAGGAGGCTAGGATTGCTTTTGTGTGGGTAACTCTTCTTTCTAGCATTTTTAATTCCACCCTTTAGTTAGTTTCTCATAATTAGAGACAATTAGGATTTTATTAAAAAAATTATTTTATTTTTGTCAACCATAATAAAATTCATCCTTCACTTTGACATTTATTAACAAGATAATAAATTCAAACAATATCACCCCTTCTCACATTTGTTTGATTGCTGACCATTAAAAAAAATAAAAAGATTTTATTTTTGCATCCTTTTGTAGTTGCTTTCAATTTCTAGGGTTGCATTGCATATAATAGTAGGAATTCACCAAAGTGATCTGTGCATCTTGATTTGACACCACTTGAAAATATTTTTAAGGGCAAAACCTATTAATCAAGATAAGGTGAGGGAATTTAATCACCCTTTCCTTAGCCCACAAATCACTAATTCCTCACTACACAAATCCAAGCCTTTTTAAAAACTCATTAGACGTTGGCCCCTAAGGATTCGAGCTCATTATGGAACAAGAAATCCTTAAGTGAACCGGTTCAAGTTTACTTGAATTAGTTGGTGTCTAAGGCAAGATTTAGGGTTATGTAGCGCCCGCAAGGAACGAGGTACTTAATTGATCTTTGATCTCCTCTAGTATTATCCTTACCTAGCTAACTGACCGAGTAAACTTTGATCTTTTCACTAAAGGAGTTTTTGGTTTGGAGTAGTTGAGTCTAGGCTTAACCCTAGAATTTAAAGTGATTGAAAAATGATTGCATTGATTTGCTTTAGTTAGTTTTTTCCTTTTCTTTTTTCTCATCATCTTTTTAATCTTTTAGTTTTTTTCTCTCTTAACAAAAAACTAACTTTTGTTTTTCTTAGAAGTAAAAAAAAAAATTGCTTTGGTGTATGCAAGGTTGGATTAGGGATAATACCAATCGTTTAATCTATTTTGAACCAATTTTCGAAGAAATGACTAATCCTAATCCACCCGTTCTTCAAGATATTTGTTATCCAACTAGGAATGCATCCCATCTTGCATTAAACGCCCTGATGTCAATGGAACTAATTTTGAGCTTAGACCACATTTCATAAACATGCTTCCAAAATTCTTAGGAGTAGAATCTGAAGACGCATAAATTTTTATCTTCGAATTTAAAGAAGTTTGTCTTATGATTAAGATGAGGGACTTATCTGAAGATGCGATTAAGCTTAGATTCATTCCATTTGCTCTTAAGGATAAAGCCAAGAAATGGTCAGATAGCTTACCCATAAATTCTATCTCAACTTGGGGTGAATTTCTTACCGTTTTGAAGAAATTCTTTCCTATCCATAAAACAGCTTAACCTTAGAAAGATCATTCAAAATTTTAAGATTGTCCTATGAGAGCCATTCTGGAAGTATTTTGACAAATTTAAAGACCTTCTTATCCAATGTCCTCACCACGGTCTTGAGAAATGGCGATTATGCCGAATCATCTATGAAGGATTGGATTATTCTTCAAAAACTTTCTTAGAATCAATGTGTCAAGGGGATTTCAAGAAGAAAAATGTCGATGAAGCACAGGAATTTTAGAGAGTTTATCCGAGAAAACCATGCAAAGGGGAACATCAGAATGACAAAATTTCATCAGTTCCCCAACCCAAATTCAGTGGTCTTTCCTTAGAGACAAACATAGCCTCTGAAGCAAAGATGGCTACAATCATGCGTAGGTTAGAAGCTTTATAAATCAAAGAACGAGCTTCAGCTCAAATCAATCAAGTTTCACCAGTTGTCACAACCTTTCTCCATCTCATGTTTCAGAGGAATGTCCTCTTAGGAAATAATCAACCATTAGGTAAGGTAAACGCCGATTCCAACAGTCCGAAATGATTCATTTTCTCTAACCTACAATCCAGGTTGGAGAAATCACCCGAATTTTGCATGGAATCAGAGAAACTACTCCAGAATTCAAAATTTCACTCCCTCTTCATCACAACAATTTCCTAGGGGAAACACAGTTTCTTTCAGTTCTCAAACCAATTTCAAACAATCAAACCTGGCATATCCAAATCAGTCTCCTCATCATCAATCTATAAATCATACTCCTCTGAATTCTGATCATGACAAACGTCTCAATATTTTGGAAAAGGGTTTAGAAACCACAATTAAGGCTTCTACACAAACTACCAACGTGTTGACTCGAACATCCAACACTTTGAATTCCTTTATGCAATCAACCGGACAAATTCTCAATTCCAACACTCAAGCCATAACTAGATTAGAAACCTAACTTGGTCAACTAGCTAGTGCTGTAAGTGAGAGAGAGAAAAGAACATTTCCGAGTCAACCCGTGACCAATCCTAAGGACAAGGGATCAACTTCAACCTACCAAATGAAACCCTTAAACCCGAACAAAATCTCTCTCTTTCTGATGACTCTATTCAACAATCACCCCTGTCAATGACCAAGAGCCTGAACTTGAACCTGAGTCTAATTTTGATAGGTTTGAACCAGTTGCTCCCTTTTTAGATAGACTCAGGCCTAGGAAATACTCTCCACAAGAGGAGAAGATCCTAGAAACTTTCAAGCAGGTTAAGATCAATATTCCTCTCTTAGATGTAATTGAACAAATCCCTTCTTATATAAAATTTTTAAAAGAATTGTGCACTAAGAAGAGAAGAATAAATGTTTCAAAGAAAATCTTTCTTGCTGCCAATATCAGTGATGTGCTCTCAAAGTCTGTACCCTTGAAATATAAGGATCCTGATTGTCCTACTATTTCATGTGTCATTGGTAATACAAACATTGATAAGACACTTCTAGACTTAGGGGCCAGTGTCAATTTACTTCCTATTCAGCCTACCAAAGAACTAGATGTAGGAGAACTCAAATCAACTAAATGCACCTTACGCTTAGTCGATAGATTCACAAAGTCCCCATGGGTGAGATAGAGGATGTTTTGATTAAGTTTGAGAATTTTATTTTTCCAGTAGATTTCATAGTCTTGAAAACGCAGCCCGTTTCCAATCTCAAAGGTCGATACCACCATTTTAGGAAGACCGTTCTTAGTCACTTCTAATGCTCTAATCAATCAGAACTGATCAAATGAAGTCGCCTTTGGGAATTTGATCACGATATCAACATTTTTAATCATGGGAACCAACCACTAATCAATCAATAGAAATAAACTACATCTAGGAAATAGAAGAAGAAGAGAATGAATCGATCTTAGTTTTGAGAAAATCTTTGGTGAGGAGATGAAGATTTTAGAGAAATCGACGATCTTTCGAATAAGGAAAGCGTGTTAAATACATGCTTCTTTAACCCAACCTTTGAAGAACTCTTTATCGATGAACTTAGATTCTTGAAAAATAAACAACAACCAAATTTTCATACCTTAACCATGAATATTGGTTTTGAGGAAACTTTTAAAGAAGAACTGGTTGTGATCAATAAGGAATCTAAGTTCAATCAAATTCATGATGCATAACACCATCAATACCTCCCTTTTATTGCTGCAAAATTATTGAAAATCTTGGAATGTTCATAATTCAAGCACATCATTGATTATATCATTTTAAAATTTATTAAAATTCGGGATAGAATTTTCAGCAATAAGGTAGGATTTGATGTAGAATATGAGCTTTTATGTTTAATCCTTCATTCTACATCTTTATTTTTGGCTCATAATAATAAAAGAATTTATTCTTCTCTTATTTGAGAGTTTCTTGTTCTTTAAAAAAGCGTTATATGAAAAAAATAATAATAAAAAAGAGGAAGAAATTTTGACTTCATTCTCCTCATACCAAAGGTAATTACAGAATTTTTTTATCATTGTTCAAAGTCGACCGAATAAATGTAAGTACTTCAATTCTTATCTGCTCTACTTTGTGCATTATGGAGTTTACATTGAGAACAATGTAAAATTTAGGTGTGGGGGTAGGGATTAGTCATTTTCCTCTTTATCTTACCATTGTTTTTCTTTTTATGTTATTTTTTCCTTTTTCATAAAAATATTGTCACTTGCCAACTTAATAGAGTTGATTAATAATTGAACTACATGATAAAATTTAAAATTTCTAATCCTTAGTTAGTTTTATACTCAAGTTTACTTTTATGATAACTCTAAATGAATTTCTTAGGAAATGATTTTCAAAATAGTATACTTCACTTAAGTGTTTACTTAGACTTTTAATTAAAGTAATGAAATTTTTGCATGCTTATCTTAGAGTTGAAAATAAATTTTTAAGTTTTCTTGATCTAAATATTTTTAAGACATATATATACATATACATACATATATATATATATTAAAAACTAACTTTACAATAGAAGAGTGCAAAAATGGGCACCAATTAAAATTCTCTTAAAATCCAAGGTGGTTCTATCTTACTAAGTAAGTTGACCAAGTAATTAAGCCTAAGGAGTATTTCTATGCTTAATGACCTAAGCCCAATTGGGTTAGGATCTATTGGCCCAAAACTTATTAAATGGTCATTTAGAAAGGCCGATCAAGAAGAACAAAATCACCAAGGAATAAAGAGTTGAAAAAAATATTTATATACACTAACAATATTTTTATATATATAGTTGTATTTGTATATATGTTCTTGAAAAATAAATTGATTAAAAGGCTTGAAAATTGATAAAAAAAGAGTTAGTATGTTCTTTTCAAAACTTTTAAATTAAATTTCTAAGTTAGACTTGGTTTTGTAGAACTATAATGAAAAGATTTTCTAAAAACATTTACCTTAGAGTTATATATAAAAATATTTTCTTGAGTAAAACTAGCTTTAATTAGAATGTTTAAATATATCAAGTAAATTAATTATTCATAAACTTCTTTAAATTGGCAAGTTGACTGAAATTTGTGGGTATATTCACTCCAAACCCTCACGTGACTACAACTCGTCCACTAGGGTAACCTAGGGGTTTAAAGGTTTGTTGTATGTGCTAAATACAATCGCGATTCCTGCGAAAGTGAGTTAGGATTTTTCTTTCTTTCTCTTTCAATTTCTTTCTTTACTAGAGGACTAGCAAAAGTTTAGGTGTGGGGGTATTTGATAATCACATTTTTATTATATTTTTATACCCTCATCATCTATTTTATATAAATAAATATATCACTAATAATATGTTTTATCTTAATGTGCAGGTTAATGAAGATTAATGAATAAAAGCTAAAAAAGAACTCAAATTTTCTCATTTTCTAACCTTTTATTGAAGCCCGGGATCAAGCTAAGCAATCTACAGAAGCCGAAGAAACAAGGATCCAATATGAAAAGAAATCAAGTTAAAATCATGTACAAGATGATAAGCCACAAAGAAACGGCGATATCTCCCAATTCGAAAGGCGAAATTTAACATATATTGTATGAAAATCGCCTATCTCGACGAGATGGAGCTAACTGCATTTTTAGAATTTTGGAATTCCAATCGGTCGGCCAACCGATTGGCCAATCGGTCGGCCAACCGATTGGTCAATCGATTGGTGAGCGGCAGATTTAGATTTGTGGCCAGATTTGATTCCTTTGTTGCCAAGTTTCATCCAAGGGTTCTCCTTCATTGTTGTAGGCTATAAATAGAGGGGTAGAGTGAGGGGTTTGAGTGTGAAATATTTTGTAAAAACTCCATTTGGAGAGGAGGGCTACTCTTAATTGAGAAGACCTTCTAAATTTATAACTTTTTGTTTCAATTAATAAAAAAATATTTTCACCTCTTCATATTTTCTTTTCTTCTCTTTGTTTGATCATGAAGATGAAGATGAGATGAAGATGAAGATCAAGATGAATGTTTGCTTTCACCTTGAGGCTAGAACCCTCTTGGGATGCAAATTTCCTCTTTACTAATAAATTTTTCTTCTTGTTTTCTTTTCTTACTTATTTAATGCTTTGTAGAGTAGATTTACATTCATGTCTTTACTTTCATGTATTTACTTTCATGTCTTTACTATTCTTGCATTTATTGCTTTCATGTATTTACTTTCATGTTTTACTTTCTTGCATTTATTTTATAGTTTAGATTTTATTTTCCTTTAATTCACCTTGAGGCTAGAACCCTCTAGGAATTGCCTTTTCTAAATGTGGAGCTAATATTTGTGGGAACTCTAGAAATTATTTAAAACTAGCTTTATATCCAACTTATTCACATAAGATTGAGATTAGCAAAGTGGATCTATTCTAGATTCCTCATATCTTTAATTAATCCTCCATATTTTACTTTCTTGATCTTTCTCTTTATTCTTACTTTTATTAGTTTGTTTTATTTTCCTTTAATTCACCTTGAGGCTAGAACCCTCTAGGAAATTGGCCTTTTCTAAATGTAGAGCTAATATTTGTAGGAACTCTAGAAATTGTTTGAAACTAGCTTTATATCCTACCTATTCACATAAGATTGAGATTAGCTAAGTGGATCAATTCTAGATTTCTCATATCTTTAATTAATCCTCCATATTTTACTTTCTTGATTTTTCTCTTTATTCTTGCTTTTTATTTATTTATTTTATTTTCCTTTATCACCTTCTTTATTTTCCTTTTTTATTCATCATTCTTTCACTCAAACTTGTTTTGTTTATTTGCACATATTCGCAACCACTCTCTTAATCTCCACAATCCATCACATTTCTTTTATCACACTCCTAATTGTCACACACACAACATTAGAACCAATTTTGATTAACTCTTACAACACCTTCCTCATGGGATCGATAACTTTTATACTATAACTTGATAGTTGTATACTTGCAATTTAGGTCCACATTTATTTACCTATCAGTTGCAACCTGCACAAGCTCACTCACTGTAAAAAAAAGGGATGGAGGACGTGGTTTTATCAAAAAATCACGGTCAAAAGATGAGCCATCGACAGACCTGGTGAAAACCCGAAAGGACCCAGGGGTAAACTTATCAAAAATCAGCTGTGGTATAACTCCATAGGCAAAAATAAAAACCCCTCGCTATAGGAAAATCTGAAAGGACCTATAGGGAAAACCATATAGGGGAACTAGCCATGGTGAAAACCTCAAAAAAAAAGAAAAAAAAAGAAGGGGCACCTAGTTGGAAAAAAAACCCCAAAACTCACCCCCGAGTCCGGTGATGAGTCACTACCGATAATGTATCTTTTGATACTCCGGATTAGTGACAAGCTGAGGACTCAACCCTAAATTTTCCATTTTATTATTTTTAATTTTTCTTTCTTTTTATTTATTTATTTTATTTTCCTTTATCACCTTCTTTATTTTTCTTCTTTTCTTTGTCCTATAAAGAGTTTGCTCCGTATCACACAAATGATATTTCGCCACAAATGACAACTAAAGGCTAAATAAAAAGAAGAAGAAGAAATGAAAGGAAGCTATTCCATATAATTCATCAACATCCGATGAGTCGACGGTAGCATCGAAGATACTCAAATATCTTACAAGGATTCTCCAAAAGCTGAATATGACCATCATAAATGGGAGAAATTAACCTGACACAAAAAACCAAATGTGAAAAGATAAGGAAAGCCCATCCGCACAATTCTGAAGAGCACAAGCAACTATAAAAAGGCGAAAAAAATCACTACTTCACAATCTGAACTCGATGAATCGAAAGCCAACAGTTCGATGATGTTTCTAAAACTCAACTCGACTCTCTAAATGCATTCTGTTTTCATTTTTTGATCAATCATCGATGAGCTAGAACCATTCGGTCAAGTATTTGTGTTGAGGTTTTGCGCTAGTTTTAATCTTGGAGAGCAAGAAAATTTTAGTTCAAATGTTTGTTCAAGTTCAGATTAATAAAAAACTCCACTGAAATAACAACACCATCATAGTCGGCACGATCACAAGAGGTAGCTCGTTGTTACTGTCTCCGAACCAATGTTGCAAAGACTCGGATCCACGAATTTCCAGTCTCCTTTACTACCTCACTTTCAAACAAAGTTGCGAGCTCATCGATTTAAAGAGTCTAGTCATCAACATTCTCAACAATGGTCATTGCCTCGAGATCTTTGAACTCCCGGGGTAGTGGGTTAGCGCAAACAAAAAAGCCTGTTATATTTGTCTTGGCCATCAAGCATGTCGTTAACCCATCCCCATCGGTCGAGCTTAAAATGACCATCACAATCAGCATCTCTAACATAACGGTTGACTTCTATGTCAGAAGGCTCATACAAAGGAAGTTCGGATGATCGAGTCCAATTGAAGCACATGATCTGCGAAAAAAAAAAGACATACATAAGTTATTGCAAGCTCCATTGACAACGGCAATAGCAAAAGTGTTTCACAGTGGGATTCTCATGTGCAATTACACCTAAGAACCCCACTGTGGGGGCATTTGTTGAATCTAATTTTTTTTAGAAAATCAGTAAACACGGAGCCATCCATGTTAGACCAGGTCCAAGCATGAAACAAATGATTAACTTTTTAGAAGTTATACATGTGAATTAACTTAAATTCACTTCTTTGATATGACTGTTGTTGAGCCTATAATCCCTGAGGATTTTCATGAAGAGTTGGATTTAGATGTATTATCCTTTTATCATAGACCAACAGTCATTAAATGGTTATGAATATCAACTAAACATTGGAATAAGATAATAGTAAGTTTGGGTAAATTTTTGGAAAGGATAAGTTACTTCATGGTGGAGATTTTTCTTGAAAAAGGAACTCGGGTACATGATTGCAAACAGATTTAGATGACTTTGATTAAAAAAAGAGGTAATAAGTTGAGTTTTAGATTGAAATGAGGGTTTAAATGATTGGTTTCTTTTTATCAATCGATCAATTTTGATACCTGAAAGATATCACGGTAGAAATTTACAAATGCCATTCTCTCTTTGTTAACGGATAAGCTTGATTAGAAAAAGAATTTTGTTGAGATTACTAATCTCTATCAGACTAATTCATATCAAGAGAACCCACAAACTTATCCCTACATCTCACATCCTATATGAACTTCATAAAGTCATCAGCCTAAAAGAGGCCAAAAAAAAAAAAAGAAAAAGAACAAAAGGAACCACGCCAGAAGAAAATACATCCTCAACACCGAAATTCCCTTCCCAAGAAAAAAAACTCCATCAGACCAAGCGAAGGTAGCACCTTGCTGCCACCTCTCACAAAAAGGGAAAATGCAAAAGAATCCCTCTCAAAATCATCTTCAAAAGAAAAGCCCTACCACTCTCCTCAACAATTCATATATGCCCATACAACTCAAAAGAAGCCATTAGCCCCTTAGTCTTCCTCATCCACAAACGTACAACACCAGCCCATCAAAATAAATAATAAATAAATAATGAGTCTCTGTACTCATGATAGAGTCTCTGTACTCTTTTGGAGTCTCTGGACTCCCCCCAATTTTGAGTCTATTCACTCATTATAGAGTCTTTGCACCCTTTTGGAGTCCCTGTACTCCCCCCCATGGTCTCTACACTCTTTTGGAGTCTTTGTACTCCCCCGACTCTCTGTACTCTTTCAGAGTCACTGCACTCCTCCCGAGTCACCGTGCTCATCCTCAGAGTCATGTACCCCTTCTAAGAAATTGGCGCTCGTTTTGACACAATAGCGAACAAGACTCAGACTGAAGGAACACAAAAAATAATAATCGGTATTACTTTGATTATTTCAAAAAAATAAAGGGGGAGAACATGGTTTCAAATCCCTATTTCCATACTGGGTATTTATGTCTCTGCTTCAGATAACCTTTCTGGTTGATTAAGCTAATCCGATCACTTAACTATATATGAAAAGAGATTTAAGTCCAGATTCAAGTCATATCTTGATTGGGTTTTTAAATTCTTGAACTCCAATACTGCAGAGAATATCATAATTGCATGGACAACCTAAAAGAAAAGAGTGCAAGTAAAATTTGGAGGTTGCAAACAAATCCCCTGCATTGCAAACAGCGCCCTCACATCCTTTAAGAATCGAAGAGGTCGTACATCAAGTCTAATTAGCCATTGAGATTCTGAAAATGCAGTTTACTCCCTCGTAAAACTGCAAAATTTGCAATTTAGTCCTGAATTTATAGTTTACACCCTAAAAAATGCAGAAATTGCATTTCAGGGCTGTTTTGCAATCCAGTCCAGAAAATTACAATTCAATACCTGAAAAATAAAAAAAACTACCAAACAGTCTAGAAAATTATAGTTCAGTCCCTGGTAAATCTAGAAACTGTAAAAAAGTCCAAAACATGCAGTTTACTCCTTAAAAAAGACTACAGAAATTACATTTTCAGCTTAGTTTTGCCATCTTGTCCGGAAATTGCAGTTTACACCCTGAGAAAACTATAGAAATTGCATTTCAGCCTAGCTTTGCAATCTAATCCAGAAATTATAGCTTGGTCCCCCTATAAATTCAGAAATTGCACAAATTGCACATTCATCCGTAGAATTCCACGAGCTATGATTGATCCACGAAATTGTTAAAAATACAAAGACAAATTTAAGCCATCAAACTTGTACGGACCTCTATGTCCCTAAACTGGATGAAAGAATATTTTGTGTGAAAAGTAAAGCACTCAAAGCTAACTTTGTGTAAAAACATGCGCTGATAAGTTTAAGATCAAAAGGTTCAATTGTGTCAAACCCTTAGTCGTTATACTAGTCCAAATACACAATCCGGACAAAATTTCCAAATTAGACCTCTATGTCGTTAAACCGGACAAAATTTCCAAATTAGACCTCTATGTCGTTAAACCGGACAAAATTTCCAAATTAGACCTCTATGTCGTTAAACCGGACAAAATTTCCAAATTAGACCACTCGTCGTTAAACTAGAGTGAATTTTAAATTCAGCCACTATGACACTAAACCGGAGCAAATTCCAAATTTGACCTCTATGTCACTAAACTGAATTTAAAATTAAATTTGACCTCCATGTCATTAAACTGGACCAAATTTCAAATTTGACCTCTGCATCTTTAAACTGGTAAAAATTCTAAATTCAATCTCTACGTCGTTAAACTGGACAAAATTCCAAGTATGACCTCTACGTCTTTAAACTGGACAAAATTCTAAATTTGACCTCCGCGTCATTAAATTGGGGCAAATTCTAAATTTGACCTCCATGTCGTTAAACTGGGCCGAATTCTAAATTTGACCTCCACGTCGCTTGACTGGATTCAAAATTCCAAGTCTCATTTCATGCTTACAAGTCAAACCCAAAACCAAATTTTAGTCTCCACATCTCTAGTCTAGGATTTTACATGAAAATCTATACACTGGGGGTATGCCCCTTGTTAAGCCATGTATATGATCATTTAAAAAAGCTAATAAGATTATTGTATTTTCTTGCTTTGTGCGTTTTTTCTTATTTTGATGACTTTTATTGACTCCTAATCGAAGGTTCCTTTCATCAAAAATGGTAATTAACAATAGACTCTTGAGTCTATTGAAAATCATGAACCCACATGAAAATAAAACCCTCTCCCGTAGGGTGAATTTGACGGAATCGATATACAAGATAAAGTTATCTATCCTAATTGTATGCGTTTATCCGCAGCTAGTTGAGATAGGCAATTTTGACCCCACAAATTCTGGCAGGCCCGGTGGGACATGGTTTCTCCCTCCATCTTTGAGTCAATTTGTCATCAAAATAGGAAACTCACTATTTGGTTTTGCTACATAGTCTTACGAAGATCTTCTTCCTTTAGAGAATCAATGGCATCCAAGCAAGAAGTTGCACCCGGAACCCCGTTCACCATCACTTTCGGCTCCGTGACATTCCCGCCAACTGCGACGATTACTGACTTGTCATTGGTCTCCTTTGGGACCATTCTAAAAGTGATCAATTGCATAGTGACTGCGGTCTCCTAGAAGCAAGAACAATCTGTTGCACCCACTGCAAACCTTAAAGTCATCCAAGCTTCCCTCACAAGGCAAGAGGCCTAACGTGGTTGTTCAGAGCCCGTCAACTTCACCAAAGAGGAAATCCATTTTTGAGAGGCTTACTTTCCCAACTACCGAGCGAAAGTCAGTTTTTAAAAGGCTGTCTAACCCCATCAAGGAAGCAACCAACAAGAGAAAGTTAGTTTTTGAGAAATTGACTCCTATTGACAATGTTGAAACTCCGGAAGAACCAATAAATGAGAAAGTTTTAAGTAGATGATCAAACACTTCAAACGCCACCGATGAAAGTCATCAGGATAGACAGAACCTAAACAAGGCCGTCGAGTCCATAGTTCCTGTGAAGAATTCTTTTGAATCACTAAAATATGTTCAGAAGAATGCTACTGTAGCTAAGCTTCAAAGAATGCTTTTAAGACATCTATGACCAAAGGGAAGAAGTCTAAGAAGGATTTTAAAACTTTATCCTCCATGATATATTGAGCACTAAAGCAGGTTAGAAGAATTCAAGGGGTTACGTCTCCCCCACCACAAAAATCAAAACTTTAGTTACTAAAAATTCCTTAGCGACCCAGTGAGAAAGAAAATGATAGTGAAGAAAAATTCTTGAGAAAAATATCACGGTACATCTTGTATGTACCATCAAGAGCATAGATGAAGATGGTCCCGCAGCGAGAACAAAGCGAAGAGAAGAAAGCGGCTCATCCTATAAAGATCGTCGAGGGATCAAGGTGAGGAAACATAAATGAATGAGAGAATAAGAATAAAATAAAAATTCCACTATTATCGAGGAAAATAGTGATGAGGAAGAGCGGTCTTCATTCCAAAGACAAGGATGATGTCATCAAAGGTGTTTGGAGGCAACTTGCTGAAAACAAGAGAGAAGTCAGTGCACTAAATACTAGAATGAATGACTTTACGTCGGTTATGCATCAAATTAGCAATCAACTTGCGAGGATCGAGCAAGGGAAACTATGGGAAAAGAAGTCTACTATTGAACGATCACAGTCAGGTGCTCGCTCAGGTATTGGTCAAAGTTCTAGCCAGTCTCATGAAGATTTCGGGACCTTAACAAAGGATCAGATAAAAGACATGGTCCTGAATGAATTTAAAATAATTGTAGCCGAAGAGGAGTGAAAGAAGCACGACATATCAAGAGGCAGACCATACCCCACGGCATATGACTTGGTGGATTACCCCCAGGTTATCTAGTGGCAAAGTTTTAGAAGTTCAATGGAATGGCAATGTGAGTCAACATATTGCGCATTTCAGGGCAACCTGTGGAAACACAGGGGGCAATGACATTTTACCCCTGAGGCAATTTGTTAACAGTCTAAGTGGAGTGTCTTTTGAGTGTTATTCCAGCTTGCCTGATGATTCTGTCAAAACCTTTATAGAGATGGAATCGCTTTTCCATAAAAGATTTGCGAGCATTAGCAATAAAACCACCATTGGAGATTTGGTTGCCACTAAACGCAAGAATGATGAAACTATTTTAGACTATGTCACTAGGTGGCATAATTTAAGCATCAAATGCGAGAAAATTTTGGAGCAAATGCAAGCTGTGGGCTTGCTTATGAGACACATTGATAACTGGACGGCCCCATTTTTATCCACAGCAGGGGTGAGCATGTTTCAAGATTTGATCATGCATGTAGCGAGACTTGAAAGGATGAATCGTCCAGTGGTCGCTAACCTTCCACCTAGAAAATTCATGAAGGACGGAGGGAGGAAAGATTTTGTGGCCTCTACTTCTTTTGAAACAAAAACCAAAATGGCAGTACACTTCAAGATAAGAAGAAGGATTTTTACTTCAAAACCACATTTACTTTTACTCAAATTGATACTTACCATCTTTAAAGTTTTTTTTATGTAAACCACATTTACTTGCTAACATGTTTGCAATATCACACCTAATCCAGTTTTCTGCATTTTATCCTAACCATTTTCTTATTTTTTTCATCTCCTTCCTCACAAACCCTAACCCTAGCATCCTCACCCTCCTCTTCTCCCCGTCTTCCCTCTCCCTCCTCCCCCAACTCCCCTCCCCCTCTCTCTCGTCCTCCATCTTCCTCCCCGACCTCCCACTCTCCCATTCCTTCCCAAGTGGGAACTAGGATTAGGGTTAGGTTTGGGGGAGGTGGCGGCCATGGGGTTAGGGCTAGGATTTTGGGGGAGATGGTGGCCATGGTGTAGGGTTAATGTTAGGGTTTGTAGAAGAGGAGGATGGAGGAGGCTAGGGTTAGGGTTAGGGGTTGGAAGGAAGAAGATGCGGGTAAAATGGGAATATCTAATTTTTCATGGATAAACAGTAAATAAATGTGTGACATTGCAAACATGTTAGCAAGTAAATATTGTTTACATAAAAAAAACTTTAAAGGTGGTAAGTATCAATTAGGGTAAAAGTAAAGATGGTTTTGATGTAAAAACCCTAAGAAGAATAAGCAATACTCTTTTAAAAGAGGCAAAGTGAAGAAGATTTTTAAAGATGCTATAAAAAATAGACTGCAATTTCTTGAACCAAAGAGGCCAGAAGAAGTTGGAAAAGTGGATGATCCTAAATATTATTCCTATCATAGATTATTTAGTCACCCAATTAAGATTGTTACGTCTTTAAAGGTTGGATCGATAGGCAATTTAAAGTAGGAGTCATCACTCTATCAAAGTCAATTATTGCGGACTCTCTTGCGAATAAGTTAACTACAACCACATTTTACTCCTCGAGGGCACGAGTCTAAACTCCATCCACATTTTACTCCTCGGGGCACGAGTCTAAACTCCATCCACATTTTACTTTGAGTCTAAACTGCATCCATATTTACTCCTTGGGGCACGAGTCTAATATGCATCCACATTTTACTCCTTGGAAGCAGCGTCTAAAATGCATCTACACCTTACTCATTTGGTGGGCGAGTATAAGCTGCGATATTCACATTTTATTACATTTTATACCCTCATCATCTATTTTATACAAATAAATATACCACTAATAATATGTTTTATCTTAATATGCGGGTTAATGAAGATTAATGAATAAAAGCTCAAAAGAACTCAAATTTTCTCATTTTCTAACCTTTTATTGAAGCAGGGATCAAGCTAAACAATCTACGAAGCCAAAGAAATAAGGATCCAATATAAAAAAATCAAGTGAAAATCATGTTCAAGATAATTAGCCACAAAGAAATGAGGATATCTCCCAATCCGGAGGCGAATTTAATAAATAAAATATGAAAATCGCCTATCTCAATGAGACGAAGCTAACTGTATTTTCAGAATTTTTGAATTCCAATCGGTCAACCAACCGATTGGTGAGCGGCAGATTCAGATTGGTGGCCATATTTGATTTCTTTGTTGCCAAGTTTCATCTAAGAGTTCTCCTAAATTGCTGTAGGATATAAATAGAGGGGTAGAGTGAGGGGTTTGAGTGTGAAATATTTTATAAAAACTCCATTTCGAGAGGAGGGTTACTCTTAAATGAGAAGACCTTCTAAATTTATAACTTTTTATTACAATTAATAAAAAAATATTTTCACCTCTTCATATTTTCTTTTCTTCTCTTGTTTGATCAGGAAGATGAAGATGAGATGAAGATCAAGATCAAGATGAAGGTTTACTTTCACCTTGAGGCTAGAACCCTCTTGGAATGCAAATTTTCTCTTTTGCTAATAAAATTTTCTTCTTGTTTTCTTTTCTTGCTTATTTAATGCTTTATAGAGTAGATTTGCATTCATGTCTTTACTATCATGTGTTTACTTTCATGTCTTTACTATTCTTGCATTTATTGCTTTCATGTATTTACTTTCATATCTTTACTTTCTTACATTTAATTTGTAGTTTAGATTTTATTTTCCTTTAATTCACCTTGAGGCTAGAACCCTCTAGGGAATTGCCCTTTTTCTAAATGTGGAGCTAATATTTGTGAGAACTTTAGAAATTATTTGAAAATAGCTGTATATCCAACTTATTCACATAAGATTGAGATTAGCTCAGTGGATCTATTCTAGATTCCTCATATCTTTAATTAATCCTCCATATTTTACTTTTTTGATCTTTCTCTTTATTTTTGCTTTTTATTAGTTTGTTTTATTTTTCTTTAATTCACCTTGAGGCTAGAACCCTCTAGGGAGTTGCCCTTTTCTAAATGTGGAGCTAATATTTATGGAAACTCTAGAAATTATTTGAAACTAGCTTTATATCCTACTTATTAACATAAGATTGAGATTTGCTAAGTGAATCTATTCTAGATTCATATCTATAATTAATCCTCCATATTTTACTTTCTTGATCTTTCTTTTTATTCTTACTTTTTATTTGTTTATTTTATTTTCCTTTATCACCTTCTTTATTTTCCTTTATTTTATTCATCATTCTTTCTCTCAAACTTGTTTTGTTTATTTGCACATATTCACAACCACTCTTTATCTTACCAATCTCATTCTCATTTTGTTTTTATTTGCACTTTATCATGACCACTCTCTTAATCTCCACAATCCATCACATTTCTTTTATCACACTCCTAATTGTCATACACACAACATAAGAACCAATTTTGATTAACTCTTACAACACCTTCCTCGTGGGATCGATAAGTTTTATACTATAACTTGATAGTTGTACATTTGCAATTTAGGTCCACATTTATTTACCTATCAAGTTTTTAGCCGCTGCTGTGGAACGGTGCTTGTAATTAAGATTTTTTGGTTCTTTAACTTGTGTGTATTCTTGTGAAGGAGGCACTTGGAGCTTGAAGATTAAGGATTGAAGATTAAAAATTGAAGAATTGCCTTCAAGGAGGCTAGGATTGCTTTTGTGTGGGTAACTCTTCTTTCTAGCATTTTTAATTCCACCCTTTAGTTAGTTTCTCATAATTAGAGACAATTAGGATTTTATTAAAAAATTATTTTATTTTTGTCAACCATAATAAAATTCATCCTTCACTTTGACATTTATTAACAAGATAATAAATTCAAACAATATCACCCTTCTCACATTTGTTTGATTGTTGACCATTAAAAAATAAAAGATTTTATTTTTGCATCCTTTGTAGTTGCTTTCAATTTCTAGGGTTGCATTGCATATAATAGTAGGAATTCACCAAAGTGATCTGTGCATCTTGATTTGACACCACTTGAAAATATTTTTAAGGGCAAAACCTATTAATCAAGATAAGGTGAGGGAATTTAATCACCCTTTCCTTAGCCCACAAATCACTAATTCCTCACTACACAAATCCAAGCCTTTTTAAAAACTCATTAGACGTTGGCCCCTAAGGATTCGAGCTCATTATGGAACAAGAAATCCTTAAGTGAACCGGTTCAAGTTTACTTGAATTAGTTGGTGTCTAAGGCAAGATTTAGGGGTTGCGTAAAGCGCTCCGCAAGGAACGAGGTACTTAATTGATCTTTGATCTCCCTCTAGTATTATCCTTACCTAGCTAACTGACCGAGTAAACTTTGATCTTTTCACTAAAGGAGTTTTTGGTTTGGAGTAGTTGAGTCTAGGCTTAACCCTAGAATTTAAAGTGATTGAAAAATGATTGCATTGATTTGCTTTAGTTAGTTTTTTCCTTTTCTTTTCTCATCATCTTTTTAATCTTTTAGTTTTTCTCTCTTAACAAAAACTAACTTTTGTTTTTCTTAGAAGTAAAAAAAAAAATTGCTTTGGTGTATGCAAGGTTGGATTAGGGATAATACCAATCGTTTAATCTATTTTGAACCAATTTTCGAAGAAATGACTAATCCTAATCCACCCGTTCTTCAAGATATTTGTTATCCAACTAGGAATGCATCCCATCTTGCATTAAGCATACGATGTCAATGGAACTAATTTTGAGCTTAGACCACATTTCATAAACATGCTTCCAAAATTCTTAGGAGTAGAATCTGAAGACGCATAAATTTTTATCTTCGAATTTAAAGAAGTTTGTCTTATGATTAAGATGAGGGACTTATCTGAAGATGCGATTAAGCTTAGATTCATTCCATTTGCTCTTAAGGATAAAGCCAAGAAATGGCTGTATAGCTTACCCATAAATTCTATCTCAACTTGGGGTGAATTTCTTACCGTTTTTCTGAAGAAATTCTTTCCTATCCATAAAACAGTTAACCTTAGAAAGATCATTCAAAATTTTAAGATTGTCCTATGAGAGCCATTCTGGAAGTATTTTGACAAATTTAAAGACCTTCTTATCCAATGTCCTCACCACGGTCTTGAGAAATGGCGATTATGCCGAATCATCTATGAAGGATTGGATTATTCTTCAAAAACTTTCTTAGAATCAATGTGTCAAGGGGATTTCAAGAAGAAAAATGTCGATGAAGCCTGGGAATTTTTAGAGAGTTTATCCGAGAAAACCATGCAGTGGGAACACTGTAATGACAAAATTTCATCAGTTCCCCAACCCAAATTCAGTGGTCTTTCCTTAGAGACAAACATAGCCTCTGAAGCAAAGATGGCTACAATCATGCGTAGGTTAGAAGCTTTATAAATCAAAGAACGAGCTTCAGCTCAAATCAATCAAGTTTCTGCCTCAGGTTGTCACAACTGTCTTTCTCCATCTCATGTTTCAGAGGAATGTCCTCTCTTAGGAAATAATCAACCATTAGGTAAGGTAAACGCTGCATTCCAGCGTCCTGGAAATGATTCATTTTCTCTAACCTACAATCCAGGTTGGAGAAATCACCCGAATTTTGCATGGAATCAGAGAAACTACTCCAGAATTCAAAATTTCACTCCCTCTTCATCACAACAATTTCCTAGGGGAAACACAGTTTCTTTCAGTTCTCAAACCAATTTCAAACAATCAAACCTGGCATATCCAAATCAGTCTCCTCATCATCAATCTATAAATCATACTCCTCTGAATTCTGATCATGACAAACGTCTCAATATTTTGGAAAAGGGTTTAGAAACCACAATTAAGGCTTCTACACAAACTACCAACGTGTTGACTCAAACATCCAACACTTTGAATTCCTTTATGCAATCAACCGGACAAATTCTCAATTCCAACACTCAAGCCATAGCTAGATTAGAAACCCAACTTGGTCAACTAGCTAGTGCTGTAAGTGAGAGAGAGAAAAGAACATTTCGAGTCAACCGTGACCAATCCTAAGGACAAGGGATCAACTTCAACCTACCAAATGAAACCCTTAAACCGAACAAAATCTCTCTCTTTCGATGACTCTATTCAACAATCACCCCTTGTCAATGACCAAGAGCACGAACTTGAACCTGAGTCTAATTTTGATAGGTTTGAACCAGTTGCTCCCTTTTTAGATAGACTCAGGCCTAGGAAATACTCTCCACAAGAGGAGAAGATCCTAGAAACTTTCAAGCAGGTTAAGATCAATATTCCTCTCTTAGATGTAATTGAACAAATCCCTTCTTATATAAAATTTTTAAAAGAATTGTGCACTAAGAAGAGAAGAATAAATGTTTCAAAGAAAATCTTTCTTGCTGCCAATATCAGTGATGTGCTCTCAAAGTCTGTACCCTTGAAATATAAGGATCCTGATTGTCCTACTATTTCATGTGTCATTGGTAATACAAACATTGATAAGACACTTCTAGACTTAGGGGCCAGTGTCAATTTACTTCCCTATTCAGTCTACCAGCAACTAGATGTAGGAGAACTCAAATCAACTAAATGCACCTTACAGTTAGCTGATAGATCTGTCAAAGTCCCCATGGGTGAGATAGAGGATGTTTTGATTAAGTTTGAGAATTTTATTTTTCCAGTAGATTTCATAGTCTTGAAAACGCAGCCCGTTTCCAATCTCAAAGGTCAGATACCAGTCATTTTAGGAAGACCGTTCTTAGTCACTTCTAATGCTCTAATCAACTGTAGAACTGATCAAATGAAGCTGCCCTTTGGGAATTTGACTGCTGATATCAACATTTTTAATCATGGGAACCAACCAGCTAATCAATCAATAGAAATAAACTACATCTAGGAAATAGAAGAAGAAGAGAATGAATCAGATCTTAGTTTTGAGAAAATCTTTGGTGAGGAGATGAAGATTTTAGAGAAATCAGATCAGATCTTTCAGAATAAGGAAACTGTGTTAAATACATGCTTCTTTAACCCAACCTTTGAAGAACTCTTTCTTGATGAACTTAGATTCTTGAAAAATAAACAACAACCAAATTTTCATACCTTAACCATGAATATTGGTTTTGAGGAAACTTTTAAAGAAGAACTGGTTGTGATCAATAAGGAATCTAAGTTCAATCAGAAATTCATGATGCATAACACCATCAATACCTCCCTTTTATTGCTGCAAAAATTATTGAAAATCTTGGAATGTTCATAATTCAAGCACATCATTGATTATATCATTTTAAAATTTATTAAAATTCGGGATAGAATTTTCAGCAATAAGGTAGGATTTGATGTAGAATATGAGCTTTTATGTTTAATCCTTCATTCTACATCTTTATTTTTGGCTCATAATAATAAAAGAATTTATTCTTCTCTTATTTGAGAGTTTCTTGTTCTTTAAAAAAGCGTTATATGAAAAAAAAATAATAATAAAAAGAGGAAGAAATTTTGACTTCATTCTCCTCATACCAAAGGTAATTACAAATTTTTTTATCATTGTTCAAAGTCGACCGAATAAATGTAAGTACTTCAATTCTTATCTGCTCTACTTTGTGCATTATGGAGTTTACATTGAGAACAATGTAAAATTTAGGTGTGGGGGTAGGGATTAGTCATTTTTCCTCTTTATCTTACCATTGTTTTTCTTTTTATGTTATTTTTTCCTTTTTCATAAAAATATTGTCACTTGCCAACTTAATAGAGTTGATTAATAATTGAACTACATGATAAAATTTAAAATTTCTAATCCTTAGTTAGTTTTATACTCAAGTTTACTTTTATGATAACTCTAAATGAATTTCTTAGGAAATGATTTTCAAAATAGTATACTTCACTTAAGTGTTTACTTAGACTTTTAATTAAAGTAATGAAATTTTTGCATGCTTATCTTAGAGTTGAAAATAAATTTTTAAGTTTTCTTGATCTAAATATTTTTAAGACATATATATACATATACATACATATATATATATATTAAAAAACTAACTTTACAATAGAAGAGTGCAAAAATGGGCACCAATTAAAATTCTCTTAAAATCCAAGGTGGTTCTATCTTACTAAGCCTAAGTTGACCAAGTAATTAAGCCTAAGGAGTATTTCTATGCTTAATGACCTAAGCCCAATTGGGTTAGGATCTATTGGCCCAAAACTTATTAAATGGTCATTTAGAAAGGCCGATCAAGAAGAACAAAATCACCAAGGAATAAAGAGTTGAAAAAAATATTTATATACACTAACAATATTTTTATATATATAGTTGTATTTGTATATATGTTCTTGAAAAATAAATTGATTAAAAGGCTTGAAAATTGATAAAAAAGAGTTAGTATGTTCTTTTCAAAACTTTTAAATTAAATTTCTAAGTTAGACTTGGTTTTGTAGAACTATAATGAAAAGATTTTCTAAAACATTTACCTTAGAGTTATATATAAAAATATTTTCTTGAGTAAAACTAGCTTTAATTAGAATGTTTAAATATATCAAGTAAATTAATTATTCATAAACTTCTTTAAATTGGCAAGTTGACTGAAATTTGTGGGTATATTCACTCCAAACCCTCACGTGACTACAACTCGTCCACTAGGGTAACCTAGGGGTTTAAAGGTTTGTTGTATGTGCTAAATACAATCAGCGATTCTCTGAAAGTGAGTTAGGATTTTTCTTTCTTTCTCTTTCAATTTCTTTCTTTACTAGAGGACTAGCAAAAGTTTAGGTGTGGGGGTATTTGATAATCACATTTTTATTATATTTTTATACCCTCATCATCTATTTTATATAAATAAATATATCACTAATAATATGTTTTATCTTAATGTGCAGGTTAATGAAGATTAATGAATAAAAGCTAAAAAAGAACTCAAATTTTCTCATTTTCTAACCTTTTATTGAAGCCCGGGATCAAGCTAAGCAATCTACAGAAGCCGAAGAAACAAGGATCCAATATGAAAAGAAATCAAGTTAAAATCATGTACAAGATGATAAGCCACAAAGAAACGGCGATATCTCCCAATTCGAAAGGCGAAATTTAACATATATTGTATGAAAATCGCCTATCTCGACGAGATGGAGCTAACTGCATTTTTAGAATTTTGGAATTCAATCGGTCGACCAACCGATTGGCCAATCGATCGACCAACCGATTGGTCAATCGATTAGTGGCAATTTAGATTTGTGGCGATTTGATTCCTTTGTTGCCAAGTTTCATCCAAGGGTTCTCCTTCATTGTTGTAGGCTATAAATAGAGGGTAGAGTGAGGGGTTTGAGTGTGAAATATTTTGTAAAACTCCATTTGGAGAGGAGGGCTACTCTTAATTGAGAAGACCTTCTAAATTTATAACTTTTGTTTCAATTAATAAAAATATTTTCACCTCTTCATATTTTCTTTTCTTCTCTTTGTTTGATCATGAAGATGAAGATGAGATGAAGATGAAGATCAAGATGAATGTTTGCTTTCACCTTGAGGCTAGAACCCTCTTGGGATGCAAATTTCCTCTTTTACTAATAAATTTTTCTTCTTGTTTTCTTTTCTTACTTATTTAATGCTTTGTAGAGTAGATTTACATTCATGTCTTTACTTTCATGTATTTACTTTCATGTCTTTACTATTCTTGCATTCATTGCTTTCATGTAATTACTTTCCGTCTTTACTTTCTTGCATTTATTTTATAGTTTAGATTTTATTTCCTTTAATTCACCTTGAGGCTAGAACCCTCTAGGGAATTGCCCTTTTTCTAAATGTGGAGCTAATATTTGTGGGAACTCTAGAAATTATTTAAAACTAGCTTTATATCCAACTTATTCACATAAGATTGAGATTAGCAAAGTGGATCTATTCTAGATTCCTCATATCTTTAATTAATCCTCCATATTTTACTTTCTTGATCTTTCTCTTTATTCTTACTTTTTATTAGTTTGTTTTATTTTCCTTTAATTCACCTTGAGGCTAGAACCCTCTAGGAAATTGGCCTTTTCTAAATGTAGAGCTAATATTTGTAGGAACTCTAGAAATTGTTTGAAACTAGCTTTATATCCTACCTATTCACATAAGATTGAGATTAGCTAAGTGGATCAATTCTAGATTTCTCATATCTTTAATTAATCCTCCATATTTTACTTTCTTGATTTTTCTCTTTATTCTTGCTTTTTATTTATTTATTTTATTTTCCTTTATCACCTTCTTTATTTTCCTTTTTTATTCATCATTCTTTCACTCAAACTTGTTTTGTTTATTTGCACATATTCGCAACCACTCTCTTAATCTCCACAATCCATCACATTTCTTTTATCACACTCCTAATTGTCACACACACAACATTAGAACCAATTTTGATTAACTCTTACAACACCTTCCTCATGGGATCGATAACTTTTATACTATAACTTGATAGTTGTATACTTGCAATTTAGGTCCACATTTATTTACCTATCAGTTGCAACTGCACAAGCTCACTCACTGTAAAAAAAAGGGATGGAGGACGTGGTTTTATCAAAAAATCACGGTCAAAAGATGAGCCATCGACAGACCTGGTGAAAACCCGAAAGGACCCAGGGGTAAACTTATCAAAAATCAGCTGTGGTATAACTCCATAGGCAAAAATAAAAACCCCTCGCTATAGGAAAATCTGAAAGGACCTATAGGGAAAACCATATAGGGGAACTAGCCATGGTGAAAACCTCAAAAAAAAAGAAAAAAAAAGAAGGGGCACCTAGTTGGAAAAAAAACCCCAAAACTCACCCCCGAGTCCGGTGATGAGTCACTACCGATAATGTATCTTTTGATACTCCGGATTAGTGACAAGCTGAGGACTCAACCCTAAATTTTCCATTTTATTATTTTTTTAATTTTTTCTTTCTTTTTATTTATTTATTTTTATTTATCTTTATTTTTCTTCTTTTCTTTGTCCTATAAAGAGTTTGCTCCTGGTATCACACAAATGATATTTCGTCACAGCGACAACTAAAGGCTAAATAAAAAAGAAGAAGAAGAAATGAAAGGAAGCTATTCCATATAATTCATCAACATCTGATGAGTCAGACGGTAGCATCGAAGATACTCAAATATCTTACAAGGATTCTCCAAAAGCTGAATATGACCATCATAAATGGGAGAAATTAACCTGACACAAAAAACCAAATGTGAAAAGATAAGGAAAGCCCATCCGCACAATTCTGAAGAGCACAAGCAACTATAAAAAGGCGAAAAAAATCACTACTTCACAATCTGAACTCGATGAATCTGAAAGCCAACAGTTCGATGATGTTTCTAAAACTCAACTCGACTCTCTCTAAATGCATTCCTGTTTTCATTTTTTTTGATCAATCATCGATGAGCTAGAACCATTCGGGTCAAGTATTTGTGTTGAGGTTTTGCAGTTAGTTTTTAATCTTGGAGAGCAAGAAAATTTTAGTTCAAATGTTTGTTCTGAAGTTCTGTATTAATAAAAAAAACTCCACTGAAATAACAACACCATCATAGTCGAAGTACGATCACAAGAGGTAGCTCTGCTGTTGTTACTTCGTCCTGAACCAATGTTGCAGCACTCAGATCCCTGAATTTCCAGTCTCCTTTACTACCTCACTTTCAAACAAAGTTGCAGTAGCTCATCGATTTAAAGAGTCTAGTCATCAACATTCTCAACAATGGTCATTGCCTCGAGATCTTTGAACTCCCGGGGTAGTGGGTTAGCGCAAACAAAAAAGCCTGTTATATTTGTCTTGGCCATCAAGCATGTCGTTAACCCATCCCCATCGGTCGAGCTTAAAATGACCATCACAATCAGCATCTCTAACATAACGGTTGACTTCTATGTCAGAAGGCTCATACAAAGGAAGTTCGGATGATCGAGTCCAATTGAAGCACATGATCTGCGAAAAAAAAAAGACATACATAAGTTATTGCAAGCTCCATTGACAGCGGCAATAGCAAAAGTGTTTCACAGTGGGATTCTCATGTGCAATTACACCTAAGAACCCCACTGTGGGGGCATTTGTTGAATCTAATTTTTTAGAAAATCAGTAAACACGAGCCATCCATGTTAGACCAGGTCCAAGCATGAAACAAATGATTAACTTTTAGAAGTTATACATGTGAATTAACTTAAATTCACTTCTTTGATATGACTGTTGTTGAGCCTATAATCCCTGAGGATTTTCATGAAGAGTTGGATTTAGATGTATTATCCTTTTATCATAGACCAACAGTCATTAAATGGTTATGAATATCAACTAAACATTGGAATAAGATAATAGTAAGTTTGGGTAAATTTTTGGAAAGGATAAGTTACTTCATGGTGGAGATTTTTCTTGAAAAAGGAACTCGGGTACATGATTGCAAACAGATTTAGATGACTTTGATTAAAAAAGAGGTAATAAGTTGAGTTTTAGATTGAAATGAGGGTTTAAATGATTGGTTTCTTTTATCAATCGATCAATTTTGATACCTGAAAGATATCACGGTAGAAATTTACAAATGCCATTCTCTCTTTGTTAACGGATAAGCTTGATTAGAAAAAGAATTTTGTTGAGATTACTAATCTCTATCAGACTAATTCATATCAAGAGAACCCACAAACTTATCCCTACATCTCACATCCTATATGAACTTCATAAAGTCATCAGCCTAAAAGAGGCCAAAAAAAAAAAAAGAAAAAGAACAAAAGGAACCACGCCAGAAGAAAATACATCCTCAACACCGAAATTCCCTTCCCAAGAAAAAAAACTCCATCAGACCAAGCGAAGGTAGCACCTTGCTGCCACCTCTCACAAAAAGGGAAAATGCAAAAGAATCCCCTCTCAAAATCATCTTCAAAAAGAAAAGCCCTACCACTCTCCTCAACAATTCATAAGTGCCCATGCAAATCAAAAGAAGCCATCAGCCCCTTAGTCTTCCTCATCCGCAAAGGTACAACACCGGCTGATCAAAATAACTAATAAATAAATACTGAGTCTCTGTACTCATGATAGAGTCTCTATACTCCTTTGGAGTTTCTGCATTCCCTCCAAATCTAAGTCTGTGCACTCATTATATAGTCTCTGTACTCTTTTGGAGTCTCTACACTCCCCCCAAATCTGAGTGGAGTCTCTGCACTCCCCCCAAATCTGAGTCTCTACACTCATAATAGAGTTTCTGCACTCATTTAGAGTCCCTGTGCTCCCCCCAGAGTCTCTGCACTCTTTTGGAATCTATATACTCCCCCCGAGTCTCTGTACTCTTTCGGAGTCATTGCACTCCTCCCGAGTCACCATGCTCATCCTCAGAGTCATGTACCCCTTCCGAGAAATCGGCGTTCGTTTTGACACAATAGCTAACAAGACTCAAACTGAAGGAACACAAAAGATAATAATTGGTATTACTTTGTATTATTTTAAAAAAACAAAGGGGGAGAACATGGTTTCAAATCCCTATTTGCATACTGGGTATTTACGTTTCTGCTTCAGATAGCCTTTTTGGTTGATTAAGCTATTCTGACACTTAACTATATATGAAAAGGGATTTAAGTCTGCATTCAAATCATATATTGATTAGGTTTCTTAAATTCTTGAACTCCAATACTGCAGAGAATATCATAATTGCATGAACAACCTTAAAGAAAAGGGTGCAAGTAAAATTTAGAGGTTGCAAACAAATCCCCTACATCGCAAACAGTGCCCTCACATCCTTTAAGAATCAAAGAGGTCATACATCAAGTCTAATTAGCCATTGAGATTCTAAAAATGCAGTTTACTCCCTGGTAACGCGGTAGAATTTGCAGTTTAGTCCTGAATTTAGAGTTTACACCCTAAAAAAATGCAGAAATTGCATTTCAGGGCAGTTTTGCAATCCGGTTCAGAAAATTACAATTCAGTATCTGAAAAATAAAAAAACCTATAAAACAGTCTAGAAAATTACAGTTCAGTCCCTGATAAATCCAAAAACTGGAAAACAGGCCAAAACTTGCAGTTTACTCCTTGAAAAAGACTGCAGAAATTACATTTTCAGCCTAGTTTTGCAATCTAGTCCGGAAATTGCAGTTTACACCCTGAGAAAACTGTAGAAATTGTGTTTCAGCCCAGCTTTGCAATCCAATCCAGAAATTGCAACGTGGTCCCCCTATAAATTCAGAAATTGCAGAAATTGCGCGTTTGTCCGTAGAATTCCACGAACTGCGGATTGATCCCTGAAAATGTTGAAAATGCGAAGATAAATTCAAGTCATCAAATTTGGCACAGACCTCTACGTTCCTAAACTAGATGAAAGAATATTTTGTGTGAAAAGAAAAGCACTCAAAAATAACTTTGTGTAAAAACATGCGCCAATAAGTTTAAGATCAAAAGGTTCAATTGTGTCGACCCCTAAGTCATTAAACTAGTCCAAATACACAATCCGGACAAAATTTCCAAATTCAACCTCTACATCATTAAACTAGAGCAAATTCCAAAATCGACCTCTACGTCATTAAACTGGTCAAAATGTTGAACTCAACCTCTATGTCGTTAAACTGGAGGAACATAAAAATTCGACCACTACGTCGTTAAATTAGAGTGAATTTCAAATTCGACCACAACATCACTAAACTGGAGCATGTTCTAAATTTGACCTCTATGTCACTAAACTGGATTTAAAATCAAATTTGACCTCCACGTCATTAACTGGACCAAATTTCAAATTTGACCTCTACGTCTTCAAACTTGTCAAAATTCTAAATTCGACCTCTACGTCATTAAACTGGACAAAATTTCAAATATGACCTCTATGTCGTTAAACCAGACAAAGTTCTAAATTTGACCTCCACATCGTTAAAGTGGGCCAAATTCTAAATTTGTCCTCCACGTTGTTAAACTGGGCCGAATTCTAAATTTGACCTCCACGTCATTAAGCGGACCAAATTTCAAATTTGACCTCCACGTCATTAAGCGGACCAAATTTCAAATTTGACCTCCACGTCATTAAGCGGACCAAATTTCAAATTTGACCTCCACATCGTTAAAGTGGGCCAAATTCTAAATTTGACCTCTATGTCACTAAACTGGATTTAAAATCAAATTTGACCTCTATGTCACTAAACTGGAGCATGTTCTAAATTTGACCTCCACATCGTTAAAGTGGGCCAAATTCTAAATTTGACCTCCACATCGTTAAAGTGGGCCAAATTCTAAATTTGACCTCTATGTCACTAAACTGGATTTAAAATCAAATTTGACCTCTATGTCACTAAACTGGAGCATGTTCTAAATTTGACCTCTATGTCACTAAACTGGATTTAAAATCAAATTTGACCTCTACGTCTTCAAACTTGTCAAAATTCTAAATTAGACCTCTCGTCATTAAAGCTGGACAAAATTTCAAATATGACCTCTATGTCACTAAACTGGAGCATGTTCTAAATTTGACCTCTATGTCGTTAAACCGGAGGAACATAAAAATTCGACCACTCGTCGTTAAATTAGAGTGAATTTCAAATTAGACCACAACATCACTAAACTGGATTTAAAATCAAATTTGACCTCTATGTCACTAAACTGGAGCATGTTCTAAATTTGACCTCTATGTCACTAAAGCTGGATTTAAAATCAAATTTGACCTCTACGTCTTCAAACTTGTCAAAATTCTAAATTAGACCTCTCGTCATTAAAGCTGGACAAAATTTCAAATATGACCTCTATGTCACTAAACTGGAGCATGTTCTAAATTTGACCTCCACGTCATTAAGCGGACCAAATTTCAAATTTGACCTCTATGTCGTTAAACCGGACAAAGTTCTAAATTTGACCTCCACATCGTTAAAGTGGGCCAAATTCTAAATTTGACCTCTATGTCGTTAAACCGGACAAAGTTCTAAATTTGACCTCCACGTCATTAAGCGGACCAAATTTCAAATTTGACCTCTATGTCACTAAACTGGATTTAAAATCAAATTTGACCTCCACGTCATTAAGCGGACCAAATTTCAAATTTGACCTCTATGTCGTTAAACCGGACAAAGTTCTAAATTTGACCTCTATGTCGTTAAACCGGAGGAACATAAAAATTCGACCACTCGTCGTTAAATTAGAGTGAATTTCAAATTAGACCACAACATCACTAAACTGGAGCATGTTCTAAATTTGACCTCTATGTCACTAAACTGGAGCATGTTCTAAATTTGACCTCTATGTCACTAAACTGGAGCATGTTCTAAATTTGACCTCCACATCGTTAAAGTGGGCCAAATTCTAAATTTGACCTCTATGTCACTAAACTGGAGCATGTTCTAAATTTGACCTCCACGTCATTAAGCGGACCAAATTTCAAATTTGACCTCTATGTCACTAAACTGGAGCATGTTCTAAATTTGACCTCTATGTCACTAAACTGGAGCATGTTCTAAATTTGACCTCCACGTCATTAAGCGGACCAAATTTCAAATTTGACCTCTATGTCACTAAACTGGAGCATGTTCTAAATTTGACCTCTACGTCTTCAAACTTGTCAAAATTCTAAATTAGACCTCTCGTCATTAAACTGGACAAAATTTCCAAATTCAACCTCTACATCATTAAACTAGAGCAAATTCCAAAATCGACCTCTACGTCATTAAAGCTGGACAAAATTTCAAATATGACCTCTATGTCACTAAACTGGATCGTTTATCCATGACTAGTTGAGATAGGCAATTTTGATCCCAAACTTGCGATGATAACATATTGGCTAAAGGCTGGAGGAACAGTTTCTACCTTCTCCATTTTCTACCCCAACCCATTGATTTTTTTTAAAACAATTTCTGGCTTAATGATATGGTTTTGGGTAGATGATACGTTGGGAGAATAGCGGTCCAATTTTTAGCTTCTACTGGTCACTCAGTTTCAGCATCCACTCTTCATTCCTCACTTGTTTCGGTCGGTTGAGGACAGGGCGAGAATGTGACGGGATGGGGAACACATTAGCAGGTGAGAGAAGTGAGAGTACAGATCATACCAGAACCTCCAGCATGGTGCGGGAGGTTTTAAGCCACTTTCGTAACAAATATGGGGCCAGTCAGGTCATTTCACTGCCCCCTGTGTGGCACACAGAACCCGCACTGTGCGGAGTGGGAATAAGATCCCTATTCGAGAAGTAACGGAAGCTATGGGGTGATGGTATTGGAAACATGCCAGTAGGTTGGGGAGGTGAGGGAGGGTGTGTTCAACTTTTCAGCCATTAGAATTAACTTACAAATGCACTCACTAAATATATGTGTTATTAAAGGAAACTCCGGAAGAATAGCTTTCATTCATTTCTCAATCTACTGAAACTATCAACAAAAAATGATTACAATTTATTGAAATAGCCAATTTCATCTTGGATTGAATGTTTAGTCTTGTTTGTTTAGTGTTTTCTAGCATACTTCTTGCACTTTTTGCTAATTTCACATTTTATTGTTTGTTTCCCAATTTAGTGGTTTTTTGATGTCTTAATTGTTAGTAGTGTAGCTCTCTTGCCAAATACCGGATACATGTTTACTTTTCCGTTTTGCTTCTTCACTCTATATGCAATCTTGCTTTTGTTAGAAATTAAACTTGATTGTGGTTATTAAGATATTAGTAAAAATTATAGGAGTTACAAATATGAAGAATTATTATATGTGTTACAAAAATGAGGGAGTTATGGAGAATTAATTGTTATTATTTGCATGGGGGTTATGAAAATGAGAATTAATATTATTAATGTATTAGAGATGTCCTAGTGCTATATAAAGCCATGTTATGTAGTCATTTGAGATATGAAAAAAATATTCATCAATAAAATATTATGTGTTTCCTCCTAGTCTATATTCCTCTTTAATTTAGCCTTTTATATCCCCTAAATTGTACATTTTAGTATCAGAGCCATTAAAAAAAAAACCCTCTTAGCCATGGCCTCAAAAGATAGTTTTCAATACCAAACTCCCAAATTAGTCAAAAAAGACTATGACAACTGGTGCATAAGAATGGAGGCTATTCTTGGAGCTTTGGAAGTGTGGGAGATTGTAAAGGATGACTACACCGAGCCGGCGACACCACAAGATGAGGCAAGTCTAAACAAAGAGAATGGGGAGGAACTTAAAGCTGCAAGAAGAGGAGACAAGAAGGCACTCGCCACCATCCAGCAAGCTGTTGATGAAGCAACCTTCGAGATAATCACCTCTACTAAAACTTCCAAGGAAGCATGGGATATTCTTCCAAAAACTTGCAAAGGTGTGGAGAAGGTAAAAAGAATTCATCTTCAGACTTTAAGGGGTGAGTTTGAAAATCTAAAAATGAAAGATTCTGAATCACTTTTGGATTATTTTTCAAGAGTTATGGTAGTTGTGAATAAATTAAGAAGAAATGGAGAAGAACTAACTAGTGTTTGTGTCATGGAAAATATTTTCCGCTCGTTTGATCCAAATTTTGATTTTGTGGTTGTAGCCATAGAAGAATCAAAAAATTTGGAGGACATGATGGTGGAAGAACTTATAGGAGCAAAAGGTCTCGAAGAAAGAAGAGGAGACGTCACTTGAGCAAGCACTATAAATCAACCTCATATTATCAAGGGAAACAAAATTCCAAGGTGATCGTGGTCGTGGCCAAAGAAGGTGAGGTGGAAGATATAATGGAGCACAATCAAATTTTGGATGAGGTCGAGGAGAAGTTCAAAGAGGAGAAACTTGGCAATCATCACAAAGAGGCCGAGGAAGAGGCTGGTTTTTAAGGCCATATAATCGATCATGGTATGAAAAATCTCAAATTCAATGTCATGTTTGCAAGACGTTTTGGCACTATGCTAATGAATGTTGGTATAAAGATTCTAACAAAAGAAAAGAGAAGTCTAATTTTGTTGACAAAGAAAGTGGAGAAAGAGTTTTGCTAATGGCCTACAAAGATGCTATAACAATTCAAGAAAGCAGATGGTACCTCGACACCGGTGCAAGCAATCATATGTGTGGAAATAAGGAGTTATTTGTAGAGCTCGAAGAAGGAGATAAAGGCAATAACATTTAGTGATTTATCAAAAAGGTCGGCAAAAGAAAAAGGTAAACTACTTCTAGGATTGAAGAATAGAGTTCAAAAATATATTTTCGATATTTACTATGTACCGGATACAAAAAATAACATCTTAAGTTTAGGCCAATTCCTTGAAAAAGGATATGAAATTCATATGAAGGAGTTAGGCCTTTCTATTCGTGATGGCAATAATACTTTGATCACACATGTGCCTATGTAAAAAAATAGAATGTTTCCACTAAGTTTGAAAATTGATGCTAAATGCTTTCAAGCAAAAATTAAAGATGAAAATATTTTGTGGCATCTTAGATTTAGTCACCTAAATTTTGAAGGGCTAAAACTTTTGTCGAATATGAAAATGGTGACATGAATTCCTCAAATGGCTCCACCAAATGAGAAGTGTGAAAAGTGTATTGTTGGCAAGTGACACCGGAAAGCTTTCAAGGAGGAAGGTCAAGAAGAGCAACACAAGTTCTTGAGTTAGTTCATACGGATGTGTTGTCCTATAAAGCCAATATCCATTGGAGGAAGCAGGTATTTTCTCATTTTTTATCGATGATTTTTCTGCCAACACATAGGTTTATTTGTTAAAAGAAAAGAAAGAAGTTTTCCAAATGTTCAAAGAATTTAAAAGCATGGTGGAAAAACAAAGTGGATTTTTTCTTAAATCTATAAGATCAGATTGTAGTGGACAATATAATTCCAATGAGTTTAAGAAATTTTGTAAGGAGAATGGAATTAATCATCAATTTACAGTGCCTTATTCACCTCAACAAAATAAAGTTTTAGAATAAAAAAAATAAAACAATTCTTAATATGGTTCGATGTATGTTGAATGAAAGAAGTGTACCTAAAGAATTTTGGGCTGAAGCTCTTTCTTGTGCAGTTTACTTGATAAACAAGTTTCCAACAAAAAGACTTTGGAATATCATGCCAGAAAAAGCTTGGAGTTCCTATAAGCCAAGGGTGGATCACTTAAAATTTTTTGGATGTGTTGCATAAGCTAAGGTACCAGAGGAAAAGAGAACAAAGTTAGAGGACGAAGGTGAAAAATGCATTTTCTTGGGCTATGGTGAGAATTCTAATGGCTATAAATTATATAATCCTCTTATAAAAAAGTTATTATTTCAAGAGATGTGGTGTTTGATGAAGAAAAAAAATGTGAAACTGGAATAGTGAGGAGAAAAAAAGAAGAAAATGTGTTGCTTGAAAATAGTGAAGAAGATAATCTTGAAAATCAGTCATCACCTCAAATCGAGACAAATAATCCAACACCTCAAAAGGAGATACCGACTTTGATCTCGAGCAACGAGTCCTCGATAAAAACACCCAAAACTAGAAGCATCCAAGAATTATATGATGTAACAAGAAGAATTGATGGATCTAACAATGATGATTTTAATATGCTTTATCTTTTTTGAGGTTATGATCCAATATCTTTTGAAGAAGCACAACAAGAAGCAAAATGGTGAAGATCAATGGATGAAGAAATTCAAGCTAGTGAGAAAAATGATACATGGGCGCTCACTTCTCTCCCAAAAGGACATCAAGCTATTGGAGCCAAATGTGTATACAAGACAAAGAAGAATGCAAAATGCGAGGTGGAGAAACACAAGGCGTGGCTCGTGGCAAAAGGTTACAAGCAACAATAAGGAATTGACTATGATGAAGTTTTTGCTCCAGTGGCACACCTCAAGACAGTACGGCTTCTCATGTCGCTTGCATCTCAAAAGCAATGGAGAATTTTTCAAATGGATGTTAAGTCGGCATTTTTAAATGGCTACCTTGATGAAGAAGTTTACATTGAGCAACCATTGGGATACAAGAAGAAAGGCAAAGAAGACAAAGTCTACAAATTAAAATAGGCTCTCTACGGGCTCAAACAAGCTCCGAGGGTGTGGAATTCAAGGATTGACGCATACTTCATACAACATGGTTTCTCAAAATGTCCTTATGAGCCATCCTCGTGCATAAAAAATAACAAAAGTGGTGATATTTTATTTATTTGTCTTTATGTCGGTGACTTGATCTTCACAGGTAATACGACCTCGATGATCAAAGATTTCAAGGCATCCATCATTAGGGAGTCCGAGATGACCGACATCGGGCTCATGGCATATTTCGTAGGCATTTAAGTAAAGAAAAATGAGAGCAACATCTTTATTTCTCAAACAAAAAAGGAGGTGTTGAAGAAATTTACCATAGAAGATTGTGACCCCGTAGATACGCCACTTGAAGCAGGTTTGAAATTAAAGGAAGAAAGGTGATGGCAATGCTGTAAATCCAACATATAACAAAAGTCTTGTTGGAGGTCTCCACTATCTCACATGTACAAGGCCCTACATTTCATATGGACTTGGATTAGTTAGTCATTTCTTGGAGGAACCAATGATGTCACATTTGAAGGCTGCGAAAGAAATTCTCTGGTATGTAAAAGGACCCATTAATTATGGATTATTTCATCCCTCATTTGGTGATTTGAAGCTTGTAGGCTCTAGCGATAGCGATTAGGCCGGAGCTTTAGATGGTCGCAAAAGCACTTCCGGATTTGTTTTCTATCTTGGAGATTCAGCTGTCACTTGGTCTTCGAAGAAGCAACCCTTTGTTACACTCTCTATGTGAAGTCAAATATGTTGCAGCCTCATCATGTGTATGTCATGCAATTTGGCTTTGAAACTTATTGCGGGAGATGAAAGTACCACAAGATGAAGCAACGGAGACCAATGTTGATAGTAAGTCGGCCATCCAACTAGCCAAAAATCCGGTGTTCTATGATCGAAGCAAGCATATTGACACCAGGTTTCATTTTATTAGGGACTGCATAAAGGAGAAGAAGGTTCAACTCATAACAAGAGAACCGGAGAACAAGTTGCTGATATTTTCACAAAGCCCCTCAAGACTCAAATTTTTCAGAAGTTGAGAAGACAACTTGGTATTACACTTTTTGGGGAATCAAGTTTAAGGTAATTAAACTTGATCGTGGTTATTAAGATATTAGTAATGATAATAGGAGTTACAAATATGAAGAATTATGAAAGGAGTTACAAATATGAGGGAGTTATGGAGAATAAATTATTATTATTTGTATGAGGGTTATGAAAATGAGAATTAATATCATTAATGTATTAGAGGTGTCCTAGCTATATAAAGCCATGTTATGTAGTCATTTGAGATATGAAAGAAAAAATTTCATCAATAAAATACTATATGTTTCCTCCGAGCCTATATTCCTCTTTAATTTAGCCTTTTATATATCCTCTAAATTCTACAGCTTTTGCTTATTATATGTTCACATTCATTTAGTTTCTTGCATCATATTATGTTCCTTCGATTAGACAATTAATCATGCAAGTCATTGTTGCTTATGCTTGTTTTTTGCAACTGACTTTTACTTATGGTTGCGTTTGGCAACCACAATAATCGTCATTTATACTCCTGCACTCGAAATGAACAGTGACAAATTGATCTACCAATTTATATTTATAAAATGGGTTTTGCTAACCATTGCCCTTAGGGTAATGGTTAAAGAGGAAATAGATAGAGGAAATGGTGAGTAGGCCCATATGTTCTCCACTCATTATCTCTCTTCACCCACACCCTTCTCTACCCTCCCCTCTTCTTATTCATTGCCCTAAGGGCAATGGTTAGCAAAACCCTTGTAAATTAACAAAGTGAACCCAATTCCATAATCTTCAATTATACAGGACGTAGAAAGGAAAAGGAGAAGTGAAAACCGTAAAGGCCCTAGAAGAAGATGATACTCATTAAATTGTAAAGATCACAGAAGCTCATAATGAGGAGACATGAAGTTTGCAACGAGTGACAGTGACGCTAATATTTGGAAGTATAGGTGTTTATACAAACCTTGTAGCAATCAAGAAGGTTTTTACAAATCTTGTAATCCTAAACGTGGGGTTGAAATGCATCCATCTCATACCAAGCATCAAGTTTGTGCTTGGCACAAAACATATCCATCTCCCCACCCTATATATATATATATATATATATATATATATATATATATATATATATATATAAGCGATGGTCACATGAGCTTAAGTTAATAATGAATAGTGGTCTTGTCTTTTAAACCACTCATCTTGCTTTGGGATCCGTGAAAGATATAAAGCGATTTGAGATTTGTGCATCACAAATCTCAAGACAAGATGAGTGGATAAAAAGTTAGTGCACCACTATTCGTGAACTTAAGTTCATAAAACTATTTATATATATATATATATATATATATATATATATATATATATATATATATATATATATATATATATATATATATATATATATATATATATATATATATATATATATATATATGCTTGGTACCCAACATAAATTTGGTGCTTGGTAATGAGGTGACATATTCTTATCCACTTGGTTAAAGGGGGATAACATTCACATGGGTTCACATGGGTTAGAAAATTAATGGGTAATTATTTTTAAGTGAGGACCATTTGAATGAGTCATCTCACTATTAAGCACCATGTTTTTGCTTGGTACCAAGCATATCCATTTTTGAGATATATGTATGTATATATATATATATATATATATATATATATATATATATATATATATATATATATATATATATATATATATATATATATATATATATATATGCTTGGTACCCAACATAAATTTGGTGCTTGGTAATGAGGTGACATATTCTTATCCACTTGGTTAAAGGGGGATAACATTCACATGGGTTCACATGGGTTAGAAAATTAATGGGTAATTATTTTTAAGTGAGGACCATTTGAATGAGTCATCTCACTATTAAGCACCATGTTTTTGCTTGGTACCAAGCATATCCATTTTTTGCAGATATATGTATGTATATATATATATATATATAGAGTTACAATACATACAGGGTGTAACTAACTTAGTTACACACACCTGTAAAAATACATGTTTGACCATCGATTTTAATGATCAACACTATTCATTTTGATCTATGCATTTAAAGCTTCATTAAAATTAAAAATCACATAGATTCAGTATTTCTAGGTTAACATCTAATGACCCAAAAATGAACGACATGTCTCAGATGTCACTTATTTTTAGGTTGCTTGAATTATGGGATAGAAAATTTTCAACCACATGTTTTTTAATCCACTTAGATTTGATAACCGGTAGATAAAAATAAACAGTTAGGATTTATAATTTAGATGGGTGACTGTGTATTTTTACAGGTGCGCGTAACTAAGTTAGTTATACCCTATATGTATGTGTGTGTGTAGAGAGAGAGAGAGAGAGAAGCGATATGATGATATGGTGAGAAGCTTTGCTTAAAGTGAGATGGCTGTTCGCGGTAAAAGTTGGGATGATTGTCATTGATTTGAACTTGCTTACAAACTTCAGTCGCCTGAAACAAATTCAAAGAGAAATATCGCCTTTTATTTTAAGGCTTACAATGAAAATCAAAAAAGATTACAACTTTTTATCCTTGTGAACAAACACGAGGATCTCTGTTATATCGAGGTCCTCGCTTGCGTGGGTTCTTTGCCTGTGCCGGGGACTTGTTGTGTCCGTGGACCACCGCGCAATTCCAATCCAAGTAGAGACCCGGGTTCTGGAACTACAGATGTAAAGGGGCTCGTTTCACAAAGGAAACGAAGCGCCTAAGGGGATCACACTCACAAAGGAGAGGATCGCCGGAGCGGGTGAGATCTACTAGGAGAAATCACAGCGCTATCCCTGAGATTAAGACGAAGCTTAATCTAGAGGGTATCTGTAGTTCGACCCGAGTTTGCTTACCTCGCGCTTTGTAGATCTGACGTCGACGGGACTTGTGCTGCTTTGTGCTTTCGAGCGGTGCGTCGTAGATCTTGCGAGGGCTCGCTCTCAGATATTAGAAAATCCCCCGAGTCTTCCAAAATTCCCCGTCCGAAAAAATCCCCCCTGAAGCTTCAAGACCCCCCCTATTTATACAATAGGGGGGGGTATGCGCCGGGCCAAGTGGCTCGGCCATGGTGGCCGAGCCACCTCGGCCACTTGGCCGAGGCACCTCGGCCAAGTTGGCGAGGTGGCTCGGCCAAAGTGGCCGAGCCACCTTGGCCACTGGCCGAGGCACCTCGGCAAGTTGGCGAGGTGGCTCGGCCAAAGTGGCCGAGCCACCTTGGCCACTGGCCGAGGCACCTCGGCAAGTTGGCGAGGTGGCTCGGCCAAAGTGGCCGAGCCACCTTGGCCACTGGCCGAGGCACCTCGGCAAGTTGGCGAGGTGGCTCGGCCAAAGTGGCCGAGCCACCTTGGCCACTGGCCGAGGCACCTCGGCAAGTTGGCGAGGTGGCTCGGCCAAAGTGGCCGAGCCACCTTGGCCACTGGCCGAGGCACCTCGGCAAGTTGGCGAGGTGGCTCGGCCAAAGTGGCCGAGCCACCTTGGCCACTGGCCGAGGCACCTCGGCAAGTTGGCGAGGTGGCTCGGCCAAAGTGGCCGAGCCACCTTGGCCACTGGCCGAGGCACCTCGGCAAGTTGGCGAGGTGGCTCGGCCAAAGTGGCCGAGCCACCTTGGCCACTGGCCGAGGCACCTCGGCAAGTTGGCGAGGTGGCTCGGCCAAAGTGGCCGAGCCACCTTGGCCACTGGCCGAGGCACCTCGGCAAGTTGGCGAGGTGGCTCGGCCAAAGTGGCCGAGCCACCTTGGCCACTGGCCGAGGCACCTCGGCAAGTTGGCGAGGTGGCTCGGCCAAAGTGGCCGAGCCACCTTGGCCACTGGCCGAGGCACCTCGGCAAGTTGGCGAGGTGGCTCGGCCAAAGTGGCCGAGCCACCTTGGCCACTGGCCGAGGCACCTCGGCAAGTTGGCGAGGTGGCTCGGCCAAAGTGGCCGAGCCACCTTGGCCACTGGCCGAGGCACCTCGGCAAGTTGGCGAGGTGGCTCGGCCAAAGTGGCCGAGCCACCTTGGCCACTGGCCGAGGCACCTCGGCAAGTTGGCGAGGTGGCTCGGCCAAGTTGGCGAGGTGGCTCGGCCAAAGTGGCCGAGCCACCTCGGCCACTTGGCCGAGGTTATCGAGGCGCTTTACGCTCCGCCGCTCCTCGCCGCGCCGATTCTTTCGGTCTTCCGGGCTTAGTTTTGTTCCGGTGATGTCGCCGTCGTGTTTGAGTCCGTACCCGATCAACTTTCAAAGCTCAAACAGTTCGTTTGCATCGACGGACTAAGTACGGTTGATTCCGTCTCATCGACGTTTGAGTTTAGTCAACTCGGCACGTCGTTTCATTGGCTCGTACGTCTTGCCGACTCACTTCATGTGCTCGTCAACTCGCTCTACGCGTTTTTGCGGCGTGGTTTTGCGACGTCGGTTTGTCGAATGGATCGTTAGTTGCCAACCCACCGTCACGAGTTTCGTTCGGGTACTGATAAGCAATTTCCTATGCCTACAGATACCCCCTCCAAAGCGTCTCAGTCTCGATTCTTGATGAGTCTGGGATGCTTTGGACATGATGGTTCCGACCTTCGATCGGTGAGGGTCCCAAAAGATAGCTTCAAGTCTTGATTCTTTGGATCATCGGTTCTTTGTAGGATTCTGATAAGATCACGGTCTTTGCATTTATTGTCGACCGTTTGTTGAAATCTTGATTGAAGGCTGGTGGGTGAGTTTTGCTTGTAACTCGTGTCGGTTGGTTGTTGTTTGACTAACCATCGGACTTTTGGACTTATCCGTATGTCGGCGAACTCCTTGTTGGCGACATGTTGGTTGTGTCGAGTACATGGAATTTCATAACCCTCAGTCGGCTATTTCTTCCATCATCACGTGTGTTGTTGGTTTAACCACAGCGGGAGGATATGATTATCCACCGTGGGAGAAGTTTCTTCGGGACTGAACACATTATCCGGCGTCAACATGACTTTCACTCCTCGTCAGATTATCCCTCTCTTGGAGATTATGGTGGGAGGAAATTAAGGGTTACCGAGTTATCCTTAAGAATATGGGTTTATTCTCCAGGAACTCCTCGTTGACAATTTGGAAACAGTTTATACTCGTAATCCTAGTTGGAGTAGGATTGGTCGACGCGTTGATCGGCGTCGATGCAATCCGTCTGATCGAGTTATCCTAAGAATATTTCTTGTGAGAATATTCTTAGGAACTTCTCGACAAATTAGGAAACAGTTTATACTCATAATCCTAGTTGGGTAGGATTAGGCGTTGATCGGCGTCGATGCAATCCGTCTGATCGAGTTATCCTAAGAATATTTCTTGTGAGAATATTCTTAGGAACTTCGACAAATTAGGAAGCGGTTTATACTCGTAATCCTAGTTGGAGTAGGATTGGTCGGCGTTGATGTCGATGCCATCGCATGATCGAGTTATCCTAAGAATATTTCTTGTGAGAATATTCTTAGGAACTTCTCGACAAATTAGGAAACGGTTTATACTCGTAATCCTAGTTGGAGTAGGATTGGTCGGCGTTGATGGCGTCGATGCCATCGCATGATCGAGTTATCCCTAGAATATTTCTTGTGAGAATATTCTTAGGAACTTCGACAAATTAGGAAGCAGTTTATACCCGTAATCCTAGTTGGAGTAGGATTGGTCGAGCGTTGATCGTCGATGCCATCGCATGATCGAGTTATCCTAAGAATATTTCTTGTGAGAATATTCTTAGGAACTTCGACAAATTAGGAAGCGGTTTATACTCGTAATCCTAGTTGGAGTAGGATTGGTCGGCGTTGATCGTCGATGCCATCGCATGATCGAGTTATCCCTAGAATATTTCTTGTGAGAATATTCTTAGGAACTTCTCGACAAATTAGGAAGCAGTTTATACCCGTAATCCTAGTTGGAGTAGGATTGGTCGGCGTTGATCGTCGATGCCATCGCATGATCGAGTTATCCCTAGAATATTTCTTGTGAGAATATTCTTAGGAACTTCTCGACAAATTAGGAAGCGGTTTATACTCGTAATCCTAGTTGGAGTAGGATTGGTCGGCGTTGATCGTCGATGCCATCGCATGATCGAGTTATCCCTAGAATATTTCTTGTGAGAATATTCTTAGGAACTTCTCGACAAATTAGGAAGCGGTTTATACTCGTAATCCACTTAGATTTGATAACAGGTAGATAAAAATAAGCAGTTAGGATTTATAATTTAGATGGGTATTGTGTATTTTTAAGTGCGTTAACTAAGTTAGTTATACCCTATATGTATGTGTGTGTGTAGAGAGAGAGAGAGAGAGAAGCGATATGATGATATGGTGAGAAGCTTTGCTTAAAGTGAGATGGTACGTTCATGGTAAAAGTTGGGATGATTGTCATTGATTTGAACTTGCTTACAAACTTCACCAAACAAATTCAAAGAGAAATATCGCTTTTATTTTAAGGCTTACAATGAAAATCAAAAAGATTACAACTTTTTATCCTTGTGAACAAACACGAGGATCTGTTATATCGAGGTCCTCGCTTGTGGGTTCTTTCCACTTGGGGACTTGTTGTGTCCGTGGACCACCGCAATTCCAATCCAAGTAGAGACCGGGTTACGGAACTACAGATGTAAAGGCTCGCTTCACAAAGGAAACGGCCTAAGGGGATCACACTCACAAAGGAGAGGATCGCCGAGCGGTGAGATCTACTAGGAGAAATCACGCTATCCCCGAGATTAAGACGAAGCTTAATCTAGAGGGTATCGTAGTTCGACCGAGTTTGCTTACCTCGCTTTGTAGATCGGCGTCGGCGGGACTTGTGCTGCGTGCTCGGAACGGTGCGTCGTAGATCTTGCGAGGGCTCGCTCTCAGATATTAGAAAATCCCCCGAGTCTTCCAAAATTCCCCGTCCGAAAAAATCCCCCCTGAAGCTTCAAGACCCCCCCTATTTATACAATAGGGGGTATCTGCCGGAGCCAGTGGCTCGGCCATGGTGGGCGAGCCACCTCGGCCACTGGTAGAGGCACCTCGGCAAGTTGGCGAGGTGGCTCGGCAAGTTGGCGAGTGGCTCGGCCAAAGTGGCCGAGCCACCTTGGCCACTGGCCGAGTTGGTGGCGCCGCTTTCTGGCGCTTTAAATCGTCTCGTCGTTTTCGTCGATTCTTCGGTCTTAGGGCTTAGTTTTGTTCGGTGATGTGGCCGTCGTGTTTGAGTCCGTGCCCGATCAACTTTCAAAGCTCAAGCGGTTCGTTTGCATCGGCCGGACTAAGTACGGTTGATTGTCTCATCGGCGTTTGAGTTTAGTCAACTTCGACGCGTCGTTTCATTGGCTCGTGCGTCTTGCCGACTCACTTCATGTGCTCGTCAACTTCGCTCTCTGGCGTTTTTGCGGCGTGGTTTCGCGGCGTCGGTTTGTCGAATGGATCGTTAGTTGCCAACCCACCGTCCACGAGTTTCGTTCGTCGCGATAAGCAATTTCCTATGCCTACAGATACCCTCCAAAGCGTCTCGGTCGATTCTTGATGAGTGCAGGATGCTTTGGACATGATGGTTCGACCTTCGGTCGGTGAGGGTCCCAAAAGATAGCTTCAAGTCTTGATTCTTTGGATCATCGGTTCTTTGTAGGATTCTGATAAGATCCGCGGTCTTTGCATTTATTGTCGACCGTTTGTTGAAATCTTGATTCGAAGCTGGTGGGTGAGTTTTGCTTGTAACTCGTGTCGGTTGGTTGTTGTTTGACTAACCATCGGACTTTTGGACTTATCCGTATGTCGGCGAACTCCTTGTTGGCGACATGTTGGTTGTGTCGAGTACATGGAATTTCATAACCCTCAGTCGGCTATTTCTTCCATCATCACGTGTGTTGTTGGTTTAACCACAGCGGGAGGATATGATTATCCACCGTGGGAGAAGTTTCTTCGGAACTGAACACATTATCCGACGTCAACATGACTTTCACTCCTCGTCAGATTATTCCTCTCTTGGAGATTATGGTGGGAGGAAATTAAGGGTTACCGAGTTATCCTTAAGAATATGGGTTTATTCTCCAGGAACTCCTCGTTGACAATTTGGAAACAGTTTATACTCGTAATCCTAGTTGGAGTAGGATTGGTCGACGCGTTGATCGGCGTCGATGCCATCGCATGATCGAGTTATCCCTAAGAATATTTCTTGTGAGAATATTCTTCCGGGAACTTCTCGACAATTTAGGAAACAGTTTATACTCATAATCCTAGTTGGAGTAGGATTGGTCGAGCGTTGATGTCGATGCCATCGCATGATCGAAGTTATCCCTAAGAATATTTCTTGTGAGAATATTCTTCCGAACTTCTCGACAAATTAGGAAACAGCTTTATACCGTAATCCTAGTTGAGTAGGATTGGTCGGCGTTGATGGCGTCGATGCAATCCGTCGATCGAAGTTATCCCTAAGAATATTTCTTGTGAGAATATTTTTCGAACTTCTACAAATTAGGAAACAGCTTTATACTGTAATCCTAGTTGAGTAGGATTGGTCGTAGCGTTGATCGTCGATGCAATCCGTCGATCGAGTTATCCCTAAGAATATTTCTTGTGAGAATATTCTTCCGGAACTTCTCGACAATTTAGGAAACAGCTTATACTCATAATCCTAGTTGGAGTAGGATTGGTCGACGCTGCTGATCGATGGCCATGGGGCCTTCAGAATCTTTCCAAACTTGGCGGAGGGAGTAGGAGCCAATCAACGGACTGATTTGGCACTATTTTGCCATCCGATAAGATTCCACTAGGACCTCTAATTAGGGGCTGATTAGAGTCCTAATTAGAATTGATTTGGGCTCCAATTAGAATTCCTATTTCTTGCCAAATAGGAGTCCTTGTTCAAAGAGGATTGGATCCATATGGGGTTGTTATAAATACCCATAATCCTCCTTTGCCTATGACCTAGGCCGCCCCCTTTGCTCTTTTCCTCTTGTTTTCATCTCGTCTCGCGCCGTCTCATCTCCTTCAATCAACGATGTACGCGCAAGAGTATTTTATGACGTCTTTTCTTTCCTTTTTTTTTTATTTCTGTGCATGCAAGGAAGGGGACTCGAACCGCGAGGAGGAGGGGATTACCCCGCACCGCTGGCCGGGCGGCGGCGGGCGGCGCTGGGCGGCGGCGGCTGGAGGCGGGCGCTGCCGGGCGTTGTCAAGGCTCGGCGCTGGCGCTGGTCATTGGCGCCAGCCGGGCGCTCAAGCGCCGGCGCCGCCGCCAGGCGCTCGTCGGCGCTTCGCTCGCGCTCGCCTGGCGCCGATGTACGGCAATACGGCTGGCGCTGGTTTGCTCTCGGATTCGAGCCTTTTTGACACTTTATTTGCTGATTTTTTAGCCATGAATCGACTTTTGTTGTATTTTGCGGCTTCCGATGTCGTCGGGGTGATCACGCGCCCGAGGAGCCGGCCGACCAAGACGCCGCTGCGGAATGCACGCCTTCTTTCGGTGGTGCACCAACTTATTACCTTCTCGTGTATATCGTTATATCCCGCCGTTCTCCTTTGTGAGGCGATTGGGAAGAGCGAACTCCTCCTTTGTGGGGACCGGCTTCAGATTGTGTACTCTCGTTATGACCCAGCCGTTCTCCTTTACGGCGATTGGGAAGAGCCGAAATTCTCCTTCGTGAGGATTGGGGCTTCAAAGATCACCCGCTCGATATCTTTAACGGAGCGATTTCATACCGCATTCTTACTGTGAGAACGGATATATTGCCGCTTGGATTACGCGGCTATATTTATCGTTCTCCGGATATTATCTGGATGAAATCGTCATACCGTTATAAGGTCGTGACTCAATCTATGTAAGATGAATTCAACGCCATTTACTAACTGAATATTTTTCGATTTGATCGATTATTCCTCTCTTGGAGATTATGGTGGGAGGAAATTAAGGGTTACCGAGTTATCCTTAAGAATATGGGTTTATTCTCGGGAACTCCTCGTTGACAATTTGGAAGCGGTTTATACTCGTAATCCTAGTTGGAGTAGGATTGGTCGGCGTTGATCGTCGATGCCATCGCATGATCGAGTTATCCCTAGAATATTTCTTGTGAGAATATTCTTGGGAACTTCTCGACAATTTAGGAAGCGGTTTATACGTAATCCTAGTTGGAGTAGGATTGGTCGTAGCGTTGATGTCGATGCCATCGCATGATCGAGTTATCCCTAAGAATATTTCTTGTGAGAATATTCTTAGGAACTTCTCGACAATTTAGGAAGCGGTTTATACGTAATCCTAGTTGGAGTAGGATTGGTCGGCGTTGATCGTCGATGCCATCGCATGATCGAGTTATCCCTAGAATATTTCTTGTGAGAATATTCTTAGGAACTTCTCGACAATTTAGGAAGCGGTTTATACGTAATCCTAGTTGGAGTAGGATTGGTCGGCGTTGATCGTCGATGCCATCGCATGATCGAGTTATCCTAAGAATATTTCTTGTGAGAATATTCTTAGGAACTTCTCGACAAATTAGGAAGCGGTTTATACTCATAATCCTAGTTGGAGTAGGATTGGTCGGCGTTGATCGTCGATGCCATCGCATGATCGAGTTATCCCTAAGAATATTTCTTGTGAGAATATTTTTGGGAACTTCTCGACAAATTAGGAAGCAGTTTATACTCATAATCCTAGTTGGAGTAGGATTGGTCGGCGTTGATCGTCGATGCCATCGCATGATCGAGTTATCCCTAAGAATATTTCTTGTGAGAATATTTTTGGGAACTTCTCGACAATTTAGGAAGCAGTTTATACTCATAATCCTAGTTGGAGTAGGATTGGTCGTAGCGTTGATGTCGATGCCATCGCATGATCGAGTTATCCTAAGAATATTTCTTGTGAGAATATTCTTAGGAACTTCGACAATTTAGGAAGCGGTTTATACGTAATCCTAGTTGGAGTAGGATTGGTCGGCGTTGATCGTCGATGCCATCGCATGATCGAGTTATCCCTAAGAATATTTCTTGTGAGAATATTCTTAGGAACTTCGACAAATTAGGAAACAGTTTATACTCATAATCCTAGTTGGAGTAGGATTGGTCGGCGTTGATCGTCGATGCCATCGCATGATCGAGTTATCCCTAGAATATTTCTTGTGAGAATATTCTTGGGAACTTCTCGACAAATTAGGAAGCGGTTTATACTCGTAATCCTAGTTGGAGTAGGATTGGTCGGCGTTGATCGTCGATGCCATCGCATGATCGAGTTATCCCTAGAATATTTCTTGTGAGAATATTCTTAGGAACTTCGACAAATTAGGAAGCGGTTTATACTCATAATCCTAGTTGGAGTAGGATTGGTCGGCGTTGATCGTCGATGCCATCGCATGATCGAGTTATCCTAAGAATATTTCTTGTGAGAATATTCTTAGGAACTTCGACAATTTAGGAAGCGGTTTATACGTAATCCTAGTTGGAGTAGGATTGGTCGGCGTTGATCGTCGATGCCATCGCATGATCGAGTTATCCCTAAGAATATTTCTTGTGAGAATATTCTTAGGAACTTCGACAATTTAGGAAGCGGTTTATACGTAATCCTAGTTGGAGTAGGATTGGTCGGCGTTGCATGAGATGTACCGATTTCGGTCTACCCATGGGGAAGATGCTATATCAAGAGTACTTTCCTCCAATCGTGAACCGAGCCTACCAAGGAACACACCATCTTGGCGGCAATGGGGCGGCGGCGATGGCGGCGTCAAGTGGCGGCGATGAAGCGTCGGCGGCGAGCGTTGGGCGCGTCAGGCGCCTGGCTGTCGGTGGCTTCGATTAAGGATCGGATCTGACTCTTATCGAGAGTGAGAGGTGGTTGAACAAAGGCGGCGGAGGCCTTGTATATTCCCGGATACCTCGTCGGCTCTCATTGACCGACCTTAGACACCATCTTTGTGACCGCCGTATGTCATGGCGTCGACCGAGAGCATGATCATATTCATTGTGGGTTTATTACCCGGCGGCCGGTTCGGGTTCCAGCGAGAATCGCGTCATCGGCCTTCACCACAGGGTTGTAGAGTGGACACACCGCCCGTGATGAGCTTTTGTTCTGCCTCGACTTTGAAGAATCGCCTTGCTAAATTGGGCGAGATGCGTTGTCGATCATAGATTCTTGGTGGGTACACTCGTCAAGTAAGCTTGGTGGGGTCGCTGACCACTTCGTCCTCGGTAGATGGGATGGAGAACCGTGCTGCGGTGCGTATTGGCGATTAGTGCCACCATGTATGGCCTTCCAATCGGTGCCAACCATTTCTTCACCTTATTCGAGCTTTATAATCCAGTTGAATCGTTTTCACTAAACATGGCGAGTTATGGTTGGCTTTGCATGAGATGTACCGTATTTGAGGTCTACCCATGGGAAGATGCTATATCGAGTACTTTCCCTCAATCGAGGCGAGAATTTGAAGGAACACCGCCCGATCGTTATAAGACTTTATGGGATCTCACTTGTCATTACTATATAGCTCGGCCCAATCGAACCTTGCGCCAAGAGGAAATCGCGAGTGAGTCAGGCGGTTCGCCAATTACTTGTTCCGGCATTTGGAGGACAAATCGGCGAGGAAATATGTGAACTATCACGCTCACTCCTTGAAGGTTAGCGAACTGATCGAGAAGTCGAGGCTAACTCTTATATGCTCGGCTTCGCCAAAGAAGGCTTTCCCGGGGACCAAGTTTGCAACCTTTACGTGGCATGCGGTGAAGCCTATCCGGCCGACAACTCTTCTAGCGGGCTATCTTGCAATCGGCTCAAGAAGTGTGTGGTTCCATATCAATCGATGATGCTTTACCTTTGGAGGTCCTCTATCCTGCGGTTCAACTTCGCCCACAAGAAGGAACTCTCTCTCCTTCCGGTGATGGTGGCGGTATTCACCGTGGATTGCGGCATATAGTTGGCGTTTACTCGAGAAAGGGCGAGCCATCATCACGTATCCCTTCCGTCAGAGTAGAGCTCCCATATACCTATTTGATGGCTGGTTGGTTCTTCATCGTCCGACATGATGTCGGCACGGGTTCCACGGTCGTCTACTCCTTTCTTACGGTTGGTAGAGGATTGCGGATGGAAGGCGTGGTTTTGCGAGATCAAGAAGCAGTCTGATTCACAAAGGGTGGATCTTTTCGGATGTTTTCCTCGATTCTCTGGTCAATATGGTGAGTCCTTGGTCGGCGAAGAGGTGCGAAGACCGGCGGACTTCACTTAACATTGGCTATTTCAAGCGGCTAGTGAATATCGGGCGAGGGTATCTCACCTTCAGAGTAAGGGAGGAGTGCTTCATTGAGCCTTATTTTCCTGTCGTTTTGCTTGCGGTTCGGTTCACGACCAACTTTATGTTGGGAACCCGAACCGGCGACTCGGACTTCGAGGTGGACTTGTGGATGGCCGAGCATGGTTGTGGGCGTTATGGGATGTACGGTGTTAGATTGATCTCGAGCTCGGACCGTCGGTGGAGTCGACATTCCTCCATTGTAGTTGGCTATTAGTAGCTAGCGAGTCGAGTCCTGTGAGGGCCATCTCGAATCACGGTAGCGAAGCATCGTTGCGAGCGGCACTCGAACACCGAGATGCCGCTCAAGCTCGGAGGAAGCGCCGTAATCTTATCGGCCGGGTGAGGTGAGGAGGAGTTCCACAACTTCGGACGGCTGCTACTTTAGGAGGACCGGCTGCGGCTCATGAGAAGGACCTCGGTACTTTCTCCTTTTCCCTTCGTTTTCTCATCCTTCCCATTAGATTTCTCATCCAATTGAATTTTCGGGAAAATGTTGAAGAGGAGAATTCGACCCTCTCAAGGGTTAAGCGAAAGAGGCTAGTCCATAAGAATCCGCGTGAATCCTCGGTCCTTTGATATAGACTTGACGGTAATGATCCGATTCGGTGTGAGTAATAATTCACCGTGATGAAATCTGAAATTCGACTTTTGAAGGCCGACATTTCTTCGTTAGCATCACGAGGGTTCTAGGGATTATGATCACGGCTTTGATTTTGCTCACCACAATTTTCTTTGAGCCCGATTACGCTTATCTTTGAGCAAGTTTTACTCAACAAATGTATGGAGCTATAGCGGAGGAGGCGGCGTAGGACTGATTCGGTGAACCGGGTACATCTAACGTCAATAACCCCTCTTACGGATGGCGAATGTGAGAATTGAGCGACTTCGAATTCGTACCTCCACTAATTACCTCTTAGCTTTTTGCTCTTTTAGAGGATTGCGGAGACAAATGCACAAATCGAGACTAAGCAAGCTAACCCCATTGTAGGAGGTGCGTAGCTTTACCTATTATTTGACTTAATTGCATTAGCCTTCCTAATGCCTTCTTTTGGACTTCTCCATGGAAGATTTAGGTGGGATCGGTTTATATGGCAACACTTCCATGGATGACACCTCTGGCAGCTTGGTCCGCGGGATGGAGATACCCTTGGTGAAGATTTACAGAAGCTACCGTCCACGAAGAAGGTATGAATTTTCTCTTCGATTAATTATAGGACCGGTAGTTTGGCTAATACCACTATAATTAAAGAGGTGAGACATTCCATTTGTGCGTGGCGGTACTCCTCTTTTCGCGCTCTCTCGAAATCGGCTACCACGGCCGTTGAGATAGATGAGCACTGCGAGGGCTCGGCCGCGGTTGGCGACATCGGCGATAGATCGCCTCCGGTAGACTTCGCTAGCCTCTGAGACTACAGAAGGAGGCGGGTAAGGGTCTTTTAGCCCAATAAATTTTAAGCCCATTTCTTCTTGAAAGTTCTAAAGTCCTCTTTTCTTGGTCGCGAGCCTACATCTCGACTCCATGACTTGGCGAGAGCGTTGATGCTGGATGAAGATCCATCCCATCTTATTATCTGTTTGGAAGTACGCTCATTCTTTTCTTTGGTGAACATGGTGATCGAAAAGGTCCTTCATGGCGGGCTTTCTCTTCATCGATTCGAACCCTTTGCTTGATCCCGGATGGCTTTGATCTGAGATATGGGTTATCGGTAGCTCGAGCCATTGTTGATGACCTCGCCCATCTGGAGGGAAAGCTTCAGAGACTGCAAGAGCTGCGGGTAGCTGGGGTTTCCTCATATGTAGCTGCTCATACGGGCTCGCGTTTGGAGGCATGGCGCGATGCTCGTGTTTTTACTGGGCTCGAGGTCCAGATGCAGAGAGACCGCGCCGATCAGCTCGGTGTTGTTCTTTGAAACATATTCTTCCTAAGCCACATCGGTGATATTGTGGCGAGTCGCGGAGAAGAATATCTTGCTTTCGGGGAGAGCTCCATGCCGAGGAAGATAGGATGAGTACTTTGGAGCTAGCCAAGGCCAACAAGGAAGAAGCCCTTGCCGTTGCGTCTAAAGAACTCGACCTATCGAAGCAGAAACAGGTTGAGCTGGAGGAGGCAACCAAGATGACACTGAACACCGATGAGGAGTCTTTCAAGGCCGAGTTGCAGGAAGAACTCCACCAGGCTTACAATAGTGAAGTGTCTCAGCTTGAACAGCAAATCCTTTGTCATAGACTTGATGTTTAAACAGTTGTAGTTCCTTCTATATCTGCTTCAAATGAATAAGATCCATTCCTTTCATTGTTTATTATGATTCTTTTGCCGTTAAAATAATTAACCATAATACTTATAGGATTTTGGCAAACCCTCGACCATCAGCGGGTTTGATTAGCCTTTACCAACTACCGTTTGAGTTGGGCTGGCGTGTAGATTGTCTAAATCCGTTCTACACATAGCGTTGTGCTAAAAGAATAAAACTCTCTTAGACTTAATGCTACGATGTTGAATCGTAGGCTTCATACTCTTTACGGGCAAGAGACCACCCGACAGCAGCGTTACCGTAGACTCATCCCTTCTTAGGCTTCGGGATAAAATACCCGAATCAAACTCACGGTGTCTTCTTCAATCGGAAAAAGACTAAGCCGACAGCGTGTGGCGTTGGCTTTACCTTCTTAGGCTTGGGATAAAATACCCGAGAATCAAACTCGGTGTCTTCTTCAATCGGAGAAAGACTAAACCGACAGCAGCGTGTGAGGTGTTGGCTTTAGGGTTATTAGCCAACCCGACCTTCAGCGGGTTTGATGAGCCTTTACCAACTACCGTTCGAGTTGGGCTAGCATGTAGATTGTCTAAATCCGTTCTACACACAACGTTGTGCTAAAAGAATGAAACTCTCTTAGACTTAATGCTACGATGTTGAATACGTAGACTTCGTCTTTTTTTCACGGGAAGGCTAACCCGGCAACGCGTGTGAGGCGTTGGCTTTACCCCTTCTTAGGCTTCGGGATAAAATGCCCCAAGACGAACCTTGGTGTCTTCTTCCATCGGAAAAAGACTAAACCGGCAACGCGTGTGAGGCGTTGGCTTTATCCCTTCTTAGGCTTCGGGATAAAATACCCGAATCAAACTCGGTGTCTTCTTCAATCGGAGAAAGACTAAACCGACAGCAGCGTGTGAGGCGTTGGCTTTATCCCTTCTTAGGCTTGGGATAAAATACCCCAAGGCGAACCTTGGTGTCTTCTTCAATCGGAGAAAGACTAAACCGACAGCAGCGTGTGGCGTTGGCTTTATCCTTCTTAGGCTTCGGGATAAAATACCCGAATCAAACTCGGTGTCTTCTTCAATCGGAGAAAGACTAAACCGACAGCAGCGTGTGGCGTTGGCTTTAGGGTTATTAGCCAACCCGACCCTCAGCGGGTTTGATGAGCCTTTACCAACTACCGTTCGAGTTGGGCTAGCATGTAGATTGTCTAAATCCGTTCTACACACAGCGTTGTGCTAAAAGAATGAAACTCTCTTAGACTTAATGCTACGATGTTGAATCACGTAGGCTTCATACTCTTTACGGGCAAGAGACCACCCGACAGCAGCGTGTGAAGCGTTGGCTTTACCTTCTTAGGCTTCGGGATAAAATGCCCCAAGGCGAACCTTGGTGTCTTCTTCCATCGGAAAAAGACTAAACCGACAGCAGCGTGTGGCGTTGGCTTTATCCCTTCTTAGGCTTGGGATAAAATACCCCAAGGCGAACCTTGGTGTCTTCTTCAATGGAGAAAGACTAAACCGACAGCAGCGTGTGGCGTTGGCTTTATCCCTTCTTAGGCTTGGGATAAAATACCCCAAGGCGAACCTTGGTGTCTTCTTCAATCGGAGAAAGACTAAACCGACAGCAGCGTGTGGCGTTGGCTTTATCCCTTCTTAGGCCGGGATAAAATACCCCAAGGCGAACCTTGGTGTCTTCTTTTGACGGAGAATGGCTGAGCAGGAGTAAGATTGATTGAGGTGGGAAAGGAGGAACTTTATGTTCTATTTCTCGAGAATGAAACCAATAGCGGGGGCTCTTTGTAGGAATCGAAAAGACTTCGGTGACCTTGGTGGACAACACAGTGCGAAAATCGGCGCATACCTTGATCGGTAGCTACCTAGGATGAAAGATGGAACTAAAAGTGGGATCTCCACTTTGAGAACCGAAAAGACTTCGAGGTGACCTTGATCGGACAACACGATGCGAAAATCCGGCGCATACCTTGATCGGCGCTACCTAAGATGAAAGATGGAACTAAAAGTGGGATCTCCACTTTGAGAACCGAAAAGACTTCGAGGTGACCTTGATCGGACAACACGATGCGAAAATCCGGCGCATACCTTGATCGGTAGCTACCTAAGATGAAAGATGGAATCCTTCCGTTTATCACGAAAGGGATCTTACGCTTGGAGAGGAAGAATTTTATATTCTATCTCCAGCGTGAAAGGGATTTTGAGTGGACCTCTTGTTCATAGACGGAATCAAGAGGGGATTTTGGTAATGTACCAGAGAATTTGTGGACCTACTGTCAAGGAATTTGATCGGTGGGGAAAATTGTGATGAAGGATAAATCTAGGGTTATCCTCAAGAAAAGTGGGTGAAATATCCCACGAGGAACTTCCCATCGAAACGGGTTATCCCGAAGATACTAAGGGTAGTATTTCTTCAGGAACTTCCCATTTATCGGCATTAATTGCCGGTCGCCATTTTCGGTAATTAGGCGATATGCACCATTGGAGTAAACCGTTTCTATTACAAACGGACCCTCCCATTTAGGTTCGAATTTACCTTTCTTTTTGGAAGTGAGGATTATCGGTCGTCGAGCAGCGAGGACCAAATCTCCTTCTCTAAAGGTTCTCTGTCGAACTTTCTTGTTGAAAGCCCTCGACATCCTTGCTTGGTAGAACTCAATGCATTGTTGAGCCTCCAGGCGCTTCTCATCTAACATCTCCAGTTCTTCGAGACGTTTTTGATGTTGTTCTTGGTCGTCATCTCTGTTGAAAGGCGTCGCGAAGTGGCGAATCTGGATTTCCAGCGGAGAAGCGCTTCACACGTAAACCGAGATGCGGGGTTGCTCGGTTGGCGTCGCGTCTGGTTGTGCGATATGCCGAGTGCTTCTCGAGTTTATCGTCCGGTCTCGCTTGTTATTCTTCACAAGCCGACAAAATTTTGATGATCGTCTTGTTGAGCGCCTCGGCTAATCCATTTGCGGTGGATTATAGAGTACGTCGGCGAGACATCTTGTATCTTGAACTTTTAGCAAAACGATGAAGGAATTGCGATGAATTGGGGACCGTTGTCATGCATGATCCTCCTCGGGACACCATGTCGATAAATGACATGGTGTTTGATAAACTTGATGGCGGTACTTCGCCTTTACTTCTTTTAGCGGGATTGCTTGACCCACTTGGAAGTAGTCGGTGTCGCTAGGATAAACCGATCGCCTTTGGTAGCCGGAGGAAAAATGGGACCTACAGCGTCCATTCCCCATGTCTCGAATGGCGGGATGTGGCGAAGGATGCAGCTGCTTTCGGAGGCTGGTGCATATAATTCGCGTGAATTTGACACGCATGGCCTTTCCGAGCGTACTCGACTGCGTCATTAATCATCGTTGGCCAGAAGTAGCCCATTCTCCTGATTCGATCATAGAGCTTGGGACCAGGCTGGTGCGCACCACATTCACCTTCGTGTGCTTCCCGAAGGACCTCTTCTGCCTCTTTGTTTGAGAGGCATCGGAGTAAAAGACCATCGTACCCCCGGCGATATAGCATCTGGGTTTCCGTGTCGTAGAAGAATCTTGGAGCTCTTCGCCGGATTGACTCTCTCTCCTTCACGTCTTCTGGCAAAATACCATGTAAGACGTAGTCGACGATAGGAAAGCGCCAATCTCGGGGCTCCAATTTGGTTTGGGTTGTATGTACCTCTTTGGTAATTACCCCTTCATCTTCTCGTACCTCATCATATATTGATACGAAGAGCTGGTGAGTCCTGACCGTAACTAGTTGCTCGGTCTCGGAAGGTTGTGCTAACGACATTCGCCGCCCGGTGCATCAGCGTAAGCATTTTGGGCGTGGGATATATTCGATGAAGAACTCTTGAGCGAGTCGCCATTTCGATTCTTTGCGATGATAAGGAATTAGATGCGGATTTCGACTTCATAGTCTCCGCGGATCTGTTTAACTATCAATTGCGAATCGCCCGTGCGGCGAGATACTCTACCCCGGCTCCTTGGCGAAGCTAAGTCCGATAAGTAGCGCGTTATATTCGGCTACGTTATTGGAACAAGGTTCGGTGAGTGAATAGGCACGGGGCATGACATGATTCCCTGAGGAAACTAAGACAACCCCGACTCCGGCGGAAATCTTAGAACATCGGGGGCACTTGCTACATTAGTAGCTCGAGAAGCTCCGTCAAAATACGGTCGCCATATTTGTTGGTAGCGATGTAGTGTTAACTTTGTGGACTTCATCAGGAAGATCATCATATAGCTCAAGCTGCGTCCGTTGTCGGTGGCGACCAAGAGATCGCAAATCGCTTGTCCTTTGGTGACTTGTTGTTTGAAATGCAAGTCATATTGGGACAAGAGCAAGGCCCATTTCGCTAAGCGCCAACTCATTGAGGCGGTGGGTCATAAATATTCGGACGGTTCACGTTAGAGATAACATAAATCGTCTGTCCGACTAAATAGTGTCGCATTTTGAATCGCGAACACTAATGCAAAACCTTGCTTCGACCATTGGGTATCGAGACTTCGGCGCCGACTAATGTTCGGCTCGGTAATAAAGCGCACGATTGACCGTCGTCGTCGTCCTGCGCGAGCAAGGCGCTTAACGAGTGATCCGTTGCCTTGATGTAAATCAAGAACGGCTTTCCCGACTGCGGTGCAACTAGAACAGGCGGTTTAGCAAGATACGATTTGATCTCTTCGAATGCCTTCTGGCAGGCGTCGTCCCAAATAAACGACACGCCCTTCTTGTTTAATTTGGAGAATGGTTGGCACTTCCCTGATAGGTTCGATATGAACCGTCGGATGTATGCCAATCTTCCTTGTAACCCCCTGAGTTCTCTTAGATTCCTTGGAGGTTGCAATTCTTGAATCGCCTTCACTTTATCAGGATCGACGTGGATGCCCTTATTTGTGACGACAAAGCCGAGGAACTTGCCATTAGACATCCCAAGGAAGGATTTGGCAGGGTTCATCTTTAGTTGATGAGTTCGCATGAGCTCGAATACCGTTCTAAGATTATTGATGTGATCTCCTTTGTCACGGCTCTTCACGACCAAATCGTCGACGTAGCATTCGACCGTTTTCCGAAGATGATCCTGGAAAATCTCCGTCATTGCTCGCTGGTATGTTGCACCGGCGTTCTTTAAACCGAACGGCATGACCGTGTAGCAAAATATACCGATGGGTGTTCTGAACGCCGTGTGTTTGGCATCCTCGGGGTTCATCTTGATCTGATTGTAACCCGAGAAACCATCCATGAATGACATTCTTTCAAATCCACACGTATTGTCGACTATGACATCAGTGATTGGAAGAGGGAAGTCATCTTTTGGGCAAGCAGCGTTTAGATCTCTGTAATCGACACAGATCCTAATCGAGCCATTCTTCTTCATGACCGGGACTATATTAGCCACCCAATCCGGATGTTGAATTTCCTCGATGAATCCGATTCTATGAGTTTCTTCACCGTCAGCGATGGCTTGCAATATTTGTGGGCCGAAACCGTCTTTCTTTGTTGCTTGGCGGGTTTGACATCCATTTTGATGTTGGCGATGTGTCGCCACATTAGGGTCGAGTCGGCATGTCCTCGTAACTCGGTGAATGGTTGGCACTTCCACGATAGGTTCGATATGAACCGTCGGATGTATGCCAATCTTCCTTGTAACCCCGAGTTCTCTTAGATTCCTTGGAGGTTGCAATTCTTGAATCGCCTTCACTTTATCAGGATCGACGTGGATGCCCTTATTTGTGACGACAAAGCCGAGGAACTTGCCATTAGACATCCCAAGGAAGGATTTGGCAGGGTTCATCTTTAGTTGATGAGTTCGCATGAGCTCGAATACCGTTCTAAGATTATTGATGTGATCTCCTTTGTCACGGCTCTTCACGACCAAATCGTCGACGTAGCATTCGACCGTTTTCCGAAGATGATCCTGGAAAATCTCCGTCATTGCTCGCTGGTATGTTGCACCGGCGTTCTTTAAACCGAACGGCATGACCGTGTAGCAAAATATACCGATGGGTGTTCTGAACGCCGTGTGTTTGGCATCCTCGGGGTTCATCTTGATCTGATTGTAACAGAAACCATCCATGAATGACATTCTTTCAAATCCACCGCGTATTGTCGACTATGACATCAGTGATTGGAAGAGGGAAGTCATCTTTTGGGCAAGCAGCGTTTAGATCTCTGTAGTCGACACAGATCCTAATCGAGCCATTCTTCTTCATGACCGGGACTATATTCGCCACCCAATCCGGATGTTGAATTTCCTCGATGAATCCCGATTCTATGAGTTTCTTCGCCGTCAGCGATGCGCTTGCAATATTTGTGGGCCGAAACCGTCTTTCTTTGTTGCTTGGCGGGTTTGACATCCATTTTGATGTTGAGGCGATGTGTCGCCACATTAGGGTCGAGTCCCGGCATGTCCTCGTAACTCCAGGCGAATACATCGATATACTCCCTGATCAAGGCAATTAACTCTTCCTTCTCTTCTGAGGGAAGAGTATTGCTGATGTTTATGAGATTAGGACGTTCTTCATCACCCATATTAACCTGGACTACCTCGTCCTTAGTGGGGGGTTCTCTTTGTTCGAATCTATCCCCAAACTGCTCTTGGAGTTGATGGATCCATGGGTCTTTCCATGTTGGCATGTCTTCATCATCCTCAATAGTAGCAGGATCGACCGTAGCCATATATGACATCAAAGCCTTGAAAGCTTCTCAGAAGTGGTGTCGGAATCCCAAGCCGAAGAATCAGACGAATGTCCGTCTCCCTCATCGGGTGGATTATTATCAATCAGCCATGAGCATTCATCTTCTGAGGAGGATTCGTATCCCAATCCCCTCCTAAATGCGTAGTAGTTATCCGGCTTCCCTCTTGGGACATATGCCGCTTTAGGAGGGACTCGAGGACCTCGCCCAAAACATAGACCTTCCCCTTGTGTCAAGTTGTACCCCCACTTCTTCATGATACCCAGTATTTCTGGACTATATCTGAATGTGTGGAGGATAGGCCCGTTATCATCTTCATCTCCTTTAAAGAAATGATTCGGCATTGGAACTGCAGCTCCTTTTCAGTAAATCAAGTCTTTTTCACTACTTAATCTTCGTGGGATGACGAGTGTTGTCCCAAAGGAGTCTAGGAACTGCTTTTGTGTAAAGCAAAATGACCGAGTCGGTAGGTGCTGTAGGAATTTTCCTATCTTTCTTGGAGCGGGTGCGACCTCACATGAGTGACCGTGATTCTTCGAAGGACCCCAAACGATCCTTAATAGTTGGTTTGGTGGTGGTGGCGGGAGTTGGCTCCGCCACCGGTTCAGATGCAGATGCCTTTGACTTTGAGGCGCCGTCGGACTTGGGCTTTGGCATTTTGTTGCCAAGCCTATCAAAGACCGACGCCTTCTTGGTGGCAGATGCGGTTACATTACGATAACACCGCCACGATTAGTTTGGAACACGGACAATGCGTGTCCAATTGGAAACTTCTATTTGAGATTTTCGTACCCCGACCGCGATAGTACCACTCATCGGCATGAATGCGAGCAACCCTCGTGTGTTGATGCGACTTCCGGTATAGCGTCATCGTCGTCGGGCAGCGTCTCCTTTTGAGGATGAGCCACATTATCGGGGTTCCAAGAGTCACTCATCTCAGCGTTAAGCCTTTGCGGCCTTGAAGTTCGGCGGGCTCTCAAACTTCGATCGAATTCCGGTGAAGCGGTGCGGGAATCTTCTTATCATGGCGAAGAGGGTAGGACCCCATCACCGTGAGTTGGTGGGGCCTCTTCGGCGGGCCCAAACAATCTTTACAGCGGGCGGCTCTAACACCGTTTTCTTGCTCTTGGATATGTTTCTTCAAGTGTTGATTGGTTCCGTTTGATGCGGACCCAATCATTTGTTGGCGGCTTGGAGGAGTTGCCGTGCACTGTGATGAGGTTCTTGACCTCTCACGGACTTCAGATCCACTTTGTAGCGGACACCGTCGGCGATTCGGGGCCTTGGCGAACTCCGCGTCGGCGTTGGCGTCGCCTCTGGCGGGCTCTCTTTGAGAGAGTCGACGCCATCGGCGGTGATCTCTGCGTAGATCCGGCGATCTTGGATCTGGGAAGGATGCCATTTGGTGCAACCGGCAATGGCGGAGTTAAGATCCTCGCCTTAAAGTTCGGGCGAGGACAAGCGGACCTTTCTTGCGGCGGAGATCATACGGATTTGTGGGGGAGGACAATGCGGACAAGGGCGATAGTATGATACTCCTGGCGGAACCGGATCAACTTGGATTCGGTTGACTTATTTGGGCGTAATTATTACACCCTACGCGAGTTTTGGTCCGCTAGCCGTTAGCGGGCGGCTCTAACACCGTTTTCTTGCTCTTGGATATGTTTCTTCAAGTGTTGATTGGTTCCGTTTGATGCGGACCCAATCATTTGTTGGCGGCTTGGAGGAGTTGCCGTGCACTGTTGATGAGGTTCTTGACCTCTCACGGACTTGAATCCACTTTGTAGCGGACACCGTCGGCGATTCGGGGCCTTGGCGAACTCCGCGTCGGCGTTGGCGTCGCCTCTGGCGGGCTCTCTTTGAGAGAGTCGACGCCATCAGCGGTGATCTCTGCGTAGATCCGGCGATCTTGGATCTGGGAAGGATGCCATTTGGTGCAACCGGCAATGGCGGAGTTAAGATCCTCGCCTTAAAGTTCGGGCGAGGACAAGCGGACCTTTCTTGCGGCGGAGATCATACGGATTTGTGGGGGAGGACAATGCGGACAAGGGCGATAGTATGATACTCCTGGCGGAACCGGATCAACTTGGATTCGGTTGACTTATTTGGGCGTAATTATTACACCCTACGCGAGTTTTGGTCCGCTAGGCGGTTAGCGGTGAGATCAGGGGCAGACCCCCTTGGAGTCGAGGCGGCGCCCTATGAAATTTTTCTATCTCGTCCTTGAGGCCTTTTACTTCTTCTTCGTAGGGATGCGGATCAGCGGCTCTGTTTCTGACGGCTTCTTAATTGAAGCCGTTGGCTCTTGTGGTCGCCCGGCTTGTTCGCGGTAAAAGTTGGGATGATTGTCATTGATTTGAACTTGCTTACAAACTTGATCGCTGAAACAAATTCAAAGAGAAATATAAGCCTTTTATTTTAAGGCTTATAATGAAAATCAAAAAGATTACAACTTTTATCCTTGTGAACAAACACGAGGATCTGTTATATCGAGGTCACCGCTTGCGTGGGTTCTTTGCTGTCTTGGGGACTTGTTGTGTCCGTGGACCACAGCGCAATTCAATCCAAGTAGAGACCACAGTTGCGGAACTACAGATGTAAAGGGGCTCGTTTCCTGAAGAAGCGAAGCGCTAAGGGGATCACACTCACGAAGGAGAGGATCGCGGGCGGGTGAGATCTACTAGGAGAAATCCTGGCTATCCACGAGATTAAGGCGAAGCTTAATCTAGAGGGTATCTGTAGTTCGACCCGAGTTTGCTTACCTCGCGCTTTGTAGATCTGACGTCGACGGGACTTGTGCTCGCCTGTGCTCGGAACGGTGCGTCGTAGATCTTGCGAGGGCTCGCTCTCAGATATTAGAAAATCCCCCGAGTCTTCCAAAATTCCCCGTCCGAAAAAATCGCCCCTGAAGCTTCAAGACCCCCCCTATTTATACAATAGGGGTATCTGTGAGCCAAGTGGCTCGGCCACTTTGGCAGAACCACCTCGGCCAAGTTGGCGAGTGCCTCGGCCAATGGCAGGAGGCTCGGCCACTTTGGCGTGGCTCGGCCAAGTGGTAGAGCCTCCTCGGCTACTTGGCCGAGGTGGCTGGAAAGTGGTAGAACCACCTTGGCCACTGGCGAGGTTGGCGGCGCCGCTTTGCGGCGCTTTCCGTCGTCTCGCGTCGTTTTTCGTCGATTCTTTCGGTCTTCCGGGCTTAGTTTTGTTCCGGTGATGTCGCCGTCGTGTTTGAGTCCGTACGCGATCAACTTTCAAAGCTCAAGCGGTTCGTTTGCATCGGCGGACTAAATGCGGTTGATTCGTCTCATCGGCGTTTGAGTTTAGTCAACTTCGGCGCGTCGTTTCATTGGCTCGTGCGTCTTGCCGACTCACTTCATGTGCTCGTCGACTTCGCTCTGGCGTTTTTGCGGCGTGGTTTTCGCGGCGTCGGTTTGTCGAATGGATCGTTAGTTGCCAACCCACGTCCACGAGTTTCGTTCGAGATGCTTGATAAGCAATTTCCTATGCCTACAATGGCTATTGTATGTTGTTGAAATATATATATATATATATATATATATATATATATATATATATATATATATATATATATATATATATATATATTAATGGGTATTATATGTCATATGAGGGATTTCCTCATATACAATGATGTGGCACTAGGCATTCTCCTCCTACTTTATTGACTTGGTGAAGATTGTGCCATATTATTGTATATGAGGGAATCCTCTCATATGGCATATGATACCCATTAAACTCATATATATATATATATATATATATATATATATATATATATATATATATATATATATATATATATATATATATATATATATATATATATAGAGAGAGAGAGAGAGAGAGATAAGCGATATGGTGAGATGGTTTGCTTAAAGTAAGATGACTATTCTACGCCCCTTGGATTTAAACAAATAATTAGATTTCTTTTTTGATAATTTAGATAATTATAAGTGGACCCCACAATTGTTAAATTAAGGATCCCTTGTACGAGAAAGTATCCAGTACATTATATGTACCACATCATCCATACAACATCCAACAATTTAATGGCATTTGGCAATAAAAATGCCACATCATCCTTCTCTTTTCCCATTCCTCGTTCTTTTTCTTTTACCCAGAGCAACGAACCCCCAAGTCCAAGCCCTAGTTCCCCTTTTTTCTTCGACAGTCACCTTGTGGTTCGACCAACCCTTTCTTCTTTGATGGCTATCTCGTCGTTCTATAAGACTTTAATGATGAGAACAACAAACTATCGTCTATAATTATAGTTTTTCCCTCTTCTCTTTAAAAATTACATCTTTGATCAAACTAGTCATGTAACTTCAATCTGAGTTGGAGGTGACGTTTCTTGGTTGCTTGATGAATCCTAGAGTTATTACAAGTTCATTTTCAAGAATTACAAAATTGGGATTTTGTGTTAACTACATAAGCTAAGAACAAAAATCCAAAACAAATAAAAAGTTTTTCATCTAGAAAAACCCAAACTTTGAGAGGGAGATGCTTCTCTATGGTTGAGAGGGCGATGAAGGAGAACAGAATGGAGAGTGATTTTTCTGGTGACTTGACTGATCGGAGGCTTGTTGCACAGAAGATTGGGGAAATATTAAAAAAAGGAGGAAAAAAAAGTGGAGAAGTGTCGCGTTTGATGAGAAAGTATTGCCACATGGCAGATTTTAATTGGGTCGATGTACAACATATTGTGATGATGTGGTACATACAATGTACTAGATACTTTCTCCCCACGTAGATCTTCCTTCCGAGAATATCGCTTATCTATTCTCTCGACTTCTCCATGCAGTTCCGAAATCTTCAGGAAGCGCGCCGGAGAATTCCTCCGACCTTGGCTCCTTGCTCTCCACCTAATGTCACAGATTTTGCAATTGACATCCACTAACTTCTGCGAATATACTTGTTGTAGTAATCTGTTATATTGAGTTTCCTAGCACATTTCATCTGATAAATGTTAGCTTGTTCGTTGTGATTTTATTTAGCACACATACAAATTCGATTGTATTGAAGATAATTGCTTAATTAAAGTTGTAGTTAATAATTTTACTACTTAAGATACATTTTTTTAATAAGAAATCAGATAGGAGTCGACATCTCATGCATAAAAAATGAAGCACATGCGAACTGTGCAATTTTAGAGAAAGATGAGAAAAATATGGTGGTTGCAACCATTAGGAAAACTTAGGGCTCCTTGTATATCCTCTATATATACACATTGAACTTTACATTTATACCCTTACATCTTAGAATATTACAAATACATCCATATGCACTATTACCCCCCCCCCCCCCCACAATCTGTGTGGATGGGTGAACGTAACAGATTGGACTTCAAGAAAAGAAACTGTTGTGCTGGCAAACCTTTGATAAAAATATCCGCTAGTTGATGTTGAGTAGGAACATAGCGTAAAATCAAATCACCATGTGCAACATGCTCACGAACAAAATGATAATCCACCTTGATATGTTTATTGTGATCATGTAGAACAGGATTTGCAGTAATGTAAGTGGCACTGATATTGTCACAAATTAGACGGACTACATGATGAATAAATATACCAAGCTTAACCAATAGGTATCGAATCCACATTGTCTTAGCAACTGTATAAGCAAAAGGTCGGTATTCGGCCTCAGTGGAGGACTTGGAAATGTAGGTTGTCTGTTGGAATGCCACGAGATAAGATTTGGGCAAAAGAAAATTGCATGACCAGTAGTTGAACGAGAGCTATCAGGACAACCCGCCCAATCTGCATCAGAATAAGCAACAACAATAGAAGATCCCTTCACTTTGCGAAGTATCACCACCATGACTTGCAGTGCCCTGTAAATATCTGTATATACACTTGACAGCATGTAAATGTGAGGTACGAGGTGCATGCATAAACTGAGATACAATATAAACAGAAAATGTAATGTCAGGTCTAGTCAATGTAAGATACTATAAAGCACCTACCATACTTCTATATTCTGTAGAATCAGCTAATAAATCACCATCAATTAGGGATAAAGTGGTCTTAGTCGCAAAAGGTGTACGGACAGGCTTAAGAGTGTGAAGGTGAAATTTTTGCAATAAATCTTGAACATATTTATGCAGAGTCAAGAAAGTGGTGTCCGATGAGCGAACAACTTGAACACCCTAAAAGTAGTGAATGTCACCAAGGTCCTTCATAGCAAACTATGATGATAACAGTTGAATGAAGTGATGTATAAGCATGGTGGAATTGCTAGTAAGGACAATATCATCCACATATTAAAGGAGAATGATAACATGAGGCCCACGACGATGAATGAACATAGACGAGTTGGTTTGACTACAACGAAAGCCAATAGAAAAGATGAACTACTGATATGATGGAACTAAGCACGAAGTGTATGTTTCAACCCATAAATAGCTTTGTTTTGCTTACAAACATAATGTGGAAAATTAGGATGAGCAAAGCCCTTAGGTTGTTTCATGTAGATTTCCTCAGTGAGTAAACCATGGAGAAAAGCGTTTTTCACATCAAGCTGTCGTACAACCCAACCACTAGTGACAGCTAAGGATAAAATAAGATGAATGGTGGTTGGTTTGACAATAGGGCTAAATATTTCATGAAAGTCTATGCCAGCTTGCTGATGAAAACCCTGAGCAACCAACTTAGCTTTATACCACTCAACCAAATCATTAGAGTTGTATTATATTTTGTAAATCTACTTACAACCAACTAAATTTTTCTGTTCATCAAATGGAACCAGTTGCCAAGTGTTATTATTAATGAGTGCATTAAATTCTTCTGCCATAGCCTGTTGCCACTTAGGATCTTTTGAAGCTTGCTAATAATTACTTGGTTCAATATCAGTAGACATTGTATGTAATGACAAAATATTGCATGGTTTAATGATACTAGATTTAGATCGAGTTTGCATTGGATGAGTATTGACACTTGTACCAACAACAAACATAGCAACTTGTGCGGGGTAGAAGATTGTGTGGTATCCGTAGGGTGACTATCAACACTAGATATATTAGTGTTTGATGACGAAGGTGGTGCATGAGATGAAGAGATAGGGCTACTGGATTGTGCTCGGGTAGGGTGACTCATGTGTACGTCTGATGAGGAAGACAACATGGGAGAAGTTAAACAGGAGCTCGGGTGGAGATATGAGCAGGAGCTTGGGTTCTCAGAAGTAGAGGTTGAATGTAAGGATTGCTCGGGTGGATTCGGTTGAGCAACAAACCATAGACTCAAAAATGTAAGGATTGCTAGGGAGTGTCATGCAATGATGGTGTGGTTGACTCAAATGTTGTAGGCCGTGTAATAGTGATGCATGAAGTTGTGAGTAATTGAAGAGGTGACAAGTCATGAGACTTGTCAAGAACTAGTTGAGGGTAAGGAAAGACTGATTCAAGAAAAAGAATATGGCGACTGACATATACACGACCAGTAGTGGGATCAAGGCATCGGTAACCTATATAATGAGGGGCATAGCCCAAAAATATGCATCGTTTAGATCTGGGCTGAACCTTATGTGATGTTTGAGATGAAAGGTTTGGAAAACATTCACAACCAAAAGTTTTAAGAAATTCATAAGTGGGCATGCATTTAAAGAGTTTTTCATACAAAGGAATTCCAACTAAAATAGGCATAGGGAGACGATTAATAATAAAAATGGTAGTCTAAAGTGCATCTACCCAGAATTGGGATGGTATTTAAGCATCAAGAAGAAAGGTTTGGGCCATCTCAATAACATGTTGATGTTTTCATTTCGCAACACCATTTTATTGTGGTGTGTCAGGACAAGATTTTCAAAAGTAGATACTGTTAGCTAGAAAATATTGTTTAAAAGTTTAATTATCAAATTCTTTTCCACCATCATTATGAAACATGTGAAGTTTGTATGAAAACATATTCTCAACAAGCTTTTAAAAATTGCTGAAATGTGTGAAAACTTTAGATTTTTGTCGCATTGGATAAATCCAAGTATATTGAATGCAATCATCCACCAAACAAACATAATAGAGAAAACCCAGATTTAAAAAAATAAGTGACTGGCAAACATCAGAATGTATTAAAAATAAAGGAGTGCTATAGCAATATTCAACTTTATTGAAAGGTAACCGATGCAATTTTCTCAGCTCACAAGAAACACATTTATTATCAAACTTGGTGGCTATCACAATAGACTTATTAGACTTAAGAGTATCAAAAACCCTAGACCCATAATGACCTAACCTATGATGCCAAATATCAGCAGGTGCTCAATGAAACTAATGCTTCTGCAAACTCGGTTGTGACAGCTGGGTAGAGGGGATAGACACCATTCCTACTGGTACATTGAAGAAGAACCTTTTTCATAGTTTTGTCCTTAACATGCACAGAACAGGAGTCAAAATGAACCACACAATTGTTATCATCACAGAAATGTTTTACTGATATTAAATTATGTTTAAGATGTGGGACATGATAAATAGATTTTAAGTGAAGAGGTTGGGCAGAAGATTTTAAATGTACATCACCAATATTAGCCATAGATAACATGTTTCCATTTCCTACTAGTACTCTAGTTTGGCCAGTGTAAGGAGATGGACAAAATAATATACCCTCATATAGTGTCATGCGGGAGGAAGCAGCAGAGTCTGGATACCACAGAGCCTCATTCGCATCGCCAATAGACATGGTGGCAAATGATAGAGCAGAAGTAGGAGAAGAATTGGGAGCCCACCCTAAGGAAAATAGCGAGGTCGTGAGGGCGTTGTATGACCTGGACTAAAGCACAATTGATAAATAGATGTTGATGGGAAAGATCCTAATATTCCATTAGACAATTTATTGGCTGGCAAATTCACAAAATTAGAAGATAAAGTATAGTGATTACGATAAAAAAAGACTAGAAGATATATTACCATTTGCTTGATTCATATTAGGACCACGGTTTTGTGCACGATACGTTGGATTGAACTACTGATTTTGACCACCTCGACCACCATTATTGTAACGACCATGACCTCCTTGATTTCCATGACCACGGCCACCTCGCCAATTTCCTTTACCATGGCTAGTATTGGAATTCTGAGAAGACGACTGCTAGCGTTGACCGTTGTTCTCATTGACTCGGTATGCACCCCCGCCATCAGAGGCCGGTAGTAAATGCCTGGTATTGTGGCAGTTCAAGTGTCATTCCCTTGAGATGCTTCACCTGCTGCTCAAGAAGAATCAACTTGGATCTGAGATCATCGAAGGTGATGGAACTGCCAAATAAGTGACTCTGATGATTAGTGATTCATAATTACTATTCGGGCCAAAGAGTGTCTTGCACCAATTCTTGATCAGCGGCGAGGAGTTAATGGCTATAAAGAGTGTGATTACCAAAATGTCATGGAGATAATGTTCCATAGATTGTGTGTCTGATTTATAGGTTGTTGTGAGTGTATGCTTCAATTTCTAGCTCTGGGCAAGCTACCGGTGACGAAACGATTATGTAGCCTATTCCAAATCTGATAAGAGTGTGCCAAATCATGCACTTCAACCAAGATTTCACACAACAAAGTTACAAACAGCCATGACCACAGACTTTGATAAACTCTATTCTAGGAAACATAATCAGTGCTAATCTGTTGACTACCAGCGGTGTACATTGTTGGAGGCGGGTACAAAGATGACAATCAAAGTCGGAGAAGAACTATCGATTTGAAGAGGGAGATTGTGGTTGTTGTCGGGATCATCAAAAGCGAGGAAGAGGATGAGAGAGGATGCAGAGACATGCTATCAACAGGGAGCAATTGTTGTTGACGATCGAGAAAGGCTTTTCACGATGAGGCTTTGTAAAGTTGGATTAGGATTAGGGTTGGCGTCGAGGTTGATGATTGAAAAAGATGATGAAGTGATGAGTGTTGGCAAGAATCGATGATCATGAGATCAGCGATGAGATCATAGTTTAGGCGGCGATGGCGAGATTAGCGGCGCCGGCGAATAGGATTTTCCTAGAGCTCGATACCATGTGCAATTTTAGAAAGATGAAGAAAATATGGTGGCTGCAACCCTGAGGAAAACTTAGGGCTCCTCGTATATCCTCTAAATATACACATTGAACTTTACATATACACCCTCACATCTTAGAATATTACAAATATATCCATATGCACTATTACAAACTAAAGTACAAGAAGATTGAAAAAATTGAAAGTATGTCGATAATTTTGCACTATCCAACCATGGATATAGCACAAGCATGAAGATTTTTCGATATCAAAGAAAAACAAAGGGGAGTAAATTAAAGAGAAGGGTGTTTGTCCAATTCCATGTAGAAAGCGGGATCTAAAGAAAATAAAAGCAGGAAGGAGAAATTAGCGGAAGGAGGATCTCAAAATCTTTAGAGTAAGTTAAAATCTAATCATTAGTTTAAGGAAATTTGCTTGGAGGAACTAAAAAAGTTGGGTTATGCATCCCCACCCCATAATAAGTCAACCCCTTTTAAGCACTTTGACCCAAGTTTCTAAGCAAAAAATCCCAAGCCCAACATTGTATACAGTATTTTGAAGTATTGCCCATTTTACCCTTTTAAACCCATTTGGTGGAGTGTGTAAAATAATTTGTCTTATTGGGCAACCTTCCTTCTCTTTAATTCGAGAAGACGATCGCTAGCGTTCTGACCGTTGTTCTCACGACTCGGTATGCACCCCCGCCATCAGAGTGCTGGTAGTAAATGCCTGGTATTGTGGCAGTTCAAGTGTCATTCCCTTGAGATGCTTCACCTGCTGCTCAAGAAGAATCAACTTGGATCTGAGATCATCGAAGGTGATGGAACTGCCAAATAAGTGACTACAGTGATTAGTGATTCATAATTACTATTCAGGCCAAAAGAGTGTACTGCACCAATTCTTGATCACTGAGCGAGGAGTTAATGGCTATAAGGGAGTCGGCGATTACCAAAATGTCATGGAGATAATGTTCCATAGATTGTGTGTCTGATTTATAGGTTGTTGTGAGTGTATGCTTCAATTTCTAGCTCTGGGCAAGCTACCGGTGACGAAACGATTATGTAGCCTATTCCAAATCTGATAAGAGTGTGCCAAATCATGCACTTCAACCAAGATTTCACACAACAAAGTTACAAACAGCCATGACCACAGACTTTGATAAACTCTATTCTAGGAAACATAATCAGTGCTAATCTGTTGACTACCAGCGGTGTACATTGTTGGAGGCGGGTACAAAGATGACAATCAAAGTCGGAGAAGAACTATCGATTTGAAGAGGGGAGATTGTGGTTGTTGTCGGGATCATCAAAAGCGAGGAAGAGGATGAGAGAGAGGATGCAACAGACATGCTATCAACCGAGGGAGCAATTGTTGTTGACGATCGAGAAAGGCTTTTCACGATGAGGCGCTTTGTAAAGTTGGATTAGGATTAGGGTTGACGTCGAGGTTGATGATTGAAAAAGATGATGAAGTGATGAGTGTTGGCAAGAATACGATGATCATGAGATCAGCGATGAGATCATAGTTTAGACGACGATGACGAGATTAGCGACGCCGACGAATAGGATTTTCCTAGAGCTCTGATACCATGTGCAATTTTAGAGAAAGATGAAGAAAATATGGTGGCTGCAACCCTGAGGAAAACTTAGGGCTCCTCGTATATCCTCTAAATATACACATTGAACTTTACATATACACCCTCACATCTTAGAATATTACAAATATATCCATATGCACTATTACAAACTAAAGTACAAGAAGATTGAAAAAATTGAAAGTATGTCTGATAATTTTGCACTATCCAACCATGCGGATATAGCACAAGCATGAAGATTTTTTCGATATCAAAGAAAAACAAAGGGGAGTAAATTAAAGAGAAGGGTGTTTGTCCAATTCCATGTAGAAACGGGATCTAAAGAAAATAAAAACAGGAAGGAGAAATTAGCGGAAGGAGGATCTCAAAAATCTTTAGAGTAAGTTAAAATCTAATCATTAGTTTAAGGGAAATTTGCTTGGAGGAACTAAAAAAAGTTGGGTTATGCATCCCCCACCCCCATAATAAGTCAACCCCTTTTAAGCACTTTGACCCAAGTTTCTAAGCAAAAAAATCCCAAGCCCAACATTGTATACCGTATTTTGAAGTATTGCCCATTTTACCCTTTTAAACCCATTTGGTGGAGTGTGTAAAATAATTTGTCTTATTGGGCAACCTTCCTTCTCTTTAATTCGGAAATGACATCCCAACAGAATGCTCAAGAGAAGTGGCATTAATGGCTAGAATGGTTTTTTGGAGGGAAAGTAAAAATTGGAGGGAAACACACTAAGTTTCCTCCAAAATACTACCCAAGTCAATGTAATATCTTCTTCCCTCTTCCCTCTTTACATTCTACTCAACAACCTTCAACAACCAAAATATTCCCCACTTTTTCCTCTTAACTTCTCCAACAACCAAAATGGAAGATTCTTTAATGTGTGTGATTTCATTTAACACAAATGCAATCCTCATTAAAGTCAATTCTGCAACAAGTTTAGTTGATTTGAAGATGCAAGCTGCACAGAATTTAAAAGCATCGTACGAAAGTTTATTCATAAGCTACTCTCTTGAGAAGTTTCCCAATGTCTCGTTTGAGATTTCAAAAGATGAAGACATTCTCAACATGATATATTATCACCGTTCAATGGGGTTAAGTACGATAACCATGACTGTTACTGAAAGAGATGAAGGATCTACGCATGCCATAGGGTCTGAAAATGAGATAGGAGAATACTTAAAACATATTAGTATTGCAAATTTATCCAATATAAAGAGTGAATAAGATCATCCAAACCCTTTATAGCATCCCCAAAGTCTGCTAAAGCAAGCATGGGACTCTATTCAAACATAATAAGTACACCAAAGAAAAACACTTAATAAACAACTAAAACAACAAGCACGGAAAATTTTCTACATGTACCAGCACAAGTAAACTGAAGAAAATCCAATTACGGCACCTTACCCAATTAAGCACCCTAATCACAAAATCCCTAAATTTAAGCTCAAAAACTCCCTAGAATTCCATCATCCAAATTAGATGAAATTTTGACCCGTACCCATTTCCCAAAATGGGATTTTTAGCAAAATAATCGAGGCAAACTAAAAAAATTACACCAAGAATCGAAGTGGGCTCGTCTGAAAACTCCAAAAGGGCATCTCAACAACCAGAGAATCGACCAAAAAAAGAAATTGAGAGCTGAAATCGAGATGGGTTTCTAGTTTTCTTACCTTTAGGGGGCGAGGAGACGAGGGCAAAATCGAGAGGAGAGAAGGAGGAGAGAGAGAGGGGAAAGATTCGGAGTTCGGAGTCCGGGTTCTCGTCGGCGGCGGTGGAAGAGCGAGATCTTGAGAGGAAGAGGGTGGTGAGAAAATTGGTTGCAGGAGGAAGATGGTGATGGAGTTGAAGAGGTTCATTTTTAAATGGGAAGGGTATTTTCGGAATGACCTTATTGGGAGTGGGATTGTACAGTACTATGGGGGGTAGTTGCACTAAACTTTATGTATAAGGGTTTGGGAGAATGAGCTTTTGGGTGGGGTGGGGGGTGCATAGCCTAACTTTTTTTGGTTCCTCTATGCAAATTTCCCTTAGTTTAAATCCAACAGTGTATAATGGTCATCTCACGTTAAGCAAATCATACACACACACACACATATACATATATATATATATATATATATATATATATATATATATATATATATATATATATATATATATATATATATATATATATATATATATATATATATATATATAGAAAAATACTAACATGAGATGGTGAGCTCAGATTTTTATTGTGAGCTAGCACAATAGGCTACTCGAAATGAGGATCAGCACCACCCACCATGATTTGCACTCATCATGATCTGTATGTAGAAAAAATTATATTATTTTAAAATTTTTAAACTGTTTTAGCTATGTATAGAAAGGACAACTGTTAAGCTGCCTGAAAAATTAACATATCAAACTAGTTTGATTCTTATTCTAGAAGACCCCAAATTATGCGAAAATTTTACCATATACATTTGATGACGTGTTGAATAATGTGTATAGTGCCGATCATGAATTTGATGAGCCGATTAGTCTAGTTCACGATAAGATTTGAGCTCACCATCTCACAATGTCATTACTATATATATATATATATATATATATATATATATATATATATATATATATATATATATATATATATATATATATATATATATATATATATATATATATATATATATATATATATATATATGAGTATGTTGTAGCGGTTCATTTAACAAAATGAACAACTAAGAGATAGCCATGCGGTGAGGCCCACCCAACTTGTCACATTAAAAGGTGTGGGTCTTACCAATCTATATATTGGTGGTTCATTTTACTAAGTGGCGTCACCTCATACCCATCAAACCCATTATATATATATATATATATATATATATATATATATATATATATATATATATATATATATATATATATATATATGAGAAAAATGTAGAACTTGGTACCAAACATAAATTTTGTGCTTGGCAGTGAGGTGGCCCATTTCAATCCACTCTCTAACCCATGTGAATGTTGTCACCCATTTGAAAGAGTGGATGAGAGTGTGCCACCTCACTACAAAGCACAAAAACTTGTACTTACTATTATAAGTGGATGAGAGTGTGTCACCTCACTACCAAATAGTTCTGTTGTTTTGCATTCTAGAGAAGAAGCCCTTGGTCGAGCATGACTAGTAAGAAATATGAAATATGAACCATCAAAGAAAAGTTGGTATTATAAGGAAGTTTTCTAGAGTACATCTCACTGTAGAACGATTGGAAAGCCAATTAATTTATGTTTTTTGTAAAATAACTCTACAAGTTCGAGCACATGCCGAGCACATTTAACCTAAAAAAAATTCATCATGAATAACCCAAGATCTCGCTTAATTTATGTTTGTGTAAGATTTGTAAATTCTAACAAAAATTCATTTTTCTATTGAAATTAGCAGGGACATTTTGTTTATGCTTCTATACTATTCTGTGAATATTCTTCGAAAAAGGGAGGGTGGACTATAGCCGCGATGGGTTCGGTTTATTTTCCGCTGCCGCAGAGATGAGAGAGAAACGAGGGGAAAGTACATGATCATGTTTTCGTACTCTTCCTAATTTTGTGCTTTTGTACTCTTACTAATTTTCTATTATTTTTTTTACCAAACTACCCTCACCTCATTAAATGATGACAACTCATCATTGATAAAATCTTAATCTATCAAATTAATCAAATGATTAATTAGGTTGGACAAAGGCTTCTATCCACTTAAGTAGATAGTAGATCATCTATATATATATATATATATAGCTTAAGTTTATAGGAGCCTTGCTCTCTCTCTCTCTCTATATATATATATATATATATATATATATATATATATATATATGTGTGTGTGTGTGTGTGGGTGGGGAGTATTTTAAATAGAAATTATATCCTTAATAAAGTTCAGTTTGTTTAGTTTAATAACACACTGAATGTGATGCTAAACGTCCATTGACTAAGAACATTGAGCAGGGAACATGCTTAAATATTGTATATGTATAATTTTAAGGACTAATTTGTAGTATGTTCAACAACTAAATATTGTATATGTATAATTTTAAGGACTAATTCGTAGTATGTTCAACAACTATGCACTAAACTAGTTCCTTTCAAATTGACTGTGTTTAATAAGGGCAATTACAAGCTGTCACACAAACCTACTACCTACCCACTCCTTACTACTTAAGCCACCAAATATGTAACCAAGATGTCAACTTTTTCAAAGCTCCATGTCCTTTACTACTTTAGCCACTAAATATACTAGTAGTCTATCATCCATGGCTGTTATGTCTATTCATAGCTGATACATTTGCCATAGAAACTACAAAACCTATTAGGATATCCAAAATTTTTTAAGCTACGATTCAGACACTGAACAGTCAAGGATCAATTTGAGGATCAAGTAATATGGACAATCATTATCCATGGGACCAGATGAAAATGGTGATAATCAATGAAAATGGCTGACATCCAGATCGCTTTTTAGACATTGACAGTAAAAACAGGTAACCAACAAGTGCATAATATTGGATTGAGCTTTCATCAGCACCAGTCAAAAACTTACTCGTTTCTAAATTGAAATTTGAACTATGATTTGTATATTGTTTTTCATATATGAAGATTCTTTGTATGAGATAAGCTAACTTTCAATACCCATTTACTTTTGAATCTTATATATTTTCCCCATGTTGGTATGCGTGTCCATCCAATTACATTAATTTTCAACCTATATCTATGTTTTGTTATGACAGATGTGGACATGACTTCTCTTATAGACTATATATATGGTCCAGATCGGTACTCATATCCATAAACTAGAAACAGGTACTGATCGGGTAAATGTTATATTCTTGTATTTCTAACCTGTTTACAGCCCTAATTGCAGCAAAGAAAACATCAAATCTTGGATAAACGAGACTAAAACAAATGCAAGCTGGCGACTGACATGAGGCATCAATAAGCCAAAAAGTTACTTAGTACATTATATGCTAAAAGTTTAAGACCAAATTGTTCATTCTTGACAAATAAAGCAGCTTCAAACCAAGATTTGAAAACAAGCAGTTACGAATCAATGTGAAAATTAACCATCAGAACAAGACAATGGGCATGCAGAAAAACTACATATTTCTCAGGTAAAATAGGAAAACCAAGACTTCATTCTTTAAAAAAAGACAGTTTAATAAAATAGTTTCTTGAATTAAAAATCTGCACAAGAAAGATGCATAAATAGTTTTCACAGAAACGTACAAACTACCTATTCAATAGCATTCCCACCAATTCTGTCACCAACATCTCAACTCCTTGTACCTTTTGATAACCATGCCAGGAATCGAACCCAAGACTATGAGAGTCATATTAGAACCTCTCAACCATCCGGATCACCCACCGTCGGTTCTCAACTCTTTATATAAACTAGCAAAATCAAAGTCAAAAATAAAAATCCTATCAGAACACCCCTCTCAGAAGCGGGTGTTTTAAACCGTATAAGAGTGTTGAATTCTCCAAACCACTCCCTAGTCCCCTCTTGTATACCCCATGTTAATCCACTAGTTCTCATACAACTACTTCATCTCTGCCAAAATCTATAATCCAGGCTGAATGCGAGAACTTTGCACCTAATGTTGCGACCGTGAGCTTTATTTTACTTCATGGATTATACAATAAACAAATAAAAAAACAGGCAGACAACCAACAGAGAGAACAACCAATTCAATACATTCTAACAAGTGATAATAGTTAACAAAAACAATTTACATCCAACAACTTTCAAGCCAAACTGGGATAAGAAAAAAGAATAGAGATCAAACTTAAATAATTTTACAATTTCCCAACAAGAGAAACCATCATATATCAAACATATTTTTGTTACACCAGAAAGTTGATGAACAAGAGCAATCCATTCAAAGGACAACTGAAGATGTAAATAAATCCACTCAAATGCAATAAAGCACAAGAAATTAGATGAAGAAAACAGCTCCAGTGACCAATATCAGAGAAAATCACACAGAAAACAACTTAAATATGATAATGAACAAGTTAATCGAAATTACAAGACAAATAATAATTTCTGATCCAGTTAAGGAGGAAAAAGTTAAGCAAAAAACCAAGTGAAAAAAAAATAAATACTTATTGGATCTGAGATGCAAGCCTAGAGGGGTGGAGGGGGGGTTTAATAGGTTTGCTACCATATTTCGCACAAACACAGAAATTACAGCAGAAATAATATAAAAATAATTGCGATAAAACAAACCAAAACCAAAACCAAATAAGAGAACACGCAATATTTTATAGTGGTTTGGATAGAAATCCTACGTCCACTCTTCCTTCTCATGAAGGGGTATCCTCACTGTGACCAGAGTTCACCTAAATCACACTCCGATTCAGTAGGCTTACAAAGACCACACCCTGGAATCTACCCAAAACCAGTCGTCTAACCTAACTTCTCACAGATGAGTTAACTTCTCACAGATGAGTAACACCTACCCCTACCTAGTCCCAACCCTCAATTATCACCGGCTTTTGTAGCCGTAAAAATAAGATAAAACAAACCAACCAAACATTTTAAGCGCAAATCTAAAAGATCTTACAGTCTTTTCTAAGCAAACCGTTCTTTAAAAGAATTGAAACAAAGCTCAATGAAGAAGTTGTGATGATATTGAATCCAAGCGAAACTCTCCTCGCTGAAATAATCCGAAGATGTTGAGCGCGACAAGAAAAAGAGTTTGACGAGGCTCTGGAGATTGAATCACAAATCAACTCTTCACAAAACCTTAGAATAAAATCTTCCTCTTTTTGTCAACGCAAGAACCTCCCCAAAATATGATCTCTTTCTATCTTATATAGCCTTTGATAATAAAGAAAAGGGATATAAGAATCATAGTAGAAGTTAGAGATGAAAGGGATCAACGAATGGTTGAGATTAAATCATAAATTATATCAAAATACGTCGTCACCATCAACGGTAAAGCACGGCCATCGATGGTCCCCTACTCACCATTGATGGTAGTCAATCAATAGGTTGAAATCTGATTTCTGAAATTCATTGAATGTTCAATGTACTCCATCGATGGTATAGCTTGACCATCGATGGTTTCCTGTTGTCCATCGATGGTTCTGAATCCTATTTCTATTTTTCTCCGATTATGCACTGTAATCCATCTATTGTCCTCGTGACCATCGATGGTATCCTCTTGACCATCGATGGTTTGATGGCTGAAATCAACATAAATACTAATTTTCGGATCGTTTTGCCTAATAACTTTCATACACCTATTTATACCTGAAATATATCATCTCAAACAATCATCAATAATAAATGAGAGTTTGTTATTACTCAAATAAGAGATATTGTACGGACAACGTTCTAACAATCTCCCCATTTTGATAATAATAAAGCTCAAATTTTAAAATACAAAAATATATGCATTGTGAAATATATATTCAGCAAATAAAGCATATGAACACTTTTCACGCAAAGAAAAAAAGATATGCAAAGCTCTCCCTACATCCATGCATTCATGAAAGTGTAAACATGTACATGAATAGTAAAAATACTCCCCTAAATTAATGCATCGAGTGTTCAAAAAATTTCAAAATAAATCATAAAACATAAAACCATTTTAAAAATTCTTTATGATGAACAAACTCACTCACGCAATTTTAAATTTTCAAATTTCCATTGTTTCTCCCCTTTTGTTATTAGCAAAGATAAAAAATACACCAATGGGTATACTCTATACTCGAAAAATTCAGATAAAAATTATTCAAAGGTGTAAGGAAGATAAATACACCTTGGTTCACAAAGAGATTTGTGGAAAAATAGTACAATGGATTCATATATAACTTCAAAACACACGTAACACGCATTACACAAAATAAATTAAACATCACACACAAAATGATAAAATATCATAGAAAAGTTTGTGAAACAAATAATAAAAAGAATTATATTAGTCATAAAATAAATTCAGATGTATCACATATAGTTTTGAGCTTTGTAACACAACTTGAATTATCTCAACCTTAAAACTAAGAACCAAAATCTCACCCTATCACCTCAACCATATAGGACTTTTAAAAGGAAGAACGATAGTGTTTGGTGGGCGATGTAAACCATCTCTAAATATAGAAAATATGTAGTATAGGATGGATACCCTTTGAGATATGCATAAATATATCCACGAGTGTGGGTCTTTGACCATCTTTTAACAAATACACTCAATTTTGCTATGGATTTGAGAGTGTGGATCTTTAATCGCATTTTCACAAATACACTCTTTTGCTAGAAGTTTTATAGCACATATGTACTTTGTACATGTAAAAAATTTGGTGCTAAATTCAAGTCCAAAATAAGCTCAAACTTTGTGATATATCCAAGAATACTTTATGAACAACATATAAAACTATTTACCACTATTTCTCAATACTAAACGTGATAAGTATAAAACTTGGTGCGTGAACATCTAATATGTGTATAGATGTGAAAATAATATATTAACCTATATGATATAATCAAGCCTATATACCAAAAGATAATATTATCTGAACCAATCTTGTAAAAGCATATACATAAGCATGTCCAAAGTTTTTTATTTAAGAAAACAAAAAGAGAGAAAGAGAATTTTTGTTTTGTTTTGAATTAAAAATGAAAAATAAGAAATCTAGAAACAACCTAAAAAGAAAAGAAAAAAGAAAAATTAAGAAAAATCACGGACATTCAAGAAAAACAAGAAAATTCAAAATAAATATGTACATACAATAGGTTAGGTGAGCACACAAAAAAATGGACTAAGCAAATTATCTAATCAACTAAGAGTAGATAAAATGTTAGTACAGCTGAATGGATCTCAAGCATCACCACAGATATACATGTCCAGGATAAAATGAAGAAAAAAATAAAAATAAATAAAAGAAAAAGAAATCGACCTGGACTAACCATAACCATATAGACCTCTTAAAGATCATCTCTCCCCATCTCCTCATCATGATCTCCAGGAGGAGGAACAGGTCATGTGTAAAAATCTCCATGTGCAGGTGGCCTACCGAGAGATGGGTTAGAATGGTGAAGAGCTCCCATGATATATTGTAGCGATGCATCATAGTAAGTATGCTGCGACGTCGTCTCCATCCTCATCTGTGCCACACACTCTCCCAGTGACTGTAGAGTTCACTGAGAGGCACCATCTCTAGAAAGACCAGGAACATCATCATCAGTAGGCTGAGGTCTAGAAGATTGCCCAGCTGTAGTCTCCCCCTTTCCCCTAGCTCTTATGCTCTTCCTAGCCATCTCATCACATAATGCAGCTCTCCCCTTCTCAAACTGATCAGAATCAAGAATAGGAATCTTCTGATCTCGACAAATCTGAGTGATGAGAAAAGGATACACCAACTAAGTCTTCTGCTTTGTCCCCTTCTCAATAACTTCCCAGGCAGAATTAGCAACCATCAACATCCAAAAGAAACTAACCAGTGCCGGATCAAAGGCTAACCACTAGCAAGCCAGTACATGTGGATAACATCTCGAACACTGAGGGTAGTATAAGCTGTGCTAGGATACAAATCAAATTTTAGAAAGAGATTAAGGAGAATATACTCAGGTTTCAGATACGTTGAGTTGAATGCACCTGTGAGAGATCTCCCGCAGAGGAACTCAGTCATGTGATTGTAGTCCTCAGAACTGACTACAACATTCGTAGAATACTAAAACGGGTCCTGACAATCTCTCTAGGAAGTTGGAAGATTAAGGATCATCCGGATGTATTCTACACTAAGCTTGACTGTCTACTCTCAAACTTTGGTGGTGTCAACATTTGCACCATGTTCACGTCTATAGTTCAAATAGAACCCTTGCACCCAAGTGATATTGGCTCGTTCCCCACCCTTGTTCATCATGGGACTCAAATCAACTCTCTCTAGGAGTCCCACAATGTTGCCATACTCTTGCAAATGGCATGTGTCAACTCCCCTCTCATAAATGATAAAGTGCTTCTCATACCACACTTGAGTCTCTCGGGTAGGAAGTTGTGCACTTCGGGGTGTGTGATTCCATTCTCTACAAAGACAAATAAACATGATTTAGTATAGATAATACGCAAATATATTAGTTAGAATTTAAGAGAATTGAAGAAAATACGAAAAGGGTCAAAAACACAAGTTTCAGCCTTCTGACCATCAATAGGTACCTGACAACCATAGATGGTTTAAGACACCATCGATGGTATTCTTCAACCATCAATGGTCCAAGAACAAAAACCGATAGAATTTGTCCTTGTAGACGGTCAAAATGTATTTTCACTTAGCCCGATGATCAGCTTGGATCCAAGAAGCAAACGCGCATGGGCTAAACACTTCGAATGGGCCCAAAGTCAAGCCCACAACAAGCTACAACGAAGGTCGCCCAAATGACAAAAGCGAACCTCGCCAAGCAACCCATGTCGACTCAACTCGACAAAGTCAGACACGAGTCGACCCCTACAACATGCCTTAGACCGAGTTGAAAGGCGTCATTAGTCGGCCAAGCCTAGAGTCGAATTCTGTGTTAAATTCGAACTCATAGCCGAAGCTCGCCAACTAATGAAGAACTCATAGCCGAGGCTCGCCAAGTAATGAACTCTGCCCATGTCAGCTCAAGTAGACCAAGTCATCCACCTCCGAAGAAGGTGCACCCACGTTCTCAGCGACCTTTGCCCGACCCGGCCATGCGATCTCCAGCGAACTTCACCAAGCCTATGAAGTCCGCCTAATAGCCGTTTCAGAGCTATTTTCAGGGGATAACCGCTCCCCCATTATCTCCTACTTTAATGGCCACTTAATCCACAATTAAGGGGGCCTTTAACTCTCTCTTTTAACCTATAAAAGGAGAGGAGATCACCCATTCTAAAGGGTTCAGAAATAGATCCAAAAGAGCCTTAGCCAAAAAAGAGAATACACGAGTTGTGTTCGTGAGCTCATCAAGAGATATTGCTAAGAGAATCTTGAGTTAGCTTCCGGGCAATCCGACACTCAACAATCGACAAAGATCCATCGTCTTAGTCGGTTCGTCAGCGAGTACAAGATTCACGCTCAGCGGCATGTAGACAAGAACCCCGGAAATATAAATTTTTTGTTTCAATTGTAATTCTTTTGTTGTAATCTGTGTCAATTACAATATACAAAGAACCGAAATAGAATGGCGACTCATTTGGGGATTTCCTTCTCAACCGACGAGAAGATTGTGTCGCAAATTGACACTAAGACCCTCGGGTCTTTGCTAAAATCTTGGTCATTGAATTTGACCAGGCAAAGTTTGAGGAGTCTATCTCCATGAGCTCTTCAACGGCGGCAGTACCCGACTCCGGTGAATTCGCCCTGATCGCGAGTCTCGGGTCTAAACTGACCCCCGCGTGTTCTAAGGCCACCTTCGCCGAAGGAAGTTTGAGCTTAGCTGGAAGCCAAACGAACCCTGCCAAGAGCGAAGGGAATTCCACTCTGCCTTGAGTAAAGATCAAGATGTTAACACGTCGATCTCGGGCTTGATCATCAACTCCTTTAGCAGTTCGATTTAAAGCGTCTCGTGATGCTCTCTATGCTTCCTCATTAGAAGCCAAGAATGGGGATAATTTCTCATCAAAATTCCCTCGGAGGAATAAAATCATCATTGATAATCCCGGACAAACATCGGCGGTGTAACCGTAAGTGACGTTAGCATTCTAAGGCCAAAGCCGTGAAGTTGGCACCAATGTTGATTTGAACTCATAGCGAGCTTCGCCAACTAATGAAGAACTCATAGCCGAGGCTCGCCAAGTAATGAACTCTGCCCATGTCAGCTCAAGTAGACCAAGTCATCCACCTCCGAAGAAGGTGCACCCACGTTCTCAGCGACCTTTGCCCGCACCTGCAGCGGCCTTCGCCCACGTCTCCAGCGAACTTCACCAAGCCTATGAAGTCCGCCTAATAGCCGTTTCAGAGCTATTTTCAGGGGATAACCGCTCCCCCATTATCTCCTACTTTAATGGCCACTTAATCCACAATTAAGGGGGCCTTTAACTCTCTCTTTTAACCTATAAAAGGAGAGGAGATCACCCATTCTAAAGGGTTCAGAAATAGATCCAAAAGAGCCTTAGCCAAAAAAGAGAATACACGAGTTGTGTTCGTGAGCTCATCAAGAGATATTGCTAAGAGAATACTGAGTTAGCTTCCAGGCAATCCGACACTCAACAATCAGCAAAAGATCCATCGTCTTAGTCGGTTCGTCAACGGAGTACAAGATTCACGCTCCACTGGCATGTAGACAAGAACCCCCAGGAAATATAAATTTTTTTTGTTTCAATTGTAATTCTTTTGTTGTAATCTGTGTCAATTACAATATACAAAGAACCCGAAATAGAATGGCGACTCCGCTGGGGATTTCCTTCTCAACCGACGAGAAGATTGTGTCGCAAATTGACACTAAGACCCTCGGGTCTTTTGCTAAAATGCTGGTCATTGAATTTGACCAGGCAAAGTTTGAGGAGTCTATCTCCATGAGCTCTTCAACGGCGGATTACCCACTCCGTTAGAATTAGCCGCGGTCTCGATCTCCGGTCTGACCCAGCGTGTTCTAAGGCCACCTTCGCCGAAGGAAGTTTGAGCTTAGCTGGAAGCCAAACGAACCCTGCCAAGAGCGAAGGGAATTCCACTCTCGCCTTGAGTAAAGATCAAGATGTTAACACGTCTGATCTCGGGCTTCAGTCATCAACTCCTTTAGCAGTTCGATTTAAAGCGTCTCGTGATGCTCTCTATGCTTCCTCATTAGAAGCCAAGAATGGGGATAATTTCTCATCAAAATTCCCTCAGAGGAATAAAATCATCATTGATAATCCCGCTGGACAAACATCTGGCCAGTGTCGTCGTAAGTGACGTTCGCATTCTAAGGCCAAAGCCAGCGAAGTTGGCACCAATGTTGATTTACGAGAGTTCATAACTCTGAAGAGAACTCGCCAATGTCAGTATTGTGTGACCCTCAGAGAAGTAGTCTCGGCAGTCCAAGAGAGTTGCCAATGTAAAGAATCAGTCTTCAACCGTCTCGGTCAGGTTCTTGACAAAACACAAGTCTTCGCAGTCAACATGATAAGTGTAACTTTCAAAGACGATGAGGAAGACACAGATAGTTCTCCTGATCCAATATATTCTCCCGACATCGGGTCCATACTTCCAGAAGCCGACGGTGTGTATCGTAACACCAGGCTAAGAAGGAGAATGACGATCCCCTTTGACTACTCTTCCATGCAAACACCGCAATCTTCATCTCGAGCGAATCAACCAACCTCTAGTGATGCCAACTCGGCCATTGCATCGAATCCAACCCCTAGTTCAAGCCGAGAATGACGGTGAGAAGTAAATGTAACAGACCGAGAAGATCTTTTTACTCAAATGGCAATCTAGAAGAAAGAGGCGGATGATCGAATTGAACGTTTAGAAAGGATGATTGAGCAACTCTTATTGAATCCTCATCCCCAAGCAAGCTCTTCAAAAGGGAAAAAGCCAATTGGTGAAGACCCTCCAGAAGAAGATCAAGAACACCAAGACGACGCAGATTCTGAACATGCATGGTCAGAAGCGACGATACCTGCGAAGCCAAGTAAGGAAGCGAAAGCCTTGGAAGACATCCAAAAGAAGCTCAACGTTCTTTCTCAGTGAACGGAGCTCAAGAAAGTGGGGATTATCCGACCTTATCCTGTTGAGTGGGATATGGTTCCCTACCTTATGAAGTTCAAGCCGCCTACGTTACATGCGTTTGATGGCAAAGGATCTCCGAACCAGCATATCTACTATTTCCATCAGCAAACTGGGAATGTAGTGGGTAATAATGCCATTAAGGCACGTCTCTTTATTAGCACCCTTTAGGGGGTAGCCTTTGATTGGTTCCAGAACTTGCCCGAAGGTTCAATCAGATCTTGGGCGGATTTGGAATCCAAATTCCTCTCATAATTCCATGAGGAACAATCTGATGTTACCATGGCCAAGCTCCTGTCCGAGAAACAAAGTGGGAGTGAAATGGTCAGAGAATACATTAAAAGGTACCGCAACTTGACATTGCGATGTCGAGATATGCCTCTACCAATGCTGCTACAAACTTGTCGGCATAACTTTCACATGGGCGCTGTTACCGCCCACACTTAGAAGGATTTGATGGAGCAGGCTAAGATAGCTGAAAAGTCATTAGAATGCTTCAACAAGTTTGAGCCCCGCACCAACTTCAAGGGCAACAAGGGCAAGCAAGGGTAGACATCACAACCAAAAGCTAAAGAAACTTTCGCAGTTGGAGTCCAGGGTTCCAATAACAACTAGCAAAGAGAACCGAGAAAGAACTTCCAGCACAACTATTCGTTCAAAGATGAACATACAGTAGCCATCGTCTGAAGCTCCCAGAAGCTCAACGCCCCGAAGAAGTCGGAAAGACCGACGACCCCAATTATTGTCTCTATCACAGGATGTTAAGGCATCCAACGAAGAACTGCTACATACTCAAGGATAAGATCCAGACATTCATCGAATCAGGGATTCTCAAGCTCAAACCGGAGCAGAAGAAGGTCACTGCCAATATGGTGACACTTCAGTTCGGCTCTATGCTGGAAATTCAAGCCCAAAATGGTGTTGTGCCCATTCCCACTGCAAGGATGGAGGTGGTAAACTATGACCGCTAGAATCAGCAAAGCCAAGGCTTGGTCCCGCTCACCACAGCAAGAGGGGAAATAATGTGGTTGCATCCCGACCTTCTTCAAGATGAAGATTGGACTCATCAGAAGTCCAAGCATAAGATGAAGGCTTGCAATGCTATCTCCGTGATTACTGAAGAGGAATCTATGCACGTCACTTCACTCACCGATTCAGAGAGAGAAAAAGTGACTCTGACAGGGACAAGATCTGGCAAAGATTACCTAAGGGATTATAACCAGCCAAGTACGTCTAAACAACCCGAACCGACCAAGCAAAAGGAGACTAGGTTCGACAGGGCCCCACATCGTCCTTCAAGCAACCCTAAGGCCCCCTTTAAATACGACATCATGGCTCAATTGGCCAACATTCTAGCTCGTATTACTTTGTACGAACTTTTACATTTGTCAAAGCATACGAAAGGAGCTTTGAAAGAAGTCCTGAACAATAGCGAGGCGTTCCTCGCCCACTTGACCAAACCTCCTCAAGACGAAGGACTCGAGCAATGCTATCAATGCCGACAGCAGACGCCTTACATCACCTTCACTCCGGAGGACATACTTGTCAAAGATCATCATAACAACCGACCCCTTTACTATACTGGGTACATAGGGTCGTCAAGGATCGAAAGGATTCCCAATGATCCAGGTTTCACGTTGAGCATAATTCCACTAAGACCCTTGAGCTTTCTGGGAATTTCCCTTCATAAGCTCTCAAAAACTTCTGCAACCATACTCGGCTTCAACTCCAGCAGTAGTCGGATCTTCAGTAGCCGGTCTCTTGAGAAGATCCGACTTAAATGTCAGATCGAAAATCTAAAGACGGAAGTGACTTGCTATTTCATCGACGTCGAAACACCTTACAACCTTCTACTCGGATGACCATGGATTTACTCCAACAAGCTTGTTCCTTCAACACTTCATCAGTGTTTCATATACATTGATGAACAGGGGGTTCAACAGAGAGTCGAAGTTGAAAAGCATCCCTTCAAGGGGGTGGAGAATTACTTCACCAACTCTCTCTTGTATGATGAAAATCACACAATCGAGATTGTCATTCCCAATGATGAGGATAGCGGTAATGAAGCAGATGTTGAGCTAGATCCCATAGATGATTTAATCTGGGAGATAGATCCACTTGTAATTATCCTAGAGGACCTCTGTATCGACCAATCCGCTAAAGGTCAGGGCAATTGGATCTCTAATGAAGAAGAGTTTGCTTACGACTACTCTTTAGACTCTGAGTTTGAAAACTCAAGAGTCAAAACTCTGATGGCCAAACTAGCTTCGGAACCGACATTGCATATGCTAATAAGCAAATCATACTCTGCTCATAAACAGCTGGACAACTCGGAGGATGCTACCTTCATGGTTCTACCCAGGGGAAATACCTTGGATGGAATCATCTTCGGGAAAGTTGAGATGCAACCCTACTTGTCGAACTCCGATGAAGAAGCTAAGGCAACACCGGAATTCTCTCAGTGACCATGATCTCAATAAATTATGGCAAAGATGGGATACAGCCTCAGTGTGAAGAAAGGGTTGAATTTCAATAGAGGACTACGAGTCCCTTTGATCCCCTTTATGGAAGAAGGCGAGGTTTTTGATTATTACAATCGAACCAAGCATGGACTTGGTTGCATTTCTCCCAAAGCCGAATCACAAACTGGACCAGCAGCTGATGACTTTCTAAGCAGCTCTTCAGACACGTCCGATTGGGATTCCGACGTCAGCCTCAGAGCTTTATTCACGGCCAATATGGTCTCATATGACCTAACCATGGATCTCGATGAATCCGAAGTGTTCAAAGACCCTGAAGATGAAGCATGGGCACAACAGCTTAAAAAGCAATGAGAATCATGTTTTGAAGCCAGAGAGCCACCCACCGAAGATAAAGTGGTTTAAATCAACATAGGCGATGAAACCAATCCCAAATCCATCTTCATCAGCGAAAGTTTATTATTCGCTGAAAAGGAAGAACTCATAGTTCTCCTTCAGGAATATATTAATGTCTTCGCCTGGATCTACAAAGACATGTCGGGCTTAGATCCTAACATAGCTGTACATCGTCTTAATATGGACCCTAGCGTCAAACCAGTCAAGCAACAGCAATGACATTTTCGTCCTGAGTTGATGGAGCAAATCAAAAAGAAAATCCGCAACTCCTTAAATGTGGATTCATCTGTGAAGAGCAACACCCCGATTGGCTAGCCAATATCGTGGTGGTGATGAAAAAGAGTGGTAAGATCCGAATCTGCATCGATTTCTGATATCTCAACCTCGCTTGTCCAAAGGACGAATTTCTTCTCCCTATCCCCGATGTTATGGTTGACAACACGTGTGGGTTTGAGAGAATGTCCTTCATGGATGGATTTTCTGGATACAACCAAATCAAAATGCATCTAGATGATCGAAAGCACACAGTCTTCAAGACACCCTTAGGAGTATACGTTACCGCGTAATGCCCTTCACCGAAGAATGCCAAAGCTGATTTAATCGGGAGATAGATCCACTTGTAATTATCCTAGAGGACCTCGTATCGACCAATCCGCTAAAGGTCGGGGCAATTGGATCTCTAATGAAGAAGAGTTTGCTTACGACTACTCTTTAGACTCTGAGTTTGAAAACTCAAGAGTCAAAACTCTGATGGCCAAACTAGCTTCGGAACCGACATTGCATATGCTAATAAGCAAATCATACTCTGCTCATAAACAGCTGGACAACTCGGAGGATGCTACCTTCATGGTTCTACCCAGGGGAAATACCTTGGATGGAATCATCTTCGGGAAAGTTGAGATGCAACCCTACTTGTCGAACTCCGATGAAGAAGCTAAGGCAACACCGGAATTCTCTCGGTACAGCCAGCAGTCTCAATAAATTATGGCAAAGATGGGATACAGCCTCAGTGTGAAGAAAGGGTTGAATTTCAATAGAGGACTACGAGTCCCTTTGATCCCCTTTATGGAAGAAGGCGAGGTTTTTGATTATTACAATCGAACCAAGCATGGACTTGGTTGCATTTCTCCCAAAGCCGAATCACAAACCGACCAAGAATGATGACTTTCTAAGCGGCTCTTGAACCGTCCGATTGGGATTCGGCGTCGACCTCAGAGCTTTATTCACGGCCAATATGGTCTCATATGACCTAACCATGGATCTCGATGAATCCGAAGTGTTCAAAGACCCTGAAGATGAAGCATGGGCACAACAGCTTAAAAAGCAATGAGAATCATGTTTTGAAGCCGAGAGCCACCCAATCAAGATAAAGTGGTTTAAATCAACATAGGCGATGAAACCAATCCCAAATCCATCTTCATCGTGAAAGTTTATTATTCACGAAAAGGAAGAACTCATAGTTCTCCTTCAGAATATATTAATGTCTTAGCTGGATCTACAAAGACATGTCGGGCTTAGATCCTAACATAGCTGTACATCGTCTTAATATGGACCCTAGCGTCAAACCAGTCAAGCAACAGCAATGACATTTTCGTCCTGAGTTGATGGAGCAAATCAAAAAGAAAATCCGCAACTCCTTAAATGTGGATTCATCTGTGAAGAGCAACACCCCGATTGGCTAGCCAATATCGTGGTGGTGATGAAAAAGAGTGGTAAGATCCGAATCTGCATCGATTTCTGATATCTCAACCTCGCTTGTCCAAAGGACGAATTTCTTCTCCCTATCCCCGATGTTATGGTTGACAACACGTGTGGGTTTGAGAGAATGTCCTTCATGGATGGATTTTCTGGATACAACCAAATCAAAATGCATCTAGATGATCGAAAGCACACAGTCTTCAAGACACCCTTAGGAGTATTCTGTTACACAGTAATGCCCTTCAGTCTGAAGAATGCCAAAGCTACTTATCAGCGCACAATGAACACGATCTTCCGTGAACATCTGCGCAAGACAGTCGAATGCTACATTGATGACCTCTCGATTAAAAGTCGTCACAAGCAAGATCACATCAACGATCTGAGAACGGTGTTCAAAATTATGCGAAAGCACCAACTCAAGATGAATCCAACCAAATCCTTTCTGGGGTATCATCAGGCAAGTTCCTAGGGTTCATTGTCACATCCAAGGGAATACATATTGACCCCGAGAAAGTGAAAGGCATCCAAGAGATGCCGCCTCCGAGAAACCTCAAAGAACTTAGAGGCTTACAAGGACAATTAGCTTACATCCGAAGGTTTATCGCCAATTTGTCTGGAAAATATCAACCATTCCAAAGACTTATAAAGAAAGGTGTTTCGTTCATTTGGGATGATGCCTGCCAAGAAGCTTTCAACAAGATCAAAGGTTATCTCACGAAGCCGTTGGTCCTAGTCGCGCCAGTATCAGGGAAACCATTCCTAGTCTATGTCCAAGCGATGGACCACTCTCTTGGAGCACTCCTTGCTCAGAAAGATGAAAATGGTCATGAGCAAGCCATTTACTACCTCAGCCAGGCTATGATTGGTGCCAAGCATCGGTATAATCCAGTCGAGAAGGAATGTCTAGCATTGGTCTTCATAATTCAGAAGATGCGGCACTATCTCATCGGCCAATCTATCCACATCATTTCAAGAGTTAATCCTCTACGGATACTCATGATGAAACTAGGTTCATTGAACTCCATGTTAGCAAAATGGGCAATATTGCTCTCACAGTATGACATGATGTTCGTGCCCCAGAAAGCTGTCAAAGGTCAAGCAATAGCCGACTTTCTAGCAGAGCACCCCATTCTAGAGTCTTCCAAACTTTATGAAGACATTTCGAATGAAGTCTTCTAGTCAAACGCTGTCTCAGATTGTCAGCTATGGCAACTCTACTTTGATGGTGCATCAAGACGCAACCATAAAGGAGCGATCATCGCAGGAGTGGGGGTAGTACTGATCGACCCCCATGGACATGTTCTTCCTCGGGCCTACTCATTGACCGAGCCATGTTCCAACAACGTAGCCGAATATAACACCCTTGTAATCGGCCTACAACTTGCTCAAGACATGGGTGTCAAGTACCTCGAAGCTCATGGTGATTCCAAACTAATCGTGAATCAAATCAAAGGAGAATATGAGGTTCGCCACGAAGACCTACTACCCTACCATAGAGCAGCCATAAAGCTCACTCAATCGTTCGAAGGCTTTTACATCAGCTACGTAGCTCGCCTCGAGAATACCCATGCAGATGCTCTAGCATCCCTTGTGATTATCACATTTTAATTACATTTTTATACCCTTATTACCTATGTTATATGAATAACGATATTACTAATAATCATTTTTATCTTATTTTGCAGGCTAATAAAGAAATAATGAATAAAAGCCCAAATTACTCAAATTCTCTGAATTTCTACCAATATTTGAAGCCCAAATCTGAAGACAAACAAAGGCCCAAGATACCAAATTGATCCAAGAGAAATTCGTAAAGAAAAATCAAGAAAAGACAAATTCGGTTGGGAACCAATCGGTTGATAACCGGTTGGCCAACGGTTAGCTAACGGTTGGCTAACCGATCGACCAACCGATCGGTTTGCAACAGTCTGAATTAATGGTGGATTTCTCTTCCTTTTGGCTAGGTTTGATCCAATGGTTCACATCAACTCCGTTGGGCTATAAATAGGGGTGAAGGTGAGGGTTTTGAGTGTGAAATATTTTGTAAAACTCCATTTGGAGAGGAGGGTCACTCTTAATTGAGAAGACCTTCCAAAATTATAACTTTTGTTACACAATAAATGAAATGTTTCACCACTTCAATTTCCTTTCTCTTCTTCTAATCCAAAGACCAAAGGAGGATTAGATTAAGATCGAGGAGTTGTTGGTTTCTATTTTATTTCTTTTTCATTTTCTTTCTTGTTCATTTAATTGCTTAGTAGCTTAGATTTACTTTCATGCAATTTAATTTCATGCAATTTACTTTTATGCAATGTATTTAATTCTTGTATTTACTTTCTAGAATAGATTTTTCTTTTCTTTAATTCACCTTGAGGCTAGAACCCTCTAGGGAATTACCCTTTTCTAAGTGTGGAGCTAATATTTGTGGGATCCCTAGAGATTGTTTGAAACTAGCTAACAAATCTAACTCATTTTCATGAGATTGAGATAAGCTAAGTGGATCTACTCTAGATTCCTCATATCTTTAATTAATTCTCCATACTTTACCTTCTTTATTTTCCTCTTATCCTTGCTTTTTATTTGTTTGTTATTTTCCTTTCTTGATTTCATTGATTTTTACTTCTCTCTCAATCTCATATTCCCTCCATGTGCATATAATCTCAAACCTAGTTTTGTTATTATGTGCATATAACCACAACCACATTCTCAACTTCATTTTCTCCTCTTTTGCACATAATCCACATCCACTCTCTCTTATCTCTCCACATCCACTTTCACCATTTTCTTACTTTCATTTTATTTGAATAACTCCTAATTGTCATGCGCATAATTTGAGAACCAAAACTTGAACAAAACTCTTCCTACTTCCCGTTCCCCGTGGGATCGATAATCTTTTATACTATAACTTGATAAAGGTTGTATACTTGCAACTTAGGAGGTAATCACTCAAAATTTCCCATCAAGTTTTTGGCGCCGTTGCCGGGGAACGGTGCATAAGTAGGATTTTGATTAAGTTTGGTTCCTTATTTTGTGTGTTTTCTTTTGTGTAGGAACTTGGAGCTTGAAGATCAAGAGTTGAAGATTCAAGATTGAAGAATTGCCTCCAACGAGGCTTTGCATTGCTTTTGCGTGGGTAACTTCTCTATCTAGTATTTTCAATTCCACCCTTTAGATAGTTCATATACATTAGAGACAATTAGGATAAAATAAAAATAAAAATAAAAAAAAGGATTTTTTTTACCCTTGTCGACCTTAATAAACTTCATTTTTTTGATTGTCGACCATAATAAAAAATAAAAAGATTTTTTTTTGTTTTTGCATCCTTTTTAGTTGCTTTTAATTCCTAGGGTTGCATTTCATATAATAGTAGGAATTCACCAAGTGATTTGAGCATCTTGATTTGGCACACACTTGAAAATATCTTAAGGGCAAAACCCATTAATCAAGATAAGGTGAGGGATTTCATCACCCTTTCCTTAGCCCAAAAATCACTAATTCCTCACTATACATACCCAAGCCTCTTAAAATTGATTAGACGTTGGCCCCTAAGGATTCGAGCTCATTAAGGAACAAGAAATCCTTAAGTGAACCGGTCCAAGTTTATTTAGATTAATTGGTGTCTAAGGCAAGGTTTAGGAGTTGCGTAAGGCGAAAGAGGTACTTAATTGATCTTTGATCTCCCTCTAGTACTATCCTTACCTGGCTAATTACCCAAGTAAACTTTGATCTTTTCACTAAGGGAATTTTTGGTTAGGAGCTGGTCTAAGTCAAGTTTAGGCTTAACCCTAGAGTTAGGGTGATTGAAAAGTGATTGCCTTGATTTATTTTTAGTTAGTTTTTCCTTTTTTTTTTCTCATCATCTTCTTAACTTTTTCTCTTTTTTTTCAAATAAAAAAAATTTTGATTTTGGTGTATGCAAACTTGGGTTAGGGATAATACCAATCGTTTAATTCGTTTTGATCCATCTCTTGAACCAAACGAAATGGCCAATACCAACCCACCTGTTCTTCAAGATGTTTGTTACCCCACTAGAAATGCAATCCCCTCTTGCATAAAACTCCCGAGGTCAATGGAGCAAATTTGAACTTAGACCGCATTTTATTAACATGCTTCCCAAATTCCTAGGAGTAGAAACCGAAGGCGCTTACATTTTCATCTCGAATTTGAAGAAGTTTGCCTCATGATCAAGATGAGGGACTTAGCGAAGATGCTATCAAACTCCGATTTATTCCATTTGCCCTTAAGGATAAAGCCAAAAAATGGCTGTATAGCTTGCCCACAGATTCCATCTCAACTTGGGGTGAATTTATAAAAGTTTTTCTGAAAAAATTCTTTCCCATCCACAAAACGGTCAAGCTTAGAAACAGCATTCAAAATTTTAAAATTGTCCCGGGAGAACCTTTTTGGAAGTATTTTGACAAATTCAAAGATCTTCTTATCCAATGTCCTCACCATGGTCTTGAAAAGTGGCGATTATGCCAAATCATTTATGAAGGATTGGATTATTCTTCAAAAACTTCCTTAGAGTCAATGTGTCAAGGGGATTTCATGAAGAAAAATGCCGATGAAGCTTGGGACTTTTTAGAGAGTTTATCAGAAAACCATGCGATGGGAACATTGTGATGACCGTGTTTCATCAGTTTCCCAACCCAAAACCAGTGGTCTGTCCTTAGAAATGAACATAGCCTCTGAAGCAAAGATGGCTACAATCATGCGTAGGTTAGAAGCTTTAGAAGTCAAAGAACGAGCTCCAGCTCAAATCAACCAAGTTTACGCCTCGGGTTGTCATAGCTGCATCTCCATCTCATGTTTGGAGGAATGTCCTCTTTTAGGATCGGTCACCACTAGGTCGGATAAGCGGCGCATTTCGGCGTCCGGTGAATGATCCATTTTCTCCAACCTACAATCGGGTTGGAGAAATCATCAAATTTTGCATGGAACCGGAAACTACTCAGAATCAAAATTTCACTCCTCTTCAACCCAACAATTCTCTAGGGGCATCTGGGTTCCTCTCAATTTTCAACAACCAAATCTGTCATTTCAAAATCAGTCTCCTCATCACCAATCGCAAATCACACTCCTCAAATTGCGATCATGATAAGCGTCTTAATGTTACGGAAAAGGGTCTAGAAACTTTGATTAAAACCTCTACACGGACCACGAACTTATTGACTCAAACATCAAACGTTGATCTTTTCACTAAGGGAATTTTTGGTTAGGAGCTGGTCTAAGTCAAGTTTAGGCTTAACCCTAGAGTTAGGGTGATTGAAAAGTGATTGCCTTGATTTATTTTTAGTTAGTTTTTCCTTTTTTTTTCTCATCATCTTCTTAACTTTTTCTCTTTTTTCAAATAAAAAATTTTGATTTTGGTGTATGCAAACTTGGGTTAGGGATAATACCAATCGTTTAATTCGTTTTGATCCATCTCTTGAACCAAGCGAAATGGCCAATACCAACCCACTGTTCTTCAAGATGTTTGTTACCCCACTAGAAATGCAATCCCTCTTGCATAAAACTCCCGAGGTCAATGGAGCAAATTTGAACTTAGACCGCATTTTATTAACATGCTTCCCAAATTCCTAGGAGTAGAAACCGAAGACGCTTACATTTTCATCTCCGAATTTGAAGAAGTTTGCCTCATGATCAAGATGAGGGACTTAACTGAAGATGCTATCAAACTCCGATTTATTCCATTTGCCCTTAAGGATAAAGCCAAAAATGGTCAGATAGCTTGCCCATGATTCCATCTCAACTTGGGGTGAATTTATAAAAGTTTTTCTGAAAAAATTCTTTCCCATCCACAAAACGGTCAAGCTTAGAAACAGCATTCAAAATTTTAAAATTGTCCCAGGAGAACCTTTTTGGAAGTATTTTGACAAATTCAAAGATCTTCTTATCCAATGTCCTCACCATGGTCTTGAAAAGTGGCGATTATGCCAAATCATTTATGAAGGATTGGATTATTCTTCAAAAACTTCCTTAGAGTCAATGTGTCAAGGGGATTTCATGAAGAAAAATGCCGATGAAGCTTGGGACTTTTTAGAGAGTTTATCCGAGAAAACCATGCAGTGGGAACATTGTGATGACCGTGTTTCATCAGTTTCCCAACCCAAAACCAGTGGTCTGTCCTTAGAAATGAACATAGCCTCTGAAGCAAAGATGGCTACAATCATGCGTAGGTTAGAAGCTTTAGAAGTCAAAGAACGAGCTCGGCTCAAATCAACCAAGTTTACGCCTCGGGTTGTCATAGCTGTCTGTCTCCATCTCATGTTTGGAGGAATGTCCTCTTTTAGGATCGGTCACCACTAGGTCGGATAAGCGGCGCATTTCGTCCGGTGAATGATCCATTTTCTCCAACCTACAATCGGGTTGGAGAAATCATCAAATTTTGCATGGAACCGGAAACTACTCAGAATCAAAATTTCACTCCTCTTCAACCCAACAATTCTCTAGGGCAATACAGTTCCTCTCAATTTTCAACAACCAAATCTGTCATTTCAAAATCGGTCTCCTCATCACCAATCGCAAATCACACTCCTCAAATTGCTGATCATGATAAGCGTCTTAATGTTACGGAAAAGGGTCTAGAAACTTTGATTAAAACCTCTACAGACCACGAACTTATTGACTCAAACATCAAACACGTTGAATTCCTTCATGCAATCAACCGGGCAAATCCTCACTTCCAACACTCAAGCCATAGCTAGGTTAGAAACCCAACTTGGTCAACTAGCTAATGCCATGAGTGAGAGAGAGAAAGGAGCTTTTCCGAGTCAACCCGTGCCCAACCCGAAGGACACGGGATCAAGTTCAACCTACCAAGCTGAAGTGAATGCAATCCATTCACTACGGTCAGGTAGACAGGTCGATAATCAGGTTAGAATACCTCTAAGTGAAACCCTTGAATCAGAACAAATTCTCTCTCCTTCTGATATCTCTACTCAGAAATCACACCCTTCTGATGACTCAGAACCTGAACCAGAACCAGAGTCTAATCAATTTAAACCAGTTGCTCCTTACCCGGATAGACTCAGGCCTAGGAAGCACTCCTCTCAGGAGGAGAAAATTCTAGAGACTTTCAAGCAAGGTTAAGGTCAACATTCCTCTTTAGATGTCATTGAACAAATTCCTTCTTATGCCAAATTTTTAAAGGAATTATGTACCAAAAAGAGGCAAATAAATATTCAAAGAAAGTCTTTCTCACGCCAATATCGGTGAAGACCTCTCAAAGTTTGTACCATTGAAACATAAGGATCGGGTTGTCCTACCATCTCATGTATCATTGGTAATACTAAATATTGATAAGGCTTTTAGACTTAGGGGCGGTGTCAACTTGTTTCCATATTCAATCTACCAACAACTAGGTGTAGGGAACTCAAGCCAACTAGATGCACACTTGGTTAGGCGATAGATCATTAAGGTCCCTATGGGTGAAATAACAGATGTATTGATAAAGGTTGGAGACTTTATTTTTCCTGTTGATTTCAGAGTCCCGAAACACAACCCGCTTCCAATCCTAAAAGACAGATACCGTGATCTTAGGAAGACCGTTCTTAGCCACTTCTAATGCTCTCATCAAGCGTAGAAGCTGGTCACATGAAGCTATCTTTTGGGAATCATTGCTGAACTTAATATTTTCAATCCAGAAATAATATTGATAATCACTTTCAAATCAATTACATCCAAGAAAGTTTAGTAGAGAATGAATCGACATTAGTTTTGAGGAAATCTTTCATGAGGCTGGAAATCTTAAAAATTCAGATTTGATTTTTCAAAATGAGGAAACTGTGTTGAATACATGCCTTTTGAATGCAACATTCAAGAACTCTTTTCGATGAGCTTAGATTTTTGAAAGAGCAACCAAAATGTCAAATTTTCATTAATAAAAATCTAAGTTCAAAATGCATAACACCAATAAGACCTACCTTAATTTGTCGCAAAACACATTGCAAACCTTGGAATTTTCGAATTTGAGAACATCATTGATTATATCATCTTGAAATTCTTTAAATTTAGGGTAGAATTTTCACAATAAGGTAGGATTTAATGTAGAATGTGATCTTCTCATGTTTCATCTTTTATTCTACATTTTTATTTTTTGTCCCACAATAATAATAAAAGAATTTATTCTTCTCTCATGTGAGAGTCTCTTGTTCTTTTCAATATGAAAAAAACATATGAAAAAAAGAGAGAATAAATTTTGACTTCACCTTCTCATACCAAAGGTAATTCTGAATTTTATCATTGTTGAAGTCGTAGAACAAATATAAGTGCTTCCATTCTTATCTGTTTTACTTTGTGCATAATAGAATTTGCATTAAGAACAATGCAAAATTTAGGTGTGGGGGTGGGGATTAGTCATTTTATCTTTATCTTAGTTTTTTTTCCTCTTTTTCTTACCATTTTTTATGTCATTTTTTTCTCTCTTTTCATCATAAAAAAATAGTCACTTGCCAACTTAATAGAGTTGATTAATAATTGATCAATTTGATAGAATTTAAGTCTTCTAATCCTTAGTTAGTTCTATACTCAAGTTTACCTTTTTGACAACTCTAAATAAATTTCTTAAGAAATGATTTTCAAGTAGTATACTTTACTTAAGTTTTAAGTTAGATTTTTAATTAAAGTAATGGAATTTTTGCATGCCTAACTTAGAGTTGAAAATAAATTTTCAAGTTGTCTTGATCAAATATTGTTCAGAATATATATACATATACACATATATATATTATACTAACTTAACAAAAGAAGAAAAATTTCTCTTAAAATCATTGGTGGTTCTATTTTACTAAGCCTAAGTTGGTGAGTAATTAAGCCCGAGGAGTATTTCTATACTTAATGACCTAAGCCCAATTGGGTTGGGATTCATTGGCCCAAAACTCGTTAAATGGTCACTTAGAAAGCCGATTAAAAGAACAAAACCACCAAGGAATAAAGAGTTAAAAAAAATTGTCATACTAATCATGTTTTTATATATAGTTATATTTGTATATGTTCTTGAAAAATTAAATGGATTTAAAGACTTAAAATTTGTTTAAAACAAAGAGTTAGCATGTTCTTTTCAAAACTTTCAAATTAAATTTTTGAGTTAAACTTGGTTTTGTATAACTATAATGAAAGGATTTTCTTAAGAAAATTACATTGGAGTTATGATAAAAGCGTTTTCTTGAGTATTAACCAACTTCAATTGGAATGTTTGAAGATATCAAATGAATTAATTATTTTATTAACTTCTTTAATTTGGCAAGTCGATTGAATTTTGTGGGTATATTCACTGCAAACCCTCACGAGACTACAACTCGTCCACTAGGGTAACCTAGGGGTTTAAAGGCTTGTTGTATGTGCTAAATACAACCGCGATTCCTGCGAAAGTGAGTTAGGTTTTCTTTTTATTTTCTTTGCTAGAGGACTAGCAAAAGTTTAGGTGTGGGGGTATTTTATTATCATATTTTAATTACATTTTTATACCCTTATTACCTATGTTATATGAATAACGATATTACTAATAATCATTTTTATCTTATTTTGCAGGTTAATAAAGAAATAATGAATACAAGCCCAAATGACTCAAATTCTCTGAATTTCTACCAATATGTGAAGCCCAAATCTGAAGACAAACAAAGGCCCAAGATACCAAATTGATCCAAGAGAAATTCGTGAAGAAAAATCAAGAAAAGACAAATTCGGTTGGGAACCAATCGGTTGACCAACGGTTGGCCAACCGGTTATTAACGGTTGGCTAACCGATCGCCAACCGATCGGTTTGCAACAGTCTGAATTAATGGTGGATTTCTCTTCCTTTTTGGCTAGGTTTGATCCAATGGTTCACATCAACTCCGTTGGGCTATAAATAGGGTGAAGGTGAGGGTTTTGAGTGTGAAATATTTTGTAAAACTCCATTTGGAGAGGAGGGTCACTCTTAATTGAGAAGACCTTCCAAAATTGTAACTTTGTTACACAATAAATGAAATGTTTCACCTTCAATTTCCTTTCTCTTCTTCTAATCCAAGGACCAAAGGAGGATTAGATTAAGATCGAGAGTTGTTGGTTTCTATTTTATTTCTTTTCATTTTCTTTCTTATTCATTTAATTGCTTTGTAGCTTAGATTTACTTTCATGCAATTTAATTTCATGCAATTTACTTTCATGCAATTTACTTTTATGCAATGTATTTAATTCTTGTATTTACTTTCTAGAATAGATTTTTCTTTTCTTTAATTCACCTTGAGGCTAGAACCCTCTAGGAATTACCCTTTTCTAAGTGTGGAGCTAATATTTGTGGGATCCCTAGAGATTGTTTGAAACTAGCTAACAAATCCAACTCATTTTCATGAGATTGAGATAAGCTAAGTGGATCTACTCTAGATTCCTCATATCTTTAATTAATCCTCCATACTTTACCTTCTTTATTTTCCACTTATCCTTGCTTTTTATTTGTTTGTTATTTTCCTTTCTTGATTTCATTGATTTTTACTTCTCTCTCAATCTCATATTCCCTCCATGTGCATATAATCTCAAACCTAGTTTTGTTATTATGTGCATATAACCACAACCACATTCTCAACTTCATTTTCTCCTCTTTTGCACATAATCCACATCCACTCTCTCTTATCTCTCCACATCCACTTTCACCATTTTCTTACTTTCATTTTATTTGAATAACTCCTAATTGTCATGCGCATAATTTGAGAACCAAAACTTGAACAAAACTCTTCCTACTTCCCGTTCCTCGTGGGATCGATAATCTTTTATACTATAACTTGATAAAGGTTTTATACTTGCAACTTAGGAGGTAATCGCTCAAAATTTCCCATCACCTTGCAACCACGCTCGCCTTGGCGCCCAAATCTACTAGGCGCATCACAGTGGCTAGCCATCACTTATGCTCCCCGGAGCATATTCTTGAAGCCAATGAGGTACATGTCATGCCAACTCACTTCGAAGGTAATGATTGGCGGTTTCCAATCATCGACTACGTCCTACATAGGATTCTACCAGATAATCCAAAGCAGGCAGTCTCCATTCAAAGAAGAGCTCTACACTTTTTCTATGATTCTGCCACGCAAACTTTGTACCGACGGTCTTTTGATGGTATTTTGCTCCGATGCTTATCACCAGGTGAAGCTCGAGAAGCATTAAAGGAAGCCCATGATGGTATATGTGGAGCTCATCAACCAGGTCCCAAATTTCAGGACCGACTTTGTCGTCTGGGTTACTACTGGCCGACGATGATAGCAGATGCGGTAGCATATGCTAAACGATGTCATGCGTGTCAAATCCACGCTAATTTCCTACATCAACCCTCAGAAGAATTACATCCGACAGCCACCTCATGGCCATTTGAAGCTTGGGGCATGGACATTATCGGACCGATCAGCCCGCCGTCTACTAAAGGTCATCGTTTCATCATGGCTATCGCAGACTACTTCTCCAAATGGGCTGAAGCTGTTCCCCTTAGAGAAGTCCAAACATCCCAAGTGATCAAAGTCTTGAGACATCACGTGATTTACCGGTTCGGCATTCCTAGATGAATCATTCACGACAACGGTCCACAATTCATCAGTCGGTCGTTCTTCAAATTCTACAATAAGTTCAGAATCCAAGACGTGGCTTCTACGCCATACAACCCAGTGGCTAATGGTCTAGCTAAAGGTTTCAACAAAACCATCATCAAATTTCTGAAGAAGTTTGTCGCCTCCAACAAACGAGATTGGGACGAGAAACTTGGAGAGTGTCTATGGGCTTATCGAACAACAGTCCGCACTCCCACTGGCTCAACGCTATTTTTCTTGGTCTACGGATGCGAAGCCGTGATCCCTTTGGAAATTCAGGTGCCGTCATTAAGAATCGCTACCGCCGAGAAGATGACAACCGAAGAACATCACCAAAAGCTTCCAAGAACTAGAAGCTGGGCCAGTGAGACTTGAAGCTCAATAAAGAATCGAGATCTACCAGTCACGGATTTTGAGAGTCTTCAATAGGAGAGTCAGAGAACGATCCTTCAAAGAAGGCGACCTGGTCTTAGCCGTTCGACGACCCATGGTCATGACACATAAGACTAAAGGTAAATTTCAACCCAAATAGGAAGGTCCATTTATAGTAGAGACAATCTACTCAAATGGAGCATATCGCCTAATTGACCAAAATGGCAATAGGCTTATGGCACCAATCAATGGGAAATTTCTCAAGAAGTATTACCCTTGATCCTAGACAATTTTATTTCCCCACAGAAATCCTAGTCATGTTTAAGATTCCACCTCTGAATGAACGAAATATTGATTTTCCTTATCCAAAATCTAATCAAAATCCCCAAAGAGTCATCAAGTTAACATCACACCTCTGCTTGACTCCGGATACATCACCACTGTCATGTTAACATTACACCTCTAAACAGTGTCAACTTCAAATATACCCTTCTACTGTCATGTTAACAATACACCTCGAGCGGTACCAATTTGATGAAATCGCTCAAAATTTCCCATCACCTTGCAACCACGCTTCGCCTTGGCCCAAATCTACTAGAGCATCACGGTGGCTAGCCATCACTTATGCTCCGGAGCATATTCTTGAAGCCAATGAGGTACATGTCATGCCAACTCACTTGAAGGTAATGATTGGCGGTTTCAATCATCGACTACGTCCTACATAGGATTCTACCAGATAATCCAAAGCGGTGATCTCCATTCAAAGAAGAGCTCTACACTTTTCTATGATTACGCCCGCAAACTTTGTACCGACGGTCTTTTGATGGTATTTTGCTCGATGCTTATCACCGGTGAAGCTCGAGAAGCATTAAAGGAAGCCCATGATGGTATATGTGGAGCTCATCAACCAGTCCCAAATTTGGGACCGACTTTGTCGTCACGGGTTACTCTTGGCCGACGATGATAGCGAATCGCGGTAGCATATGCTAACGATGTCATCGTGTCAAATCCACGCTAATTTCCTACATCAACCCTCAGAAGAATTACATCCGACAGCCACCTCATGGCCATTTGAAGCTTGGGGCATGGACATTATCGGACCGATCAGCCCGCCGTCTACTAAAGGTCATCGTTTCATCATGGCTATCGCAGACTACTTCTCCAAATGGGCTGAAGCTGTTCCCCTTAGAGAAGTCCAAACATCCCAAGTGATCAAAGTCTTGAGACATCACGTGATTTACCGGTTCGGCATTCCTAGATGAATCATTCACGACAACGGTCCACAATTCATCAGTCGGTCGTTCTTCAAATTCTACAATAAGTTCAGAATCCAAGACGTGGCTTCTACGCCATACAACCCAGTGGCTAATGGTCTAGCTAAAGGTTTCAACAAAACCATCATCAAATTTCTGAAGAAGTTTGTCGCCTCCAACAAACGAGATTGGGACGAGAAACTTGGAGAGTGTCTATGGGCTTATCGAACAACAGTCCGCACTCCCACTGGCTCAACGCTATTTTTCTTGGTCTACGGATGCGAAGCCGTGATCCCTTTGGAAATTCAGGTGCCGTCATTAAGAATCGCTACCGCCGAGAAGATGACAACCGAAGAACATCACCAAAAGCGCTTCCAAGAACTAGAAGCGCTGGACGAGCTGAGACTTGAAGCTCAATAAAGAATCGAGATCTACCAGTCACGGATTTTGAGAGTCTTCAATAGGAGAGTCAGAGAACGATCCTTCAAAGAAGGCGACCTGGTCTTAGCCGTTCGACGACCCATGGTCATGACACATAAGACTAAAGGTAAATTTCAACCCAAATAGGAAGGTCCATTTATAGTAGAGACAATCTACTCAAATGGAGCATATCGCCTAATTGACCAAAATGGCAATAGGCTTATGGCACCAATCAATGGGAAATTTCTCAAGAAGTATTACCCTTGATCCTAGACAATTTTATTTCCCCACAGAAATCCTAGTCATGTTTAAGATTCCACCTCTGAACCAGAAATATTGATTTTCCTTATCCAAAATCTAATCAAAATCCCCAAAGAGTCATCAAGTTAACATCACACCTCTGCTTGACTCCAGATACATCACCACTGTCATGTTAACATTACACCTCTAAACAGTGTCAACTTCAAATATACCCTTCTACTGTCATGTTAACAATACACCTCTGAACAGTACCAATTTGATGAAATCATCATGTTAACATTACACCTCTGAACGATTTCTCATCTCAAATGATCTGACCGGTTAACATTACACCTCTGTCAGACCATTTTATCGACCGGTTAACATTACACCTCTGTCGACCTATCTTAGCAAAATTGACTGGTTAACATTACACCTCTGTCAATTCGCTCATGTCAAAAAATAATTAGTTAACATTACACTTCCATCGATTTCCTACCGTTAAGTTAACATTACACTTCCAAACGGTAGTCATACTTTGGACTCCCTTAAACCGACCGGTTAACATTACACCTCTGTCGGTTACCATATTTGACCGGTTAACATTACACCTCTGTTAAATATCCCTACACTGTCATGTTAACATTACACCTCTAAACAGTGTCAATCTGATCAAACTGTTATGTTAACACCACACCTCTGTCAGTTTGATCCCAACATTTTCCTCCCCAGCAAAGATGTTACTACGATACGTTAACACTACACCTCTATCGTACATTCATCTTCAAGGAGACAAAAAGTTCGTTTATTCATTAAAAGGGCTAAAGCGGTTACAAAAGGCTCCTACATAGAAAGCGGATAAAGAGTGTGCATCTGTGCAACACACTCAGCCATTTTGGAGTCCCAGATATCATGAGCACCCTTTTGAGCCCTCTCTTTCAAAATCCGAGGGTCAATAGGAGCAGCCTGCGACCCGTTGACGGAAAGTCTCTATGTTTCAGCATGAAGCTCTACAATCTGAGAATCTAGCTTCTTATTGAAATCAGCCTGGTCAGACACAAGCTCCACCTTCTGAAGTTGAGCTGCATCCAGACGTGCTTGAGCCGCAGCAATGGTCGCCTTAGCTTCATCGATTACCGCATCTTTTTCTTGGATGGCACTTTGAAGTTCCGCCTGATAGCCTTCAGTAAAAGTAATGCTCTCATTCAAGCTCTGAACCTTCACGCTGATCCGCTCCATTTTCACTCGAGCAGATTCGCTGGTCTTGTGATGAGTTTCTGATAAGCGACGGAATTTAAGCTCGGCGATACCGTCAAGGTCGGCCACGCGAAGTGTTTGTAACTCTCGACAACAGAACTCGACTTTGTCGATTGCAGTCTTGAAAGGCTCGGTATGGGCAAGGCCAGCAACTGACGCCAAGACACCCAGCTGGTCCCTTAGCAACTTGAGAGTACGGGTTGTCAGCTCTCTCTGAGATTTTAAGACGAGAGCAACGCTCTGATTGAATAAGCTCATCAGACTCTCCATCAAGATCTTTATCTCCATCTCGACCAAATCTTCAAGATCAGGAGATCGAGGAATCTCCACATGACTAGAAGGACCCGCTCCGGTGGAGAATACTATAGCATCCGTGGAAGAAGGGAAAGCAGATGGCATGGCTTTTATCCTTTCATTGCCCGACATTAAAAATAGCGCAAGTGTGACCAAGAGGTCCGACACAACAGATGATACCGTAGACATCATCATAGTGGATGGGACAGTAGCCCTCACAACCATAGCCGTAGTCGTCGCCAGGGTGAGATTTAGAATTTGGTGGTGCAGCTCTTCTGACCTCTGCAGGCATGGGAGAAACTGAGGGGTCATCATCGTCTTCAGAGGATCCATGAACATTCAACTTTCACCGCGTTGATTGGATCAGTGCCGATTGAGGAACCTCGGTCGTCTCAACAGCAGGCATAGCCTGCAAGGCACCAGAAGCACCTTCAAAAATAGTCACGGATTCAAAATGACCACTCGTAGGGAAGGACGCAGACATTGCTTCGCTTTTGGCCTCGAAGTCCAACTCATCATCTACCATGCAAATGAAACATCAGTTATAAAAACGAAGCTATCTTGTTAGACTGGCAGAAAATACCTGGTGCGTAACCACCAATGTCACCGATATTAGCTCCGTCGTCAAGCTAAGTTAGATAGGCATCGGTGTCATCATGCCCAGAGCCCACTCGTTCCTCATCATCATCTAGAGGAATAGGTTCTTTCTCTACACACAGGAAGTACATCAGCTAAAGGCACTTCAAAGAAAGCCAGCATATGAAAAGGGAAATTACCTGAAGAGCCAACCCTAGGCTCTTGAACGGAAATCACAGGAGGCTCTTCTCCACCTATAAGAGAGACTCTCGACCCAGCAACAGACCCAGAAGATGCCAAATGCTACTTTTTCGAAGGTGGCGCAGAAGGAAGAGCATGTAACGGCCTCTTTCCTTTTCCTCGCCCTCTACCGGACACTTCTTGATGGACTACACGCTCAGTTGGTTCCCGGATATTGATGCCAACCTGCCTTGGAGGCGCTGGTAGTTCATCAGCTTGTCCTTGATGAGCAACTTGTTCAGCGGGTGCTCCCAAATCTTCATCCGGCATATCCTCTGCCAAGAAGTCGCGGATTCCGGGATCCCTAGTCTTCTTACCTCTCTGGGAAAACGCCTTATACCACCGCAAAATCCAAAACAAGCCAGATTTGTTAACATGAAATCTGGGGTGGGGAACGATCACCTTGCTGTACCACTTGCAAAACCCTAACGTCATATAATAGTTAGGCGTATGCTGGGGTAGCAAAAACTTAGCTCCAGTGGCCCTAGCGACAAAATGGTACCAGGCACGGGCTCCATCCACCAAGCTCTCTGAGCGTACCAATCTGGGATTTGGATTCCCAATATATAGCTGGTCGTAGCCAAATTGGTGGGCAAATCGACAAGGCAAGTACGGTTCGATATAGCACTCCGTTCCATTCAACCTAGCGACAAGGTGACCTGGTCGAATATTCACCAACCAGTTGAAGCACCCACTGGGTAAACAAGTGAAACGCTCGCTACTCATGTCATCTTCAAATCCATCTCTGAGATTAACGCCGTCAATCAAGGGGAAACAAGAATAAAGACGATAGTGGTCCTTATGTTGGAGAACTCTACGGACCCCAACAAGGTACTTGATCAACCACTTGGAACATTCAAACCTTTGGAGCAAAGCAACATTCACTCCACCAGGCATAGCAGCTGACATCAACTAATGGCAATGCTGGGTAAATCATATCACCAAATACATATATGGCAGCTCCACCCGAGGGTTGGGCACTTGGTTTCTCAGGCAATGCTCCTCCTATTTTAAATGCTCGGTGGCCAACTCCCTTAGGCCATGATGGATACAGCTCACCATTGCCGGCAAAGGAACCAAGCTATACCGAGAGGCCAACAACATGGCAGGATATAGCACCCTAATCAAGATGCGATCCTTTGGCCAAGAAGGTATGACGCAACCCTTCAACCAAATGGAGAAGAAACCGGCAAGCAATGCCAACTCTGATATTGGCTCCTTCGCCTGGTGATGAAAACTCTCAAACTGGTCGCCAGCATGGAACCCGCACACATCTGAGTCAGTAGTGTGCAGCACGAAACCGTCTTTGAAGATACGTTTCTCAACTTCAGCATCCTCGACCGGAGAGATTGGACCTACACCCCCCCCTTCTTCTTGCTAACTTGAGGAATAAATACTCCTCCCAAAGAACACGAGGCATAGTAAGGTCATGCCCTGTGATTATCACATTTTAATTACAAATTTATACCCTAATTACCTATTTTATATGAATAAATATCCTGCTAATAACTATTTTTATCTTAATTTGCAGGCTAATTGAGTATTATTGAATAAGAGCCCAAATGAAGATTATTTCAAGCCCAAAAGATCTCTAATGAAGCCCAGAATGCATAAATCCAAAGCCCACGACTAAGTTTAGAAGTAAAATCTCAACACACATCACTTTCTTGGTCAGAATTATTAATAACTTGGCTTACAATTGAGAATCAAATCAAATATGGAAAAAATAAAGTCAAATTCGTGCTCAGGATGGTCAACCGCAAAGAAAAGGCGATATCTCTCAATCCGGGAAACAGAATTCAACATATTATATATGAAAATTGCCTATCTCGACGAGACGGAGCCATCCAAATTACCAGATTCTCAAAATTTCATTAGCAGTAGTGGATTTTGATAGAAATCCGAATTTAAGTGATATATATTCAATTATTTGAAGGCCAAGTTAATATCTAAGAAGCCCAAGAGCATTTAAGAGAAGCCCAAGAGTCTTAAAGGAATTAAAAACAAAAGAAATAAAGCCCACAAAGCCCATCTCTCAAGGATTAAATCAATGGTCTAGATTATTTGGAGAGATCCTATGGCTATAAGGGTTGTTTAGGGGCTAACCTAAATTCTATGGTTGTGAGTGTTACTTGGGGGCCAAGGCAAATTCAAAGGTTGTGAGAGATTCTTGTTATCTATAAATAGAGGGGTAGAGTGAGGGCTTGAGATTGTGAAATATTTTGTAAAAACTCCATTTGGAGAGGAGGGTCACTCTTAATTGAGAAGACCTTCCAAAAATTGTAACTTTTATTACACAATAAATGAAATGTTTCACCCCTTCAATTTTCTTTCTCTTCTTCTAATCCAAGGACCAAAAGGAGGATTAGATTAAGATCAGGAGTTGTTGGTTTCTATTTTATTTCTTTTTCATTTTCTTTCTTGTTCATTTTATTGCTTTGTAGCTTAGATTTACTTTCATGCAATTTAATTTCATGCAATTTACTTTCATGCAATTTACTTTCATGCAATGTATTTAATTCTTGTATTTACTTTCTAGAATAGATTTTTCTTTTCTTTAATTCACCTTGAGGCTAGAACCCTCTAGGGAATTACCCTTTCTAAGTGTGGAGCTAATATTTGTGGGATCCCTAGAGATTGTTTGAAACTAGCTAACAAATCCAACTCATTTTCATGAGATTGAGATAAGCTAAGTGGATCTACTCTAGATTCCTCATATCTTTAATTAATCCTCCATACTTTACCTTCTTTATTTTCCTCTTATCCTTGCTTTTCATTTGTTTGTTATTTTCCTTTATTCTTGATTCTTGATTTCATTGATTTTTACTTCTCTCTCAATCTCATATTCCCTCCATGTGCATATAATCTAAAACCTAGTTTTGTTATTATGTGCATATAACCACAACCACATTCTCAACTTCATTTTCTCCTCTTTTGTACATAATCCACATCCACTCTCTCTTATCTCTCCATATTCACTTTCACCATTTTCTTACTTTCAGTTTATTTGAATAACTCCTAATTGTCACGCGCATAATTTGAGAACCAAAACTTGAGCAAAACTCTTCCTACTTTCCGTTCCTCGTGGGATCGATAATCTTTTATACTATAACTTGATAAAGGTTGTATACTTGCAACTTAGGAGGTAATCATTTACTTCCCACCAAGTTTTTGGCGCCGTTGCCGGGAAACGGTGCATAAGTAGGATTTTGATTAAGTTTGGTTCCTTATTTTGTGTGTTTTCTTTTGTGTAGGAACTTGGAGCTTGAAGATCAATAGTTGAAGATTCAAGATTGAAGAATTGCCTCCAACGAGGCTTTGCATTGCTTTTGCGTGGGTAACTTCTCTATCTAGTATTTTCAATTCCACCCTTTAGATAGTTCATATACATTAGAGACAATTAGGATAAAAAAATAAAAATAAAAAGGATTTTTTACCCTTGTCGACCCTAATAAACTTCATTTTTTTATTGTCGACCATAATAAAAATAAAAAGATTTTTGTTTTGCATCCTTTTTAGTTGCTTTTAATTCCTAGGGTTGCATTTCATATAATAGTAGGAATTCACCAAGTGATTTGAGCATCTTGATTTGGCACACACTTGAAAATATCTTAAGGGCAAAACCCATTAATCAAGATAAGGTGAGGGATTTCATCACCCTTTCCTTAGCCCAAAAATCACTAATTCCTCACTACACATACCCAAGCCTCTTAAAATTGATTAGACGTTGGCCCCTAAGGATTCGAGCTCATTAAGGAATAAGAAATCCTTAAGTGAACCGGTCCAAGTTTATTTGGATTAATTGGTGTCTAAGGCAAGGTTTAGGGGTTGCGTAAAGCGCTCCGCAAGAAAAGAGGTACTTAATTGATCTTTGATCTCCCTCTAGAACTATCCTTACCTGGCTAATTACCCAAGTAAACTTTGATCTTTTCATTAAGGGAATTTTTAGTTAGGAGCTGGTCTAAGTCAAGTTTAGGCTTAACCCTAGAGTTAGGGTGATTGAAAAGTGATTGCCTTGATTTGTTTTTAGTTAGTTTTTCCTTATTTTTCTTTCTCATTATCTTCTTAACTGTTTCTCTTATCCTTTTTCACAAAAAAAAAATTTTGATTTTGGTGTATGCAAACTTGGGTTAGGGATAATACCAATCGTTTAATTCGTTTTGATCCATCTCTTGAACCAAACGAAATGGCCAATATCAACCCACCTGTTCTTCAAGATGTTTGTTACCCCACTAGAAATGCAATCCCTCTTGCATAAAACTCCCGAGGTTAATGGAGCAAATTTGAACTTAGACCGCATTTTATTAACATGCTTCCCAAATTAGTAGGAGTAGAAACCGAAGGCGCTTACATTTTCATCTCGAATTTGAAGAAGTTTGCCTCATGATCAAGATGAGGGACTTAGCGAAGATGCGATCAAACTCCGATTTATTCCATTTGCCCTTAAGGACAAAGCCAAAAATGGTCGTATAGCTTGCCCACGATTCCATCTCAACTTGGGGTGAATTTGTAAAGGTTTTTCTGAAAAAATTCTTTCCCATCCACAAAGCGGTCAAGCTTAGAAACGACATTCAAAATTTTAAAATTGTCCCGGAGAATCTTTTGGAAGTATTTTGATAAATTCAAAGATCTTCTTATCCAATGTCCTCACCATGGTCTTGAAAAGTGGCGATTATGCCAAATCATTTATGAAGGATTGGATTATTCTTCAAAACTTTCTTAGAGTCAATGTGTCAAGGAGATTTCATGAAGAAAAAGCGGTGTGAAGCTTGGGACTTTTAGAGAATTTATCAGAAAACCATGCAGTGGGAACAACGTGATTCATCAGTTCCCAATCCAATTCTAGAGGTCCTTCCTTAGAGTCAAACATAGCCTCTGAAGCTAAGATGGCTACAATTCTCTGTGAGGTTAGAAACTTTAGAAACCAAAGAACAAGCTCAGGCACAAATCAATCAAGTTTTGTCTCGGGTTGTCATAGCTGTCTTTCTGACCCATGCTTCAAAGCAATGTCCACTCTTAGGAAATACTCAATCTCTAGAAACGGATGAATCTTTGCATTCCGACATCCGATTAATGATCCATTTTCTCCAACCTATAATCGGGTTGGAGAAATCATCCAATTTTGCATGGAATCGGGGTAATTTCTCGAAATCAAAATTTCACTCCCTCTTCAAACCAACAATTCCCTAGGAACCTTATTTGTTTCTTTCAGTTCATAAACCAATTTTCCACAATCAAATCGACCATTTCCAAATCAGTTTTCTCATCATCAATCTACAAATCATATTCCTTCAAATGTTGAAAGCGTCTTAATGTTTTGGAAAGGGGTTTGGAAGCCTTGATTAAAACCTCTACAGACCACGAACTTGTTGACTCAAACATCTAGCGATGAACTCCTTTATGCAATCAACGGGACAAATTCTCAACTCCAACACTCAAGCCATAGCTAGATTAGAAGCCCGGCTTGGTCAACTAGCTAGCCCTATAAGTGAGAGAGAAAGTATCATTTCGAGTCAACCGTGGCCAATCCAAGGAGCGGGGTCAAGTTCAACTTTTCAAGATCAAGTGAATGCAATCCATTCTAGCGGTCGAGTAACGGGTTAATAATCAAGTCCTTGAGCAGAGAATTATGTTGAATACATGCATCTTGAAGCCAATATTTGAAGAACCCTTTGTCAATGAACTTAGATTTTTAGAAAATAGAAAACAACAAGATTTCATTTTTGATGAAATTTTTGTTAATAACGAATCTAAGTTCAAAAGCATACAACCATTAATACCTACCTTCCATTCTTTTAAGCGTCACTAAAATCCACGAAATTCTTAGAATTTAAGCATATCGATGATTATATCATTTTGAAATTCTTTAAATTTCGGGTAGAATTTTAGCAATAAGGTAGGATTTAATGTAGAATGTGAGCTTCTCATGTTTCATCTTTTATTCTACATTTTTATTTTTGTCTCATAATAATAAAAGAATTTATTCTTCTCTCATGTGAGAGTTTCTTGTTGTTCTTTATTTCAAAATAATAACAAAAAAGAGAATAAATTTTGGCTTCACCCCCTTATCTTGAAGGTATTTGCAGAATTTTTATCATTGTTCGAAGCTAGCCGAACAAATGTAAGTGCTTCAATTATTATCTGTTTTACTTTATGCATAATAGAATTTGCATTGAGGACAATGCAAAATTTAGGTGTGGGGGTGGGAATTAGTCATTTTTGCTCTTTATCTTAGTCATTTTTTCTCTTTTTCTTACCAATTTTTTTCTTTTTATGTCATTTTTTTTCCTCTTTTCATAAAAAAAAAGTCACTTGCCAACTTAATAGAGTTGATTAATAATTGATCTATTTGATAGAATTTAAGTCTTCTAATCCTTAGTTAGTTCTATACTCAAGTTTACCTTTTATGATAACTCTAAATAAATTTCTTAAGAAATGATTTTCAAAGTAGTATACTTTACTTAAGTTTTAACTTAGATTTTTAATTAAAGTAATGAAATTTTTGCATGCCTAACTTAGAGTTGAAAATAAGTTTTCAAGTTGTCTTGATCCAAAATATTGTTCAGAATATATATACATATACACATATGTATATTATACTAACTTAACAAAAGAAGAAAATTTTCTCTTAAAATTATTGATTGTTCTATTTTACTAAGCCTAAGTTGGTGAGTAATTAAGCAGGAGTATTTCTATGCTTAATGACCTAAGCCCAATTGGGTTGGGATTCATTGGCCCAAAACTCGCTAAATGGTCACTTAGAAAGCCCAATTAAAAGAACAAAACCACCAAGGAATAAAGAGTAAATAAAAAATAAAAAAATCATACTAACCATGTTTTTATATATAGTTATATTTGTATATGTTCTTGAAGAATTAAATGGATTAAAAGACTTGAAGTTTATTTAAAACAAAGAGTTAGCATGTTCTTTTCAAAACTTTTAAATTAAAATTTTGAGTTAAACTTGGTTTTGTATAACTATAATGGAAGGATTTTTTAAGAAAATTACATTGGAGTTATGATAAAAACGTTTTCTTGAGTATTAACCAACTTCAATTGGAATGTTTGAAGATATCAAATGAATTAATTATTTTATTAACTTCTTTAAATTGGCAAGTTGACTGAATTTTGTGGGTATATTCACTGTAAACCCTCACGAGACTACAACTCGTCCACTAGGGTAACCTAGGGGTTTAAAGGCTTGTTGTATGCGCTAAATACAACCGCGATTCCTGCGAAAGTGAGTTAGGTTTTCTTTTTATTTTCTTTGCTAGAGGACTAGCAAAAGTTTAGGTGTGGGGGTATTTGATTATCACATTTTAATTACAAATTTATACCCTAATTACCTATTTTATATGAATAAATATCCTGCTAATAACTATTTTTATCTTAATTTGCAGGCTAATGGAGTATTATTGAATAAAAGCCCAAATGAAGATTATTTCAAGCCCAAAAGATCTCTAATGAAGCCCAGAATGCATAAATCCAAAGCCCACGACTAAGTTTAGAAGTAAAATCTCAACACACATCATTTTCTTGGTCAGAATTATTAATAACTTGGCTTACAATTGAGAATCAAATCAAATATGGAAAAAATAAAGTCAAATTCGTGCTCAGGATGGTCAACCGCAAAGAAAACTGCGATATCTCTCAATCCGGGAAGCAGAATTCAACATATTATATATGAAAATTGCCTATCTCGACGAGACGGAGCCATCCAAATAACCAGATTATCAAGATTTCATCAGCAGCAGTGGATTTTGATAGAAATCCGAATTTAAGTGATATATATTCAATTATTTGAAGGCCAAGTTAAATTCTAAGAAGCCCAAGAGTCTTAAAGGAATTAAATACAAAGAAATAAAGCCCACAAAGCCCATCTCTCAAGGATTAAATCAATGGTCTAGATTATTTGGAGATCCTATGTCTATGAGGGTTGTTTAGGGGCTAACCTAAATTCTATGGTTGTGAGTGTTACTTGGAAGCCAAGGCAAATCCAAAGGTTGTGAGAGATTCTTGTTATCTATAAATAGAGGGTAGAGTGAAGGCTTGAGATTGTGAAATATTTTGTAAAACTCCATTTGGAGAGGAGGGTCACTCTTAATTGAGAAGACCTTCCAAAATTATAACTTTATTACACAATAAATGAAATGTTTCACCTTCAATTTCCTTTCTCTTCTTCTAATCCAAGGACCAAAGGAGGATTAGATTAAGATCGAGAGTTGTTGGTTTCTATTTTATTTTCTTTTTATTTTCTTTGCTAGAGGACTAGCAAAAGTTTAGGTGTGGGGGTATTTGATTATCACATTTTAATTACAAATTTATACCCTAATTACCTATTTTATATGAATAAATATCCTGCTAATAACTATTTTTATCTTAATTTGCAGGCTAATGGAGTATTATTGAATAAAAGCCCAAATGAAGATTATTTCAAGCCCAAAAGATCTCTAATGAAGCCCAGAATGCATAAATCCAAAGCCCACGACTAAGTTTAGAAGTAAAATCTCAACACACATCACTTTCTTGGTCAGAATTATTAATAACTTGGCTTACAATTGAGAATCAAATCAAATATGGAAAAAATAAAGTCAAATTCGTGCTCAGGATGGTCAACCGCAAAGAAAATGCGATATCTCTCAATCCGGGAAGCAGAATTCAACATATTATATATGAAAATTGCCTATCTCGACGAGACGGAGCCATCCAAATAACCAGATTATCAAGATTTCATCAGCAGCAGTGGATTTTGATAGAAATCCGAATTTAAGTGATATATATTCAATTATTTGAAGGCCAAGTTAAATTCTAAGAAGCCCAAGAGCATTTAAGAGAAGCCCAAGAGTCTTAAAGGAATTAAATACAAAAGAAATAAAGCCCACAAAGCCCATCTCTCAAGGATTAAATCAATGGTCTAGATTATTTGGAGATCCTATGTCTATGAGGGTTGTTTAGGGGCTAACCTAAATTCTATGGTTGTGAGTGTTACTTGGAAGCCAAGGCAAATCCAAAGGTTGTGAGAGATTCTTGTTATCTATAAATAGAGGGTAGAGTGAAGGCTTGAGATTGTGAAATATTTTGTAAAACTCCATTTGGAGAGGAGGTCACTCTTAATTGAGAAGACCTTCCAAAATTATAACTTTATTACACAATAAATGAAATGTTTCACCTTCAATTTCCTTTCTCTTCTTCTAATCCAAGGACCAAAGGAGGATTAGATTAAGATCGAGAGTTGTTGGTTTCTATTTTATTTCTTTTTATTTTCTTTGCTAGAGGACTAGCAAAAGTTTAGGTGTGGGGGTATTTGATTATCACATTTTAATTACAAATTTATACCCTAATTACCTATTTTATATGAATAAATATCCTGCTAATAACTATTTTTATCTTAATTTGCGGGCTAATGGAGTATTATTGAATAAAAGCCCAAATGAAGATTATTTCAAGCCCAAAAGATCTCTAATGAAGCCGAATGCATAAATCCAAAGCCCGACTAAGTTTAGAAGTAAAATCTCAACACACATCACTTTCTTGGTGAATTATTAATAACTTGGCTTACAATTGAGAATCAAATCAAATATGGAAAAAATAAAGTCAAATTCGTGCTCGGGATGGTCAACCGCAAAGAAAATCGATATCTCTCAATCAGGAGCGAGAATTCAACATATTATATATGAAAATTGCCTATCTCGACGAGACGGAGCCATCCAAATAACCAGATTATCAAGATTTCATCAGCAGCAGTGGATTTTGATAGAAATCCGAATTTAAGTGATATATATTCAATTATTTGAAGGCCAAGTTAAATTCTAAGAAGCCCAAGAGCATTTAAGAGAAGCCCAAGAGTCTTAAAGGAATTAAATACAAAAGAAATAAAGCCCACAAAGCCCATCTCTCAAGGATTAAATCAATGGTCTAGATTATTTGGAGAGATCCTATGTCTATGAGGGTTGTTTAGGGGCTAACCTAAATTCTATGGTTGTGAGTGTTACTTGGAAGCCAAGGCAAATCCAAAGGTTGTGAGAGATTCTTGTTATCTATAAATAGAGGGGTAGAGTGAAGGCTTGAGATTGTGAAATATTTTGTAAAAACTCCATTTGGAGAGGAGGGTCACTCTTAATTGAGAAGACCTTCCAAAAATTATAACTTTTATTACACAATAAATGAAATGTTTCACCCCTTCAATTTCCTTTCTCTTCTTCTAATCCAAGGACCAAAGGAGGATTAGATTAAGATCGAGGAGTTGTTGGTTTCTATTTTATTTCTTTTTATTTTCTTTCTTGTTCATTTTATTGCTTTGTAGCTTAGATTTACTTTCATGCAATTTACTTTCATGCAATTTACTTTCATGCAATGTATTTAATTCTTGTATTTACTTTCTAGAATAGATTTTTCTTTTCTTTAATTCACCTTGAGGCTAGAACCCTCTAGGGAATTACCCTTTTCTAAGTGTGGAGCTAATATTTGTGGGATCCCTAGAGATTGTTTGAAACTAGCTAACAAATCCAACTCATTTTCATGAGATTGAGATAAGCTAAGTGGATCTACTCTAGATTCCTCATATCTTTAATTAATCCTCCATACTTTACCTTCTTTATTTTCCTCTTATCCTTGCTTTTCATTTGTTTGTTATTTTCCTTTATTCTTGATTCTTGATTTCATTGATTTTTACTTCTCTCTCAATCTCATATTCCCTCCATGTGCATATAATCTCAAACCTAGTTTTGTTATTATGTGCATATAACCACAACCACATTCTCAACTTCATTTTCTCCTCTTTTGCACATAATCCACATCCACTCTCTCTTATCTCTCCATATCCACTTTCACCATTTTCTTACTTTCATTTTATTTGAATAACTCCTAATTGTCACACGCATAATTTGAGAACCAAAACTTGAGCAAAACTCTTCCTACTTCCCGTTCCTCGTGGGATCGATAATCTTTTATACTATAACTTGATAAAGATTGTATACTTGCAACTTAGGAGGTAATCATTTACTTCCCACCACCCTGCATTTCCCATAGTTCTTTAGCAGAAAAGGAAATGGCACACCAATTCTCGGAAGGCCTCCGCAATCTGAGGAGTGTGATTGAAAATGCTCAACTCCTCATTTGTGGGAAAAATCTCCTCGTACGGGCGATCCCCCATCAACAAGTGAGACATCTCAAACATCTCGTGAAGGGCAATCCCGATTTCCCCCCGCTGGAGTAAAGAAGGTGTTGCTATCACAATTATACAGCTCCAGAATGCCGTACATGATGGGTGCGCATATCTCAGCGCCATATTTGGAAGCTCTCACTGCGGCATAGAGCCCTAGCTCTTGCAATCTATCCGTAAAGGTGACAAGAGCGAAGTCTACCAAACGAGTCCACCATTGGGTATCCGTCGACTTTATCCAACAGGAAATCTGGCATCCGCCTCGGGATACTGAGCGTCATTCTTGGCAAGCTCGTTCTCGAAAGTGTTCGGAATGACATCAACTTCATTAACCGATGCGTCTTCACTTACGAAACCTGGATGCAACCCGATGATGTTGATTCCATAGAGCCCCTCATGACGAAAGCTACCCCATGCTTCAGAGAGCCTATTTTGATGTTGTCCTCCCTATTTGTGAGGTTATAGCGCATGAAGTAAGGCACGGCAAGACGCTACAAATACATGAAGGAGACCTGACGCTCTACCGCCGACAAAGCAAATCGATGCTCCCCCTAAGCATAATACCAATACTCCCCACCCAAGTTGAAGAGAAAGTTTCCACCAGGGACACTATCTCTAAAAAGGAATTGTGGCTTCACCGATTCGTCCTCGTTAGGAACTGAGAACTTGGCGTCGGTGATTATCTCCTGCAAAGTTCTAGTGCTACCTGCACGAATGGTGTCGATCCTCTCCTGGCTGCTACCTTCAAGAAATAAAGGGACGTTCCCGTCGAAAATGTACGTCACCTCAGGATCATGAGTTCCATCATGTCCAAAATGGTTGAGACGGTCTACGTAGTCTCTCGAGTAAGCAACTACATAAAAATGACAACAAGTTAGTAGACGAAGATCAAATTCAACCGTCAATCAAGAGCATAGACGAACCTCGCTCACAAGCCAAAACCATCTCTATCAACTAAGCGCTGATAAGATGAAGCGAAGTTTAACAAAAATTGCGAACTTCATCCATATACTTAAGTTGGTGAAACTCATCCAACTAAGTAAAGTGAATCTCGCTCAAGCGAAGGTCACTCAAATCAGCGGACCTCACTCCAGCGAAGATCACCCCAAAACAAAGCAATGAACTCCGCCTAAACGAAGTCTGCTACAGAAGCCCAAAGGGCTAACGAGTTCCGCCCGAAGAACGAAGCTCGCCACAGCAAGCGCCATTAATGGCCACTGACAAAACTCCGCCGTGAACGATGAAAGCTTGCCGTAGAAGACCACAAGAGGTCATCAAGATCTCGCCTGTGACAGCGGACAAAACTTTTAGACGCCACAAGGCATCATCCAAAGCCCAATGGGTAATGATTAAGGCTGATCCGAAGATCGCCATTTGATGGGTTTATGTGCGTAGACAAAGCACTTACCCATGGCTAGCTCCAACTGCGCCAGCGTCTCATCAGCTCTTGGCCGATGAGTAGTTCCTCGCACAGAGCCTCTCCCTCTGGAAATTGCACGACGAGGAGCCATTAAAGAAAGTTGGTGGGGATTCTTGAGGAGAATTAGGGTTTGAAGGAAGTGAAGAGTTTTTGAAATCAAAGTGGAGAAGGAGGCAAAACAGTCTATTTATAGACCAAAATCCCCAAACTTCGCCAAAGATTCCTCTCCCCAAACTTTGCTGAGTATTTCGCCAAGCCAGATCCACCGAAGATCTCGCTACCAGATCCGCCGAAGATCTCGCCTCGAACTTCACCAGAGATTTTAGTCTCGAACTTCGCCAGACATCTCGCTTCGAATGATTTTCGTCACAGCTGTGAACCTGAGTTTTATACCCTTAGGCTGAACCTCGCCTAAGCCGACTTATTGAGCTTCGCCCCAGACGACTGTTCCTCAAGTAAGCAAGTCTCGCCCAACTCAACAGGGCACAAAGGCGACCCTCGCCAGAGCATTATAGTGAATTTCACTAAGTCTCCAAGTTGAGAAAATCACATCTCAATTTATTTGAGACCCAACAAAATGAACATTGCCAAAATGACTTGGCAAAAATTCACTAAGTCCCCAAATCGAGAAAGCTACAACTCAATTTGTTTGGACTTCATCTGACGGATTTCAGAACTGACTTTCACCAACACAAGGAAGCTTGAGCCTCGCTTCCAAAAGCAATGACTCCATGCAGAGTTCAAACCCACTATGGAAGCAAAGTACGTGCAGATCAATCAACAAAAGATGGACAATTTCAGCGTGAAGAAAAGTTCATTTTTATTGATCGAAGACTCCATTACAAGGCGACACTCAAACTATCCAATTAAAAGGATGATGGACGTTTGTTGCTATTTGCGACTGCCCTATATTTCTAAAGATATGGGTAGTGTGACGGCGGAGGAGCATACACAAGCTGCACCAAGCTATAACTCATGCACCCTTGGCCTCACAGGACTGGGAAATCAAGTATTTCCCACGGCAGAAAAAATAGCTTCCCCTCATCCATCCCTGGACCCTATGCCAGGGGATGAGAAGGAACTGTTGAGTAGGAAGTGCTCCCGTTGCTGCAAATTGAGCCATATCAGCAGCAAGAAGTACCCCTCTTGTACATGGCTGAACCATGTCAAGAGGAAGAAGCACTTCCTACCATTAAAATTTGACGTCGGGCCTGAGTCAGCCACACGACGTCTAATTACGATCTAGGTTCACTTTTGTGACACCTAGTTATTATCGGAGTCTTCGCTTGTGGAGACCCAATGGTCTTTCTTCAAGCGCCATTTCAGTTGGCGAACGGCCTTACGAAGAGCACGGCACTCAAGGCTCCACACGTCTCTATCGCGGTCCAATTCTTGCCAAGCTATTGACTGATTTCGGATGATCCCCTCAAGCATCTCCTTCTCGACCAACAACAACCCCGCTAAGTGACGGAGTATGCGGAGTTCATCCGCTTGATTGCCCTGGACTTGGGCTAACTCCTGTTGGAGTCTTTTGATCTCAGCTCCTCTATCGAGGAGCATCTCCGGTCTATGCGAAGGTGGCGTAGACATGGAGAAGAAGAAGATGATGAGAAGGCAATGAGAATGGGTGAAGTCAGCTACTATTTATAGCCTATTTCAAATCTTAAATCCCGAGGAAATCGCATCTTCCGAGATTTGATTGGACCGGACAAAGAGGGCAAGTCTTAGCCTAAAACTCGATCAAATCCGTAGCGGATCTCGTGGGATCTTCAATCAAGAGATCTCAGCCATGAATCACTGCACAAATCCAAAGGCGAATCCCAACGAACTTCGCCAAGCAGTGAACACCGCCAGATGCCGAACTTCACCCGCACAACTCAAAACAAGTCAAGCCTCGCTAGCTAGTGAATGTTGCCAAGCTTCGCTCAGTAGCCCAGAAAGGGGCGACCTTCGCTCACACCTAAAATCAGCCGAACTTCGCTGATTTCCCCAACATCGCCTCAACAATGAAAAAGGCAAATTTTGTTCCAAACACGCATTTGGACGAGCACAAGCATCATCGAACCTTCGATACAAGTCTACAACCAAGGAAACTACGTTCAACAGTACACCTCTGGCAACCAAGTAGGCGGATGAAGATAAATTTTCACCTAATCAAGACAACTCAAGCTACGTTCAACAGTACACCTCTAGCTATTTACCCAAACTATTTCAATCCCTGTGACAAGTCTGAATGCAAGATCTTGAAAACTTTTGGAGGGGTCTTGTAGACTGTTAAAATGTATTTTCACTTAGGCCGATGATCAGCTTGGATCCAAGAAGTGAACGCCCATGGGCTAAACACTTCGAATGGGCCCAAAGTCAAGCCCACAACAAGCTACAACGAAGGTCGCCTAAATGACAGAAGCGAACCTCGCCAAGCAACCCATGTCAACTCAACTCGACCAAGTCAGACACGAGTCGAACCCTTGCAACATGCCTTAGACCGAGTCGAAAGGCGTTATTAGTCGGCCAAGCCTAGAGTCGAATTCTGTGTCAAATTCAAACTCATAGCCAAAGATCGCCAACTAATGAACTCTGCCCACGTTAGCTCAAGTGGACCAAGTCATCGACCTCCAAAGAAGGCGCATCCACGTTCGCAGCGACCTTCGCCCACGTCTCCAGCAAACTTCGCCAAGCCTATGAAGTCCGCCTAATAGCCGTTTCAGAGCTATTTTTAGGGAATAACCGCTCCCCCATTATCTCCTAATTTAATGACCACTTAATCCACAATTAAGGGGGCCATTAACTCTCTCTTTTAGCCTATAAAAGGAGAGGAGATCATCCATTCTAAAGGGTTCGGAAATAGATCCAAAAGAGCCTTAGCCAAAAAAGAGAATACACGCGTTGTGTTCGTGAGCTCATCAAGAGATATTGCTAAGAGAAGACTGAGTTAGCTTCCAGGAAATCCGACACTCAACAATCAGCAAAAGATCCATCGTGTTAGTCGGTTCGTCAACGGAGTACAAGATTCACGCTCCACCGGCATGTAGACAAGAATCCCCAGGAAATATAAATTTTCCTTTGTTTCAATTGTAATTCTTTTGTTGTAATCTGTGTCAATTACAATATACAAAGAACCCGAAATAGCCCTAAATTGCACAATTACACATACAATTCTAACTTAACTCCTTTAAAACACAATATCCAACCACATATCATCTATACACATTAAGATACATCACATAATAATGCAAAAACCTAGAAAAAGATTGAAAAAGAAGGTTAGGGTTTTGAAAATAACTTGATGATGATTCAAAGATGGTAGATCAAACAAGATGATAATCCACCAAGATAATCAAGAAATCGAGCAAATAACCAAGGAAAAACAAGAAAATTCGGAAAAATTTGGAGAGAAAATGGTTTTGGGCGTAAAAAGAAAAAAATTAAACTGTCCCCCTTTTTACCTCTGCCAATTGATGGCCCACCATCGATGGTCTCATGGAGCCCCATCGATGGTACTCCTTTTTTTTAAACAAAGATAGAAAAAGAAAAGGAAATAAAACTTACCCATGTAAGGAGATAACTAAAAATATTATAGCAAACATGTATCTCCTTATATTTACTCAGCCCAAGGATTAGATTTTAATTTTAAAAATTCCCGTGAGCAACTTTCATGTGTTGCCTCAATTCCCAGTCATCCTGCAACCTTATAGAAAAGCAGATAAGTGTGACCTAGGTATCCACATAGATCCATATTGATTATAAATTATATCTTTTGGTACCTAAATTTGCTTAACTGTCTTAATCATGTATCTCAAACGACAACTAATAGATACATGACCCAATTCACCACACAAAGAACACATAGTATGATAAGTAGCATTAGGTATAGGTGCAAAACAATCAATATTATTTCCTTCCACAAAAAAGATTGAAATTTTTGTGTTCAAAATATGAATAACCAAGTCGGTTTAATTTTAGCAAATCTTTAATTGGAAAGGACCATGTTCAACCCTTTAGAAGCTAATGAAAAACAATTCATAGTTTTTCCAAATCACTATTTTTGAACTTAAGTTTTTATTTTCGGAAGCAATAATTGTGCATCTAGTTTCAAACTTAATTTGTTTAGATAACAAATCACACAATAACTCATTTACCTTAGCAACTAGCTTTTCATTTTCAATGAGTTTATTATCTAGTTGTTTAGATAAAGAAGAAATTTGATTTTGAAATTGAGAACATTGTGTGCATTCAAGCGTTGTGATATCACAAGGTGAATGAATCCAAATTTAAAGAAAAAGATTCAATTTTATTAAACAGTTTCTTATTTTTTTCAAATTCGCATTCATCCTTTTTGTCACTTCATATTTTTCAGCAATGTTTTTCAGTAGTTTAAGCATCTCCTTATATTTAAATATAAATCATTATATGAAGGATATACCTCATCCTCTGAATTTTCAGATTCAGAGTCACATGTTTCACCTTGTTTAGAATCCGAAGTTGTAACGTCTCTAATCATAAGACACAAATTTGCCTTCCTATCAACTTCACTTGATTCAACTTCTGATTCTTCATCGCTTGTCATATCCCAGGTTGTCATTTTTAAACTTTTACCTTCCATCTTCTTATCCTTCTTGTTCAATGGGCATCTACTCTTGTAATGACTTGGTTTCCTGTAACAATAATAAATAGGTTCACCTTCAGATTCACTCGAAGAATGTTTATTTACATTCTTAGTAACTTGATTTCATCTGTTTTGAACGTATTTTTGTCCATTCTTTGATCTAAGAAAATATTTGAATCCCTTCAAAATGAATCTAGCTTGACTTTCTTCATCTTCAGAACTCGAGCTTGAATCTTTCTTCTTTTTAGATCGACATTTTTCTTTTTTTTTTTTTGTCTTTCAAGGCTAACGACTTTTCTTTGGAATCATCTTTTGAAGCATCTTCTCCCTCTTTTAATCATACTTCATATATGAGAAGATTACCTACAAGATCTTGAAGAGTTAAGTTAGAAAAATTTTATAATTCTTCAATAGCCGTTATCTTAGGTTCCCAATCTTTAAATAAAGAATAGAGTATATATTTTTTTTGCAAAGATCTTTGTTATCGTACTCCTTTCCCAATGATTTGGTTTGTTTGCAATATCAGTGAATTGTGTGAACATATCTTGAATGCTTTCCGAGGCCTTCATCTTGAAATTCTCATATTTGCTGACAAGCATAGTCAGTTTCGCCTCTTTAACCTGCGATGTTCCTTCGTGTGTAACCTCTAGTGTTTTCCAAATTTCCTGTGCAGTAGAAAAATTTTAAAACACGATTAAATTCTGATGTAGGACGCTTAACGAACAATTTCATGAAGGAGCGGGACAATCACGAACTAAACGCCGACTTATACATATTATTGGTTTCTACAAAGAAACGATCATATCTTTTGATCCGGAAGGCGGATTCTGACAAATTATATATGTAAATCGCCTATCTCGACGAGACGGAGCCAACCACATTGTTAGATTGTTATAATCTCATCAGTAATTCTCAGTTTTGGCTAAAATTCGAAAATAATCAGCCTTTAGTTTATTTTTAGTAATAAAGTTAGAGTCAATTTAGATTTGGAAACAAAATCAATTTTGATTTAATTAGGACTGATTTGTTTTCTATATTATAGGAGTCTTTTAGGATAGGATTTGATACTTTCTATTTCTTTATAATTCTAGTCTTATTAGGAGTCTTATTTCTTTCTTTTAAGAATTCTATTCTTATTAGGAGTGTATTTTATTTTTCTATTTAAGAAGAGTCATGTAACCCTAGAATCAATATATCTTTTCATCAATAAAATTTGTGTTTAATATATTTTCTTAGTGGATTCGATTAGAGATCAACCCTCGGTAGATTCGAGATTTCAACTTCGTATTGCGTCAATTGGTATCGAGACTTGTTCCTCCGATCCGATGGCAATTGATGAAGCCCGATTGTGGTAAAAGTTGGGATGATTGTCATTGATTTGAACTTGCTACGGCTTCTTTGGCCTACAACAAAATTCAAAGAAATGCCTTTTATTTTAAAAGTACAATGAAAATCAAAAGATTACAACTTTTATCCTTGTGAACAAACACGAGGATCTCCGTTATATCGGATCACCGCTTGCGTGGGTTCTTTGCTGTGGGGACTTTTGTGTCCGTGGACCACAGCGCAATTCAATCCGGTATAGATCCGGGTTGGAACTACAGATGTAAAGGGCTCGTTTCACGAAGGAAGCGAAGCGCTGAGGATCACACTCACGAAGGAGAGGATGCGCTGGGGATCACACTCACGAAGGAGAGGATCGCGGGCGGGTGAGATCTACTAGGAGAAATCACGGCTATCCACGAGGTTAAGGCGAAGCTTAACCTAGAGGGTATCTGTAGTTCGACCGAATTGATTACCTTCGCTTGTAGATCGGGCGTCGACTAGACTTGTGCTCGCCGGTGCTTTCGGAGCGGTGCGTCGGCGGCTTCGTGGACCTCGTGAGAACTCTTGAAAATCCTCCAAAATCCGCGCTCAAGCCCAAAGTCCTCTCTAATCCGCCCTTTTCTCCCCGTAATCCGACCTCTGAAGTCAAGACCCCCTATTTATACAATGGAGGGTGTCGCCGACCACCTTGGTGGCTCGGCCACTTGACCGAGCCACCTCGGCGAGGTTGGCGAGGTGGCTCGGCCACTTGACCGAGCCACCTCGGCGAGGTTGGCGAGGTGGCTCGGCCAAAGTGGCCGAGCCACCTTGGCCACTTTGGCCGAGGTTGGCGAGGTGGCTCGGCCAAAGTGGCCGAGCCACCTTGGCCACTTTGGCCGAGGTTGGCGAGGTGGCTCGGCCACTTGACCGAGCCACCTCGGCGAGGTTGGCGAGGTGGCTCGGCCACTTGACCGAGCCACCTCGGCGAGGTTGGCGAGGTGGCTCGGCCACTTGACCGAGCCACCTCGGCGAGGTTGGCGAGGTGGCTCGGCCACTTGACCGAGCCACCTCGGCGAGGTTGGCGAGGTGGCTCGGCCACTTGACCGAGCCACCTCGGCGAGGTTGGCGAGGTGGCTCGGCCACTTGACCGAGCCACCTCGGCGAGGTTGGCGAGGTGGCTCGGCCACTTGACCGAGCCACCTCGGCGAGGTTGGCGAGGTGGCTCGGCCACTTGACCGAGCCACCTCGGCGAGGTTGGCGAGGTGGCTCGGCCACTTGACCGAGCCACCTCGGCGAGGTTGGCGAGGTGGCTCGGCCACTTGACCGAGCCACCTCGGCGAGGTTGGCGAGGTGGCTCGGCCACTTGACCGAGCCACCTCGGCGAGGTTGGCGAGGTGGCTCGGCCACTTGACCGAGCCACCTCGGCGAGGTTGGCGAGGTGGCTCGGCCACTTGACCGAGCCACCTCGGCGAGGTTGGCGAGGTGGCTCGGCCACTTGACCGAGCCACCTCGGCGAGGTTGGCGAGGTGGCTCGGCCACTTGACCGAGCCACCTCGGCGAGGTTGGCGAGGTGGCTCGGCCACTTGACCGAGCCACCTCGGCGAGGTTGGCGAGGTGGCTCGGCCACTTGACCGAGCCACCTCGGCGAGGTTGGCGAGGTGGCTCGGCCACTTGACCGAGCCACCTCGGCGAGGTTGGCGAGGTGGCTCGGCCACTTGACCGAGCCACCTCGGCGAGGTTGGCGAGGTGGCTCGGCCACTTGACCGAGCCACCTCGGCGAGGTTGGCGAGGTGGCTCGGCCACTTGACCGAGCCACCTCGGCGAGGTTGGCGAGGTGGCTCGGCCACTTGACCGAGCCACCTCGGCGAGGTTGGCGAGGTGGCTCGGCCACTTGACCGAGCCACCTCGGCGAGGTTGGCGAGGTGGCTCGGCCACTTGACCGAGCCACCTCGGCGAGGTTGGCGAGGTGGCTCGGCCACTTGACCGAGCCACCTCGGCGAGGTTGGCGAGGTGGCTCGGCCACTTGACCGAGCCACCTCGGCGAGGTTGGCGAGGTGGCTCGGCCACTTGACCGAGCCACCTCGGCGAGGTTGGCGAGGTGGCTCGGCCACTTGACCGAGCCACCTCGGCGAGGTTGGCGAGGTGGCTCGGCCACTTGACCGAGCCACCTCGGCGAGGTTGGCGAGGTGGCTCGGCCACTTGACCGAGCCACCTCGGCGAGGTTGGCGAGGTGGCTCGGCCACTTGACCGAGCCACCTCGGCGAGGTTGGCGAGGTGGCTCGGCCACTTGACCGAGCCACCTCGGCGAGGTTGGCGAGGTGGCTCGGCCACTTGACCGAGCCACCTCGGCGAGGTTGGCGAGGTGGCTCGGCCACTTGACCGAGCCACCTCGGCGAGGTTGGCGAGGTGGCTCGGCCACTTGACCGAGCCACCTCGGCGAGGTTGGCGAGGTGGCTCGGCCACTTGACCGAGCCACCTCGGCGAGGTTGGCGAGGTGGCTCGGCCACTTGACCGAGCCACCTCGGCGAGGTTGGCGAGGTGGCTCGGCCACTTGACCGAGCCACCTCGGCGAGGTTGGCGAGGTGGCTCGGCCACTTGACCGAGCCACCTCGGCGAGGTTGGCGAGGTGGCTCGGCCACTTGACCGAGTCTTTGTTATCGCATTCTTTCCCAATGATTTGGTTTGTTTGCAATATCAGTGAATTGTGTGAACATATCTTGAATGCTCCAGGCCTTCATCTTGAAATTTTCATATTTGTCGACAAGCATAGTCGGCCACTTTAACCTCGCGATGTTCCTTCGTAACCTCTAGTGTTTTCCAAATTTCAGGCAAGAGAAAATTTTAAAACACGATTAAATTCTGATGTAGGACGCTTAACTAACAATTTCATGAAGGAGCGGACAATCACTTAAATAAATTTACTTATACATATTATTGGTTTCTACAAAGAAACGATCATATCTTTTGATCCCAAGGCGGATTCTCGACAAATTATATATGTAAATCGCCTATCTCAATTTAGACGGAGCCAACCACATTGTTAGATTGTTATAATCTCATCAGTAATTCTCAGTTTTGGCTAAAATTCGAAAATAATCAGCCTTTAGTTTATTTTTAGTAATAAAGTTAGAGTCAATTTAGATTTGGAAACAAAATCAATTTTGATTTAATTAGGACTGATTTGTTTTCTATATTATAGGAGTCTTTTAGGATAGGATTTGATACTTTCTATTTCTTTATAATTCTAGTCTTATTAGGAGTCTTATTTCTTTCTTTTAAGAATTCTATTCTTATTAGGAGTGTATTTTATTTTTCTATTTAAGAAGAGTCATGTAACCCTAGAATCAATATATCTTTTCATCAATAAAATTTGTGTTTAATATATTTTCTTTCAGGATTCGATTCGAGATCAACCCTCGGTAGATTCCGAGATTTCAACTTCACAAGGCCAATTGGTATCGACTTGTTCCTCCGATCCGATGACAGTGATGAAGCCCCTCTGCTCAAAAGTTGGGATGATTGTCATTGATTTGAACTTGCTTACGCCTTCTTTGGCCTACAACAAAATTCAAAAGAAATGCCTTTTATTTTAAGGCGCATAATGAAAATCAAAAAGATTACAACTTTTATCCTTAGAACAAACACGAGGATCTCCGCTATATCGGATCCTCGCTATGGGTTCTTTGCCTGCCGGGACTTTTGTGTCCGTGGACCACCGCGCAATTCCAATCCGTATAGATCCGGTTCGAACTACAGATAAAGGCTCGCTTCACGAAGGAAACGGCTACCGAGGGGATCACACTCACGAAGGAGAGGATCGTCATGGGATCACACTCACGAAGGAGAGGATCACGAGCGGTGAGATCTACTAGGAGAAATCACAATATATCCCCGAGGTTAAGACGGCTTAACCTAGAGGGTATCTCAGAGTTCGACCAATTCGCCATCTTCCGCTAGATCGACGCCGACTAGACTTGTGCTCACGGTGCTCGAACGGTAAGGCCGACACTGGACCTCGTGGAGAACTCTTCGTAAAATCCTCCAAAATCCGGCCAAGCCCAAAGTCCTCTCTAATCCGCCTTTTCTCCCCGTAACCGACCTCTGAAGTCAAGACCCCCTATTTATACAATGGAGGGGTGCCCGGCCACCTTGGTGGCTCGGCCACTTGGCCGAGCCACCTCGGCCAGGTTGGCCGAGGTGGCTCGGCCATGGTGGCCGAGGCACCTCGGCCAAGTTGGCCGAGGTGGCTCTACCAAAGTGGCCGAGCCTCCTGCCACTTGTCGAGGCACCTCGCCTGTTGGCCGAGGTGGTCGGCCAGTGGCCGAGCCACCTTGGCCACTTTGGCCGAGGTCTGACGGGCGCTGCTCCGGCACGCCCGCTGCTTTCGCTGGCTGCTTCTCCGCCGATTCTTTCGGTCTTCCGGCTTAGTTTTGTTCGTAATGTCGCCAGGTTTGAGTCCGCGTCCGATCAACTTTCGAGCTTAAGCGCCCGCTTGCATTGACGGACTGGCACGTTGATTCCGCTCGCCAACGCTTGAGTTTAGTCAACTCGCACGCCGTTTCATTGGCTCGACGCCTTGCCGACTCACTTCATGTGCTCGCCGACTCGCTTCACGCTGCTTTTGCGGCGCGGACGGTTTTGTGACGCCGGTTTGTCGAATGGATCGTTAGTTGCCAACCCACCGCCACGAAGTTTCGCTCGGTACCGATAAGCAATTTTTATGCCTACAGATACCCTCCAAAGCCGCCTCGCCTCGATTCTTGATGAGTCCGGGATGCTTTGACATGATGGTTCCCGACCTTCGCCGGCCGAGGGTCCCAAAAGATAGCTTCAAGTCTTCGATTCTTTCGTGATCATCCAGCTTCTTTATAGGATTCCCGATAAGATCACGGTGCTGCATTTATTGTCCGACCGCTTGTTATCTTGATTCAAGCCGGTGGGTGTGTTTTGTTTGTAACTCGTGGTCGGCTGGTCGCTGTTTGACTAACCATCGACTTTTGACTTCTCCGTATGTCGGCGAATCCTTGTTGGCGACACATTGGTCGTGTCGAGTACATGGAATTTCATAACCCTCAATCGGCTAATTCTTCCGCCATCACGCGTGTTGTTGGTTTAACCACGCCGAGAACTGATCTTTTCATGGAGATATCGCCCTAGCCTTTAGTCGGCGAAAGCGACGCTTTGACCGTTGTTGGGATATGATTATCCACGGTGGGAGAAGTTTCTTCGATCGACACGTTGTCCGTTGTCGCCATGACTTTCGCTACCGCCGATTATTCCTCTCTTGGATATTATGGTGGAGGAAATTAAGGGTTATCGAAGTTATCCTTAAGAATATGGATTTATTCTCCGTGAACTCCTCGCTGAAAATTTGGAAACAGCTTTATATTCGTAATCCTAGTTGAGTAGGATTAGGCGACGCTGATTTGCGCCGGTGTAATCCGCGACGATCGAAGTTATCCCTAAGAATATTTCTTGTGAGAATATTCTCCTGAACTTCAATAAATTAGGAAACAGCTTATACTGAATCCTAGTTGAGTAGGATTAGCGACGCTGATTTGCGCCGGTGTAATCCAAGACGATCGAAGTTATCCCTAAGAATATTTCTTGTGAGAATATTCTCCTGAACTTCTCAATAAATTAGGAAACAGCTTATATTCGTAATCCTAGTTGAGTAGGATTAGGCGACGCTGATTGGCCGATGCAATCCGCACGATCGAAGTTATCCCTAAGAATATTTCTTGTGAGAATATTCTTCCGAACTTCTCGACAATTTAGGAAACAGCTTATACTGAATCCTAGTTGAGTAGGATTAGGCGACGCTGATTTGCGCCGGTGTAATCCTAACGATCGAAGTTATTCCTAAAAATATTTCTTGTGAGAATATTCTTCCTGAACTTCTAACAATTTAGGAAACAGCTTATACTGTAATCCTAGTTGAGTAGGATTAGGCGACGCTGATTTGGCGCCGGTGTAATCCTAACGATCGAAGTTATCCCTAAGAATATTTTTGTGAGAATATTCTTCCGAACTTCACAAATTAGGAAACAGCTTATACTGAATCCTAGTTGAGTAGGATTACGCGACGCTGATTGGCCGATGCAATCCGCACGATCGAAGTTATCCCTAAGAATATTTCTTGTGAGAATTTTCTTCCGAACTTCGACAAATTAGGAAACAGCTTATACCGTAATCCTAGTTGAGTAGGATTAGGCGACGCTGATTTGCGCCGGTGTAATCCGAACGATCGAAGTTATCCCTAAGAATATTTCTTGTGAGAATTTTCTCCGAACTTCTCAATAAATTAGGAAACAGCTTTATACTGTAATCCTAGTTGAGTAGGATTAGGCGACGCTGATTTACGCCGGTGTAATCCGAACGATCGAAGTTATCCCTAAGAATATTTCTTGTGAGAATATTCTCCGAACTTCTCAATAAATTAGGAAACAGCTTTATATTCGTAATCCTAGTTGAGTAGGATTAGGCGACGCTGCTGATCGGCCGATGCAATCCGCGACGATCGAAGTTATCCCTAAGAATATTTCTTGTGAGAATATTCTTCCTGAACTTCACAAATTAGGAAACAGCTTATACTGTAATCCTAGTTGAGTAGGATTAGCGACGCTGATTTGCGCCGGTGCAATCCGAACGACCGAAGTTATTCCTAAAAATATTTCTTGTGAGAATATTCTTCCGAACTTCTCACAATTTAGGAAACATTTATACTGTAATCCTAGTTGGAGTAGGATTAGGCGACGCTGATTGGCGCCGGTGCAATCCGAACGATCGAAGTTATCCCTAAGAATATTTTTGTGAGAATATTCTTCCGAACTTCTCACAATTTAGGAAACAGCTTTATACTGTAATCCTAGTTGAGTAGGATTACGCGACGCTGATTGGCGCCGATGCAATCCATACGATCGAGTTATCCCTAAGAATATTTCTTGTGAGAATTTTCTTCCGAACTTCTCACAAATTAGGAAACAGCTTATACTGTAATCCTAGTTGAGTAGGATTAGGCGACGCTGATTGGCGCCGATGCAATCCGCATCGATCGAAGTTATCCCTAAGAATATTTCTTGTGAGAATTTTCTTCCGAACTTCGACAAATTAGGAAACAGCTTATACCGTAATCCTAGTTGAGTAGGATTAGGCGACGCTGATTTGCGCCGGTGCAATCCAAGACGATCGAAGTTATCCCTAAGAATATTTCTGTGAGAATTTTCTTCCGAACTTCTCGACAAATTAGGAAACAGCTTATACCGTAATCCTAGTTGAGTAGGATTAGGCGACGCTGCTGATTGGCGCCGATGCATCCGCATCGATCGAAGTTATCCCTAAGAATATTTCTTGTGAGAATATTCTTCCGAACTTCACAAATTAGGAAACAGCTATACCGTAATCCTAGTTGAGTAGGATTAGGCGACGCTGATTGGCGCCGGTGCAATCCGAACGATCGAAGTTATCCCTAAGAATATTTCTTGTGAGAATATTCTCCCGAACTTCGACAAATTAGGAAACAGCTTATACCGTAATCCTAGTTGGAGTAGGATTAGGCGACGCGCTGATTTGCGCCGGTGTAATCCGAACGATCGAAGTTATCCCTAAGAATATTTCTGAGAATATTCTTCCGAACTCGACAAATTAGGAAACAGCTTATACCGTAATCCTAGTTGGAGTAGGATTACGACGCTGATTGGCCGATGCATCCGCACGATCGAAGTTATCCCTAAGAATATTTTTGTGAGAATATTCTTCCGAACTTCACAAATTAGGAAACAGCTTATACCGTAATCCTAGTTGGAGTAGGATTAGGCGACGCCGCTGATTGGCCGATGCAATCCGCACGATCGAAGTTATCCTAAGAATATTTCTGAGAATATTCTTCCTGAACTTCTACAAATTAGGAAATAGTTTATACCGTAATCCTAGTTGAGTAGGATTTGGGCGACACGCTGATTGGCCGATGTAATCCGCGACGATCGAAGTTATCCCTAAGAATATTTCTGTGAGAATATTCTTCCGGAACTTCGACAAATTAGGAGACAGCTTTATACCGTAATCCTAGTTGGAGTAGGATTAGCGACGCTGATTGGCCGATGCAATCCAAGACGATCGAAGTTATCCCTAAGAATATTTCTGTGAGAATATTCTTCCGAACTTCTACAAATTAGGAAACAGCTTTATACTGTAATCCTAGTTGAGTAGGATTAGGCGGCGTTGATTGGCGTCGATGCAATCCGCACGATCGAAGTTATCCCTAAGAATATTTCTTGTGAGAATATTCTTCCTGAACTTCGACAAATTAGGAAACAGCTTATACCGTAATCCTAGTGGAGTAGGATTTGGGCGACGCTGCTGATCGGCCGATGCAATCCGCACGATCGAAGTTATCCCTAAGAATATTTCTTGTGAGAATATTCTTCCGAACTTCTAAAATTAGGAAACAGTTTATACCGTAATCCTAGTTGAGTAGGATTAGGCGACGCTGATCAAGGCCGATGCATCCGCACGATCGAAGTTATCCCTAAGAATATTTCTTGAGAATATTCTTCCGAACTCGACAAATTAGGAAATAGTTTATACTCGTAATCCTAGTTGGAGTAGGATTTGGGCGACACGCTGATTGGCCGATGTAATCCGCGACGATCGAAGTTATCCCTAAGAATATTTCTTGAGAATATTCTTAGGAACTTCGACAAATTAGGAAGCGGTTTATACCGTAATCCTAGTTGGAGTAGGATTAGGCGACGCTGCTGATCGGCCGATGCAATCCGCGACGATCGAAGTTATCCCTAAGAATATTTCTTGTGAGAATATTCTTGGGAACTTCGACAAATTAGGAAGCGGTTTATACCGTAATCCTAGTTGGAGTAGGATTAGGCGGCGTTGATTGGCGTCGATGCAATCCGCCGCGATCGAGTTATCCCTAAGAATATTTCTTGTGAGAATATTCTTCCGGGAACTTCTCGACAAATTAGAAAATAGTTTATACTCGTAATCCTAGTTGGAGTAGGATTTGGGCGACGCGTTGATTGGCGTCGATGTAATCCGCACGATCGAGTTATCCCTAAGAATATTTCTTGCGAGAATATTCTTCCGGGAACTTCTCGACAAATTAGGAGATAGTTTATACTCGTAATCCTAGTTGGAGTACGATTAGACCACATGGGAGGATATTTGGAGAATTGAGCCATGTAACTTCTCCAAAACTTTCCAAATATTTAGGAAAAGAGGATGGATAGGTTATTGGGTTGATTTGGACTCCTTTTAGATATCCAATTGGGCTCCAATTAGAATTCCTACCCATCGCCAAATAGGACTCCTTATTCGAAGGGGATTGGGTTCATATGGGGTTGTTATAAATACCCATAGTTTCCTCCCTCCTCTGACCTAGGTCACTTATGTTTCTCTCTCTTGTTTTCACCTCGCCGGCCCGATCTTCTTCGATCAACAAGGTATGCACACGAGAGTTTTACAAGGTCTTTTTCATCTTTTTCTTCTCTCTTTTCTTTGTATATGCAGGTGATGAAAACCACGAGGGGAGAAGGACGAGGCCGTGGTCGGCGGGGCGGCGGCGGCGCCAGCGGCGGCGGCGACGCTGGCTGGCGGCGGCGCCACGGCGCTGCTTATCGCGGCGGCCGGGCTGGCGCTGTGGTCGAGCTCGGCGGGCTCGGCGCACTGTGCAGCGCTTAGCGTGGCCTGGCACGGCTCGGCGCACTGTGCCGCACTGGCCGTGCTCGGCGCTGGCCTGGCGCATCTCGGCCGGTTCTGGCGCTGCCCGGCGTAGTTTGGTCTGGCTTGCGGCCGCTGTTGTTGCACCGGCTGTGGGTCACGGCCTTTCTTGATGCCTTTTGTTGATTTTTGACCGATATCTGACTTTATTTGTCCTCTTTGCGCTTCCGATGTCGCCGGAAGATCACGCTGCTTCGAGGAGTCGATCAACTCGCGACGGCGCTGCGGAATGCACGCCTTCTTTGGTGGTGCGCCATTATCATATTCTCGCATATATGCTTGTATCCCCGCCGTTCTCCTTTGTGAGGCGATTGGGAAGAGCCGAATCCTCCTTTGTGGGGACCGACGCTTCAGATTGTGCACGCTCGTTATGACCCCGCTTCGTTCTCCTTTGTGAGGCGATTGGGAAGAGCCGAGATTCTCCTTCGTGAGGATTGAGGCTTCAAAGCTCACCCGTCTTTAACGGGAGCGATTTCATACCGCATTCTTTACTTCAGAACGGATATATATTGTCGCTTTGTTTATGCGACTATATTTATCGCTCTTCGCATCCGACACGGATGAAATCGTTGCATTCGCCATAAGGTCGCGGACTCAATCTCGGGGGTTTCTGAGAAGAGTTCTACGCCTTATGATCTGTTTCCTTTTTCAAGATATTCCTCCTAAATGATCTGTTAACCCTTTGTTCTCTTGTGGTAGGCGGATGCTCCTATGACTATTCGTCTATTTCGAAGGCTCCAAATGTCAAGCCTCGATTCTTAAGCTCATCCGGGAGAAGATCTCTTTCCACCGAGGAAGCGAACCGCAATGGTAGCTTAACACCCGCAGGAAGAAACCCGCGAAGCTTGAGCCTACTATCATAATTTCAGATGACGAGTTTGAGGGATCGCTTCCATCATCCGATCCGCCTTTCCACGTACTTGGTTGAAACTGTGATTTCCACCCTTCGAGTATAGGGCGCGGTGGAGGCCCCGTTAATCTTGACGGACCACATCCACGGATTCAACCTATCGCCGAGATTGCCCCGGCCAAAATCTGCCTCCTCGACTCGCCTTTGGATGGGTCTTCAACCGTTGGAGAATGGTTTGAAACAGCGATCTCTATTATCGAGGTTAGATGGGCACCTTTATGGTCTTCGCCCATTCATATTGAGTATCTTGGAGGAAATTCGCGGTTGTTGGCCCTCACTAGTTAATCGCTAGAGCAAAGCTCACTAGTCGGCTAACTCTTTGCGCATCGTGGAGAATTTAGCCTTTTTGAATCATGCGATGAGGTGATACGACTCATCAACGGCTCGGATCAAGGCTTCGCGGAACGCTTCGCGAGAGGAAAATATCGAGCAAGAGATCATTTTTTCAACTCATATGAGCGACAAGCACGCTGCGCCGCCGATAAACTTGTACCACACCCATGTCGAACGCATGTGAATCGACTGCTCAAGGGGAGAAGACGCTGAAGAATTTCACATGTGAGTGCACCAAAGTCCGTAATGTCACCGAACGTGAGAAGCGAAGTCCTCGAGGCGGCGCGTCGCAGGAATCACGCTATTGCCGCTAACTCAAGAGGAACTTGAGAAGGAAGCTAAAGCTCGGGTTCGAAAGCAAAACAGAGGAAGAACTAGCCGCCGCCAAGGCTGACCTTGCTTCCTTCACATTATTGATTGCGCCAATGAAGTCTCGATGTGTCATGAGACTTCTTTGTTCACCGTGTCGCTATTTATTTTTATTTAGATGTATTATCATAACTTTGTTTGAATCAATTGTCTCGACAATTGTAGCTCCTTTTATATTTGCTTCAAATGAATAAGATCTGCTCTTTCATTGCTTATTATGATTCTTTTATTTCGCCGTAAATAATTAACCATAATACTTATAGGATTTTGGCAAACCCTCACCGCCAACGGGTTTGATTAGCCTTTACCAACTACCGCTTGAGTTGGGCTAGCGTGCGGATTATCCGATCCGCTCGCACGGACGCCTGTGCTAAAAGAATGAAACTCTCTTAGACTTAATGCTACGATGTTGAATACGAGGTTTCATACTCTTTACCGCAAGAGACCACCCGCAACGCTACAACGTAGACTCATCCCTTCTTAGGCTTCGGATAAAATGCCCCGTAATCGAACTCGTGTCTTCTTCAATCGGAGAAAGACTAAACCGCAACGCTGCAGGAGGCGCTGGCTTTATCCCTTCTTAGGCTTCGGATAAAATGCCCTTAATCAACTCGTGTCTTCTTCAATCGGAGAAAGACTAAACCGCAACGCTGCAGGAGGCGCTGGCTTTATCCCTTCTTAGGCTTCGGATAAAATGCCCCGTAATCGAACTCGTGTCTTCTTCAATCGGAGAAAGACTAAACCGCAACGCTGCGGTGAGGCGCTGGCTTTAGGTTATTGGCCAACCCCACCCTCAACGGGTTTGATGAGCCTTTACCAACTACCGCTTGAGTTGGGCTAGCATGTAGATTATCTAAACCGCTCTACACACAACGCTGTGCTAAAAGAATGAAACTCTCTTAGACTTAATGCTACGATGTTGAATACGAGGCTTCATACTCTTTACGCAAGAGACCACCCTACAACGCTACATAACGTAGACTCATCCCTTCTTAGGCTTCGATAAAATGCCCCGTAATCGAACTCGTGTCTTCTTCAATCGGAGAAAGACTAAACCGCAACGCTGCGGTGAGGCGCTGGCTTTATCCCTTCTTAGGCTTCGATAAAATGCCCCGTAATCGAACTCGTGTCTTCTTCAATCGAAAAGACTAAACCGCAACGCTGCGGTGAGGCGCTTTATCCCTTCTTAGGCTTCGATAAAATGCCCCGTAATCGAACTCGTGTCTTCTTCCTGTTGGAGAATGGTTTGAAACAGCGATCTCTATTATCGAGGTTAGATGGGCACCTTTATGGTCTTCCATTCATATTGAGTATCTTGGAGGAAATTCAGCGTGTTGTTGGCCCCTCGCCTGTTAATCGCTAGAGCAAAGCTCACTAGTCGGCTAACTCTGCGCATCGCGGTGGAGAATTTAGCCTTTTTTGAATCATGCGATGAGGTGATACGACTCATCAACGAAGCTCGGATCAAGGCTTCTCGTGAACGCGCTTTTCGCGAGAGGAAAATATCAGAGCAAGAGATCATTTTTTCGAACTCATATGAGCGAGCAGTCGCTGCGCCGCCGATAAACTTGTACCACACCCATGTCGAACGTACAGGAATCAGGACTGTTCAAGGGGAGAAGACGTTGAAGAATTTCACATGTGAGTGCACCAAAGTCCAGAATGTCACTGAACGTGAGAAGCGAGTCCTCGAGGCGATGCGTCGGGAACACGCGGCTGCTATTGCTGCGAACTCTGAAGAGGAACTTGAGAAGGAAGCTAAAGCTCGGGTTCGAGCAAAACAGGAGGAAGAACTAGCCGCCGTCAAGGCTGACCTTGCTTCCTTCACATTATTGGATTGCGCCAATGAAGTCTGATGTGCTGCGAGACTTCTTTGTTCAGCCAGGTCGTTACGATTTTTATTTAGATGTATTATCATAACTTTGCTTGAATCAATTGTCTCGACAATTGTAGCTCCTTTTATATTTGCTTCAAATGAATAAGATCTGTTCCTTTCATTGCTTATTATGATTCTTTTATTTCGCCGTAAATAATTAACCATAATACTTATAGGATTTTGGCAAACCCTCACCAACGGGTTTGATTAGCCTTTACCAACTACCGCTTGAGTTGGGCTAGCGGCGGATTATCCGATCCGCTCAAGACGCGGACGCTGTGCTAAAAGAATAAAACTCTCTTAGACTTAATGCTACGATGTTGAATACGTAGGCTTCATACTCTTTTACCGCAAGAGACCACCCGGCAACGCTGCTTACGTAGACTCATCCCTTCTTAGGCTTCGATAAAATGCCCCAATCAACTCGTGTCTTCTTCAATCGAAAAGACTAAACCGCAACGCTGTGAGGCGCTGGCTTTATCCCTTCTTAGGCCGGATAAAATACCCCGTAATCAAACTCGTGTCTTCTTCAATCGGAGAAAGACTAAACCGCAACGCTGCGGTGAGGCGCTGGCTTTAGGTTATTGGCCAACCCCATTCTCAACGGGTTTGATTAGCCTTTACCAACTACCGCTTGAGTTGGGCTAGCATGTAGATTATCTAAATCCGCTCTACACACAACGCTGTGCAAAGAATGAAACTCTCTTAGACTTAATGCTACGATGTTGAATAATGTAGGCTTCATACTCTTTACGCAAGAGACCACCCAGCAACGCCAGTTACACGTAGACTCATCCCTTCTTAGGCTTCGATAAAATACCCCGTAATCAACTCGTGTCTTCTTCAATCGGAGAAAGACTAAACCGCAACGCTGTGAGGCGCTGGCTTTATCCCTTCTTAGGCTTCGGATAAAATACCCCGTAATCAACTCGTGTCTTCTTCAATCGGAGAAAGACTAAACCGCAACGCTGCGGTGAGGCGCTGGCTTTAGGGTTATTGGCCAACCCCATTCTCAACGGGTTTGATTAGCCTTTACCAACTACCGCTTGAGTTGGGCTAGCATGTAGATTATCTAAATCCGCTCTACACACAACGCTGTGCAAAGAATGAAACTCTCTTAGACTTAATGCTACGATGTTGAATAATGTAGGCTTCGGCTCTTTTCACGGAAGACTAACCCGCAACGCTGCGGTGAGGCGCTGGCTTTATCCCTTCTTAGGCTTCGATAAAATACCCCGAATCAAACTCGTGTCTTCTTCAATCGGAGAAAGACTAAACCGCAACGCTGTGAGGCGCTGGCTTTATCCCTTCTTAGGCTTCGATAAAATACCCCGAATCAAACTCGTGTCTTCTTCAATCGGAGAAAGACTAAACCGCAACGCTGCGGTGAGGCGCTGGCTTTATCCCTTCTTAGGCTTCGATAAAATGCCCCAATCAACTCGTGTCTTCTTCAATCGGAGAAAGACTAAACCGCAACGCTGTGAGGCGCTGGCTTTATCCCTTCTTAGGCTTCGATAAAATGCCCCAATCAACTCGTGTCTTCTTCAATCGGAGAAAGACTAAACCGCAACGCTGTGAGGCGCTGGCTTTATCCCTTCTTAGGCTTCGATAAAATGCCCCAAGATGAATCTTGGTGTCTTTGACCGAGAATGACCGAACCGCTTAAGATTGATTGAGGTGGGAGAGAAGGAACTTTATGTTCTGCTTCAATGAGACCACAGCGTGGGCCCGTAGGAATTGAAAAGACTCAGTGACCTTCAGCGACAACCTGGTCCGAAAATCCCTACAAGATACCTTCACCGGCGCTACCTAAGATGAAGATGGAACTAAGAGGATCTCCACTGAGAACCGAAGAGACTCGTGACCTTCACGGACAACCTGGTCCGAAAATCCCTACAAGATACCTTCACCGGCGCTACCTAAGATGAAGATGGAACTAAGAGTGGATCTCCACTGAGAACCGAAGAGACTCGTGACCTTCAAAGGACAACCTGGTCCGAAAATCCCTACAAGATACCTTCACCGGCGCTACCTAAGATGAAGATGGAACTAAGAGTGGATCTCCACTGAGAACCGAAGAGACTCGTGACCTTCAAAGGACAACCTGGTCCGAAAATCCCTACAAGATACCTTCACCGGCGCTACCTAAGATGAAGATGGAACTAAGAGGATCTCCACTGAGAACCGAAGAGACTCGTGACCTTCACGGACAACCTGGTCCGAAAATCCCTACAAGATACCTTCACGGGCTACCTAAGATAAGAGATGGGACCCTCCGCTTGACACTAAAAGGATTTTACGCTTGGAGAGGAAGAATTTTATATTCTATCTCGGTGAAAGGAATTTTGAGTGGGCCTCTTGTTCATAGACGGAATCAAGAGGGATTTTGGTAATGTACCGTAAAATTTGTAGACCTACCGTCAAGGAATTTGATCGGCGGGAAATTATGATGGAGGACAAATCCGTGGTTATCCTCAAGAAAAGTGGGTGAAATATCCCACGAGGAACTTCCCGTCGAACGGGTTATCCCAAGATACTAAGGGTAGTATTTCTTCAGAACTTCCCATTTATCTAAGATAATTGCCGGTCGCCACTTTGGGTAATTAGGCGATACGCACCATTGAGTAAACCGCTTCTATTACAAACGGACCCTCCCATTTAGGTTCAATTTACCTTTCTTTTGGAAGTGAGGATTATCGGTCGTCGGCGGCGAGGACCAAATCTCCTTCTAAAGGTTCTCTGTCGAACTTTCTTGTTGAAAGTCCTCGACATCCTAGCTTGGTAGAACTCAATGCATTGTTGAGCCTCCAGGCGCTTCTCATCTAACATCTCAAGCTCTTCGAGACGTTTTTGATGTTGTTCTTCGGTCGTCATCTCTATTGAAAGGGCGGCGCGGTGATGGAATCGATTTCCAACGGAGAATCGCCGCACCGTGAAACCGTGGAGTACGGGTCGCCGGTCATGCGGCGTATCAAGCAGCGATATGCCCAGAGTGCTTCTCCGAGTTTATCGTCCCAGTCTCGCTTGTTATTCTTCACAAGCTTCGACAGAATTTTGATAATCGTCTTGTTGAATGCCTCGGCTAATCCATTTGCTGCTGGATTATAGGCTGTCGACGAGACATCTTGTATTTTGAACTTTTCGCAAAACCTGATGAAGGAATTGCTGATGAATTGGGGACCGTTGTCATGCACGATCCGTCTTGGAACACCGTGTCGGTAGATGACATGGTGTTTGATAAATTTGACGACGGTACTCGCCTTGACTTCTTTTAGCGGGATTGCTTCTGCCCACTTGGAGAAGTAATCGGTGATCGCTAGAATAAACCGATCGCCTTTGACCGACGGAGGAAAAATGGGACCTACGACGTCCATTCCCCATGTCTCGAATGGCCGATGTGGTCAAGGATGCAACTACTCGTGAGGTCGATGCATATAATTCGCGGAATTTGACACGCTGCGGCATTTCCGAGCCGCATCGACCGCCATTGATCATCGTGGGCCAAAAGTAGCCCATTCTCCTGATTCGATCGTAGAGCTTGGGACCAGGCTGGTGCGCACCACATTCACCTTCGTGTGCTTCCCGAAGGACCTCTTCTGCCTCTTTGTTTGAGAGGCATCGTAGCAAAAGACCATCGCACTCTACGATATAGCATCCGGTTTCGTGGTCGTAAAGAATCTTGGAGCTCTTCGCCGGATTGACTCTCTCTCCCTCCGTCTTGGGCGAGAATGCCATGTAAGACGTAGTCGATGATAGGAAAGCGCCAATCTCGGGGCTCCAACTTGGTTTGGGTTGCATGTACTTCTTTGGTAACTACCCCCTTATCTTCTTGTGTCTCATCGTATAATGGTACGAAGAGTTGGTGAGTCCTGACCGTAACTAGTTGCTCGGTCTCGGAAGGTTGTGCTAACGACACAGCTAACGCTGCCAGTGCATCCGCATAAGCGTTTTGGAGGCGCGGGATATATTCGATGAAAAACTCTTCGAATGAGTCCGCCATTTCAACGGCTATCTGATGATAGGGGATTAGATCCGATTCTTGACTTCGTAGTCACCACGAACCCGCTTAACTATCAATTGCGAATCGCCCGTGCGGCGAGATATTGACCCCGGCTCCTTGGCGAAACTAAGTCCAATAAGTAGCGCATTGTATTCAGCTACGCTATTAGAGCAAGGTTCTGAGTGAATAAGCACGGGGCATGACATGATTCCCCGTGGAAACTAAGACAACCCCGACTCCGGCGGAAATCTTAGAACATCCGGGGCACTTGCCACGTTGGTAGCTCGAGCTCCGTCAAAGAAATCACGATCGCCATATTTGTTGGTGCGATGTAGTGTTAACCGTGGACTTCATCGGAAGATCATCATATAGCTCAAGCTGCGTCGTTGTCGGCCGAGATGAGCAAATCGCTTGTCCTTTGGTGACTTACGTTGTTTGAAATACAAGTCATATTGGGACAAGAGCAAGGCCCATTTCGCTAAACGCCAACTCATCGAGGCCGGCCGGTCATAAATATTCGGACCGGATTTACGCTAGAGATAACATAAATCGCCCGTCCGACTAAATAGTGCCGCGATTTTCAATCGCTAACACTAATGCAAGGCACCGCTTCACCATTGATATCGAGACTCAAAGACCACTAATGTTCGCTCGTAATACATCGCCTGCTCGCGGATCGCCGCCGCCGCCTTGCGCGAGTAAAGCGCTTTAACGAGTGATCCGTTGCCTTGGCGTAGATCAAAAGCGGTTTTCCGACAGCGGTGCAACAAAACGGGAGGTTTAGCGAGATACGACTTGATCTCTTCAAACGCCGACAAAGGCCGCCCCAAATAAACGACACACCCTTCTTGTTCAACTTGGAGAGCGGTTGGCACTTCGGATAGGTTCGATATGAACCGCCGGATGTACGCCATCGCTTCTTGTAACCCCCGAAGTTCTCTCGATTTCGGGTTGCAATTCTTGAATCGCCTTCACTTTGTCGGGATCGGCGTGGATTCCTTTGTCGGTGACGACGGCCAAGGAACTTGCCACGGACATCCCAAGGAAGGATTTGGCGGATTCATCTTTAGGCGATGAGTTCGCATGAGTTCAATACCGCTCTAAGATCTTTGATGTGATCTCCTTTGTCACGGCTTTTCACGCACCAAATCGCCGACGTAGCATTCGACCGCTTTCCCAAGATGATCCCGAAAATCTCCGCCATTGCTCGCCGGTATGTTGCGCAGATTTTGAGGCCGAACGGCATGACCGTAGCAATATATGCCGATATGCTCAACGCTGTGTGTTTGGCGCCATCGGTGCATCTTGATTTGATTATACCCCAAAAGCCATCCATAAAGGACATTCTTTCAAATCCACACGTGTTGTCAACTATGACATCGCTGATTGGAAGAGGAAAGTCATCTTTCGCAAGCCGCTGAGGTCTCAGAGTCGCATACGCATCCTAATCGACCCATTTTTCTTCATGACCGACTATATTCGCCACCCAACCGGATGTTGAATTTCCTCGATGAATCCCGATTCTATGAGTTTCTTCACTTCGCCAACGATTGCCTCCAATATTTGTGGATCTAAACCGCCTTTGCCGTTGCTTGACAGTTTGACATCCGCTTGATGTTGAGGCGATGTGTCGCCACATTAAGGTCGAAGTCCCGCATGTCCTCGTAACTCCGTGCTAATACATCGATATACTCCTAATTAGGGCAATCAACTCTTCCTTTCTTCCGAGGGAGCGTATTGTCGATGTTTATGAGTTTAGGATGCTCTTCATCACCCATATTAACCCGACTACCTCATCCTTAGTGGGGGTTCTCTTTGTTCAACCTATCCCCAACCGCTTCTTGAGTTGATGGATCCATGGGTCTTCCCATGTTGGCATGTCTTCATCACTCTCAACAAGAGCGTGATCAACTGAAGCCATATTTGACATTAAAGCCTTGAAAGCTTCTCCGAGGTCGGTGTCGTAATCCCACGCCAAGAATCGCATCGAATGTCCGCTCTCACCGGGTGGATTATTATCAATCGCCCACGAGCATTCATCTTCGAGGGGATTCGTATCCCAATCCCCTTCTAAATGCATAGTAATTATCCGCTTTCCTCTTGGGACATATGTCGCTCGAGGGACTCGGGACCTCGCCAAACATAGACCTTCTCCTTGTGTCAAGTCGTACCCCACTTCTTCATGATACCCTGTTTCGACTATATCTCAATGTGGAGGATAGGCTCATTGTCATCTTCGCCTTCCTCTAAGAAATGATTTGGCTACTGAACCGTGATCTCCTTTACCGTGAAACCAAGTCTTTTTCACTACTCGATCTTCGTGGATGACGAAGTGCCGCCCCAAAGAAGTCTCGAATCGCTTTTGTGTAAAGCAAAATGACCGAAGTTGGTAGGTACAACTCGATTATCGTATAAACTGTCATCACATCTTTTAAAGACAAAGGGTACTCTAAATCGCCATTTATTGATTCATCGCAATTTGCCAATTACAATGTTCATCCGACGCATTCTTCATCGCCAAGATTGATTACAAGGGGTACAATGTCATTTAAAACAAAACCACCACTATAACCAAGCCCTTCGCAGACGCCTTTCTCCATCCGTTCGTGCTGGGCCGATGATTCAGCTGACTCATTACCGTAGAGGAGAGAATCGCGAAATAATTCTCCATCCCCTTAAACGGTTGTTTGTCCGCGACCACCGCCTTGACTCATTATTCGTGTCTACATATTTGAGACACGATGAAGAGTAGAGGGACTATAACATTATTGTGGATCCAAGGTCCACCCAACAATAAGTTATAGGAAGTCTCGCACAATCACATAGCAGTGACTTCGACTTTAAGTCCCCATTTGGCACTTTATCCGATCTTACCAAGCGCCGAGACTACCGGTGTTAAATCCATAAATCATTGTGCTCGTTGATGCCACCATCGCGTGAATTCCAAGATGATACATGAGGCGCAGGGCATGATGCTCACAATGAACCCTGGATCGACTTGATCCGTTAACTTCGCTAGAACCAATATACCCGTGAAGTATAGCGCCTATCGTGTTTGAATTCCTCGCCGCATATCCTCCTTTGTAAAAGTGATGCAGGGAAGTGTTTAGTCGCAAGATTGCATTGTTGGGCCGACTCTTTCCGACTCGCCTAACTGGGTGAGGAAGACTTCAATCGGCGAGGGCTTCTTGAAGAGCTTCTCGCTCTTTTGATAACCGCAAAGAACTCATAGAGAGTGATCCTTGCGGGATATTGGCCAATTGTGCCATTACGCCAAAGCGTATGGAGAGTTCGGTTCCTGCTTATCTCTTCCAATCGGGCGACCGAATCGAGATCGCCTCGAGCCGAACTTTAAGGCCGCTTTGTCGAGCTTCTTTGGCACCACCGCAAGGCGCTTCTCTCAGGCGAGTGAGGGGATTTGTTGGTACCCCCACTCAGAGCCGCCTGGCATTAGGGTCGGGACTTCCTGTACTTGCACTTGTACTCGTGTCCACTCACGGTGGCGTGGGCTTGAGTTCCTCTTCGGACGGTGGAATGTTACCACTGCTCATCATCTCCCTCGAATTGCGGAAGTAGCATGGCATGCCTTTCCCTTCGCTCGCTTTTTCTTCAACGAAGAAGAGGCTACCCATTGCTCATCTTCAAGTAGGTTCGTGGACCCACAAGACTTCGCCATTCGGGTCAGATAATGATACAAGTCCTTTCTCGGCGTTGTTTGTGGGTCGCCATTCACCGCCTTCATCGCTACTTTGACCACTAGTTCAGTTCAAACCATGTCAACGGTACCGACCAAGCTTATGGACACCGTGATTCGCCCGACCTTCTTTCTTTGGACGGCTTCATAGTGATGACCCTACGCCAATTAAAGCCCGATTTTATCCTTGAGGCTAAAACAGATTTAGTGGTGATGAACCGCCCTATGGTACGCCAAGCATGATTTGGGTCGCTCGACTCATTGCTTCCTCTTGATTCTCGAATCGGAGGGAGCTTGATCTTGTTATTTTCGACAAGATATTTGAAGAGACCGGAATCTCGCCGTCCCTAAAGGAATAGGATTTCGAATCGCTGCCTCAGGCCTTCGCTTGTCCCGTGTTGCCACGCTGATTGTGCCTCGCGGCGGCTACCGCTGCCGGCCGCCGCCGTTGGAGTTGAAATGTTTGTTCACAACCGCTGCCTTAGGTCGCTTCTTTCCTTTGCCGCGGACAAAATTACGCCGGAGCTTCCATTGCCTACCGGCCTTTTCCGCTTTTTCCTTTTAAGGAATCTTTCAGCTTGTTTCCACGAACCTTCAAGTCCTTCCACGCTATCGATGGTGCTGTACCCATTGCTTCAAGCACATCTATCGATAAGTTATCGGCAGGTTTGGAGGATGAACTCCTCCGTTATTGATCCCGACAGCTTCATTGCCTTGTTCCGAATCGCTTGACAAAGATATCCACGGTTTCTCCGCTTTTCGCTTCGCCGAAAGTAATGTCCCGACGATACCTGTATCGCCATCAAAGAAATTGGTAAGGAAGCTAGACTCCATGTCGCCCCACCGTGAATGCTCCCCGCTTGAGACGGCGGTGCATTCATTCGGCGTTCTACCTAAGGGTGCCAACGAATGACCGAACCATCGTGGGTTCGCTGCCGTAAATAACTCCAGGTGTGACTTGAAATAAATCAAGTGTCGCTCGGGGAACCCTTCCCACAAATGGTGTGTAGTTTATTAAGTTAAACTTCGACGGTACGGATTGATTCCCACCCCTGTATGGGCAAGGAATACCGCCTTCTTTACTTCTGAGCCGAAATCAATGAGTTGATTTTGCTCTCCAAGTCTTTGATCTTCGCTTCCCGAGCAACAACATCTATGTTTTGCCCACCGCCGGGTTCGTGAGGGTTATCCTCTTCTTGTGGTTCCTCCCGACCAATCGCTATCATCTTCATCGACGCTGATGCGCCGACTCGATTCACCTTGATGTTTCACAAGGCTTGATCTGTTGGTCATGCATTTTCTCATCGTCGCATGGCCAACTCCATTTCTAACTTGAAGTTTTCCGTTGTTTATTCAACGCTTCGCCTAGCATTTTGGCCACTTGATCTGCATCGATCATAAGCGCTTTTTGGGGCTTCCTTCGCTAGATACGGTATGATCGGATCGCGATTGCGGAGCCAATATCCGACGATCATCCTCCTCATGGGTATTCCTTCAAAATTTTATCATTATCACGGACCGTCGGATAGTCGGGACCCAAAGCGAGTTAGCCGTTGCGATCGCTGGGAATAGCCGTGGCGATGGTTCTTTCTTTGGTCATATTATTAGTGACCTCGGCAACTCATCCTCTCGGGATGTCATCCTTTCTTGAATCGCCTTGACCTAGGTCTTGGCGTGTTGGTGCTAAGTCTACGGAAGGCCGACACCCTTTGGAGGCTTGATGGCAATTGCACTCGAGAGCACCGTCTTGATGAGTTTGGAGCACAAGCATGACAGCGTCAATTTAGGGAATCGCCGAGATTTTCGTTACCTTACCGCGGTAGTACAGCTTCGTCGGTGTGTGGCGGAGCAATCTGCGTGTGTTGGCGTGATCTCGGGTATAGCGTCGTCGTCATCGAGGCGAGGCGTCCTTCCAGAGAATGGCCAAAACTACCGAAAGTAACTTCGCCTTGACTTCCGCTATGTGGCGTGAAGTTTGGGGACTCTGGGACTTCGATCTTTAATCCGGTTGGAGATGTCGCAGAATCTCCGGTCCTTTATGGAGCAGTGCGGCCTCTGTATGAGGAGTGACCCGTGATCCCTTGAGGACAAGCGATCTTTGATAGTTGGTTTGGTGGTGGTGACGGAATTGGCTTCACCAGGTTAGTCATGAGCACCTTTGACCTTGGCGCCGTCGGACTTGAACTTTGGCGCTGAATTTGTAACGCCCGACGCTTTGGCTTAAGTGCGAGAGCGAGGCGTGGGCAGCGGGGTTGGGGCACCGTTAGACTTGGGCCTCCAAACCCGGTGGTATGTTAGCGGCTTCTTCCTCACCTCTTTCTTCAATTCCACGAGCTGTTGCACCAAAGCTCGTGCTGCGCATAAGTGCGCTGGCGCTTCGGATCGCTCACGGGTGTGGAGCGGTTCCGTTTGGCGGACCCACTTTCGTTGGTTGGCGGCTTGGAAACTCGATCACGAGGTGAAGCCTGCTGAAAGTCTGGATCTTAGATCCGCCGTAGCGGACCCCATCCATGGATCGCATGGCCTTGGCAAGCTTGCGCCATGCTTTGTCGTCGCCTTTGGCGAAGTTAAACTAGGCGCCCGGCGCATCGTCGGCGTTCATCTCGGCGCCATCTGGACCGGCGCCGAAGGGATTTCGCTACTGCGGCGTGAGGTTGGACTTCGCCGTCGGGGCTCTACATCGGAGGCCCATCGGGTTCTCCTTGCGTGAGTCCTTCTTGGGGCGGGGAACTGATCTCGAGGACGAGGAAAGATACTCCTCGTGCCTGGCTGGTCGAACTCGAACTCGACCTCTTCCTCCACCGGATAGGGATCGCGGTAGCGTCGCGGCGACCTCCGATCTGAGGCGGTGGCTCCCATTGTAATCGCCCGGCTTGTTGGCGGTAAAGTTGGGATGATTGTCATTGATTTGAACTTGCTACGGCTTCTTTGGCCTACAACAAAATTCAAAAGAAATGCCTTTTATTTTAAGGCGCATAATGAAAATCAAAAAGATTACAACTTTTATCCTTTTGAACAAACACGAGGATCTCCGTTATATCGGATCCTCGCTATGGGTTCTTTGCCCGTGTCGGACTTTTGTGTCCGTGGACCACCGCAATTCCAATCCGTAGAGACCCGGTTCGAACTACAGATGTAAAGGGGCTCGTTTCCGAAGAGAAAGCGCTGAGGGATCACACTCACGAAGGAGAGGATAAACTGCGGGGATCACACTCACGAAGGAGAGGATAAACTGCGGGGATCACACTCACGAAGGAGAGGATAAACTGCGGGGATCACACTCACGAAGGAGAGGATAAACTGCGGGGATCACACTCACGAAGGAGAGGATAAACTGCGGGGATCACACTCACGAAGGAGAGGATAAACTGCGGGGATCACACTCACGAAGGAGAGGATAAACTGCGGGGATCACACTCACGAAGGAGAGGATAAACTGCGGGGATCACACTCACGAAGGAGAGGATAAACTGCGGGGATCACACTCACGAAGGAGAGGATAAACTGCGGGGATCACACTCACGAAGGAGAGGATAAACTGCGGGGATCACACTCACGAAGGAGAGGATAAACTGCGGGGATCACACTCACGAAGGAGAGGATAAACTGCGGGGATCACACTCACGAAGGAGAGGATAAACTGCGGGGATCACACTCACGAAGGAGAGGATAAACTGCGGGGATCACACTCACGAAGGAGAGGATAAACTGCGGGGATCACACTCACGAAGGAGAGGATAAACTGCGGGGATCACACTCACGAAGGAGAGGATAAACTGCGGGGATCACACTCACGAAGGAGAGGATAAACTGCGGGGATCACACTCACGAAGGAGAGGATAAACTGCGGGGATCACACTCACGAAGGAGAGGATAAACTGCGGGGATCACACTCACGAAGGAGAGGATAAACTGCGGGGATCACACTCACGAAGGAGAGGATAAACTGCGGGGATCACACTCACGAAGGAGAGGATAAACTGCGGGGATCACACTCACGAAGGAGAGGATAAACTGCGGGGATCACACTCACGAAGGAGAGGATAAACTGCGGGGATCACACTCACGAAGGAGAGGATAAACTGCGGGGATCACACTCACGAAGGAGAGGATAAACTGCGGGGATCACACTCACGAAGGAGAGGATAAACTGCGGGGATCACACTCACGAAGGAGAGGATAAACTGCGGGGATCACACTCACGAAGGAGAGGATAAACTGCGGGGATCACACTCACGAAGGAGAGGATAAACTGCGGGGATCACACTCACGAAGGAGAGGATAAACTGCGGGGATCACACTCACGAAGGAGAGGATAAACTGCGGGGATCACACTCACGAAGGAGAGGATAAACTGCGGGGATCACACTCACGAAGGAGAGGATAAACTGCGGGGATCACACTCACGAAGGAGAGGATAAACTGCGGGGATCACACTCACGAAGGAGAGGATAAACTGCGGGGATCACACTCACGAAGGAGAGGATAAACTGCGGGGATCACACTCACGAAGGAGAGGATAAACTGCGGGGATCACACTCACGAAGGAGAGGATAAACTGCGGGGATCACACTCACGAAGGAGAGGATAAACTGCGGGGATCACACTCACGAAGGAGAGGATAAACTGCGGGGATCACACTCACGAAGGAGAGGATAAACTGCGGGGATCACACTCACGAAGGAGAGGATAAACTGCGGGGATCACACTCACGAAGGAGAGGATAAACTGCGGGGATCACACTCACGAAGGAGAGGATAAACTGCGGGGATCACACTCACGAAGGAGAGGATAAACTGCGGGGATCACACTCACGAAGGAGAGGATAAACTGCGGGGATCACACTCACGAAGGAGAGGATAAACTGCGGGGATCACACTCACGAAGGAGAGGATAAACTGCGGGGATCACACTCACGAAGGAGAGGATAAACTGCGGGGATCACACTCACGAAGGAGAGGATAAACTGCGGGGATCACACTCACGAAGGAGAGGATAAACTGCGGGGATCACACTCACGAAGGAGAGGATAAACTGCGGGGATCACACTCACGAAGGAGAGGATAAACTGCGGGGATCACACTCACGAAGGAGAGGATAAACTGCGGGGATCACACTCACGAAGGAGAGGATAAACTGCGGGGATCACACTCACGAAGGAGAGGATAAACTGCGGGGATCACACTCACGAAGGAGAGGATAAACTGCGGGGATCACACTCACGAAGGAGAGGATAAACTGCGGGGATCACACTCACGAAGGAGAGGATAAACTGCGGGGATCACACTCACGAAGGAGAGGATAAACTGCGGGGATCACACTCACGAAGGAGAGGATAAACTGCGGGGATCACACTCACGAAGGAGAGGATAAACTGCGGGGATCACACTCACGAAGGAGAGGATAAACTGCGGGGATCACACTCACGAAGGAGAGGATAAACTGCGGGGATCACACTCACGAAGGAGAGGATAAACTGCGGGGATCACACTCACGAAGGAGAGGATAAACTGCGGGGATCACACTCACGAAGGAGAGGATAAACTGCGGGGATCACACTCACGAAGGAGAGGATAAACTGCGGGGATCAACTTTCGAGCTTAAGCGGCCCGTTTGCATGGCGGACTAAGTGCGATTGATTCCGTCGTCAGCGTTTGAGTTTAGTCAACTTCGACGCGTCGTTTCATTGGCTCGTATGTCTTGCCGACTCACTTCATGTGCTCGTCGACTCGCTCTCTGGCGTTTTCGCGGCGTGGCGTTTTCGCGGCGTCGGTTTGTCGAATGGATCGTTAGTTGCCAACCCACCGTCCACGAGTTTCGTTGGTCGATAAGCAATATTTTATGCCTCTGACCCTATTTCTCGAACTGAGTTCGATGAGTTGAAGCCGATGTTAATCGGATGAAGACTACCATGGAGTGACTTGCGTTAGCGGTAGAAGCGTCGAACGGTAGGAGTGTAAAATCGCGTTGATGGTCGCCAACGATGTGATTCGACTCCACAAGATGAATTCCACGGCGGCGGCGTGCGTAAGCCCAGCGCGGTTATGATCCACGAGACCACCGTCGGCGGGACAATTATGATCTTTGGAGGATTCAAGATAAAGATGGATCTGCCATTTTTCAGCGGGCAACTTCATATTGAAGAATTTCTTGTTGGATTGCGAAGTGGAGAGATTTTTCGGTATATGGAGATCCCGGATGAGCGGAAGGTTAAGTTGGTGGCACACCGACTTAAGGGTGGAAACATCTGCTTGGTGGGAATCGGTATGCATGAATCGATCTCGCCAAGAAAAGCCAAGGTCGATAGGTGGGACGGCTTCTTTGGCCTACAACAAAATTCAAAAGAAATGCCTTTTATTTTAAAGTACAATGAAAATCAAAAGATTATAACTTTTATCCTTGTGAACAAACACGAGGATCTCCGTTATATCGGATCACCGCTGCGTGGGTTCTTTGCCCGGGGACTTTTGTGTCCGTGGACCACAGCGCAATTCAATCGGTAGAGACCGGGTTACGGAACTACAGATGTAAAGGGGCTCGTTTCACGAAGCGAAGCGCTGAGGGATCACACTCACGAAGGAGAGGATAAACTGCGGGGATCACACTCACGAAGGAGAGGATAAACTGCGGGGATCACACTCACGAAGGAGAGGATAAACTGCGGGGATCACACTCACGAAGGAGAGGATAAACTGCGGGGATCACACTCACGAAGGAGAGGATAAACTGCGGGGATCACACTCACGAAGGAGAGGATAAACTGCGGGGATCACACTCACGAAGGAGAGGATAAACTGCGGGGATCACACTCACGAAGGAGAGGATAAACTGCGGGGATCACACTCACGAAGGAGAGGATAAACTGCGGGGATCACACTCACGAAGGAGAGGATAAACTGCGGGGATCACACTCACGAAGGAGAGGATAAACTGCGGGGATCACACTCACGAAGGAGAGGATAAACTGCGGGGATCACACTCACGAAGGAGAGGATAAACTGCGGGGATCACACTCACGAAGGAGAGGATAAACTGCGGGGATCACACTCACGAAGGAGAGGATAAACTGCGGGGATCACACTCACGAAGGAGAGGATAAACTGCGGGGATCACACTCACGAAGGAGAGGATAAACTGCGGGGATCACACTCACGAAGGAGAGGATAAACTGCGGGGATCACACTCACGAAGGAGAGGATAAACTGCGGGGATCACACTCACGAAGGAGAGGATAAACTGCGGGGATCACACTCACGAAGGAGAGGATAAACTGCGGGGATCACACTCACGAAGGAGAGGATAAACTGCGGGGATCACACTCACGAAGGAGAGGATAAACTGCGGGGATCACACTCACGAAGGAGAGGATAAACTGCGGGGATCACACTCACGAAGGAGAGGATAAACTGCGGGGATCACACTCACGAAGGAGAGGATAAACTGCGGGGATCACACTCACGAAGGAGAGGATAAACTGCGGGGATCACACTCACGAAGGAGAGGATAAACTGCGGGGATCACACTCACGAAGGAGAGGATAAACTGCGGGGATCACACTCACGAAGGAGAGGATAAACTGCGGGGATCACACTCACGAAGGAGAGGATAAACTGCGGGGATCACACTCACGAAGGAGAGGATAAACTGCGGGGATCACACTCACGAAGGAGAGGATAAACTGCGGGGATCACACTCACGAAGGAGAGGATAAACTGCGGGGATCACACTCACGAAGGAGAGGATAAACTGCGGGGATCACACTCACGAAGGAGAGGATAAACTGCGGGGATCACACTCACGAAGGAGAGGATAAACTGCGGGGATCACACTCACGAAGGAGAGGATAAACTGCGGGGATCACACTCACGAAGGAGAGGATAAACTGCGGGGATCACACTCACGAAGGAGAGGATAAACTGCGGGGATCACACTCACGAAGGAGAGGATAAACTGCGGGGATCACACTCACGAAGGAGAGGATAAACTGCGGGGATCACACTCACGAAGGAGAGGATAAACTGCGGGGATCACACTCACGAAGGAGAGGATAAACTGCGGGGATCACACTCACGAAGGAGAGGATAAACTGCGGGGATCACACTCACGAAGGAGAGGATAAACTGCGGGGATCACACTCACGAAGGAGAGGATAAACTGCGGGGATCACACTCACGAAGGAGAGGATCGCCGGGCGGGTGAGATCTACTAGGAGAAATCACAGCTATCCACGAGGTTAAGGCGAAGCTTAACCTAGAGGGTATCTGTAGTTCGACCCGAATTCAGTTACCTTCCGCTTGTAGATCAGACGTCGACTAGACTTGTGCTCGCCGGTGCTCGGAACGGTGCGTCGACGGCTCGTGGACCTCGTGAGAACTCTTCAGAAAATCCTCCAAAATCCGCGCTCAAGCCCAAAGTCCTCTCTAATCCGCCCTTTTTCTCCCCGTAATCCGACCTCTGAAGTCCAAGACCCCCCCTATTTATACAATGGAGGGGGGGTGTGCGCCGGCCACCTTGGTGGCTCGGCCATGGTGGCCGAGCCACCTCGGCGGGTTGGCGAGTGGCTCGGCCATGGTGGCGAGCCACCTCGGCGGGTTGGCGAGTGGCTCGGCCATGGTGGCGAGCCACCTTGGCCACTGGTAGAGGTTTGGTAGTGGCGCCGTCTTCGCGGCGTTTTCGTCGTTCGGCGTCGTTTCTCCGTCGATTCTTCGTCGATTCTTTTGGTCTTCCGGGCTTAGTTTTGCTCCGGTAATGTCACCGTTGTGTTTGAGTCCGTGCCCGATCAACTTTCAGAGCTTAAGCGGCCCGTTTGCATTGACGGACTAAGTACGATTGATTCCGTCTCGTCAACGTTTGAGTTTAGTCAACTCGGCACGTCGTTTCATTGGCTCGTATGTCTTGCCGACTCACTTCATGTGCTCGTCGACTCGCTCTACGCGTTTTTGCGGCGTGACGCGTTTTGCGACGTCGGTTTGTCGAATGGATCGTTAGTTGCCAACCCACCGTCACGAGTTTCGTTCGGGTACTGATAAGCAATATTTTATGCCTACAGCCCCTATTTCTCGAACTGAGTTCGATGAGTTGAAGACCGATGTTAATCAGATGAAGACTACCATGGAGTGACTTGCGTTAGCGGTAGAGCGTCTGAACACGGTAGGAGTGTAAAATCGCGTTGATGGTCGCCAACGATGTGATTCGACTCCACAAGATGAATTCCACGGCGGCGGCGATGCTTGTGAGAAGCGGCGGTTATGATCCACGAGACCACCGTCGACGGGACAATTATGATGCTGGAGGATTCAAGATAAAGATGGATCTGCCATTTTTCAACGGGCAACTTCATATTGAAGAATTTCTTGACTGGATTGCAGAAGTGGAGAGATTTTTCGAGTATATGGAGATCCCAGATGAACGGAAGGTTAAGTTGGTGGCACACCGACTTAAGGGTGGAGCATCTGCTTGGTGGGAATCAGTATGCATGAATCGATCTCGCCAAGAAAAGCCGAAGGTCGATAGGTGGGAGAAGATGAAAAAGTTATTAAAAGCTCGTTTCCTTCCAACCTATTATTATATGTTCAACCAACATCCTAGTTCACACTCTAACCATAGTTATGGAAGGATTAAGCAGCCCCAATTTGACTCCGAGAAAGAGCCTAGATTTGTGACGGGCATTGAAGTAGCAACAAAGAAAGAAGAACGTACTCTTGCCGAAATTCCTCCTAAGGTGCAAGCACTCGTTATGCATGAGATACATGGTGCTGATGATGATATGATAGTGAAGATGGATATTAAGCATGATATTCCCAAAGAGGTTGTGAGTGATATTGCACTTATTGATGTTGTCCCGATGAAGGAGAAGGATAAATTAGAGAGTGAGACAATTGATGATATGTGTAAATTGCTTGGTGGAGGGGTCGAAGCAAAGGAGGTGAAAGAATTGTGTATGGAGTATGAGGGAGAAAATTCTTCTTTGAAAGCAATGAGCATCAATAATTTCAACAATAATGAGATGACACCACCGGCACTAGAATATGAGGACCAACACGAAAAATATTTGGAGGAGTTTTTCATGTCAACTACAGAGTCACATATTGCCAGTTACTTATACATGCCGCCAAAAGACTTCATTACACAAGTTTGATGCGTAAGAATTCCTAGCAGAAGATAAAAGAACAAATAGAAAATCAATGCAAAGTATAAAGGCGGATGCGTCGATCTGAGGAGAAGAAAAATATTTATCGATGAAGCTACTATTCAAGCAAATATGAGCTCGGGGGCGAGCTTCTTTCAACAAGGGGAGACTGATGTAGGACGCTTAACGAACAATTTCATGAAGGAGCGGGACAATCACGAACTAAACGCCGACTTATACATATTATTGGCTTCTACAAAGAAACGATCATATCTTTTGATCCGGAAGGAGGATTCTGATAAATTATATATGTAAATCGCCTATCTCGACGAGACGGAGCCAACCACATTGTCAGATTGTTATAATCTCATCAGTAATTCTCAGTTTTGGCTAAAATTCAAAAATAATCAGCCTTTAGTTTATTTTTAGTAATAAAGTTAGAGTCAATTTAGATTTGGAAACAAAATCAATTTTGATTTAATTAGGACTGATTTGTTTTCTATATTATAGGAGTCTTTTAGGATAGGATTTGATACTTTCTATTTCTTTGTAATTCTAGTCTTATTAGGAGTCTTATTTCTTTCTTTTAAGAATTCTATTCTTATTAGGAGTGTATTTTATTTTTCTATTTAAGAAGAGTCATGTAACCCTAGAATCAATATATCTTTTCATCAATAAAATTTGTGTTTAATATATTTTCTTCGTGGATTCGAAGCTCTTCGTGGATTCGGAGATCAACCCTCGGTGGATTTCGAGATTTCAACTTCCGCGCTGCGTCAAATTCTTCAGTAATTAAAGAACAAGAGGGCATTCACAGTTTTAGCATTCAAAGAATAAAGCTGTTTGTCCTGTGGTGACCACTTATCCCTAGGTGTGACAACTGAAACCCCTTCTACAATAGTAGTGGGTTCGTTGTAGCCGTTTTCAACACACTCCCAAATGTCATAATTGTACATCAAAAAGACTTTCATATGTACTTTCCAATATGTGTTGTTTGTCCCATCAAAAAGTGGGAGTCAGTTTATAGCCTTGGGAAAAGCCATTGCAGTGGTAAGACTTAGCATCTCTATCCTAGGTTGTGAATCCTAAAGATGGGTAATGAGGCTCTGATACAACTTGTTGGATCTAAGATGCAAGCCTAGAGTGGGGGAGGTGAATAGGTTTACTACCATTTTTCACTCAAACACAGAAATTGCAAAGAAAATAATATAAAAATAATAGTGAAAAAATAAACCAAAAAACAAACCAGATAATACGTAAGATTTTATAGTGGTTCGGATAGAAATCCTACGTCCACTCTTCCTTCTCATGAAGAGGCTTCCTCACTATGACCAGAGTTCACCTGAATCACACCCCAATTCAGTAGGCTTACAAAGATTGCACTCAGGAATATACCCGAAATCAGTCGTCTAACCTAACTTCTCACAGATGAGTAATACCTAGCCCTACGTAGTCCCAACCCTCAATTATCACCGGCTTGAGTATGCCATAAAAACAAGATAAAACAAACTAACCATCACAATTTAAACGTGAATCAAAAAGATCTTACAGCCCTTTCTATGCAAACCGTTCTTCAAAAGAATTAAAGCTTTAATGATATTGAATCCAAGGGCAACTCTTCTCGCTAAAACAATTCAAAGATATTGAGCACAATGAGAAGGAGTTTGACGAGGCTCTGAGGATTGAATCACAAATCAACTCTTCACACAAATCCTAAAAGAAAACCTCTCTACTTTTCTCAATGCAAGAACCTCCCAAAAATATGATCTCTTCCTATCTTATATAGCATTTTTGATAATATAGAAAAGAGATATAGGAATCATAATAGAAGTTGGAGATGAAATGGGTCAACGAACAGTTGAGATTAAATCACCAAATCTGCCAAAACGCGTCGTCACCATTGATGGTAAAGCACGACCATCGATGGTCCCCTACTCACCATCGATGGTACCCTGTAGTCCATCAATAGGTTGAAATCTAGTTTCTAGAATTCATTGAATGTTCATTAACCATCGATGGTGTAGCTGGACCATCGATGGTCTCCAGTAGTCCATCGATGGTTCTGAATCCTGTTTTTATTTTTCTCCGATTGTGCACTGAAATCCATCGATTGCCCTTGTGACCATAGATGGTATCCTCTTGACCATTGATGGTTCGATGGCTGAAATCAACATAAATGCTAATTTTTGCATCGTTTTGCCTTGTAACTTTCATATACCTGTTTATATCTGAAATATATCATCTCAAACAATCATCAGTAACAAATAAGAATTTTTTATTACACAAGCAAGAGATTTTGTACAAACAACATTCTGACAGTACTATATGCCAACCATCTAACGATATTCTACTTTCACTTATAGGTGGATAAACAATAACACGTATCCTGTGGAACAAAAAGTAGAATATAGCTTCTAACTTGTTTTATTTATCTTTCTCCAATTTCAATAAAACTAAAACCTAAATGGAGAATTTTCAACAGGAAACTTTATAAACTTCAGTTTGTGTTGAATAATAACATGCAGAGCAGAATATAAAACTTCCATTAATTAAAAGATTTTTGTAGACAATACTAAATGTTTAGGTTAAAAGTTTCATAATTCTTGTTAGATAAACAGTTCTAAACTCAAATTCAAGAACAAATATTTAGAGGAATCAATCAAGCTTGCTAACTATCAACAAAGAGCATGACCATCAGAACAAAACAAGAACATGCAGAACAGATAAATATTTGCTAGGAAACCAAGATGCATAACTTCTTGACTTCAAAATGTGAGCAAGACACTTTTTTTTGTCAATAAAAAACTTTTATTCAGTCACCAAATATAACGTTTTGTGTACATCAAAATGCTCAGCTAACTGAGATATCAAAACAAAATCTCACATTGGGATGCAACCCAAAAGCTCAAAGGAAAATTACAAAGAAACTTTCCACTCATTGTATTCCTTCGACAGAGAGCTATTAAGCACTATGGTCATAATACTGATCTTTATATCTTTGACAATCTGATCTGAGCTACTAGCAGTTTGATTGAAGATTATTGCATTGCGCTCACACCAAATAATGTACACAGAGGAAGATAAAGCCACTCTCTTAATCTTTTGTTTAAATCTTTCCCCTTCAGTCTGATATTATACCAATATAAGAGATGACTCCAGCCACATGCTCTCTAATTGAATTGAAGCCAATCCATGATATGGTTCCAGACATCCATAGTAAAATTACACTCAAAAAACAGATGGTTATGACTTTCCATGGCTGAGATAGAACAGAGAACACAACAGTTAGTTTGTATCATTCCCCTCCTAAGCAATCTGTCATGAATAAGTAAATGATCTTGGACTGCTAACCACAAAACAAATGAGTGCTTAGGATAGTTCAATCCCTCCCAAAATATGTCATACCATGACAAAATATCAGATACAGGGAGAAAGAATAGTACAGGGTAGAGAGCTGAACTTTTGAATTCTTATAACAAGAGTGAATTAAGTGCTTCAAGCTATCTACCCCTCCACAATAAGCAATGGCTTTGTCTCTAATTTTTAGCAATTGCTTCCACATCCATGAATCCCCAACTCTTATATTTACAAGCCATATATCCCTACTCTTCAAATATGTACCATGAACCCATTTTATCCATAACAGTCCTTTATTAATGTGAATGTACCAGAGTAGTCTGAGAGTAGAGGCAATATTCCATGTTAATGCTGAAAAAATTCCAAGTCCCCCTTGCTTTTTACTCAAGCATATCCTGTCCCATGAAACAAGTGGAACTTTGCAAGCATTTTCAGATTTCCCCCATAAGAAACTCCTACAAAGGTCATCAATTTTCTGCAGAACTCTTACAGGAAGAATGTAGCTAGATGTCCAGTAAATTTAAACTCCCAAAATGACACTTTTGATCATTTGCAATCTGCCAGCATATGATAAATGTCTATGTTTCGTCCAGTTCTGGAATTGCATTGATATTTTATTAATGAGAGGACTGCAATCTATGAATGACAATCTTTTGCATATAAGAGGTACTCCAAGATATTTGATTGGCATAACACCCTCAGGAAAGCCCAGATGATTGTAAATGGAGGCCCTAACAGATTCTTCAACACCCCCATAAAAAATAGAGCATTTATTTGGATTTGCTTCAAGACCAGTAACTAAGCTGAAATGTTGCAAACATTGATAATGTTTTTGCACATAATAAAGGTCACCCCACCCAAATAGAAGAAGATCATCAACAAAGATTAAGTGATTTATCTTGAGTTTTCCACATTTAGGATGATACTTAAAGTGCTTGTCATGTTTCAACATACACAACCTCCTAGAAAGGTATTCCATTCCCAAAACAAACAGATAAGGGGAGAGGGGATCACCCTTCCTTAATCCTCTCTCACCCTTGAAATAACCATGAAAAGTGTCATTTAGAGAAATGGAAAATTTAGGGGAAAATATGCATGTCATAATCCAATTAGTCATCATTTCGGCGAAGCCCCAGCCAGAGAGCATGTCTTGTAAGAAACTCCAACTAATAGTATCAAATACTTTTCTAATATCAATGTTAAGCATAATCTTTGGGTGATAGATGTTTTCTTCCATATTTCTTAACAAGCTCATGGGCTAGAAAGATATTGCTGTAGATTAGTTTGCCTTTCACAAAAGCACTTTGTGCTTCATTTACAAGAAAACCCATAACTGATTGTACTCTATTTGCGAGGATTTTAGAAATAAATTTGTAAAGGCAGTTGCAACATTCAATCAGTCTGAAATTTGATGGAGTTTTAGGGCATTGAACTTTAGGAATCAAAGTTAAAGAGGTGGGGTTAATCATACCTAGAAGCTTGCCAGTTTTAAAAAACTCATCAATAGCTAGAGTTATGTCTTCTCCAATAATGGTCCTTGCAGATTTGAAAAAAGAGGCACTGTAACCATCTGGCCCTGGAGCCTTATCATCAGACATAGAGAACACAGCTGCTTTGATTTCCTCTCTACAAATGGGGGCAGATAATTTCCTATCTTGAACTTCATTGAGACAAGGGCCATTCTGAATGATGCAAATATCTGGAGGTGAAGTAGTTATGGCAGTACCCATCAGATTCTTATAAAAAGATATTAGCTCATTAATAATTTCCTCACCATCAGTGAGCCTATTTCCCATATTATTATAGAGAATCATCACTCTATTGTGATGCCTATTTGATTTTATAGCAGAATGGAAGAGATTGGTGCATCTATCTCCTTGCATGCTCTAAGCAATTCTTGCTTTCTGCTGATAAAAAGACAGTTCACAATCCAGTAGCTTGTTGTAAGATGAGAGACATTTTTTTCTTTGCTGATTAAAACAGAGCTAAAAGGATCATCCTGAAGCTTACTTTGGATATCTTCCAATTCAGTTTTTGCTCTTTGAACCTGCTCACTAATGTTATAGTAGTGTCTTTTGTTAAGTTCCTTGAGAGCCCTCCTCAGTAGCTTTAGCTTTACACGAATAGAATACGTGGTATGCCCTGTTATAGCATGTTGCGAGATAGAAGATATAGTAGGGTGGTATGCCCTGTTATAGCATGTTGCGAGATAGAAGATATAGTAGGGTGATAGCTAGTATGCTTGGTCCACATTTTAAAAATTTTAAATGGCTTTTTCCCTATGAGCAAGACACTTAAATAGTCTATACTTGCATTTATGAGAATTTAATCTTAACACTTATAGTTGGGCTGCCTAATCTGTCACCAAAATCTCAACACTTTCTACAAACTAACAAACCCAAACTCAACTACAAATAGTTGTTATCTTTAATTGTCTCCTTACATCCCTCCTGTATAGCCCAAAGCATTCCGCTAACTCACTAGTTCTCGTACGACCATGAATCTTCACCCTTTTTAAAACTATGTTCTCAGGTTGTTCAAAAAAACTATGTTCTAATGTCGTGATCCTAAGCTTTATTTTCTTGCTTTGCATTTAATAAAAAGTGGTTCTTATGATGAGAACGATATACTATTTAATGAAAATACTATGATGGCTTACATATCCGATAACTAACAATGGGCATCACATGACATGTTATATGTGGAAAAAACGTGTCCCTTCATGTCATATACAGTGCACAAATTAAAAACACAGAAAAACCAAAGAGCAATTTCACAAGAGAATTTGTTATGGATAAGCACACTGGAGAGCACTAATTAATTATTTATTAATTGCTGATGTGTTTATCGTAGCTGATATTTTCCAAGAGGAAGTAGCAGAACTATTCGAATATCCAAAGCTATGCGTGCGATGACTGTAAACAATGAACTTTCAAGAGCAAATGAATGATATTGAGCAATAAATTTTTTTTGACAAAAAATAGGGCTGAATGCCCTATTCAAAAGTATGTATTAATAATCCGAAAAAGAGAGTTCACATTCACTGGCATGACTAGGAGGAGGAGTCACTCACGCCTGGATCAAAGAGAGGTCCATTGACGTCATTTGAAACCAAGGCGAGAGTGAGTCAATCCTCCCAAGTCATCCTATACCCCAAAATATATACTATCTATACAAAAGATCTAAGACATAGCTGTCACTCCAAAACAACATCAAAATGTGACAGTGATGTAGGTGCAACTGAAGAAAAGGTTGTATATTATGTACACAGATAATTGTCTCATGTCTCTCCTCCGAAATTGTATGAACGATGCTAGCTTTCTTCTTTGCTGTATTACCTGACCAGAATAATGTGAAAAATGCCACATTAGTAGTTAATTGCGAAGGTAATATATGTGTTTGGTTGAAAATCAGTGCATTTCTGCTCCTCCATGTGCACCAGCAGAAAAGAGGGAAGATTGTTTGCTAGAGGAGACGAGACTCTTTATCTAACAGGAAGTGGCCATGACTATGGAGTAAACTGAGAAAATTAGTCCCTTGGATGTTGATGTTCAACTTATGAAGGATTGGGAGCCATGCCTCTCTAGTAAAGCTACAGTCCCAAAAGAGATGAGAGTCTGTTTCTGCAGCAGATTGGCAGAACGAACATAATGTATCCCCAGACCAACCCTTGAGAGAGAGATTCACCTTTGTTTGCAGCTTGTTTTTTATTAGTAGCCAGAGAAATATCTTGACCTTAGATGGAAGAAAGAATGACCAAATGAATTTATAATCTGCACTTAAGACTCCTCCATTAGAGATGAATCTATATAAAGAGTTGACAGAGAATTGGCCTGAGGAAGTGAGAGGCCATATGACTTCATCTGACTGGGAGCAGATGGGGTCATTAAGGTTGGATATGAAGGATTTCATGGCTGTGACTTGGAAAATCTCCTCTTGAGATATTGGTCTATGGAGGAGAGGCCACTAGAGCCATCTCTGACCTTGCTTCCTGCCTTGAGATCTCACACTGGTGTTATTAGAAAGAGCAAGCTTATATGCCAAAGGGAAGAGGGAGGAGAGAGAGTTGTCCCCTCTCCATTTATCCTCCCAGAAGCGAATGTGAGAGCCATTACCCAATTTTTATTGAACTAAAGACAACAATGTTTGGCTAGAAAGAATTGTATCATGCCAAAATTTAGAAGCATTGGACTTGGGTGGTGTGCAGCTAGTGACCGGGGATTGATTAGAGTTGGAGGTGAGAAGAATTTTACCTACTAGAGAATCTTGTTTGAGATATTTTCACATCCATTTGGATAGCAGGGCTTCATTGAAAGTAGATAAATTGATAATACCTAAGCCTCCTACTGATTTGGGTTTGCAAACTGATTTCCAGTTGACAAGACATTTGCCTTTAGCAAAGGAAGAAGATCCCCCCATAGGAAATTGCATCTAATCATGTCAATCTTTTTTATGAACCACACAGGTAATTTGAAAAATGATAGAAAGTATAGAGGAATGGAAGTTAACACAGAATTTACAAGAGTTAAACGTCCTCCAATTGATAAGTGTCTACTTTTCCACATAGATAGCTTCTTAGTTAATGTGTCAATAACAGGTTGCCATTCATTTCTAGAGAGAGACCCTTTCTTTAGAGGGATGCCTAGATATTTGAAAGGGGGTTTGCTAAGGGAGCAATGGAGGGCTGCTGCTAGGTGCTGACCTTTGGTGGCAGATTTACCAAAGTAAAATAGGTTGGTGCTGACCTTTGGAAAGGTCCTTGAAAGATTCAACATGATCAATTCCAAACCTGTGTCCACTCCATTGGCTACTCACTTCAACTTAAGTACAAAGCAGATGCCATCTACAGAAGTTGAAGCTGAAGAAATGAAGAAGATTCCGTATGCAAACGCAGTCGGATGCCTAATGTATGCAATGATATGCACAAGGCCTTCTCGCTCAAGCTTTGAGCGTGGTGTCAAAATATATGTCAAATCCAGGTAAAGATCATTGGCAAGCTGTCAAATAGATTCTCAGATACCTGAAGGGCACCAGAAATAAAGGGATTATGTTTGAAAGACAACATGAAGAGGCGTACATCACTGGTTTCGTCGATTCTGATTTTGCAGGAGATTTAGACAAGAGAAGATCCACAACAGGATACATTTTCACTTGCAGTGGAGGACCCATATCTTGGAGATCCATGCTACAATCCATCAGTGCCTTGTCTACCACAGAAGCCGAGTACATGGCATTAACAGAAGCTGCGAAGAAAGCCATATGGCTCAAGGGCTTAGCAAGTGATTTGGGTCTAAATCAAAACTCTGTTAAAATTCAATGTGACAGCCAGAGTGCTATTTGTCTTGCAAAGAATTAGGTATTTCATGCAAGGACAAAACACATCGAAGTACGCTATCATCGGATTCGTGATTGGCTCATGAATGGAGAAGTCGATGTGAAGAAAGTTCATACAGACGAGAATGCAGCAGATTTTCTCACTAAACCAGTTACCGCGGAGAAGTTCAAGCATTGCTTGAGTCTGCTAAATATGATGACATGTTAGCTCATGAGTGCACCTAGTCACCAGATGTGCGGGGAGATGAGTTGATGCTCATCAAGGTGAAGCAGCTGGAGCTAGAGCAGGACTCGTTTTGAAGTTCCGGAGTCTAACTTCTTAGATTCCGAAGATCCATGTTTCGGTGACAAATGTTCATGATTCAGATGAAGATTAACATTCCGGAAACTCCTATTCCGATGACTAATGCTCTGAAGATGCATCTGACAATTTCGAGTGGCGTCGGATATCTCGCCAAGGTGGAGATTGTTGGAGTTGGCTCAATTTCCAACTCATTTATTGCTGCAGTTTTTCTGCATGCAGATACAGTTTTGCATGGTCTTTTCGGGCATGATACAGTCATTAATTGGCTCGGAAATCTACATGAAAGTTGTAGAGGTGTATGCATAGTTTACTCCAAGCTTTGAATCACAGGAAACGAAGCAGTATTGAGGGAGTTATGGTCAGTCAAAGTACCCTATCCGAATCTGGACAGATTTGTGTATTCCCAAGCATTTTGGAAGATGAAAAGGTGGACTAGAAGGTTCATCAAGGCCTATAAATTGGCATACTCTTATCATCCAAGTTTTACCACTTTCTCTCTTGAATGTATAGAGAGTTAAAGTGAAGAAGAGTCTCTTAAGTTGTAGAGATCTCTAGTGTTGAGTTAACAAAGTTAACAAGAAAGAAGGGTGTGTGAGGATTGTGTGGAAGTCAGCGTTGTCGGGTGTGTCGTGTGTGCCTTGTACCCATTTGTTGATTCCATTATAGTAAAGTATCCTCCGAGCTCCAAGCTCAACCCGTGGTTTTTCCCGTTTGGATTTTCCACGTAAATTCTTGTGTCTATTCTTTGTGTGATTGTCTTCTATTGTCACTAATACCAACAGCTCACTCTGAAAGCTCCTGATTTTGTGAGGACCCAAGCAACAGAATCCCTTGCATCTTTATGAGGCTTCTATGACTTAAAGAAAAATAAGTAGTCTTTCCTTGTCAACTCTAGCTCCCATTTCACAAGCTCTTTTTAAATGAGGGTGCCATACCCAAAATCAGAGATGTAATTCGCTTGAGACCTTACCAAAGCATTTTTAGACCAGGCTAAATTGTGAACAGAAGAAAAAACGCTAGAAAGAGAATTATGAGATAGCCATTTATCCTTCCAAAATCTAATTAGAAAGCACTTTCTTAATTTCCATTTAATGAAATTAAAGAAAGGTTCTTTGATAGATAAAATACTATTCCAGAAAGAGGAATATCTTGAGCTAGTGGAGTAGCCTTGAATAGGAGAGTGATGACTCGAGTAGAGAGGTGAGAGAACTCTTCCCACTAAGGAGTTGTGATCGAGAGACTTCCAAACCCATTTAGATAAAAGAGAGAGATTGAAAAGATTAAGATCAATAATCCTGAACCACCCTCTGTTTTGCTCAGAGTAACTTTGGACCAATTGATTAAACTCTTGAAAGAAGAGTTAGAAGTGTCGGAAATATTAAATTCCAAACCTAAAGTTATGCAGTAAATAAATTTATGAATAAATCTATTCTATTTATTAAATAAAGTTTTTAATTGCTTAGTCAAAGTCTAGCACCTATATAAAGGCCTAGCTAATGTTTGTTAAATTAAGCAAGCAAAAGTAAAATAAAAAGCTCAAAGTAAAGGCATATAGGTAAAGCCTTGCATATATATTTGCTTGCTCAAAAGTTATAAAAGTCCATCAAACTTCCACTAAAATAAAGAGTTCTATATTTGATTAGAGCTTACAAATTTGTATCAGAGCCAGACAGTCCTTCTATCGATGGCCTCGAACAACATATTCCAATCCTCAAATTCCAATGTTGAGTAGAGACAACTTTGACAACTGGTGTATACAAATGTGAGCGCTACTTGCTTCTATGGACGCGTGGGAGCTTGTATGAATGGCTATAAGGAGCCAAAGTCACCAGAAGAAGAGGCAGCTGTGATAAAAGTGTTGAGGGATCTGCTCAAGAATTCAAGAAAGAGGGACAATAAAGCATTATTCACTATCTACTAAGGTGTGGAGGAAGCAATGTTTGAGATTATTTCGGTAGCTCAAATATCAAAAGAAACATGGGAGCTTCTACAAAAGACCTATCGAGGAGTCGATAAGGTAAAGAAAGCCTGACTTTAAACTTTACGTAATGAATATGAAAGTTTGAATATGAAAGATCTTGAATCAATTGTTGAATATCACTCAAGAGTTATGGTGGTTGTTAATCAGCTGAGAAAAAATGGTGAAGTACTAACAGATATTAGTGTGATGGAAAAGATCATGCACTCTCTACGTCCAAAGTTTGATTATGTGGTTCCAGCTATTGAGGAAGCACATAATTTTGAAGATATGCAATAGATGAATTAATGGGTTCTCTTCAAGTCTATGAGAAACACATGCAGCGAAGATCATCTTCGACAACAACAGACCAAGCACCTGAGTCAAGATTGATTCTAGGTAGCCAAAGAGGTGGTTGTGGAAATACAGCTCCACAACTTCGCGGTCGTGGCAGAGGACAAGGCCGAGGTCGAGGAGGCAAGCACCAATATGATCAAGGAAAGAGTAATAATGGCAATCATGGTAGAGGCGTTACCAGATGACGATTTATTCCAGGACATGGTAATTGGAGCATTCAATATTATAATTGCAACAAGTTTGGACACAATGCTCTGGAATGTTGGAATCGATCTTTTGATCGAGGATAACAATCAAATTTTGTAAATGCCGTAGAAGAAAGTCCAACTCTCCTTCTTTCACATGAGGAGGAGACTGATCAAAAGAATGTGTGGTTTCTTGATTCTGGGGCAAGCAATCATAGGTACAAGAGAAAATAAATATTTGAAGAACTCTCAGAAGACACTCACAGCAACGTCAGCCTTGGAGATTCATCCAAGCTTCCAGTCAAAGGTAAAGAAACAATTAAAATTTTTCAAAAAGATGGAAAACCTCAATATATCTCCAATGTTTATTATATACCCAACATGAAAAGCAACATACTTAGTCTGGGACAACTCCTAGCAAAAGGGTATATAATACACATGGAAGATAGTTTTCTCAGCTTAAAAGATGCAAATGAAAGACTAGTGGCAAAGGTGAAAATGGCGAAGAATCACATGTTTCCTCTCCATCTCAATATGGAGTTTCAAAAGTGCTTCTACGGGCTCATGTACAACGAGTCATGGAAGTGGCACCTACGCTTCGGACATCTAAACTTTGAAGGCTTGACTCAACTCTCTAAAAGAAAAATGGTGCAAGGACTCCCGACAATTTATCATCTAAATAATGTGTGCGAGGTGTGCACACTTGCCAAATAACATCGACTACCCTTTCCTAAAGGAAGGTCCTAGAGAGCGACAACCCCATTACAGTTGGTACACACCGACATTTGCAGTCCATTGGAGCCACCTTCCATTGGAGGTAATCGATATTTTATTACCTTTATTGGTGACTACAGTAGAAAGTTATGGGTTTATTTCTTGAAAGAAAAGTTCACCGCATTTAAAATATTCAAGGACTTTAAAGCTTGTGTTGAAACACAGAGCGGTTGTAAATTAAAAGTATGTCGATTTGATCAAGGTGGAGAATACACGTCAAATATGTTCAAGAATTATTGTAGATAGGTAGGCATCCAACAATAATTTATAGCGACATACACTCCACAATAGAATGGTGTGGTAGAAAGAAAGAACCAAATAATCCTCGACATGACGAGAACAATGCTCAAGAAGAAAAGTTTGCTGAAGAACTTTTGGGCAGAGGCTGTTGCATGCACAACATATCTACTCAATCGATGTCCAACAAAGAGTGTGAAGAACATGACACTACAAGAAGCATGGATTAGACAGAAACTAGATGTCGAGCATCTACGAGTATTTGGTTGCATTGCATATGCACAAGTACCAGAGGCAAAGAGAAAGAAGCTTGATGTTCATGGAGAAAAGTGCATCTTTGTTGGCTACAATGGAGAATCAAAAGCTTACAAACTCTACAATCCACAAACTAATAAAATTGTGGTGAGAAAAGATGTAGTTTTCGATGAAGAAGGAGCGGGGACATAGAGTAAAGGAGACAATGATAAAGGCAAAGGAGTTCTACTAGATGAACTAGATGAAGACTTACAAAGTCATGTGCCTAAGCAGCAACTACATCAAGAAGCAGGCGTACAAACTCCGACACAAGGTGCCTCATCATCTTTAGGAGTGGGAACTCCAGTGCAATCTGCATCATCATCAGAAGCAGTAGATTCCCATCTGATGGTTCCACGTCATCAGCAAGCGCAACTCCAATCAAAATGAGGAGCTTGCAAGACATTGATGATGAAATGAAGAATATATACATGCAAATCTCTTTGGTCTTTATGCAGATCACGAGCCTCTCACATTTCAAGAAGCAGCAAAAGAAGATAGTTGGATATCTGCTATGGTGGAAGAAATTCAAGCTATTCAGAAGAATGAGACATGGGATCTAGTTCCACTCCCTCCTAACTAGTATGCAATTGGTGTCAAATGGGTGTATAAGATCAAATGCAAAGCTAATGGAAAAGTTGAACGCTACAAGGCAAGGCTCGTCACAAAAGCCTACAAGCAAAAATACGATGTCGATTATGAAGAAGTCTTCGCACTAGTAGCAACACTTGACACAGTTATATTATTGATCTCTCTTGTAGTAGATCATGGCTGTAAAATCTACCAGTTAGATGTGAAGTCAGCTTTCCTCAATAGTGTCCTTCAGGAAAAAGTATATGTGGAGCAGCCTGATGGTTTTTTAGTACAAGGAGAAGAAGATAAAGTGTATCGTTTGAAGAAAGCGCTTTATGGCTTGAAACAAGCACCACGAGCATGGAATGCACTCATCGACAGTTTTCTACATTATAATGGCTTCACCAAATGCCTTTGAACATGCAATCTACATGAAGAAAGGCAATAGTGGAGATATGCTTATTATATGCCTTTATGTTGATGATCAATTATTTACAGAAAACAGCGAGAAGATGTTCTCGGAGTTCAAGATAGCAATAGTTTAGGAGTTTAAAATGACAGATTATGGACTTATGTCCTATTTTCTAGGCATTAAAGTGCATCAACAACCAGACGGGATCTTCATATCTCAGAAGAAGTATTAAAAGGAGATACTCGAGAAGCTCAAGATGGAAAGTTGCAATTCAGTGAACACGCTTATTGTTACAGGCCTCAAATTCTACAAAGAAGGAGATTGGTAGAGTCGTTGAATCAACTCATTATAGAAGCTTGGTTGGAAGCTTGAGATACCTCACTATCACTAGACCTGACATTGTCTATGGTGTAGGACTCGTGCATAGATTCATGGATATACCAAAGGAATGTCATTAGCTTGCAACAAAACGAATTATGAGGTATATCAAAGGCAGTATGGACTATGGTCTCTTCTATGCCTATGGAGAAGATGCAGAACTAATTGGCTATTCTGATAACAACTGAGGAGGAGATCAAGATAAAAGAAAGAGCACTACAGGGTACATCTTCTATCTTGGTACAACAGTTTTTTTTTGTTCTTCAAAGAAGTAGAATATTGTTGCTTTGTCAACATGTAAGGCAGACTATGTAGCAGCAATATCTACTGTCTGTGAAGCAATTTGGCTGAGGAATGTCTTGAAGGAGTTGGAGCACCCTCAAGAAGAACCTACCATGATTTATGTTGATAACAAGTCAGCCATAAAGCTTGCCAAGAATCTAGTACAACAAGGGAGAAGTAAACACATCGACACTAGATTTTATTTTCTCACGGAGCATGTTAAGCATGGGTCTATTACTCTTGAGTACTGTCACACAATGGATCAAGTTGCAGATATTTTCACAATGCCCTTATCGACTGATGCATTCAAAAGGTTGAGAGAGAAGCTCGGTATGACTACACTTTATGTTTGAGGGGGCATGTCGAAAATATTATATTCTAAACCTAAAGTTATGCACTAAATAAATTTAGGAATAAATCTATTCTTTGTATTAAATAAAGTTTTTAATTGATTAGTCAAAGTCTAGCACCTATATAAAGGGCTAGCTAATGTTTGTAAAATTAGGCAAGCAAAAGCAAAATAAAAAGCTCAAAGCAAGGGCATATAAGTAAAGCCTTGCATATAAATTTGCTTCCTCCAAAGTTATAAAAGTCCACCAAACTTCCGCTAAAATAAAGAGTTCTATGTTTGATTAGAGCTCACAAGAAGGAGAACATCCCTAGATAAAGTTTCCTCTTATTTTGTCAATGCTTTTGATAATCCCATCTGGAATTCTAAAAAAAGATAGATATTACAAAGAGAGTGAAGAAATAACGGAGTTGACAAGAATTAATCTCCCCCCTATTGATAAACTTTTGTATTTTCACAAAAAACATTTTTGAGAGAATTTATCCAATAGTGGTTGTGAGCCTTCCATGTTTAAGAGGCAATCCAAGGTATTTAATTGGTAGTCTTTCTAAAGAAAAATTTAAGCAAGAAGCTAATTTTTCACCGCTATAGAAATTTGCCAAAGTATATTGGAGGTATTTGCATAATTAATACTAAGACCTGAAACTCCTTCGAAGAGGTAAAAAATAATTTTCAAAACCCTAACATCTCTATCATTAGCCTTGCAAAAGATGAGGGTGTCATCTGTAAGTTGCAAGGATCTGATATTATTAAGAGAACCCCTTAGATTCAAATCTGATTAACTTCTCACTTCAACACTTTTGCTAATCATTGTATTAAGGATATCAGAAGCTAGAATGAAAACCATGGGAGAAAGAGGATCGCCCTGCTTGAGACCTCTTTTGCAATGAAAGATTTTAGAAGGATAGCCATTTACAGAAATAGAAGACCTGGAAGAGGAAAGAATATGAAAATTCTGACTACACCATCAAGGGCCAAAACCTCTTTGTTTCAACAAATCAACTATGTAAGACCAACTAACGCAACCAAAAGCCTTCATGAAATCAACTTTTATGAGAACAATATCCTCTTTACTCTTAGAGCAAAGGTGGGTCATTTCATGAGCGACAAGGATATAATCAAGGGTTCATCTTCAAAAGCAAATTGAGACTGATTGACTTGTGAAGAAAGAAGGGGGGCTTGTAAGATCCAAGAGGGGGGGAATGGGGTCAATAAAGATTTATAACTACTAATGCAATGATATTATAAGATAAAATAAATATGTGTCACTATGACAAATCTATGGGACTATAGTGAAGAAAGTTCAATGGAACTTTCAAATTTGTAATGCAAGGAAACACACACATGAGCAGATAAACAGATAAGCATGCAATCTACCAGGAATTTAATGTGACGTGGTGTGTGGAAAGTTCAGTGAAAACTCTCAGATAGAATGATGAACAAATAGATAAGCAAGTGTAAATGCAATATATAGAAAGTTCACTGGAACCTTCACTCAAAGTGTCAACTGCATAGATAAACAAGTATGTAATGATATGTATATGCAAACAAGTTTGAAGAAAATGAACACAAGTAGAATAGGATATAAAAGAACTTTATAGCATATGATATAAGTAGGTGCACTGAGGTATAGTAAACTGTCCATAGAAACTTTAACAAGATACTTTAAAGTAGATCACAGATAGCAAAACATAAAGTAAAGGGATAAAAAGTAGCAAACACATTGTACACAAGGATATATAGTGGTTCCCCTCTTTGGGTACGTCCACTACCTAGCACCCCAGGTAGGATTTTTCAATCCAGTTTAAGCACTTCACCCAGAAGTTAAATAGGTTACAATCCCCACTAATACACAGCCCTCCAACGTACTGAACTTTCACATTTTATCTCACTCATCCCTAGATTAGATAGGACTTACCTTTGCTAATCACACAAACCTATGCACTAGACTTCAACCCTCTATAACTCTCACACATTGACATAATAGGACACTTATACAAAGTGAGCAATATAATATTCTGTACACTAAAGGTGAGAACTAAGACAATATAAGCTTACAACACTTAAAATAATAGAAATGCACAAGTATAGATGATACTCTAAGTGTATGCAATAAGTGAATAAAAATATACTAAAATCTTTGGTAAGAGATGAAGCAAACAAGCAGAGTTTTAAGAATAAGATCTCAGAATAACATTAAGAAAATCTCACAACACTCAATGTAGTCTCAAAGAATAATATAGGCTTTGGATCTATGAGTGGAACTTTCAATAGAAGTATCAGAGAGCACGCTGTAGAAAAATAATTGAACTTAGAATGCTTAGTAGTGTTTGGTTGCTTAAAAAGAAATAAACCAAAGTAGTCAAATATATAGGTACAGAGGAATCAGGCTTAAACTGTAACAATTAATGACTATTGTGGCTCTCTTTCTCTCCCAAGAGTCAACTCAGCCAGTTTGCACAAATCTGGCAAGAACTTTCCGGCTAGCAGATCATGACAATTACAAGTCATCTCTCTAACAGCCATGGTCAACAGTCTTATGCATTGATTTAGATGCTGTAGGCTATAGGAATTACTGAATTAAATAAGAATAGTGTTCTAAGCAAGAGGCTTCTCACCAACACTCACAATTAAGCATAGATTAAGTAGCAAGATTCAAACAGTTGAATCTTGAACCATAGGGATTCTCTCAAAGATGAAATTTAAATTTTGGTAAATGGAGAGAATCAAATTTGCCAGAAGACTATTGTATAATCATCACTTAATGCATACTTACATTGATCACAGCCTAAGACTCACACATCCTACTAGCTCCCAGTCTTGAACCTTTCTGCTGAACATTTCACAATTCTTCTGAATCTCACTTTGGCTTCTCTCATATCTCGTTAATGTGCAAGTCGTTGTAATGTTCTTGGCTTCTCTCTTGATGTTGAATTGAAAGATCACAAAGTGCTTGAAGTCTTATCTTTTATAGATATTTCTATATATGCTTGAAGTCATGCTTTCATCCAAATAATTGAGCTAAAGATCTAAAGCACTTAGTAAACTAATTAGTGATAATTTTGTTCATTAGTCAAACACTAGTAGAAAAAAGAGCATACTAGATGGAATATCCTAGACGGAAAAAATTCCGTCTCGTTTGACTCAAAAAAGACGGACAAATTTCGTCTGGCATGATCCATCTAGGTTGACCCATCCTAGACGGAATTTTTCATCTAGGATGGCATCCTAGATAGAAAATATTAAAAATTTTGATGTGGCCCCCACCATCCTAGACAGAACTTTTCGTATAGGATGTATCCTAGATGGAATTTGATAGTCCAATTTACACTATTTTTCACGCGTACTATGAAAATGTGTGATTCTATAAGTTTGTTATTTGAAAATGTGTGATTTATCAAATAAATATTTTTCAGAAAATAGAGTTATATATAATACATTATAATATTGTGTTATATATTCAATTTAGGTGAATAAAAAGATAACATTATCCCTAGAGTCATGCCCAATAATTACATCCAATTCTTTGGACTTATAATATAAGATAGATGACTCAAATTTGGGTAGGAAATTAAGTTTTCTACCCAAAAATGATCGTTTACTTTATAATATTCGTAGCAAGCATTGGTACTGAAATTCATAATTATTGGATCTATCCAATTCAGATGGGTTAGAAATATAGTAGTGCATACATCCAACTTTATATACTTTATATGTTTTCATTTCTTAAAAATTTTGGCAGCATGTACTCATTGTTCTCCGTGTACAATAAGCATTGTTCTGCATTTTGGTCTATTGCCAATATGCATAATAACATCCACACAGTGTACAGGAAGAACAGCGAGTAGGTGCTGCCAAAATTTTAAAGAAATAAAAATATACAAAGTATACGAAGTTGGATGTAAGCAGTACTATATTCTTAATGGAATAGAAGACTTTTCTATGACATCCGCTAGAGTGTTCTAATCAATCTATATATATGATTCAATTTTAATATAGAAGGGAAAAATATTTTTGTTGTTAAATGATAGATGTGTATAATTATGATGTGTGTTGTATGTATATTGTAATGAAGAGCTATAAATTTACTAGTAGTAGTGAGATTAATTGTAGTTAATAATTATATATAATTTACAAATGAGGATAATTCCAGACAAGTCATAGATAGATATTCCTCGACTTGACAGATATCGTGACACGCGATATAATGAGGGATGCGACGCTTTCATGTGATATGCCGACATGAATCTAAGGAATTTAAGTAGCGGTGCTATGTATTGTCCCTGTTGTAGATGTAGGAATATAAAATTGCAAAATAGAAAAGATATACAAGGCCACCTAGTAAATTTAGGGCTTGATGAGAAATATAAATATTGGTCATATCACGGGGAAGGTTGTATTGAAGATGAGGAGCCGAATGTGCATGTAGATACGTCCGATGACTTATGGATAGATAATACAGAAACAATATTCAATGATATTTTAGCCCATCCTATCAAATATGATATTGATGATGATATTGAAAATGACATTGAAGATGATGCTGAAGAGGTCGAAGATGTTGAAGGTGCAAAAAATTTTAAAGATATGCATGCTTCTCTAGACATAAAATGAATAATGAAGCTCCTAGAATATAGTGAAAAGGACCTATATGAGAGTTGCATCGAGTACTCCAGATTTTCATTAATACTAAAACTCCTGCATATTAAGACCCTAAGCAGAATGGCTAACAATTAGTTTGAAATACTTCTTGATTTGCTACACATGGAGGAGAGGTTAGCATACCCAAAATAACTTATCAGGCTGAGAAGATTATTTTCGCTCTGCGTCTCGATTACAATAGGATCGATGCGTGTTTGAATGATTGTATCCTCTACCACAATTCTAATGAAGACCGTCAGGAGTGTCCAACATGTGGAGTTTCTCAGTGGAAACAATGTACAAACTCTTCAATGCAATAGACAATGGAGACAGAGGGGATGCAGAAGAAGATTCCTGCAAAGATGCTTTGTCATTTTCCATTGGTCCCTAGATTGCAACGACTATATATGAACAAAGTTACTGCTAAGAACATGAGGTGGCACAAAGCAGATCGAGTAGATGATGGTAAACTGAGATATTCTGCTGATGCTCTAGCTTAGAAGCATATTGATAAAACTATCCCCATTTTGCCAGTGATTGTAGAAATGTTATGAGTTCAATTAGTTCAGGGTTATGAGTTCGGGTTGGTCTACGTGGCCAGTTGTATTAATGTCATATAATTTACCTTCGTTGCTTTGTATGAAATAACTGTATATGATATTCTCATTACTGATACCTGGTAACCATGCACCAGGTAATGACATTGATATCTATTTAGAGCCACTAATTGGTGAGCTCAAACAGTTATGGTCGGAGGGTGTATTGACATATGGTGCCCATATTAAAGAGTTACTTAGATGTGCTATTCTAATGTGGACAATTAATAATTTTCTAGCTTATGCAAATCTATCCAGTTGGTCTACGAACGGCAAGTATGATTGTGCAGTATGTGGTCTAAAATTCGAAGCCCTTCAATTACCGTACAGTGGAAAGAACTGTTATTGGTTTAATCGAAGGTGGTTGCCCATGAGACATAAGTATAAAAAATTATCTATTATGTTTGATGGCACAGTTGAGATGAGAAAGAAGCCGCGTCGACCGGGGTTAAGATTGTAAAGCTGCTTGAGGAGTTTCCAAAAGTAAAGTTTGGAAAAAACTGATATTCTAAGTATGACTTACTTGGAGTAAAAGATTCCTTAAAGAAAAAAAGATATTGAAATGTAAGAGAATGGTATGAAGAGTCCACATTGAAAATGAAGTTAAAAAATTACCTAGAGGATGGACTAAATTCAGTATCTTCTTCTAGCTACCTTACTGGCAAAAGTGTAAAATCCGGCACAGCTTAGATGTCATGCATATTGAGAAAAATATTTGCGATAACATAGTGTCAGCCCTCCTACAAGATGCCAACAAGTCGAAGGATGGCCTGAGGTCTCACCAAGACTTGACCGCATCGAATATTCAGAATGATTTGCAAGCACAAGATGTTGGTCTTCAAAAATTAAAGTTGCCTTCGTCTCGTGTTACAATGTCGATAGAGCAGATGCAGTGATTTTGTGAGATCCTCAAATCAGTAAAGTCACCGGATGGGTACTCTGCTAACTTATCAAATAATATCTATGTGCAAGAGAGGAAACTCTTAGGCATAAAGAGTCATGGTTATCATGTCCTTCTTCATCAATTACTCCCGGTTGCACTACGTAACGATATGGAGAAAGAAGAATCGAATATTATTATTTAGTATTGTGGATTCTTCAGAAAATTATGCTCTAAAGTTATAGACGTGGATAAATTTTAAAAACTTGAAACTAAAATCCCAGCAACTCTATGCAACATGGAAATAATATTTCCTCCTTTATTTTTTATAGTCATGGTCCATCTTACCCAACATCTAGCAAGAGAGGCTAGAATCGCAAGTCCCAGAATTTATCATTGGATGTATCCGATTGAGAGGTTAGAAGTTTCATCACCTTCATTAATTATATATGCATTTCTTACATGTATTCATAATTATTAATGCTTTTCGATTTTTTAAAGATATTTGGGTTCCATGAAACACAATGTTCGCAATCGAACTTGTCTAGAGAGTTCGATAGCTGAAGGGTATGTGGCCAATGAATGCTTTTTATTTGCATCACGTTACATGTGCAAGAATAAAACCGTGCATCAGGCACCAACTAAGAATAAAAAGCGTGAAAAATATCCAAGATCTTATTTTGATCAGGTTCATGCATATGTATTGAAAAATTTTGATTTGTTCAAAGACTACCGAAGGTAACAAATGAAATTAATAATATGGATACTATTTAATCATTTACTTTTAATTAACCACTACAATCTCGTCTATTGTACTAATAGGCGACATCTAGAGAAGCTTAAGAATGAAATAACCGGTAGGAATGCAGCGCATAATATTTAAAACAATATAAGAAATAATTTCAAGATTGGTTCAGAAATGATGTAAGTGTTGTATACTTAAGTTTTGAACTTTCATATTAAAATTTTAAGTTAAACTTGTCTTAAATTTTTTCAGATAATGTTTGGTTTAGGTTAAAAAATTACTTCTTGATGGCACTACAATATCAGATGAAATTATCATTCACACACAACATCCTTACTATGAAGTAAGAGATTATAGTGAACATCTCGTTAATGGGTATAACTTCTGAATGCTAGTGACCGATGATAGGAGGGTGACTCAGAACAGTGGAGTCATTGGTTATTTTACTCAAGAATATTTTTCAAGTCCAAGAGATCAGAACTAGTTCTAGCTCACATACTTTATTATGGCCAATTGAAAGACATTGTGGAGATAATCTATGGATTTGGTAAACAAAAATAATGTAGTTACATGATGTTTAAGGTTCGATGGTGTCCTGCAAAAATGCGAAAGGATCATTATCGGTTTACACTTGTCGATTTCGACAAAGAAATATCTTTAGATGAGAAGTTCATTTTCACAGAACAAGCAAATCAATACTTCTATATGAAAGATCCAAATATCATGACTGATTGGATCATTCTGTACAAGTAGTCAATGTCCGTTATTCTTCCTAATAACAATGAAAAAAGTGATGAGGAAAATGAAGGTAATTGCAATGAACCAATTGGGTCATCTGATGACATTTAGCAAGACTTCTCTTACACGCAAAATATCGTGCTTGATATGACTGATCCTGAGACTCAGACCGACATTCTGAATATTATTATAACCGGAGACTCCGGCTCAAATGAGCAAACTAATAGAAGGCAAATGATAGCAAATATACTCGGTCGATCTCGTGAAAAATAATTGTAATAGGTATGAACTATATACAATGCATTTATTGTTTAAAAACTCTCGGTAAAATAAATTGCAAGTAAATATTTATCTTATGAGCATATATATATATATATATATATATATATATATATATATATATATATATATATATATATATATATATATATATATATATATATATATATATATATATATATATATATATATATATATATATATATATATATATATATATATATATATATATATATATATATATATATATATATATATCTCTTATTTTTATCTTAATAATTCAATTTGTAGATGAGGAATGTGAGGTACTTTGGTGAATCTCGTGATCAATCACGGAGTACCACCCCAGCCACAAGTCATATTTAGGAGACAACGCTACCATCGTCTCCTCATGCAGGTATTAACTATTTAATATTTTTTTAATTTTTGACAATTTATTATTCATGTGTTTGATAATGTTTCTTGATTGCAGATTTGGGTTATTCAACACCCGAACCCTCTAGTGCACCGTCAACACCATCCCCCGGGATAAATATTAAGTAGTTAATATTTCATAATGATCAATAATATTTTTATATTAATTATCTTCTTTAATTATGTAGATCATTCGTGGACACCCTCATTTTCATCTTCTACATTTTAGACCGAGTTACGTCCCAAAACACTCGAGTTTTGCAATCTGCCCTTACATCCAGACTCAATTAAGTCCAAAACTAAAGTAATGACGAACTACCCATGTGCGGTGAGAAAGCTAGAGGAATTGACACCTATTATAGAGGCTAGAAAATCTGTTACGCTCACAGTAAAAAATAGGGAGATCGTGAATGGTAAATTTAATAATTTCACTTTATCCGATCATATACACTACAAGCTATATTTTCATATTATTGTCATCATAGGTGCTAAGCCTGATCGCGTGAGGGACAAAGTGGCGGGAGCAAGCCCAAGTCCAAACAACCACCAAGAGGCATGAGAGCCAATATTCGGTGGAACAAGGATGCAGTGCATGTTAGGTCTTGGTTGACAAGATTCAATAATTATATCGAGGTTCTCATACGGAGAGCAGGCATCGTCAATCCTTATCTAAAATTCTATGAACTACCATGGATGGCCTACAAGGAGATATGGAGAGAGCTTATGGTAACCTTTGATTACTTTAGTCCTTCATTTACTATTGACATGGAATTACTCTAATAAATATATATATGTAAATTTTAGGAAAGCTACTATCTTGAGGACTTTGATGGGGCTTGGAACTATATTTTTAATGTTAAGGTTGCAACCGTGCTCAAACAGTAGAGTCATGAGTTGAAACAAACCTACGATAAATATAAAGAGGACTGGGAGAGACTTTTGAACCTCGATGATAGGGTTGACGAGGTTCATTTCATAGCTCTCCTTGTGTATTGGGACACCAAGGAAGCACAAGTTAGTTTTATTTAAACTACACACTATTCACATTATACACTCATTGCATCTTTACCAAAATAAATTTTTTTTGAAGAATAAATCTAAGAAGGGATAGGAAAACTGAGACAACCACAAACATGACCACCACATGGGCGCACACTCCTATGCTAACCTGGAGGATGGTTATTATCGAGATACAATATAGATTATTTAAAGTTTTAAATTCTATTAATTCTCAATATGACCACCAAGTATAATAAGTTTATAAATTGACATGCAATAATCCCGCTGAACTTAAAGGCTAAGTTGGCTTATGGTACCTTCCACTCAACTTATAAAGATAAAACCAAGATCAAGGCAAACCTCGAGTTGGAAGTAAAACTTATTTAGAAATCTTCACTAAAATTTCTTTAGAAAGTAATTTAATTTTTCTTAGGTCTATTCCCGAGGATGTAATTTTTTCCAATCTTATGTGTGATTCAGGAGAGTTTCGATTCTGCAACAAAGGAGGCCGCAGCACTGCGCCCTCAGGAGGAAGTAGAAGGTTAGCTGGACCCTCACATGCTATCTCTATAGAAAAATATCACTCTCACTCAGAATCTATAGAGATATAATAGGAGAGGAAGATTTTCATTACATGGTGTGGGAGCTTCACCAGGCATAAGTATAAGATCCTTCACGACGTCCTTAGTGTCATCTACAGCATCAACGGCATCCTCGATCAATATTTCTGCTATGCCACTTGTTCTACGTGTCTCGACCTATTTGCGTGGGAAGATTAACTCAGAACTACATGTCTGGGTGACTAAGGAGTTGACCTTCATTGTGACAAGGGCCTACACAATGGAGGAATTCATGGCTCACTTCATAAACTGCTTGGCCGATATGATCTCGGCTTCTCTATTTATAGATGTTATACCACTTTTAGACTTGGGAGCTGATAATAACTAAATTGGGCAGAGCAACGTACAGGTATGTCATTTCTGTATTAATACTAGGTCTTAAGCATATTAGTCCCTTAAATCTTCAATAACTGCATATTACTCCCTCAAATCTTAGAAATTGCATATTAGTCCCTTAAAATCTTCAATATTTGCATATTAGTCCCATGAAAGTGAAAGACTATAGTTGCTGGTGCACATCACATGTTCATTTCTCAAGTGGTCTAGAGATACCAAATTTTGATATGAATATGTTTTATAAAATACATCATGTAATATCTTCTGTGTACCCTTGCTTTCATGGAACTAATACATCATTGAAGATTTTTAGGGCCAATATCTAAAATAACCATTTATATTAACATTAATTTGATGTATTGTCAAATTTCACATGATTCTAAATATAATCAATTTATCATTCAAGCTGGAGATAATAGAGGGAGCAGCAGCGATGTGCATAAGAGGGATGGAGCTGCCGCCGATGATGAAGTGTGTGATATTCGGTAGTGAGTATTTATTTGTATCTTCTAGGTGAGATAGTTTTTTATCTGTAGGAGTACTCTTTCCTTACATCATGTGTTTGTATGACATGTCATGGATCCACCTGTAGGAGATATTGTTTATTTATACCACATGTCGTTGGTTTATTATGATATGACATGTATGGGAGATGTTTATTTTTATCATATGTTGTTCGATGGACATTGTATTGTGTGTGTTGTAAGTATTATGGTGAAATAGATTTTCGATATTGTTAGATATTGGATTGGAATGTATTGCTTGGATTTGATTAGATTGAATTTAATATGGGGATAAAATTTGTGTTGGATGCGTGTCTATTGAATGTGTAAATTCTTCCAGGTTAATGTAAATGTACAGGGTAGAACAGATTTAAAGCCAATTTTTTTAGGTTACTAGAGCAACCTAGATGGAAATTTTCATCTAGAATAGCATCCTAGATAAAAATTTTTGTCTAGGATGTAATAACGCATCTCAGACGAAAATTCCATCTAGGATGCATCCTAGATGGAACTTCCATACTTCCGTCTAGGATGCATCCTAGACTGATTTCTGGCTTCCGTCTAGGATGCTTTTCGTCAAGTATGGTCATTCTAAACAGAATTTTGTCTAGAATGCATCATCCTAGATGAAAAGATCCTAGATGAATCTCCATCTATGATGCTTTATCTAGACAGAATTCTAAGCATCCTAGACGGTATTTTCCGTCTAGGATGCTGGTTTTTTTTTTACTAGTAAAAACTAGGGATCTCAAACTTACAATCTCCCCCTTTTTGATAATGACAGTTAAATTATAATTTTTTAATGAAAAAATAAATACATAAAGAATGTAAGAATTTAAAAATCAAAAGCTCCTCTAAGTATATACTCAAATAATTCAAAGGCTCCCCCTAAATACTGCCATGGAACTTTCAATAGAGTATTAAATAGAATTATTCGCAAACAAATGTTAGACAAAGATAAACCCTACAAATAATATCTAAAGAGCATATATCCATAAGATATATCAGTAGAATTCATATGCTCAAACACAATGTCTTGCATAAAAAGTGTTAAAACTTTCAAGTTCCTACAAGAACATCTATCAAGGGCCTATTTAGAATTTTAGTGAAACATATATGTGCCCAAAAATATCTAGATGTCATAAGAGACATATATATGACAGATATTAGCACATATCTCTTTTTCCGCCTCTGGTATTAATCCAAAAGTTAATAATTTGGGGTTAACATCCACCTGCATGGTTAGTTTATCCCCAAAATATATAAAGATAAAAACACATGGAGTAGAATCAACACATAACTATACATAAAAATATGGCAAGTCATATAATATCAAGGACAGTTAGACATCTAACTACCACCAAATATCAATTAATACAAACCATACTAAAGTGTTTAAAAGGTTTAAAGCTTAGAAGCAAACAACACAAAAGAAAGGACAAGATAGATAAGGTGGGGGTCAAGGATAGGCTAAAAAAGGAATGAGAATCACTGATATCTTGCTGACTTCTTGTGTGCTTAAAGAGTAGGTACCTTAACCTTGCGCTTACTAGGCACCACACCAACAGGTCCAGCAGATCCACTTGAAGGAATAATGGAGGCTTAGATGACTAACTATCTTCCTCGGATTTCTTCTTGAACTTTTTCTTCTCCTGAGCTTCTGCTGTAACCTTGGGTACTGTTGCAACATCTGCATTTTTCTCAATCATAGACTTTCCATCAATAGTCTAAACTTCACACTCCACCTCATCATGCATACCTTTCTTAGCTGCTTCTGGGGAATTTTTATCAGAAGGTTCCTTACAATCATCAATTTGCTCATTTGAAACTTTCGCAGAAGTTTTTTTTGCTGCTTCAACCTCATGTTTTCCTTTAATGACAGTTGTTGAATCAAATATCTTCTCCATCATTTCTTCTTTGTGCCTGATCTCTTCTCTGATCTTTCTTAGCTCCTATTAACTTTCTCTCACATCTCTTAACAGTAACCTTCCAAACTCAATCATCTCTCTATAGTGATTATTCTTCATCAAGTACTTCTTGACTTTTGCTATGATGTTAGCATCAGTCAAGTCTTTACTTTTACTTTTTTTTCTTTTTTTGAGTTGTGCTCCATAATCAAATCAGATAGGATGGACAACTTCTTAGTCTTCGTGGTCTCTCTAAGACACTCAAGATCAATAAGCGTAGCAACTTGAGAATCAATCAGCTTATTCCAATTCTTACCGTGCTCCCAATCTTCAAATTTGTCATTCACATAATTAGAGATCTTGGAAAACTTATCCTTCATGATACTATAGTTTACTTTGCATTCATCCAGCTCTTTCGTAACTTTCTCTAATCTGTACTCAATATAGGATCCTCCAAAGCACCATAAGAAATAACAACAGAAGGTTCTGTGGAGGTTCCACCAAAATTTTCTCCAGTTTCCTTCTTCTTAATTCTGTTGAATGTAGCTTTCCTAATAATCTCTCCCACCATCATTCTTTTAGTATCAGATAAGTCAACTTCAAATTTCTTGAATAGAGAGGTCAGTAGGCGAGAAAAAACCATACTACTCATTCCCTTCTCAAACTAATTCAACAGAAGATGAGGAAAGTTTACTACCTTCTTTATTACTAAAGTGTAAATAAATAGAACCATATCAGACTTGATAATGTTGTGATGATTCTCTTGAGATATAAGATTAGACATTATAATTATAATTAACAACATGTGCTTATCAAATATATCTCCATAAGGGGTACTTCCTCCATCATATTCGTCATCACTATTACGAAGAACTTTCATGATATCCTTTCCATTCCAACCCAACGAGTTGATGTTACTCCCATGCAATATTATCCCTTCATTTGGCAAATCAGTAACTTCAGCTAAAGTATTTTTAGTAATAATAATTTTAATGTCCTTAACTTTAGATCTCAAAGAATTGCTAATAGCTAGTTTGCATTTCAAATTAGCATCAAACATAGTAGTAAGTCTATGACAGAATATACAGTCAACTCGTAAATACTTCTTTATATTATCATCAAAAAGGTCTGAAAAATTCTTAAACCCAATGCTCTGAAAATTCACATACATTTTGCGAAGATCTAGTCCTTTCTTAAAAGCCACATAGATCTTCCTTCCATCAAGATCTTGCACAAATCTTACTTCTTCTTCTATCAATTAAACTTTTGATACTGCTAGGACTTTGTCTTTCCCCTTCACACTAATCTTCATGATATCGTGATACATAGAAATATAGGTGGTGTATTTTGAGGACTTTTGAGAGGAATTCATGATGGTTTTTGAGAAAAGATGAGGAGCGAAAGAAATTAGAGATTTAGGATATAGGAAAAGAAAATGAAGAAAAGTTTTGAATATAAGAAGTAATCGGACTAAAGAAAGCGAGGGGACATATTGATGTAAATCTTCCTTGAAAATCAAAATATAAAGGTTCTGGATGAGTGACACATGTATGGTCCAGATTCAATAAAGAAGGTTCACATGGATGTGACTTAGATAATTCAAGTTGTGTCTTTCAATAGAATTTGCTATTGAAAGAACAAGAAGGATACTCAGGAATTAACAGATTGCTTCTAAACATAAATAAATTAAACTATTGATCATTCTTACAAATGCTAAGTGATCTCCTAATAGAATAAAATTATTCTTCGGGCAAAGGTTTTGTAAAAATATTAGCTAATCGGTATTTTATATCAATATATTCTAGGAAAATATCACCACTTGTCTACATTACTTTTAAAAAATAATGTTTGACATTAATATGCTTTGTCCTAGAATGTAAAACGAATTCATAGATAGATTAATGGCACTTATGTTGTCGATTAATGGCACTTGTGTTGTCACATATAATTGGAATGCAATTAAAAATAACATGATAATCATATAAAGTTTGCTTCATCTATAGCATCGAGCACAATCTGAGACCAGCTACAATGTATTTAGTATGATGGATAGAGAATACAATTTTGCTTTTCTTGAACCATGAGACTAGAGAATGTCCAAGAATTTGACCAGTTCTACTAATACTTTTTCTATTAGTTTTACTACGCAAAATCTACAACACTATATTCCATAAGTTCAAATGATTCAAATTTTGCATAGTATGGTCCAAAATAAACAAGTTTCATTAACATATCTAATAATTTCTCTTTACTGCATGCAAATGTGATTCTTTAGGATCTGATTGAAATCTAGCACATAAGCATACACTAAATATTGTATCGGACCTAGTAGTCGTATGATAAAGTAAAATGCAAATTATACCTTGTATACAAATTTTGATCAACACTCTTTCCATGTTCATCCTTGTTAAGCTTAGTTGTAGTGCTTATAGAAGTGTTGAAAGTCTTGAAACTTTTCATATGAAACATCTTGATCAGTTCCTTAGCATATTTCTTGGTGAGGAATATGTCATCTTTGCCTTGCTTGATTTAGAGTCCAAAAAAAATTTAGTTCTCCCATCATGCTCATCTCAAACTCCTTTTGTATAAGCTTAGAAAAATACTTGCAAAGAGACTCATCAGTAGTACTAAATGTAATATCATCAACATAAATTTAAACAATAAAAATATCATCTTTATCATGTTTCACAAATAAAGTTGTATTAATTTTTTCTTTAGTGAAACTATTATTCAACAGAAACTAATATAGTCTTTCATACCATACTCTTGGTGCTTGTTTCAAACTATATAAAGTCTTGTGGAGCTTATATACATGATTTGGAAATTCATGAGATTAAAGCCAGATGATTGTGCACATGAGATTAAAGCCAGATGATTGTGCAACATGGACTTCCCTATTTAGAAAGTCATTCAAGAACGCACTTTTCGCATCCATCTAGAAGAGCTTAAAGTTTCTATAACATGCAAAGGCTAGAAGCATCCTGATAGCTTTACTTTGGCAATGGGTGCAAAAGTTTCATCAAGGTTAATACCTTCTTCTTAACTGTATTCCTGAGCCACTAGCATTGCCTTATTTCTTGTAACAATGCTAGCTTCATGAAGTTTGATCCTATACACCTATTGGGTACCTGTAACAGAACAATCTTTTGATCTTTTCACAAGCAGCCAAGCATTGTTTTTTTCAAAATTACCTAACTCTTCTTACATAGACAAAAATCAAGAATCATCAGCAAGAGCTTTAGAAATATTCTTAGGCTCAATAGGAGATAAAAATAAAATAAAACCATAGTGATTCATAAGAGATCTGCTTATTATGCCTGAAGAGATATCATCAATTATTTTTTTTGGGCGATCTATAACATCTTTCCACTCTTGAGGAAGATTGTGATAGTTTTGAGTGATTGGTCTTCAACCATTTCTTCCTTGGTACTTTCTGTGATGTCTTTAAAGTTTCTATCACCTTCTTTGATAGTTTCGTGGATAGTTCCATTAGAAGAGCCGTGAACAGCCTTGGAAGATTCATTCAGCACATTTTCAGAATCATCTGCATTGAAATATCTTAGCAAATGAGTGTTAGTTTAATTAAAACTTAGATGTATAGATTTTTTCAGTAGTAAAAGTATTTTTATTAAAAACTCGGGTTTGCTAGAAGAAGAATAACCTAAAAAGATACCATCCACAGATTTTGAATCAAACTTACTCATATTGCCTTTGGTGTTTAAGATAAAATATTTACACCCAAAGACCTTGAAGTATCCTATTAAAGGAGTCTTACCATAAAACACGTCATAGAGAGTTTTCTTCAAAATAGGTCTGATTGAAACCCTGTTCAAGACATAGCAAGTAGTATTGACTACTTTTGCCCAAAAGTATTTAGGCAATCAATAAGCATTCAGCATGGTTCTATGATGCAGATAAAAACATGCTAAATTGCAGGTACAGAACAATTAAGTTATAGTATCTAAGATATCGACCCACGATGAAGGAGAGTATTAGAAAGACTAATTTAAATGGATTCTTGAAATGTACAAAAACTAATAATGAGAGGATAAATGAAGGTGGTGTGTGTTTTGGGTAGATGTTTGTCACAAAAAGAAAAGGCTAAAACAAGAGGCAAGAATGAGAGAAAGAGAAGACCAAAATAAATGCAAATCAAATCAAAATAAGAAGTGAATGAAAAGATGGAGGAAATAGAGAGAGAGAGAGAGAGAGAGAGTAGGAATCTAGGATTGAATTCAATAGTTAATTTCAATTTACATTTAAAATTACTCTCTTTTATTCACAAATTTATTAGATTTCCTAAGCATAGACTATCAAGTTACTTAAAATAAGCATAACCTATCAAAATTATATCTAAACAATATTAATACTCATGAAAAGAAATAAACAACTGGATAATAACCCTAGAATTCAATAAGCATAACCTATCAAACCACTCAAGAAAAGTAGACTAAACTCTTTTCTACATATTAATTCTCTAGTTGATTATCCTAACATAATCATTTTAAACACAAAGAGAGCAAATTAAAGATACAAAAGGAAATTAAACTAGTTTCATCTAATCCTTAATTTCCTACAAGAATTAGCTACTCATATTAAAAATAAAACAAACAAGGAAAATCTATACTATAAAGCATTAAAGGCAAGAAAGCAAATCTAATTTACACAGTAAATAAAGAATAAAATAAAATAAGCATAAAAAGAAAAAGAAAATAAATCTATACTACAAAGCATGAAATAAATCTATACTAAAAGCAATAAATCTACTCTACCAAATATAAAATTGAAAACAAGAAATAAAATCCTAAAACATACAATTCTAAAATAAGAAAATAAAAGAGGAAAATAAAATTTACATAACAAGGGTTGGTCCCTTGAGAAGAAAATCTTCATCTTCATCATCAAAAGAGAAGAAAGAAAATTGACAAAGAGAAAAAAAATTTATTTATTGTAACTAAAGTTTACAATGTTTGGAAGGCCTTTTTAATTAAGAATGTCACTCCTCTCCAAATCGAGCTTTTTTACAAAATAATTTCCACCAAATTCTTCACCCTCCACCGCTATTTATAGCTTACAGCAATGAACAACAGCCTTGTATCAAACTTGGGCTCCAAGAAAATCAAAATTAGTCATTGATGAAATCTATTACAAACTAATCGATTCGTTGATCGATTAGCTAATCAATAAGGTCATCGATTAGGTGCTGACAGAATTTGTCTTCTTCTATTGACTTGTTGACCCGATGTATTTTAGGCTTTTGGGCTTTTAGGTTTCTTTTAGGCTTAAATATGAACCTTAAAAATGAGGAAAATTGGTTCCATTAATCTCCTATTCAATAATTCTTTATTACATGTAAGTTAAGATAAAAATATTATTAGCAGATATATTTATTCAAATAAAATAGATAATAATGGTATAAAAGTGTAAAAAAATATGATGATCAAATACACCCATACCTAAACTTTTGCTTGTCCTCCAAAGAAAGAAAAAAATGAAAAAAAAAGAAAACCTAACTCACTTTTATAGGAATCGCAGTTATATTTAGCACATATGACAAGCCTTTAAACCCCAAGATTACCCTAGAGGACGAGTTGTAGTCTCATGAGGATTTGCATAAATATACTCATAAAATTGATTAACTTGCCAATTTTGAAGAAGTCAATATATAATTAATTCATTTGAGATCTGTAATCAATCTAATTAGAGTTAGTTTATATTTAAGAAAATATTTTTATGCATAACTCCAAAGTAAATTTTTAAAAATCTTTTCATTATAGTTATACAAAACTAAATCTAACTTAGAAATTTATCTGAAATTCGAAGGAACATGTTAACTCTTTGTTTCAAACAATTCTCAAGCCTTTTGACCAATTTATTTTCTAAGAATATGTACATAAGTATTATATTTTTTTTAAAAATATATATATCTTTTCTTTCCTTGGTGAATTTCTACTTTATCGAGCTTTTCTAAGTAACTTTGTAATGAGATTTGAGCTGATGGATCCCAACCCCATTGGGCTTAGGTCATTAAGTACAGAAATACTCATTGCGCTTAATTACTCAGTCAACTTAGGCTTAGTAAGATAGAATCACTTTGGAGTTACAGATTTTTATTGGCGCCCATTTTTCACACTCCTTATATTTTTTTTATTTTTTTTTTATTTTTATTTTAGAGTTTGTGTGTGTGTCAGTGTGTGTGTGTGTGTGTAACTTGAGAAATATTTAGATCAAGAAGACTTAAGAAATTGTTATTCACTCTAAGTTAAGAATTAAAAATTTTATTATTTCCAATAAAACCCTAAGTTAGAGCAAGGATAGATAATACTATTTTAAAAATCATTTCTTAAAAATTTATTTAAATTTATCATAAAAAGGCTAACTTGAGTATAAGACTAAGTAAAAATTAGAAAGTTTAAAATTTATTAAGTAAATCAATTATTAATTAATTCTATCAAATTGGCAAGTGACAATATTTTTTTAAATGTGGAAAAAGAAAAGAAAAGATGAAATAAAGGGAAAAGAAATGAAAAAGATAAAGAGCTAAAAAAAATTCTTTAGTTGGGCTAGGCCCTAGCCTATCAGCCTGCCATTGCTCTTTTTTTTTTAACTAGGCTTGCAAGTGGGCCTTAGAAGAGAAGAAAAGAAAAAAAACTTATTTATTTACATGGGCTAAGGAAAAAAGAAGAGGAAAAATAAATACTTTCTTCTTTTTTTTCTTTTTTCCACAAATAGTTTTGTTTCGTGAAGAACCAACACCTCTCCTTTTTCGATTGTAGAGATTTCTAAAAATGAGTTTAAACATTGACCGTTGATTTTAAAAATATCACCATTTTTAGGATTCTCTATCTCAATTGCTCCATGAGAGAAAACCTATTTAGCAATAAACGGACCAGTTCATCGTGATCTCAATTTTTAGAGAAAAAGATGAAGTTTTGAGTTATACAGCAGAATCTTTTATCTCGGTGTAAAATTCTTTCGTATTATTGGTTATCATGAAAAATATTTATTTTCTCTTTATAAAATTTTTGAGTTTATATATGCATCATTTCTAATTTCTTCTAATTCATTTATTCGGAGCATTCTTATTTTTCCTGCCGAGTCTAAATCAAAATTAAGTTGCTTGATCGCCCACATTGCTCAGTGTTCAAGTTCAACTGGAAGGTAACACACTTTTCTAAAAATGTGCCTGTACAGAGACATTCCCAAATTTATCTTGAATGTGGTTTGATAAGCCCATAATGCGTCACTCAATTTGACTGACCAATCTTTTCTATTCTAATTTTTAATTTTCTCTAAAATGTTTGATCTGTCTATTGGTAACTTCAACTTGTCTACTGGTTTGCGGATGATAAGGAGTGGATAATTTATGAGTGATTGAGTATTTCCTCATGAAAGCTTCAAAAGAGCGGTTATAAAAATGTGTACCGTTATCACTAATTATCTTATGTGGCACTCCAAATCAAAAAAAAAATATGATCTTTCAGAAATTTGACAGCCACTTTGTTGTCATTGGTTTTACATGCAACCGTTTCAACCCATTTGGACATGTATTTAACTGCCACTAGAATGTATTAATTTTTAAAAGAATTTGGAAATGGACTCATGAAATCTATACTGCACACATCGAAAAGTTCAACCATGAGAATTGGTTGTAGGGGCATCGCATTTCTCCTAGAGATTCTTCCTACGAACTGATAATAGTTACATGCCTTGAAGAACTCAAAGGCATCTTTGAACAAGCTAGGTCAATACAACCTACATTGCAAGACTTTTTTGGCAGTTTTTCTTGGACCAAAGTCGCCCCCACAGGCTTTCTCATGACAAAATGAGAAAACACTCCTCATTTCTTCATTTGGAATGCACTCCTAAAGATCTGAGCAGGACAATACTTGAACAGATAGGAATTATCTCAGTAGAAATAATTCATCCGGGAGAGAATACGGGATCTATCTGGTTCCGACCAATGAGAAGAAAGCTCTTTCGTAACCATATAGTTCACAATATCTGCAAACCATGGTATTGACTAGACTTGTAAGAGTTGTTCATCTAGAAAATGATCATTAATCGGAACATTTGGTGTTCATTTATTAGGAAGCCTAGACAAATGATCTGCTATGGGGTTATCTGCTCCTTTTCTATCAAGAATTTGCATATCAAACTCTTGAAGCAGAAGAATCCATCTAATGAGACGTACTTTAACAACTTTCTTGGTCAAAAGATACTTAAATGCAGCATGATCAATAAAAATATTGATTAGAGACCTAATGAGATAGTACCTGAATTTCTCTGAAGCAAAAAACAACATCTAAGAACTCTTTCTCTATAACAAAGTAATTTTTTTGTGCATCGTTCAGTGTCCTACTTGTATAGAAGATCACATGACGCTTTCCATCTATCCGTTGTCCTAGGATAGCACCAATTACAAAATCGGATGCACGAATGACAGGAGTTGTAGTTAGCTCCTTCTTCAAATAATCAAATACCTTAAAGCATTCATGATAGAAATTGAAGGGTGTATCCTTGGCTAAAAAATTGGTCAAAGGTCTAAAAAGTTTGCTAAAGTCTTTGATGAACCGTCTGCAAAAATCAGCATGACCAATGAATGATCTAACATCCTTGACATTTTTAGGAAGAGGAAGGTTAGAAATGAGATCTACCTTAGCTTTGTCAACTTCTATTCCCTTAGTGGAAACTACATGTCCTAAGATAATTTCATGTTTGACCATGAAGTGACATTTCTCCTATTTGAGAGTCAGATTTTTCTCCTTACACCGGATTAAGACAAGTTTGAGGTGATGCAAACATTTAGAAAATGAGCCCCTAAATATTGAAAAATTATCCATAAAGATCTCTAGAAATCGCTCAACCAAATTGGAAAAGATACTAATCATGCATCGTTGAAAAGTGTCAGAAGCATTGCACAACTCAAAGGGCATGCGATGATAGGCAAAGGTTCCATACAGGCATGTAAAAGTAGTTTTTTCCTGATCTTCAGGAGTAATGAGAATCTAATTATAACCTAAATATCCATCTAAGAAATAAAAAAACTCATGTCCTGCAAAACATCCTAGCATTTGGTCTATGAAAGAAAGAGGGGAGTAATCATTTTGGGTGGCTAGGTTGAGTTTCCTATAGTCAATGCAGACTCGCCATCTAGTTTGGATTCGAGTAAGAATCAACTCGTTAGGATTATTATGGATCACGGTGATCCTGGACTTTTTAGGCACAACCTAGACTGGGCTCACCCAAGAACTATCTAATATGCGATAAACGATCCCATTATCAAGATAATTTAGAATGCCTTTCCTAACAGCTTCTTTCACCACTGGGTTTAACCTACACTAGGGATCCCTAGTAGGTTTGGCATCGTCTATTAAATAGATTCGATGTTGAATAATGGTTAGACTAATCCCTTTAATATCAGCCATGGTCCATCCAACGGCTTCCTATTCTCTTTCAAGACATCTAAGAGGGCTTCCTTTTAACCAGTTATCAAATCAGAAGCGATGATGGCTGGTAAAGTCTCATTCTTCGCTAAGTAGGCATACATCAGATTTTCAGGTAAAGATATGAGCTCTAACTTAGGGGGTTCCTTTATAGACAGACAAACTTGGACTCGGGGTTCTATATCCAAAGGTTTAGGTAGCCATCTCAATGCAGATACATGATCTACGAGCAGGTCTAACTCTTCTAACAGTTTAATTTCCTCATTGAATATCTCCTCAAAACTCAAGTCAGATAAATAAAGATCTGACTCACACTCTCCTTGTTGTTCACTCAAAATTTCCTCAGATAAAGTTTACCTCTAGGAGTTGATCAAATGGATCACTAGGTTATTTTCCTAGATTGAAAATACTGAGATCAACAGTCATGTTCTAAAAAAGATAACTTAATTTGACTGGTTCTATAATTGATCAATGCATTTGAGGTTGCTAGACCGGTCAACCTAAGATAACTTGGATTGACCTTTAAGATTGAAAATGAGCTGCATTTTCAAGACTATGAAATCAATGGGAAAAATAAACTTGCCCATATTGATCAGAACATCCTTTATATCTCCCTTGGGTATTTTTACTGATCTATCAACTAACTAAAGGGTACATCAATTCACCTACCCCTGACTGTTGATGGACTGAATAGGAAAGAAGATTCACACTAGCTCCTAAGTCGAGAAGTATCTTATCAATGAAGGTATTTCATATGACACACGAAATAGTAGGATAACCGGGTCCTTATATTTCAGGGATATGGGCTTTGAAAGCATGTCACTGAGGTTAGCAGCTAAAAAGACTTTCTTAGGAACACTGGTGGTTCTTTTCTTAGTGCACAAATCATTCAAAAATTTTATATAAGAGGGGATTTGTTCGATTGCATCTAAGAGAGGAATATTGACTTTGACCTATTTGAATATTTTTAGGATTTTTCTACCTGAGGAGAGTTTTTCCTAGGTATGAGTCTATCTAGAAAGGGAGCAACGGGCTTATACCTATCTAGATTGAGCCCAGTTTTGATTTTAGCTTCTTTGTCATTGGGAGGGGGGTGATTTATCAGAAGAAGAGAGAGTTTGTTCTGGTTAAGTGTTTTGAATAGGAGAAGAGGAAAAAAAGAGTGTGATCCGGAGGCATTCTAACTTGATTATCTATCTGTTTCCCAGATCGCAATGTGTGAGTTGCATTCACTTGAGCTGGGTGGCTTGAACCTTATCCAGTATCCTTAGGATTTACAACAGATAGACGCAAAAATTTTCCCTTCTCTCTATCACTCACGGCACTAGCTAGTTGACCAATTGCTAACCTAGCTATGGCTTGAGTGTTGAAATTGAGCATTTGACCAGTTGTTTGCATGAAGGAATTTAGAGTGTTGGATGACTGAGTCAATATGTTGGTGGTTTGTGTAGAAGCTTTGATCATGGCTTCTAAACCTTTTTCTAAGATACTGAATCATTTCTCATGATCAGAACTCGGAGGAACGTGATTTTGATGATGAGTAGACTGGTTTGGATATAGCAGATTAAATTATTGAAAATAATTCGGTGTGTTGAATGGAACTGTATTTCCTCTAGGAAATAAAGGGGTTGAAGTGAGAGTGAAATTTTGGTTTTCGGAGAAATTTTCCTGATTTCATGTAAATTTTGGATGATTTCTCAAACTTTGATTGTAGGTTGGAGAAAAGGAATCATTTCTTAGACGTTGAAATGCAATGTTCATCTGTTCTAGTGGTTGATTATTTTCTAAGAGAGGACATTCCTCTGAAACATGGGCTTGAGATAAACAGTTATGACATCTTGGAGCAAAAACTTGATTGATTTGAGTCGGGGCTCGTTCTTTAGTTCTAGGTCTTCTAACCTATGCTGAATTGTAGTCATCTTTGCTTCAGAGGATATGTTTGACTTTAGGGAAAGACTGCTAGCTTTGGTTGGGGGAATTGATGAAACTCTTTCATCACACTGTTCCCACCACATGATTTTTTCAGACATATTCTCTAAGAATTCCTAGTCTTTGTCAGCATTTTTCTTCATAAAATCTCCTTGACACATAGATTCTAAGGATGTTTTTGAAAAATAATCTAATCCTTCATAGATGATTTGGTATAATCGACACTTTTCTAGACCATGATGAGAACATTGGATGAGAAGATCCTTAAACCTATCAAAATACTTCCAGAATGGCTCCCCCGAAATTATTTTGCAAGACTGGATGATGTTCTAAGCTTCACCGTTTTGTTGATTGAAAAGAATTTTTTCAGAAAAATGATAACAAATTCATCCCAAGTTGAGATAGAATTTATGGGTAAGCTATACGGTCATTTTATGGTTTTATCCTTAAGAGCAAAGGGGATATATCTAAGCTTAATTGCATCTTTAGATAACTCTCTAATCTTAATCATGAGACACACTTCCTTAAATTCGGATATAAAAATGTATGCATCTTCGAACTCATTTTCTAAAAATAGAGGAAGCATGTTTATGAAGTGTGGTCTAAGCTCATAATTGACACCATTAACCTCAGGGAGTCTAATACAAGATGGGATTGCACTCCTAATAGGATAACACATCTCCTAAAGGACAGGTGGATTCATGTTAGTCATTTCTTTAGTTTCAAAAATAGATCCAACATAAATTAAGCGATTTGTTGTATCCCTAATCTAAATTTGCATACACTAATGAAAATTCTTTTTGTAATTTAAATATTTTTACTTAAAAATTTAAGAAAAAGAATTAATAAGAAAAGCAAATGTTAATTAATTTTTCCATTTTTTATTTTTTTATAAAAGGGAAAGCAAAAGATCTAAAAGGTTAGTGAGAGAGAAAAGAATGATGAAAGAAGAAAATCCTAACTAAACAAATCATGATCAACCACTTAAAATAATCACCCTTAGTTTCAGGGTAAACCTAAACTTAACTAGACAAGCTCCTAACTAAAAACTTCTTGAGTGAAAAGATTAAAGTTTACTTAGTCAGTTAGCTAGATAAGAATAGTACTAGAGTGAGGTCAATGATCAATTAAATAAATATTTCCTTATGGAGCGTCTTACGCAACCCCTAAACCTAGCCTTAGACACCAATGGAGTCAAGTAAACTTAAATAAGTTTACTTAAGGATTCCTTATTCCTTAATGAGCTCAGATCCTTAGGGACCAAAGTCTAATGAGTTTTAGAAGGCTTAGGTTTGTGTAGAGAGGAATTAGTGATTTGTGGGCTAAGGAATGGGTGATGAGATCCATCACCTTATCTTGATTAGAGGTTTTTGCCTTTAAGAGTATTTTTAAATGAGTGCTCAAATCAAACTGCTCAAATCACTTTGGTGAATTCCTACTAACTATAAGAAATACAATCCTAAGAATTAAAAGCAACTACAAGAGAATGCAAAAATAATATTTATTTTCTTTTTTTAATTAGGGTCAATGAGACAAATAAATATGAGGAAGAGAGCTCTTGTTTGAATTTATTATCGTGTTTAGTAGTTATTCAAGTGGGGCGGATTTTATTATGGTCAACAAGAGATTTTTTATTATTATTAATTTCTAATTGTCTCTAATGTGAAAAGTCTAACTGGAGGTAGAATTGAAAATACTAGAAAGAAAACTTGTCTTTGCAAACAAATCTTCTTCTTCCATCTTCGATCTTCAATCTTCTTCTAGTTCAATCCTTCAAAAGGAAACATACAAATTAAAGAACCAAGATAGAAAAATCTTAATTACAAGCACCTTTCCGTACGGTGCTAAAAACTTGATTGAGATAAAACATACTAAGTTGCAAGTGCATAATAATCAAGCTATAGTATTTAAGTTATCAATCTATGGGGAAGGAGAGTATTAGTGAGACTAATCTAAATGGATTCTTGAAATACATAGAAACTAATAATGAGAAGATAAATGAAGGTGGTGTGTGTTTTGAGTAGAGGTTTGTCACAAAAATAAAAAGCTAAAATAAGAGGGAAGAATGAGAGAAAGAGGAGAACAAAATAAAAGCAAATCAAAAATAAATCAAATCAAATCCAGAAGTGAATGAAAAGATAGAGGAAATCAAAAGAGGAAAATAGGAATCTAGGAGTAAATGTACTAGTTAATTTCAATTTGCATTTAAGAAGTACTCTCTTTTATTCACATATTCCTAGATTTCCTAAGTATATACTATCAAGTTACTTAAAACAAGCATAACCTATCAAAATCATATCTAAGCAATATTAGTACTCATGAAAAGAAATAAATAACTAGATAATAACTCTAGAATTGAATAAGCATAACCTATCAAACCACTCACGAAAAGCATAAGCGATCAAACTCTTTTTCTGCTAATTAGTTCTCTAGTTAATAATCCTAACATGATCATTTTAAGCACAAAGAGAGAAAATTAAAAATACAAAAGAAAATTAAACTAGTCTCATCTAATCCTAGATTTCCTACAAAATTAGCTACTCATATTAAAAATAAAAATAAAGAAGAAAAATCTATACTAGAAAGCATTAAAGACAAGAAAGTAAATCTAATTTACACAAAAAGAAAGAAAGAAGAAAATAAAACAAAAAAGAAAGAAGAAAATAAATCTATATTACAAAATATGTAATAAATCTATAATATAAAGTAATAAATCTACTCTACCAAACATGAAATTAAAAATAAGAAAATAAAATTCTAAAACATGCAATTCTAAAATAAGAAAATAAAAGAAGGAAATAAAACTTACATTGCAGGGGTTGACCACTTGAGAAGCAAATATTCATCATCATTAAAAGAGAAGAAGAAAGAAAATTAAAAAGAAAAAATCTTTTATTTATTCCAAACTAAATTTTATAATTTTGGAAGGCCTTCTCAATTAAAAGTTGCCCTCCTCTCCAAATGGAATTTTTATACAAAATTTTTCCACCAAATCCCTCATTCTCCACCTCTATTTATAGCCTACAGCAATGAAAAACAGCCCTTGGATTAAACTTGGGCTCTAAGAAAATTAAAATCAGCTATTGATTAAATCTGTTATAAACTAATCAATTCGTTAATCGATTAGGTCATCGATTAGGTGGTAACAAAATTTGTCTTCTTCTATTGACTTATTGACCCGATGTATCTTAGGCTTTTGGGATTCTTTTAGGCTTCAATATGGACTTCAAAAATGAGCAAAATTGGTTTCATTAATCTCTTGTTCAATAATTTTTCATTACCTATAAATTAAGATAAAAATATTATTAGCAGATATATTTATTCAAATAAATAGATAATGAGGATATAAAAGTGTAATAAAATATGATGATCATTCTAGCAATCTCCTGGATAGTTCTGTTCTTCCTTTCAACAATATCATTCAGCTATGGAGTTCTAGGAGCAGAGAAGGCATGTCCAATCCCATAAAAACAAAATTTCTCAAACTTCTTATTTTCAAACTCTCCACCATGGTCATTTCTGATACTCATAATCTGTATATATTTCTCTTTTTAATTTCTAATAAAAATAGAAAAATAGTTAAAAGCATCATTTTTGTTTGCAAGAAATATAATCTATGTAAATCTGAAAAAAAATCATCAACAAAGACATAAACATAATAACTACCAGATAGACCAGCTACACTGGTAGGACCAAAAAGATCTATATGAATAACTTGCAAGAGTTTAGTAGATGTTATCAAGTTCTTTGCATAAAAGAAACTCTTCAGCTGTTTGTTCTTCGTGCATTCATTATAATGTTGTCCTTTGGAACTTTCAGCTTAGGTAAGCCTCTAACCAACTCTTTGCTAGCCAATTTGGATATGAGATCAAGATTTGCATATGCAAATATTTTGTGCTATTGCTAAGTATCTTCATCTATAGCACTGAGGCACTTAACATTCTGTTAGGTGAGAGCATCACAGTGAAAAGAATAAACATTCCTATTTCTAAAAGTTTCAAACATCAAACTTTTGCTATCACCATAGATAATACATTGATTAGCTTGAAACTTAACAGTAAAATTATTATCCAAAGTTGACTTATGCTAATCAAAGAGCAGCAAGGCCATTCACAAGAAAAATTTTTTTAAGCAACGGTAAAGGAATGTTACCAATGGTACCAATATGATTTATTTATCCTTCACCATTATCTCCAAAGTTGACAGAGCCACCTTTGTAACTTGCAGGGCTAAAAAGAGCTAATAATTTCCAGTCATGTATTTTGAATAACAACTGTCAAGGTACCACTTGCAGCTACATTTTGACAGATTGCACACCTACAAAATAAAGTTTGGATGTGCCTTTAGGTACTCGGTTTCTTTTAGGTCCTGAATGATTAGTATTCTTCTTTGAAACTCATCTCAAATAAGGATAAAAATAAGGATCAATCTTATAATAACATTTAGAACTAACATGTTCTTTTCTCTAACAATAAGTAAAAATAAGCATAGGAACATTTGATGCAACACTATAATTATGAAACAAATGCTTTTTGTGTGACACATGAGAATAAAACTATCTGTTGATAGGTTTTCGGACAGTTTTGTTGGAAGTTTCTTGGAACTTTTTGTGGACACTTCCAGTATTAGAAGTTCCAATATGTGATGTAGATGTAATGCATGTTGTTCAAGGCTTCATCTGTAATAGCAAACTTACCCTTAAAACTATTTACTCAGATTGCAACTCATCAATTAAAAGTTATTGAGTCTTAACATTTTCTTCTAAATCAAGTTTTTCTTTCAAAACATGTTCAAAAGCAGATTGACATAAAGCATGTTCTTTATTCAAGGTCATAAATCATTTTAAAAGAATTTCATTTTCTTTACTTAACTCAACAAAAGTAGCTTCTACTTTTTCTAATGACAAAGGAACAATATCAATGTTATCAAAACTTACCTCACTGTCCTTAGTCATGAAATAAACATCAGAACTAGCAATGTTCAACTTCGCCTCATGTTGTGGCTCATCATCTTTCTCTGAATCATTCAATTCAGATTCATCCGACCATCATATATGGCCTTCTTGTTCTTCTTATCGACCTTGTTGAACTTGCCCTTCAGCTGAGGATAGCCTTCTTGATGTGGCCTATTTTGTTGCGCTCAAAATAGTTGGATGAATTTGGCTCAGACTTCTTTCTAAAGTGACTTTTCTTTCTGCAGAACTTTCTGCGCATCATTCTGGTATCCTTCTTCATGAAGAAATTCATCTCATCATCTTCATTGTTGCTTGAGTCTAAAGAAGATTCATGATCAGCTTTTAGTGCAAAGGTATTCTTCTTCTGATGTGAGCTTTCGTCATCCTCTATTCTCTACTTCATCTTCATTTTGATTTCACTATTATTTAGGATGCCCATCAGCTCTTAAACTTCATCTTGTTCATGTCTTTAGAAAGTTCTATAAGATTGATGATGATGTTCCATTCCTTGGGCAGGGATCTCATTACCTTTGAGATCATCTCCTTACTTGTAACAGATTTGCCGGGAGATTCAAGATTATTAGCAATAGTTTTAAATATATTAAAGAAATCATCGAGAGATTAATTAGGTAAGAATCTAATGTTTTCAAATTCCTGATTGAGTATGTTGATATTGCTCTCCTTGATGTCACTTGTACCCTCATGGGTAACCTTGAGATAATCCATAACTCTTTTGTAATAGTGATATCCATAACTTTATTGAACTTATTTTAAGACAGTTCATTGATAAGACAGCTCAAAGCTTTAGAGTTCAAATTTGCAAATTTAATTTCTTTTTCATCATATTCATTGACTGACTTTCTCATAACTTCACCACCAACTTCTTTAGTTGAAAAAGAGTAACCACTCTCAACCATGCCCCATATCTTTTAGCCTTGTGCTTAGACATAGATTGTCATTGTTTCATTCCAGTAGACATAGTTTCCACCAGTAAACAATAGAAACCTGTTGATAGACCTTCCCTCTAGAATATCACTGCTGCAAACCATAGGATCAACTCTTGGGTGTTGACCAAAAATATAAATGAGTAATCAATGCTCTGATACAAATTGTAAGACCTAGAGGTGGTGAATAGGGTCAATAAAAATTTATGACTACTAATGCATGATATGATAGAACAAATATGTATCACTATGATAGTTCTGTGAAACTATAGTGAAGAAAGTTTAATGAAACCTTCAAACTGTGCAATGCAACGCAGATGAATAGATAAATAGATAAGTATGTAATATACTAGAAATGTACAGTGATGCAATGTGTGGAAAGTTCCGTGAGAACTTTCAGACATAATGATGAACACACAAATAAGCAACTATAAATGCAATATATAGAAAGTTCACTGGTACTTTTGCCCTAAGTGTTAACTGCACAGATAAACAAGTATGCAGTGTTGTGTGTATGCAAACAAGTGTGAAGCAGATGAACACAAGTAAAATAATGGATATAAAAGAACTATATAACAGATGATATAAGCAGCTGCACTGAGGTATAGTAAACTGTCTACAGAAACTTTAACAAGATACTTCAAAGCAAATCACAGATAGCAGAACATAAAGTAAAGAGACAGCAAGCAGCATCACATAGGACACAAGGATATAGATAGTGGTTTCCTCCCTGGGTACGTCCATTACCTAGCACCCCAGCTAGGATTTTCTAATCTACTAGACGCACTTTCACTATAAGTCAAATAAGTTATAATTCTCACCAATACACAGCCCTCCAATGTACTAAACTTTTACTCTTTATCTCACTCAAACTCTAGAGCAGATAGGACTTACCCTTACTAATCACACAAAACTTTACACTGTACTTCAATCCTCTATCACTCTCACATTTTGGGATGATAGAACACTTTGTACAAAGTGAGAAATATGATGTCTCTACACCAAAAGTAAGAACTGAGACAATATAAACTTACAACACTCAAAATAATAGAAATGCACAAGTATAGATGATACTCTAAATGTATGTAATAAGTAAATAAAAGTACAATAAAATATCTGTCAAGAGATGAAGCAAACAAGCAAATTTTCAAGATTAAGATCACGAATAATATCAAAGAAATCTAACAATACTTAAATACAGTTTCACTCAAGGAATAATATAAGGTTTGGATTTGTGAGTGAAACTTTTAATGGAAGTATCAGTGAGAACGCTGTAGAAAGACAATTGAACTTAGAATGCTCAGTAGTATTGGTTTTCTTGAAGAGAAATGAACGAAGGCAACCAAATATATAGGTGAAGAGGGATCAGGCTCAAACCATAACATTAATGACCGTTGTGGCTCTCTTTCTCTCCCAAGAGTCAACTCAACCAGTTTGCACAAATCTGGCAAGAACTTTCAGGATGGCAGATCATGATAGTTTCCATTTTGGGAAAGCTAATTCATCAGCATTAAATGCAGTTACAACCCATCTCTCAAACAACCATCATCAACAGTCTTGTGCATTGATTCAGGTGTTGTAGGTTGTAGAGATTACCAAATTAGATAGGAGAGAGGGTTCTGAGCAAGAGGCTTCTCACCAACTCTCACAATTAAGTATAGGTTAGGTAATAAGATTCAAACAGTTGAATCTTGAACCATAGGGATTCTCTCAAAGATAAATTTTAAATTTTGGTAATGGAGGGAATCAAATTTGCTAGAAGACTACTGTATAATCATGAATTAATGCATACTTATATCGATCACAGCCTAAGACTCAGACCTCCTGCTAGCTCAGTCCAGCCTTGAACCTTTCTGCTAAACATTTCATAGTTCTTCTGAATCTCCTCTTGGCTTTTTTTATATCTTGTCAATGTGCATGTTGTTGTAGTGTTCTTGACTTCTCTCTTGATGTTGAATTGAATGACCATAAAGAGCTTGAAGTCTTGACTTCTATAGATATTTCCATATATGCTTGAAGTCATGCTTTCATCCAAACAATTGAGCTAAAGAACTAAAACAATTAACAAAACTCATTAGTAGTAATTTAGTTCATTAGTCAAAACTAGGGATCTCAAACTTACAAGGCAAGCCTATTAGCTAACACCTTAGTAAAAATTTAAATAGACCATTCAAAGGCTTATAGGTCTAAAATCTATTACATGGCAAGCCTCATTAACTTTAGGAATAAGAACAATTGAGCTAAAGTTAATTCTATGGAGAGATGATGCATCTGCATATAAGGAATCAAAGAAAGCAAACACATCCTCTTTAATGGTTTCCCAAAAAAGATGATAGAAATGCAAGGAGAAACCATCTGGACTAAATAATTTGTTACCATTGAGACTAGAAACTGCAGTCTTTATCTCTTCTTTAGAGAAAGGAGAGTCAAGAAAAGCTAAATCTTGCAAGGGAGAGGAGTACAAGTAATCTCAATTAAGAGAAAAGGTAGAAGATTTCTCCATACCAAAAATGTTAGAGAAATGGTGGATATTTTGACAGTAAAGATCCTAACAAAAGAATCTATTGAAGAGAAAAGAGAGTCATTCCAAGAGTCATTCCAACCAACAAGGACACCTCCCCTAGACTCACAAGAATCAAGCCGAATCAAAGAGGTGGATATTTTGAGCCCCTAAAGATTTCAAAGTTCTATCTCTTATGTTAGACATCTTGGTTTCTAGAAGACCCATAATGCCAAGGCTAGAAAAGAGAATACCATTTTGGTTTCTTGAAGACCCCTAACTTTCCAAGATCCAATTTTCATTACTAAAAAAAAGGATAAGGACCACACACAAAGAAAGAAAAAAAAGCAAGAATTAAGAACTAGAAGTACCTCTTTCAACCTCTAAAACTTGTAATTCATTCACTTCTGAGACCTTTAGAGGTTCCTTAACTCCACAATTAATAGCAATATATATGATTACTTCTTGGCTAAGCTTATTTATAGGCAAGGCAGAAGAAGAAGATTTACCTCTGCTATACCCATTAGAGGAGGACTTCCTTGAAGCTAAAAAGCATTTGAGGAAAGGACGTCTAAAGGAAGGTTGACTACGAGCCAAGGTCTTCTTCTTTGACTTTGGTTTAGGTTTAATAAAACTAGGTGGACCAGAAAACCCAACCCAGATAAAAAGATTTTCTTCCTCTATAACAGGTTGGAGGCCTGATAGCAAATTCCATGTAGATTTTTCAATATAAACGGGTATTCCCTTCTAATTTTGCATAAGCAATCTATTTTCCCCAGAATAAAAATTTGCAGTCTTTTCTTTAATAGAGATATTTGGTTCCACGATCTTAGGAGCAGGAATATTAATGAGATCCAAAATATCCACACATGTCTTAACTGCTTGCTTGATCTGCACCTCATTTGAATCATAGAAAATGACCTTATTTTCCTTGTCAACCGCAGAAGTCATGATTTCCCCTTCTACCACCACCGGCTGTTGCTCCCCCTTTGCACCACCACCTCTACTTGAAACATGAACTTGATCACACCATTTGGTGAAAATAGATTCTTCCTCTCTTCCAGTATCCCTGAGCTCCTTCAACCTCTCCCTGTCCATCTCATGAATTGGAACATTTACCAATAGCTTCAATCTCAATACATGTCTCTCTTGACAATCCATCTCTTAGAGAAATGTAAGAACAACGGATGACCTTTGGAATATCTATGAAGTCTTTGACCTAGATAAGAGCGCAAGCATCCTTAGCATTCTTCTTTGAGGCCACATTTTTGCTCACCGCTATGAATTCTCCGAAGCTCCTCACCATAGTTTTAAAAGCCTCAAGTAACCTTAATTGAAAAGGAAACTTTTTTAGACGAACCCAAATGTAAATAGATGGACTTTTGATCTCCATGCCTAGATCCTCTGACCAAGCTGTGATTCTCCCCAAAACAACCTAAGTTGATATCTTTCACGTCAATAGCTTGAGAGAGTTTTACAAAATTAGGGAACCCAGCCAAGAACCTCCCATAACCAGCAGGAATAATATTTCCAAACTAAAAATGCTCATCGAACTTTCTAGCCATCCTCTCTCTAATCATCTTGACAACTGGAATTCTAACTTTGATAGTCAAAACCCCAAAATCCTTCAGAGATTGAATATTAAGATCCAAAGCTTCAGATTGAGGGATCTCCACTTTCACCTCTTGAGGACGAAGCAAGAACGTACAATCCTTGACTGGATGACCCAAACCCTTTCATGCACGACAAAAGAGCTCTCCATCTAGCTAAAACGAGCAATATGATTGGGATTATCCCACTGAAACAGTTACGAGCACGATCCACCTTCTTTAATATTCATCTTTCTTCACAATCTCAAACCTACTATTGTAGGCATAAAAAATTGCTTATTAGTACCCGAACAAGACTCGTGACGGTGGGTTGACAACCGACTATCCGTCCGATAGCGCGACCCGAAAACATTGGCGAGTGAGTACTCGGCGAACGCATGAAGCGAGTTGGCAAGGCATACGAGCCGACGAAACGACGCGGTCGACGGCTCGACGAGGCGAAGTTAACTAAACTTCGAGCGCCGGCGAGACGGAATCAACCGTACTTAGTCCGTCGATGCAAACGAGCCGTTTGAGCCCTGAAAGTTGATCGGGTACGGACTCAAACACAACGGCAACATCACCGGAGCAAAACTAAGCCCGGAAGACCGAAAGAATCGACGAAGAATCGACGGAGAAACGACGCGAAACGAGGGAAAACGCCGCAAGACGGCGCCGCGGCCAAACCTCGGCCAAAATGGCCAAGGTGGCTCGGCCACTTTGGCCGAGCCACCGAGGTGGCCGGCGCATGCACCCCCATGGTATAAATAGGGGGGGGTCTTGAAGTTGGAGAGGGGCTTGGATTTTGGGGATTTGGAAGAGCTCGGACTTCTGAAGAATTCTTGCGAGATCTACGAGTAATCGGCGCACGTACAAGTCCAGTCGACGTCGGATCTACAATCAAAAGGTAACCGAATTCGGGTCGAACTACAGATACCCTCTAGGTTAAGCTTCGTCTTAACCTCAGGGATAGCGGTGATTTCTCCTAGTAGATCTCACCCGCTCCGGCGATCCTCTCCTTCGTGAGTGTGATCCCCTCGGTAACCGTTTCCTTCGTGAAGCGAGCCTTTACATCTGTAGCTCGAACGGGTCTCTACGGATCGGGATTGCGGTGGTCCACGGACACAATAAGTCCCGACACGGGCAAAGAACCCATAGCGAGGATCCGATATAACAGATCCTCGCTTGTTCAAAAGGATAAAAGTTGTAGTCTTTTTATTTTCATTGTAAGCCTTAAAATAAAAGCGATATTTCTCTTTGAATTTGTTTCAGCGATCAAGTTTGTAAGCAAGTTCAAATCGATGACAATCATCCCAACTTTTACCGCAACAAGCCGGCGACCACAGTGGGAGCCACCGCCTCAGATCGAGGTCGTCGTACGCGAACCGCGGATCCCTATCCCGGTGGAAGAAGAGGTCGAAGTTCGAAGTTCACCAGAGAAGTTCGAGGAGTACCTATCCTCACCCTCCTCGGATCAGTTCCCCGCCACTCCAAGAAGGTCTCCACCGCAGGAGAACCCGATGGGCCTCCGATGTAGAGCCCGGGGCGAGTCCAACCTCGCCGCCGCAGTAGCGAAATCCCTTCGCCAAGTCCGTGATGATGCCCGAGATGAACGCCGACGATGCGCCGGCACTCTCCAGCGAGCTTCGCCAAAGGCGACGACAAAGCATGGCGCAAGCTTGCCAAGGCCATGCAATCCATGGATGGGGTCCGCTACGGCGGATCTAAGATCCGCACTTACGCAGAGGTTTCAAGTAATCGACGGTCTATCCAAGCCGCCAACCGACGAGTGGGTCCGTGTCAAGCGGAACCGCTCCACACTTCAGAGCGATCCGAAGCGCCAAGACTCTGCGCAAGCACGAGCTTTGGTGCAACAGGCTCGTGAGTTAAAGAAGGAAGTGGCAAAGAAGCCACCAACGTACCGCCAGGTTTGGAGGCCCAAGTCTAATGGTGCCCCAACCTCAGTCGCCCACACTCCCGTCTCGGCGCTTAAGCCGAAGGATACAGGCGTTGCAAATCCAACGCCAAAGCCCAAGACTGACGACGCCTCAAAGACAAAGGCGTCTGCATCTGAATCAGTGGTGAAGCCCACTCCCGTCACCACCACCAAACCAACTATCAAGGATCGTCTCGGTCCTCGAAGAGAATCACGGGTCACTCCTCATGCAGGAGGTCGCACCCGTTCCAACAAGGACAAGAAGATTCCTGCAGCCTCTCCTATCGGATTGAAAATCGAAGTCCGAGAGTCTGCCGAGACTTCGCGCCCACATCGGCGAAAGTCTAGGCGAGTCACTTTCGGAAGTTTCGATGGATTGACCCGTCCTCGGAAGGAGACGTTTTCATCTGACGATGAGGACGTTATACCCGAAAGATCACGCCAACATACGGCAGGTTGCTCCGGTACACACGCCGATGAGCTGTACTACCGTGCAAGAGGTACGAGAAAATCTCGAAGGGATTCCCCAAATTGGCTGATCATGCTTGTGCTCCAAGCTCATTAAGGCGATGCTCTCGAGTGCAATTGCCATCAAGAAGCTCCGTAAAGGGTGTCACCGAGACTCACCACGGAGATGCCGAGACCTAGGACAAGGCGATTCCGAAAAGAATGATCTCCGAGAGGGTGAGTTGCCGAGGTCACTAATAATATGACCAGCAAAGAATCATCGTCACGGGCTATTCCAGCCGCCATAGCGGCTAACTTCGTTTGCGGTCGGGACTATCCGGCGGTCGAATCGATAAGCTTCAAGGGGTTACCCGAGGAGGATGATCGTCGGATATTGGCTCATAATCGCATCGATCATCTTGTATCTAGCGAGGGAGCCCCAAGAAACACTTATGATCGCATGCATCAAGTGGCCAAAATGCTAGACGGCGCTGAATAAACAACGGAAAACTTCAAGTTAGAAATGGAGTTGGCCATGCACGATGAGAGAAATGCACGACCAACAGATCCAAGCCACGACAAAACATCAAGGTGAATCAAGTCGGTAGCGTCAGCGTCGATGAAGATGATAGCGATTCGGATCGAGGAAGCACCGAAGATGATAACCCCGAACCACGCGACGCTGCTGCTCATGAGAGCGAAGATCAAAGACTTGGAGAGCAAAATCAATTCATTGATTTCCGCTCAAGAAGTAAAGAAGACAGGTATTCCTTGCCCATACCCGAGGGAGTGGGAAGCAATCCCTTACCCGTCGAAGTTTAACTTAATAAACTTCACACCATTTGACGGGAAGGGTTCCCCGACGCAAAGACTTGATTTATTTCAAGTCACACCTCGAGTTATTTCGCAACGAACCCTTGATGGTTCGGTCATTCGCTGGCACCCTTCGTGGTCGCCGAATGGTACCGCCGTCTCAAGTCGGGGAGCATTCACGGTGGGGCGACATGGAGTCTAGCTTCCTTACCAATTTCTTTGATGATGATACCGAGGTATCGATCGACGCTGTTCGACGAGAAGCGTAAAGACGGAGAAACCGTGGACATCTTTGTTAAGCGATTCGGAACAAGGCAATGAACCGCCGGATCCAATAACGAGGAGTTCATCCTCCAAACCTGCCACAAGAACTTATCAATAGATGTGCTTGAAGCAATGGGTACAGCACCATCGATAGCGTGGAAGGACTTGAAGGTTCGTGGAGAGCAAGCCGAGATTCCTCAAAAGGAAAAAGGCGAGAGAGGTCACCGACAACGAAGCTCCGTTTAACTTTGTCCCACGCCGCAAAGGGAAAGAGCAAGCCAAGACGGCGGTTGCGAACCAAACGCTCCAACTCCAACCCCAAAGAAGAAGAAGAAGAAGAAGAAGAAGAAGAAGAAGAAGAAGAAGAAGAAGAAGAAGAAGAAGAAGAAGAAGAAGAAGAAGAAGAAGAAGAAGAAGAAGAAGAAGAAGAAGAAGAAGAAGAAGAAGAAGAAGAAGAAGAAGAAGAAGAAGAAGAAGAAGAAGAAGAAGAAGAAGAAGAAGAAGAAGAAGAAGAAGAAGAAGAAGAAGAAGAAGAAGAAGAAGAAGAAGAAGAAGAAGAAGAAGAAGAAGAAGAAGAAGAAGAAGAAGAAGAAGAAGAAGAAGAAGAAGAAGAAGAAGAAGAAGAAGAAGAAGAAGAAGAAGAAGAAGAAGAAGAAGAAGAAGAAGAAGAAGAAGAAGAAGAAGAAGAAGAAGAAGAAGAAGAAGAAGAAGAAGAAGAAGAAGAAGAAGAAGAAGAAGAAGAAGAAGAAGAAGAAGAAGAAGAAGAAGAAGAAGAAGAAGAAGAAGAAGAAGAAGAAGAAGAAGAAGAAGAAGAAGAAGAAGAAGAAGAAGAAGAAGAAGAAGAAGAAGAAGAAGAAGAAGAAGAAGAAGAAGAAGAAGAAGAAGAAGAAGAAGAAGAAGAAGAAGAAGAAGAAGAAGAAGAAGAAGAAGAAGAAGAAGAAGAAGAAGAAGAAGAAGAAGAAGAAGAAGAAGAAGAAGAAGAAGAAGAAGAAGAAGAAGAAGAAGAAGAAGAAGAAGAAGAAGAAGAAGAAGAAGAAGAAGAAGAAGAAGAAGAAGAAGAAGAAGAAGAAGAAGAAGAAGAAGAAGAAGAAGAAGAAGAAGAAGAAGAAGAAGAAGAAGAAGAAGAAGAAGAAGAAGAAGAAGAAGAAGAAGAAGAAGAAGAAGAAGAAGAAGAAGAAGAAGAAGAAGAAGAAGAAGAAGAAGAAGAAGAAGAAGAAGAAGAAGAAGAAGAAGAAGAAGAAGAAGAAGAAGAAGAAGAAGAAGAAGAAGAAGAAGAAGAAGAAGAAGAAGAAGAAGAAGAAGAAGAAGAAGAAGAAGAAGAAGAAGAAGAAGAACCACGAATGACCCAAGATCATTGCATACCATAGGGCGGTTCATCACCCCACTAAATCTGTTTTGACCTTAAGGACAAAATCCGGGCTTTAATTGATGTAGGGTCATTACTATGAAGCCGCCCAAAGAGAAGAAGGTCGGGCGAATCACGGTATCCATAAGTTTCGGTCGGTGCCATTGACATGGTTTGAACTGAACCGGTGGTCAAAGTTGCGTTGAAGACGGTGAATGACGACCCACACAAGCAACGCCGTAAAGGACTTGTATCGTGATACGTACCAATGGCTAAGTCTTGTGGGTCCACCCGCACTTACCGGAAGATGAGCAATGGGTAGCCTCTTCTTCAAGAAAAGCCGGGCGTAAGGGAAAGGCATGTCATGCTACTCCGCAATTCGAGGGAGACGATGAACAGTGGTAACATTCCACCGTCCGGCGGGGAACTCAAGCCCACGCCACCAGGAGTGGACACTAGTACAAGTACAAGTACCCGGAAGTCCCCGACCCTAATGCCAAGACGCTCTCAGAGCTGGGGGTACCAACAAATCCCCTCACTCGCACAGAGAAAGCGCAACAGCAAGTGGCTGCCAAAGAAGCTACAGCAAAGCAGCCGCATGAAGTTCAACTCCGGCGCCTCGATTCGCCCGATTGGAAGAGATAAACCGGGAACTTCGAACTCTCCATACCGCTTCGACGTCATGGCCCAATTAGCCAATATCCCCGCAAGGATCACTCTCTATGAGTTGCTGCGCTTATCAAAAGAGACGAGAGAAGCTCTTCAAGAAGCCCTCGCCGATTCAGAAGTCTTCCTCACCCGTGATTAGGCCGAGTCCGTAAGAGTCGGCCCAAAGAATGCAACCTTGCGACTAAACACTTCCCTGCATCACCTTTACAAAGGAGGATATGCGACGAGGAATTCCAAGCACGATAGGCCGCTATACTTCACCGTATATTGGCTCTAGTGAAGTTAACCGATCCAAGTCGATCCGGTTCCACAGGAGCATCATGCCCCTACGCCATGTATCATTCGGGAATTCTCGCCAGTTAGCATCAATCGGCATTATGATCTACGGATTTAACACCAGTGGGTCCGCCCACTTGGTAAAATCGGATTAAGTGCCAAATGGGGACTTAAAGTCGAAGTCACTGCTATGTGATTGACGCAGACTTCCTATAACTTATTGTTGGGTCGACCTTGGATCCACAATAGCGTTATAGTCCGTCTACTCTTCATCGATGTCTCAAATATGTAGACACGAATAATGAGGTCAAGACGGTGGTCGCGACAAACAACCGCTTAAGGATGGAGAATTATTTCATCGATTCTCTCCTCTACGGTAATGAGTCCAAATCAATCATCGGTCCAAGGTACGGACAGCGGTGAAGAAGCCGACACCGAAACCGGCTTGGTTATAGTGGAGGTTTTGTTTTAAATGACATTGTACCTTGTAATCAATCTTGACGATGAAGAATCGTCAGATGAACATTGTAATTGGCAAATTGCCGATGAATCAATAAATGACGATTTAGAGTATCCTTTATCTTTGAATGATGTGATAACAGGATTATACAATGATCCAGAGTTGCACCTGCCAACTCGATCATCTTGCTTCACACAAAAGCGATTCGGGACTCCTTTGGGACAACACTTGTCATCCCACGAAGATCAAGTAGTGAAAGAGACTTGGTTTACGGAAAAGGAGATGCAGTTCCAACGCCGAATCATTTCTTTGAAGAAGGTGAAGATGACAATGGGCCTATCCTCCACACATTCAGATATAGTCCAGAAACACTGGGTATCATGAAAAGATGGGGGTATGACTTGACACGAGGGGAAGGTCTATGTTTCGGACGAGGCCCTCGAACCCCTCCTAAAGCGGCATATGTCCCAAGAGGAAAGCCGGATAATTACTATGCATTTAGAAGGGGATTGGGATACGAATCCTCCTCAGAAGATGAATGCTCGTGGCTGATTGATAATAATCCACCCGGTGAGGGAGACGGACATTCGTCTGACTCTTCGGCTTGGGATTCTGACACCAGCCTCGGAGAAGCTTTCAAGGCTTTAATGTCAAATATGGCTACGGTCGATCCTGCTACTGTTGAGAGTGATGAAGACATTCCAACATGGGAAGACCCATGGATCCATCAACTCCAAGAGCAGTTTGGGGATAGGTTCGAACAAAGAGAACCCCCCACTAAGGACGAGGTAGTCCAGATTAATATGGGTGATGAAGAGCATCCTAAACTCATAAACATCAGCAATACTCTCCCCTTGGAAGAAAAGGAAGAGTTGATTGCCCTAATCAGGGAGTATATCGATGTATTCGCCTGGAGTTACGAGGACATGCCAGGACTCGACCCTAATGTGGCAACACATCGCCTCAACATCAAGGCGGATGTCAAACCTGTCAAGCAACAGCAAAGACGGTTTCGTCCACAAATATTGGAGGCAATTGTTGACGAAGTGAAGAAACTCATAGAATCGGGATTCATCAAGGAAATTCAACATCCGGATTGGGTGGCGAATATAGTCCCGGTCATGAAGAAAAATGGGTCGATTAGGATGCGTATGCACTCTGAGAGACCTCAACGCCGCTTGCCCGAAGATGACTTTCCTCTTCCAATCACCGATGTCATAGTTGACAACACGTGTGGATTTGAAAGAATGTCCTTTATGGATGGCTTTTCGGTATAATCAAATCAAGATGTACCCGATGGCCTAAACACCGGCGTTGAGCAGCCCATTGGCATATATTGCTACGGTCATGCCGTTCGGCCTCAAAATGCCGACGCAACATACCGTAGAGCAATGACGGAGATTTTCCAGATCATCTTCGAAAACAAATAATGCTACGCCGACGATTTGGTCGTGAAAAGCCGTGACAAAGGAGATCACATCAAAATCTTAGAACGGTATTCAACTCATGCGAACTCATCGCCTAAAGATGAATCCCGCCAAGTCCTTCCTTGGGATGTCGGTGGCAAGTTTCTTGGCTTCATTGCCACCAACAAAGGAATCCACGCCGATCCCGACAAAGTGAAGGCGATTCAAGAGTTGCAACCTCAGAAATCGAGAGAACTCGGGGTTACAAGGACGACATGACATCCGACGGTTCATATCGAACCTATCCGGAAGTGCCACCGCTCTCCAAGTTGAACAAGAAGGGCGGTCATATATTTGGGACGACGCCGTAAGGCATTCAAGAGATCAAGTCGTATCTCGCCAAACCTCCTCGCTCTTGTTGCACCGCTGGTCGGAAAACCATTTTGATCTACGCCAAGGCAACGGATCACTCGTTAAGCGCTTTACTCGCGAAGACGACGACGGCGTCACGTAACAGCAGTATTACCCGAGCCAACATTAGTCGGTGCCGAAGTCTCGATATCCAATGGTCGAGAAGCGTTGCCTTGCATTAGTGTTCGCGATTCGTAAAATGCGGCACTATTTAGTCGGACGGGCGATTTATGTTATCTCTAATGTAAACCGTCCAATATTTATGACCCACCGCCTCGATGAGTTGGCGTTTGGCGAAATGGGCCTTGCTCTTGTCCCAATATGACTTACACTTCAAACAACGTAAGTCACCAAAGGACAAGCGATTTGCGATCTCTTGGTCGCCAACCCGACAACGGATGCGGTTGAGCTATATGATGATCTTCGGATGAAGTCGAAGTCAACACTACATCGCACCAACAAATATGGCGATTGTACTTTGACGGAGCTTCGGCCACTAATGTAGCAAGTACCCCGACGCTTCTAAAATCTCCGAGTCGGAGTTGTCTTGATTTCCGGAATCATGTCATGCCCGTGCTTATTCACTCACCAACCTCGCTCCAATAACGTAGTCAATACAACGCTACTTATCGGACTTAGCTTCGCCAAAGAGCCGGGGTCAATATCTCAAGCGTATGGAGATTCACAACCGATAGTTAAGCAGTCCGCGGTGACTACGGTGAGGAACTCGATCCGTCCCCTATCATCGTAGCCGCTGAAATGGCGACTCATTCAAGAATTCTTCATCGAATATATCCCACGCCCAAAACGCCACGCAGATGCACCGGGCGGCGTTAGTCGTGGTCGTTAGCACAACCTTAGAGACCGAGCAATTAGTTACGGTCAGGACTCACCAGCTCTTCGTACCAATATATGATGGGGTACAAGAAGACAAAGGGGTAGTTACCAAAGAGGTACATGCAACCCAAACCAAGTTAGAGCCCCGAGATTGGCGCTTTCCTATCGTCGATTACGTTTTACGGTATTCTGCAGGAAGACGTGAAGGAGAGAGAGTCAATCCGGCGAAGAGCTCCCAGATTCTTTTACGACACGGAAACCCAGATGCTATATCGCCGGGGGTACGATGGTCTTTTACTCCGATGCCTTTCAAACAAGGAGGCAGAAGAGGTCCTTCGGGAAGCACACGAAGGTGAATGTGGTGCGCACCAGCCTGGTCCCAAGCTCTACGAGCGAATCAGGAGAATGGGCTACTTTTGGCCCACGATGATTAATGACGCAATGAGCACGCCGAAATGCCACGCGGTCGATTCACGCCAATTATATGCATCGACCTCGGGCGGTGCATCGCCGGCCATCACGGCCATTGAGACATGGGGAATGGACGTTGTAGGTCCCATTTTTCCTCCGTCAGTTAAAGGAGATCGCTTTATTCTAGCGATCACCGACTACTTCTCCAAGTGGGCTGAAGCAATCCCACTAAAGGAGGTCAAGGCGAGTACCGTCATCAGATTCATCAAACACCATGTCATCTATCGACATGGTGTCCCAAGACGGATCGTGCATGACAACGGTCCCCAATTTATCGGCAATTCCTTCATCAAGTTTTGCGAAAAATTCAAAATACAAGATGTCTCGCCGATGTTCTATAATCCAAAGAAATAATGGGTTAGCCGAGGCGCTCAACAAGACGATCATCAAGATTTTGTCGAAGCTTGTGAAGAATAACAAGCAAGACCGGACGATAAACTCGAGAAGCACTCGGGCATATCGCACAACGCAGACGCGACGCCAACGGAGCAACCCCGCACTCCCGGTCTACGGGTGTTAAGCGCTTCTCCCATTGGAAATTCAGATCCCGCCACTTCAGACGCTTCTTTCAACAGAGATGACGACCAAGAACGACATCAAAAGCGTCTCGAAGAGCTTGAGATGTTAGATGAGAAGCTCGAGGCTCAACAATGCATTGAGTTCTACCAAGCTAGGATGTCGAAGGCTTTCAACAAGAAAGTTCGACAGAGAACCTTTAGAGAAGGAGATTTGGTCCTCATTTGCTTTCGGCGACCGATAATCCTCACTTCCAAAAAGAAAGGTAAATTCGAACCTAAATGGGAGGCCGTTTGTAATAAAGCGGTTTACTCAATGGTGCATATCGCCTAATTACCCAAAATGGCGACCGGCAATTAATGCCGATAAATGGGAAGTTCTTGAAGAAATACTACCCTTAGTATCTTCAGGATAACCCGTTTCGACGGAAAGTTCCTCGTGGGATATTTCACCCACTTTTCTTGAGGATAACCCTAGATTTGTCCTCCATCATAATTTCCCCCGCCGATCAAATTCCTTGACGGTAGGTCTACAAATTTTCTGGTACATTACCTCTTGATTCCTTCTATGAACAAGAGGCTCACTCAAAATTCCTTTCACGCTGGAGAGAGAATATAAAATCCTTCCTCTCCAAGCGTAAAATCCTTTTCGTGTCAAACGGAAGGGTTTTATCTTTTATCTTAGGTAGCGCCGACTGAAGGTATGCGCCGATTTTCGCATCAGTTGTCCGATCAAGGTCACCCGAAGTCTTTTCGGTTCTCGGAGTGGAGATCCCACTCTTAGTTCCATCTTCATCTTAGGTAGCGCCGGTGAAGGTATCTTGTAGGGATTTTCGAGACCAGGTTGTCCGACTGAAGGTCACCTGAGTCTCTTCGGTTCTCGGAGTGGAGATCCCACTCTTAGTTCCATCTTCATCTTAGGTAGCGCCGACTGAAGGTATGCGCCGATTTTCGCACTGTGTTGTCCGATCAAGGTCACCTCGAGTCTTTTCGGTTCTCGGAGTGGAGATCCCACTCTTAGTTCCATCTTCATCTTAGGTAGCGCCGGTGAAGGTATCTTGTAGGGATTTTCGAGACCAGGTTGTCCGGTGAAGGTCACGAGTCTTTCGATTCCTCTGACAAGGAATCTGGCTGTTAAGCCTCATCCCGAAATAGAACACATTCTTCCTTTCCCACCTCAATCAATCTTATTCGGTTCAGTCATTCTCGGTCAAAGACACCAAGATTCATCTTGGGGCATTTTATCGAAGCCTAAGAAGGGATAAAGCCAGCGCCTCACAGCGTTGCGGTTTAGTCTTTCGATTGAAGAAGACACCAAGGTTCGTCTTGGGGTATTTTATCCGAAGCCTAAGAAGGATAAAGCCAGCGCCTCACAGCGTTGCGGTTTAGTCTTTCTCCGATTGAAGAAGACACGAGTTCAATGCAGGGCATTTTATCGAGAAGCCTAAGAAGGGATAAAGCCAACGCTTTATACGCTGCTGTCGGTTTAGTCTTTCTCCGATTGAAGAAGACACCGAGTTCGATTCGGGGCATTTTATCCGAAGCCTAAGAAGGGATAAAGTCAGCGCCTCACCGCAGCGTTGCGGTTTAGTCTTTCTCCGATTGAAGACACGAGTTCGATTACGGGGCATTTTATCCGAAGCCTAAGAAGGGATAAAGCCAGCGCCTCACAGCGTTGCGGTTTAGTCTTTCTCAGATTGAAGAAGACACGAGTTGATTACGGGGCATTTTATCCGAAGCCTAAGAAGGGATAAAGTCAGCGCCTCACCGCAGCGTTGCGGGTAGTCTATTCCGTGACAAAAGGCGAAGCCTACGTATTCAACATCGTAGCATTAAGTCTAAGAGAGTTTCATTCTTTTAGCACAGCGTTGTGTGTAGAACGGATTTAGATAATCTACATGCTAGCCAACTCAAGCGGTAGTTGGTAAAGGCTCATCAAACCCGCTGAGGGTCGGGTTGGCTAATAACCCTAAAGTCAGCGCCTCACCGCAGCGTTGCGGTTTAGTCTTTTAGATTGAAGAAGACACGAGTTGATTACGGGGCATTTTATCGAGAAGCCTAAGAAGGGATAAAGTCAGCGCCTCACCGCAGCGTTGCGGTTTAGTCTTTCTCAGATTGAAGAAGACACGAGTTCGATTACGGGGCATTTTATCGAAGCCTAAGAAGGGATGAGTCTACGTGTAACAGCGTTGCGGGTGGTCTCTTGCCCGTAAAAGAGTAATGGCCTATGTATTCAATATCATAGCAACAAGTCTAGAAGAGTTTTATTCTTTTAGCACAACGCTGTGTGTAGAACGGATTTAGATAATCTACATGCTAGCCCAACTCAAACGGTGGTTGGTAAAGGCTAATCAAACCCGTTGATGGCTGAGGGTTTGCCAAAAATCCTATAAGTATTATGGTTAATTATTTCGGACGAAGTAAAAGAATCATAATAAACAATGAAAGGGATGGATCTTATTCATTTGAAGCAAATATAGAAGGGGCTACAATTGTTTAAGCATCAAGTCTATGACAAAGGATTTGTTGTTCGAGCTGAGACACTTCATCATTGTAAGCCTGGTGGAGTTCTTCCTGCAACTCGGCTCTGAAGGACTCCTCATCGGTGTTCAGTGTCTTCGTAGTTGCCTCCTCGAGCTCAGCCAGTTTCTGCTTCGACAGATCGAGCTCCCTAGACGCAACGATGAGGGCTTCTTCCTTGTTGGCCTTGGCCACCCAAACCGCCATCCTATCTTCCTCAAGATGGAGCTCTCCCGGCGATATTATCCTCTCCTTTTCGCCACAATATCACCGATGTGGCTTAAGGAAGAATATGTCTCGGCAACAACAGCTTCAAGCTGATCGGCGCGGTCTCTTTGCATCTCGACTTCGAGCCCAAGAAAACACGAGCATCGCGCCATGCCTCTAAACGCGAGCCCGTATGGCGGTACATATGAGGAAGCCCCTGCTACCCGCAGCTCTTGCAGTTTCTGAAGCTTTCCCTCCAGATGGGCAAGGTCATCAACAATGGTCTGAGCCAGCTCGGGATAACCCATATCCCGTATCAAAGCCATCCGGATCAAGCAGCACTGAATCGATGAAGAGAAAGTCCGCCATGAAGGACCTTTTCGATCACGTTGTTCACCAAAGAAAAGAATGAGCGATTTCCAAACAGATAATGAGATGGGATGGATCTTCATCCAAAGATCAACGCCTCACCGTGATCATGGAGTCGAGATGTAGGCTCGCACGTAAGAAAAGGATTTTAGGATTTTAGTAAAAAATTGGCAAAGCTTATTTTGCTAAAGACCCTTACCCGCCTCCTTCGTGTAGCTTCAGAGGCTAGTGAGTCCACCGAGGCGATCTATCGCCGATGTCGCCAACCGCACCGAGCCCTCGTGCTCATCTATCTCAACGGTCGCCGTGGTAGCCGATTCTCGAAAGCAATGAAAGAGGAGTCCCCGCCACTACACAAGGGGAGCCTCTTTTAATTATAGTGGTATTGGCCAAACGGTTGGTCCTATAATTAAGAGAAAATTCATACCTCCTTCGGGATGGTAGTTTCGTGGAAATCTTCACGAATCGTTGCCGTCTTGTGACCAAGTCGTAACAAGTCATCCATGGAGGTACTACCGTGATAAACCACCGCCACGAGATCTTCCATTGAGAAGTCCGAAAAAGAAGGCATTAGGAAAGTGAATGCAATTAAGGCGAACAATAGGTAGAGTTACTTACCTCCTACGGTGTGATTAGGCCTAGTCTCGGTTTGTGCATTTGTCTCCTGCAATCTCTCTAAAAGAACAAAAGCAAAGAGGCGCTTAGTGGGGTACAAATCGAGTCATTCCATTCTCGCATTCGCCACCCAGAAGAGCAATTATTGATGTTAGATGTACCTGAGTCCGCCGGATCAGGTCCTACATCGGCCTCTTCCGCCATAGCTCCATACATTTGTTGAGTAAAACTGGCTCAAGACGAGCGTAATCAGCCCGAGAATTGTGGTGATCAAAATCAAAGCCAGGATCATAATCCCTAGAACCCCCTGCATGCGAACGGAGAAATGTCAGTCTTCAAAAGTCGAAATTTCAGATTTCATCACGGTGAATTATTACCTCCGTCACCGACTGGAACATTACCGGTCAAGTCTATATCAAAGGACCGAGGATTCACGTGATTCTTGTGGGCGGCCTCTTCGTTTAACCCCTTGAGAGGGTCGAATTCTTCCTCTTCAATAGATTTTCCGAAAATTCAATTGATGAGAACTCTAATGGAAAGGATGAGAAAACGAAGGGAAAAGGAGAAAGTACCGAGATCTTTCTCATGAGCCGCAGCCTCCGCTGGTCCTCTCCTAAAGTAGCGGCGTCGAGTTGTGGAACTCCTCCTCGGCCTCACCCGTCGATAAGATTGGCGGCGCTTCCTCGAGCTTGACCGCATCTCGCAGTGTTCAATGCCGCTCGCAACGATGCTTCGCTACCAGATCCGAGATGGCCCTCACAGGACTCGACTCGTTAGCTACTAATAGCCAACTACAATAGAGGAATGTCGACTCCACCGACGGTCTCGAGCTCGAGATCGAACCTAGCACCGTACACCCCATGACGCCCATAACCATGCTCGAGGCCATCCACAAGTCCACCTCGAAGTTCGAGCCGCCGGTTCGGGTTCCCAACATAAAGTTGGTCGAATCGAACCGGCGAAAGCAAAACGACAGGGAAAATAAGGCTCAATGAAGCATTCCTCGCTTACTCGAAGGTGAGATACCCCGCCCGATATTCACTAGCCAATTGAAATAGCCAATGTTAAGTGAAGTCTGCTGTGTCTTCGGCCTCCTCGTCGACCAAGGACTCACCATATTGACCGGAGAATCGAGGAAAACATCCGAAAAGATCCACCCTTTGTGAATCGCATCGTTTCTTGATCTCTGCAAAACCACGCCCCTTCCATCTGCAATCCTCTACCAACTGTAAGAAAGGAGTAGATGAATCTGTGGAACCCGGTGCCGACATCATGTCGGGACGATGAAGGACCAACCAGGTCATCAAATAGGTATATGGGAGCTCTACTCGGACGGAAGGGATGCGTGATGATGGCTCGTCCTTTCTCTGGGTAAACGCTCGAACTATATGCCGCAATCCACGGTGAATACTGGCCACCATCACCGGAAGGAGAGAGAGTTCCTTCTTGTGGGCGAGTTGAACTGCAGGATAAAGGACCTCCAAAGGTAAAGCATCATCAGATTGATATGGAACCACACACTTCTTGAGCCAGATTGCAAGATAGCCTGCTAGAAGAGTTGTCGGCTGGATAGGCTTCACCGCATGCCACAGAAAGGTCGCAAACTTGGTCCCTGAAGGAAAGCCTTCTTTGGCGTAGCTGAGTGTGTACGAGTTAGCCTCAGACTTCTTGATCAGTTCATTAACCTTCGAAGGGGTGAGCGGTGATAGTTCACATATTTCCTCGCCAGATTTGTCCTCCAAATGCTGGAACAAGTAATTGGCGAACTGCTTCAGACTCACCTGCGATTTCCTCTTAGCGCAAGGTTCAGATTGGGCCAGAGCTATATGGTAATGACAAGTGAGATCCCATAAAGTCTTATAACGATCGGGCGTGCGTTCCTTCAGCCGGCTCAGTTCCTGATTGGAGGGAAAGTACTCCTGATATAGCATCTTCCCCATGGGTAGACCTGAAATACGGTACATCTCATGCAAAGCCAACCCCAACTCGCCATGTTTGGTGAAAACGATTCGAAGTCCGGATTATAAAGCTCGAATAAGGTAAAGAAATGGTTGACACCGATTGGAAGGCCATACATAGTGGCACGAATCGCTAAATACGCACCGCAGCACGGTTCTCCATCCCATCTACCGAGGACGAAGCGGTCAAGCGACCCCACCGCTTACTTGACGAAAGTGTACCTACCAAGAATCTATGACTGGACGACGGCATCTCTCGCCCCAATTTAGCAAGGCGATTCTTCAAAGTCGAGGCAGGAACAAAAAGCTCATCACGGGGCGGTGTGTCCAGCCCTACAACCCCAGGGTGAAGGCCGATGACGCGATTCCTGTTGGAACCCGGAACCGGCTGCTGGGTAATAAACCCACAATGAATATGATCATGCTCCTCGGTCAGACGCCATGACATACGGCGTGTCACAGCATGGTGTCTAAGGTCGGTCAATGAGAGTTGACGAGGTATCCGGGGAATATACAAGGGGCCTCCGTCGTCTTTGTTCAACCACCTCTCACTCTCGATAAGAGCTGTATCCGGATCCTTAACTGAGTCGCCGAATAGATAATCTGTCTTTCGCAAAGGTTCGTGAGCCGGTGTCCCTACGAAGCGCGATCGGTGACCAAACGTCGGAGAACGCTGAACTTCCTCAAATACTGATCGCTCCGCCGATGTCCCAGCAAATCGAGGCGTAGATAGAAATCGCGGATCATCACACATGGAATAATAGTCACTATGACGCCCATCGACCGCGTGGTGGAAAAGCTCCCGAGGAATAATCAACTCAAATCGAAAATACTCGCTAGTAAATGGCGTTGAATTCATCTTACATAGATTGAGTCACGACCTTATAACGGGTATGACGATTTCATCCGTATTAAATACCCGGAGAACGATGAATATAGTCGTGTAAACAAAGCGACAATATATATCCCGTTCTACGAAGCAAGAGTACGGTGTGAAATCGCTCCCGTTAAAAACATCGAGACGGGTGATCTTTGAAGCCTCGATCCTCACAAAGGAGAATTTCAGCTCTTCCCAATCGCCTCACAAAGGAGAACGAAGCGGGGTCATAACGGGTGTACACAATCTGAAGCGTCAATCCCCACAAAGGAGGATTTCGGCTCTTCCCAATCGCCTCACAAAGGAGAGCGAAGCGGGGACATGACGTATATACGCGAGAAGATAATAAGTTGGCGCACCACCGAAAGAAGGAGGCGCAGATTCACGCCGCGGCGAAGTCGACCGGCCTCTGAGCTGCGGATCTCCCGACGACATCGGAAACTGCAAAAGAAGACAAATAAAGTCAGATATGCGGTCAAAAAATTAACGAAAAGGCATCAAAGACGATCAGTGCAACAACCGACGCGCCGAACACGACCAGGCACGACCAGGTGCGCCCAGGCCGTGCCTAGGCGCTGCCTCAGCGGCTCCCATACGCCTGTGCCGTGCCCAGCGCAGCAAATACCAGGCTCAGCCCAGCGGCGCTTCAGGGCGCCCAGGTCGCGTTCAGGCACGGCCAGGACACCCCTGGCGCCGGGCGCCCAGGCGGCGCCCAGCCGGCGCCGCCACCACCCGTGCCGGCCGCCGGCGTGGCCCGATCGTCGCCACCATCAACGCCGTTCTCCCGTCTCGATTGATTTTGCACCTGTACACACAAGAAAAAAAAGAAGAAAAAAAAAAAAAGAAAAAGGACTTGTAAAACCCTCGTACACATACCTCGTTGATCGGAGGAGACGAGACGGCGCGAGACGAGAAGAAAACAAGACGAAAGCACAGTAAGGGGGGCCGGCCTAGGTCAAAGAAGAGGAGGATTTATGGGTATTTATAACAACCCCATATGGACCCAATCCTCTTTGAATAAGGACTCTTATTTGGCAAGAAGTAGGAATTCTAATTGGAGCCCAAATTAATTCTAATTAGGACTCTAATCAGCCCCTAATTAGGAGTCCTAATTGGAATCTCGTTTGGATGTGAAGATAACGCCAAATCAGTCCGTTAATTGGCTCCTAATTCCTCCGCTATATTGGGAAAGATTCTGAAGGTTTATTCGGCAAGATAACACCTCGCGAATTCTATCGACGTAAATCAACGCGTCGCCTAATCCTACTCCAACTAGGATTACGAGTATAAACTGTTTCCTAATTCATCGAGAAGTTCCCGGAAGAATATTTTTACAAAAAATATTCTTAGGGATAACTCGATCGTGCGGATTGCATCGACGTAAATCAACGCGTCGCCTAATCCTACTCCAACTAGGATTACGAGTATAAACTGCTTCCTAATTCATCGAAGTTCAGGAAGAATATTTTCACAAAAATATTCTTAGGATAACTCGATCGTATGGATTGCATCGACGAAATCAACGCTACGCCTAATCCTACCCAACTAGGATTACGGTATAAACCGCTTCCTAATTCATCGAGAAGTTCTAAGAATATTTTTACAAAAATATTCTTAGGGATAACTCGATCGCGGATTGCATCGACGTAAATCAACGCGTCGCCTAATCCTACTCCAACTAGGATTACGAGTATAAACTGTTTCCTAATTCATCGAGAAGTTCCCGGAAGAATATTTTCACAAAAAATATTCTTAGGGATAACTCGATCGTGCGGATTGCATCGACGTAAATCAACGCGTCGCCTAATCCTACTCCAACTAGGATTACGAGTATAAACTGTTTCCTAATTTTTCGAGAAGTTCCCGGAAGAATATTTTCACAAGAAATATTCTTAGGGATAACTCGATCGTGCGGATTGCATCGACGTAAATCAACGCTACGCCTAATCCTACCCAACTAGGATTACGAGTATAAACCGCTTCCTAATTTTTCGAGAAGTTCCTAAGAATATTTTCACAAAAATACTCTTAGGGATAACTCAATAACCCTCAATTTTCTCCTATTGTGGAACCTTAAGGAGGGATAAATTGACGAATTCTGACGAGGCTTATAATTGACGCCGGACAACGCGCTCTACCTCGAAAAGACTCCTCCCACTGTACCAATGCCAATTCGGGTGTTGCTGCCGGAAGGCCTATCGGTCAACAGTCTGGAACGGGAATAAATTCCTCCCACTATGGATAATAGTACTCCAACAAGGAGTAATGCAGTAGCGACGCCAACCAACGCGTCGTCGCCAAAAATTTACTGATCAACGGTTCGGATCCACACCGGTCAAAGCGTCGCACTCGCCGACCGAAAGCTAGGACGAGAGTTGAAACCCAAATGGTCTCCTGTTTCGACAAGGAATCCTCGGATTATATCTCCATGAAAAGACCAGTCCTCCCGCTGTGGTTAAACTAACGACACACGTGATGATGGAAGAAATAGCCGACTGAGGGTTATAAAGTTCCATGTATTTGACACAGCCAACGTGTCGCCAACAAGGAGTTCGCCAACATACGGATAAGTCTAAAAGTCCGATGACAACCAACCGACACGAGTTACAAGCAAAACTCACCCACCAGCTTCGAATCAAGATTTCAACAAACGGTCAGACAATAAATGCAGCACCGTGATCTTATCAGGAATCCTACAAAGAACTGGATGATCTGAAAGAATCGAAGACTTGAAGCTATCTTTTGGGACCCTCAGCCGACTGAAGGCCGGGAACCATCATGTCCAAAGCATCCCAGACTCATCAAGAATCGAGACTGAGACGCTTTGGAGGGGGTATCTGTAGGCATAAAAAATTGCTTATTAGTACCCGAACAAGACTCGTGACGGTGGGTTGACAACCGACTATCCGTCCGATAGCGCGACCCGAAAACATTGGCGAGTGAGTACTCGGCGAACGCATGAAGCGAGTTGGCGAAGCTCGACGAGGCGAGTTAACTAAACTCGAACGCCGACGAGACGGAATCAACCGTACTTAGTCCGTCGATGCAAACGAGCCGTTTGAGCCCTGAAAGTTGATCGGGTACGGACTCAAACACAACGGCAACATCACCGGAGCAAAACTAAGCCCGGAAGACCGAAAGAATCGACGAAGAATCGACGGAGAAACGACGCGAAACGAGGGAAAACGCCGCAAGACGGCGCCGCGGCCAAACCTCGGCCAAAATGGCCAAGGTGGCTCGGCCACCATGGCCGAGGTGGCTCGCCACCATGGCCGAGGTGGCTCGGCCACCATGGCCGAGGTGGCTCGGCCACCATGGCCGAGGTGGCTCGCCACCATGGCCGAGGTGGCTCGCCACCATGGCCAAGGTGGCTCGGCCACCATGGCCGAGGTGGCTCGGCCAAGTGGCCGAGCCACCGAGGTGGCCGGCGCATGCACCCCCATGGTATAAATAGGGGGGGTCTTGAAGTTGGAGAGGGGCTTGGATTTTGGGGGATTTCGAGGCTTCCCAAGGCTGGATTTTTGCTGATCTAAGAGGATTTTTGGGGATTTGGAAGAGCTCGGACTTCTGAAGAATTCTTGCGAGATCTACGAGTAATCGGCGCACGTACAAGTCCAGTCGACGTCGGATCTACAATCAAAAGGTAACCGAATTCGGGTCGAACTACAGATACCCTCTAGGTTAAGCTTCGTCTTAACCTCAGGGATAGCGCGGTGATTTCTCCTAGTAGATCTCACCCGCTCCGGCGATCCTCTCCTTCGTGAGTGTGATCCCCTCAGGCGCTTCGTTTCCTTCGTGAAACGAGCCCCTTTACATCTGTAGCTCCAGAACCCGGGTCTCTACCTGGATCGGGATTGCGCGGTGGTCCACGGACACAATAAGTCCCCGGCACAGGCAAAGAACCCACGCAAGCGAGGATCCGATATAACAGAGATCCTCGCGTTTGTTCAAAAGGATAAAAAGTTGTAGTCTTTTTGATTTTCATTGTAAGCCTTAAAATAAAAGGCGATATTTCTCTTTGAATTTGTTTCAGGCGACTGAAGTTTGTAAGCAAGTTCAAATCGATGACAATCATCCCAACTTTTACCGCGAACAACTATTCCTCCATAATCCATGGCATCTCCACCTCTCTCTCTCAGATGCTTTGCCTCTCCAAAAATAAACCAAGAAGAAAAATATCTATCAACACGGCAGAGATCAACCCCCAAACCTCCTTGATGGTTGTTCATATCTAAAACTTTACATGTAAAAAGGTTAGTTAGCTCTCATGTCCTCCTTGGTTAACACACTGGTAACCCAAAACCTATTCCAAGCTAAAAACTCTGATATAATTCTTGCAAAAATTCAAAAATCAGGTTCAACCTGGCTCAAATCCCTTCTCGTTGCCACTGTACACCGCAACTCCTCACACAACAATATTCATCACTACTTGACAATTCTCAGTGCCCATGAATGTGTTCCCTTTTTCAAGATTCACACATTTGCAGACGATCAAATTGCTGATGCAGATTTGCTCCCTTCTTCGGTGCTCTTTTTGACCCAAATCCCATTTCATCTTCTATCATACTGTATTACTCGATCTGGATTTAAAATTGCATACATGTATCGTAATCCCGAGGATAATTTTGTTTCCTTGTAGCACTTTGTTAACAAACTAAACCTGATCAAGGGGTGCGATGCTTTGTCATTGGAAAGGATTCACCCTCACTCCCGCGGCACAGCTTGGTGATATTAATTCACCCCACAACGAAATCAAGCAACTTAACTACAATATCCCTGTTGCCAATGATTTGGAAAAAACTATTCATACAATGTTATCACCACTATACAGTGATAATCCATTGTTACATTTCAACAAAAGTCCTAGATATTGTACAAGCCAGCTAAAGGATGAGTACAAAGGGAAAAATATCAGGGTTAATCCAATAGCGGCAAACCTTGCAGACAGAAAAGAGTTTGAAACTCAAATAGCAGAGATCTTCAAACTACAATTGATTCAAAAAATAGAATCAAACCATTCTTCTCCCACCTTCATGGGAAGAAACCATGCTGAGCAAAAGAGAGGAAAGGCACGGATGGTCATTAACTATAAAAAAGTTAATGAAGCCACCAAATTCGACGGATTCTTCATCCCAAATAGTGAATTACTATTACATAGAATCCGAGACGCCAGATGGTTTAGCAAGTTTGATGCTAAGTCTGGATTCTGGCAAATAAAAATAAACAATGAATAAAGTAAGAAGCTAACAGCATTCAGTTGTCCTAATGGCGGACATTATGAATGGAATGTTATGCCATTTGGTCTCAAAAATGTTCCTCAAATATTTCAAAAATGGATGAATAGCATCTTTGGACACTTACATTTTGTAGTAGTCTATATCGACGACATTCTTGTGTTCCCAAAAACCAAGGAAGAACACAAAGAACACCTGATGGCAGTAGCCCAGCTATTGCTTAATCATGGTATTATTCTATCTCCTAAAAAGATAACTCTAATGAAAGAGGATATCGAATTTTTAGGTAAAAGAATAAAAAGTGGTCGTATTGAATTGCAAGACCATATTATTATAAAGATCAAAGAGTTCAAAAATGAATTTGAAACTCTAAAAGATCTACAAAGCTTTTTAGGCTTATTAAATTATGGGAGACGATATATACCCAATCTCTCTGAAAAGATTTCTTCACTTCAGAATAAACTTACTGAAGAACAGAAGAAATATAAAGAAATAAATAATAAAGGCGTGACCAGATGGGACACAGACAAAATTAGAATAACACTAAACAATGAGCAATTACAAGAAGTTGCCAACATTAAAAAATAAATAAAGGAACAAAAAATCCTTTATCAACCACAATCCGAGGATACATTGGTTATACAGACCGATGCTTCGGATACACACTGGGCAGGAATCTTGTTCGCCATTCCACCTAAGCATCCCCACTCCAATTCGGTATCTACGCCTGGATCAAAGGCAAAGATTAACCAATTAGCTCCTAAAATAAGTGCATATTGCTCTGGAAAATTTAAAGGACCAGAGAAAAATTATGCTACTTACGATAAGGAATTGTTAGCTATTAAAAATACTGTTAATTCCTTAAAACTTTATTTATTATCATCTGAGTTTATTATTGAAACAGATAGTCAAGCTGTTGCACAGTTTCTTAAAAAGAAAACTAATTCTTTGATTGAGAAAAATGTGCGCAGAATTAGATGATCCATGGAATTAGAAAACTATATTTATATTGTCCGCTACATTCCTGGATTCACTAACATCGGTGCTGATTTTCTCTACAGGCATGGTTAGTTCCTCAGCTGGAAAATAGCCAGATAAAGGCAAAGCACCTATGCCCCCTCAACCTGAGGTAATGGTGAAAGGTATGGAAAATACATTCTCAATACCACGAATAACTCAAGTCCTTAATAGGCATTTAGACACGGATATTAAGGAACTGGATATTGAGATCATTGCCTGATTCCTTACTACTCCAGGAGAAATGCTTACTGAAGGATATAATGAAGTAATGAAATGGTTATGCTTCATAATCAATCTGGAAGAGCCAGAACGTAAAAATTATACTCATCAATTAGCTGAGTATATTAAAATTATTACATCACCTGACAATATTTATGAATGTCCTCATTGTATCAGGTGCATCAAACATCAAAGAGACCCCCAAAAAGGAGGCAACTGAAAATAACTTTGTCCCTGTCAAAGGTAAGACAAAGCGCGAAGCAGATGAAAAAACTGCCCAAAATAAGAAGTCCAATGTGCCTCAAGGACATCGGAAAAAGCCTCTGCAATTCAAAGACATTGTAGTCAGAAATTGGTACAACACCAGTTTACGAAAATGACTACAATACGGTAAATAACCTCTGGAAGAAGCTTCAAGAAATGAGAGTTTCTACTCCAGATACTAATGCCTACCTATCGGCATTAGAAAAAATTATTAAAGAAAAGAATCATAAAATTCAAGACCTTGAAAAAGGATACAATCGATGCAGAAGCATTGTTGAAAACCTAATGAGCAAGTCAACCTTGATAATGTCAAAGGCAATGAAAACTCAAAAGGAACAAATGCGAGATTCTTTGGGATCAACCTCTAGGGATCTGAGAAATATCCTAGAAGAGATTGACATCAAAGACCTGGTAATTTCAAAATTTGATGATTTTGTCTAACTAGTTAATTATTTTAAATTTGATATTTCAAAATATCAAACGCAACGAAAACTAAAAGACATGTTCGACAGCTATCGGAGAAACCTGATAGATGATCAGGCAATGCTCGCCTTCTTTGATAAATTGAAGGATGATGGGATGTGCTCCTTATTCTAGTCAGCTTCGCAGGTCATTTTAAATCAGTATGACCGACCTCGGGACTAGCCAGCTTCGAGCTTATACCCACACACAAAGACCACATTCAAAAAGGCCTAGTGCACAAGCTATATCTTGACAAAACTAGACCTGAAGACTACAAGTCCTTCATTCCTGAAATATGCTCTCAGGCACTTGAGGAAACTAGAAAATATCAGCGAGTCTTTGAGTTCTCCATATGGTCTATATGGGAAGAACGCAATCTATTTGAATTTTATCCATCCTACCAAATTTGGAGAATTGATCCTTTGGTAAGGGAACCCCTCTTCAAACATATTCCTTTTAAAGAAATTGGATATGACCTTGAAGAAGAAAAAGAAATGGCTGCACTCGAATTCTTTGAAGCGTTACACTATAATAATGGGAAGATAATTATTAAAGGGAGTACCATCTTATATCTTCCTCATCTAATCTTCAAGGAAAAAGAAATGCAGGAAAAATTTGAAGAAGAAATGGTTCTAGGCCCCATAGCCCGCCGAGCAAAAGAACAATATGAATTAATGATGAGTACCGAAGGAGGCACCTCACCAGTTCGTTCTTTCGACCAAGACACTGCTCCAGAGACAGACTGAAACATGATGGGACCAGCCCGACTCTAAAAGCACCGGGAATAATTTGGAAGATGCTAAAAAGCCACTCTTTCTTTGTAAAAAAGCTACTTTAATAAAGCAGCTTTATTAAAGCCACTTTTTAAAAGCTACTTTTATAAAGGTACTTTTAAAAAGCTACTTTATTAAAGTTACTTTATAAAAGCGACTTTATGTAAAGCTACTTTATGAAAAGTATTGTAATAGTATGTCGGTTTAAGATGTCTATAAATAGAGAGAAGGTTATGTTGTAAAGGGCATCAGAAAAAAGAGAGTGCTTGTAAGAAAAATAAAGAGCGATTGTAATAAGAGGTGTGAAAAAGTGGTATCAGAGCCAAGTCCAAATCTTGCCGGCCTGAAGTTTGTAAACATCTTTGTAAGTATTATTTCTTATTAATAATATGTTGTTCTAAAGTTCCTGCTTTCTACAATCTCTACTTCTATTATGTAGTCTTCTCTGCTAGATTCTTTAGTCATCATATAGATCTGAGGATTTTCATAGTCCCCTTCACTATCTGTATCGGATTCTATTACTAATTCATAGTATGAATTGTCAGAATCGATTTGTAGTTGGTTTACTTCTACGAGGTCCAACTCAAATTCGGATATGTCCTCTATGACTATTTCATTTGTATTTTTTCTTTTAGGACATTCGTTTGCATAGTGGCCTACTTCTGGGCATATGAAACATTTACAAGCCCTTCTAAAAGCTCGGGGTTTTACCGTTAGGTTTTTCTTTTCTTGGGGTTGTTTTCCCCTTTTAGGATTTTGATTTTGTTGTCTAGAAAACTTTCGTTTTCTAAACCTATATGGTTTTTGGAAGTTCCCTTTTAGCACTTTGTTAACAAACTAAACCTGATCAAGGGGTGCGATGCTTTGTCACTGGAGCAAATTATGGATTATTCCTGCAACGGGGTCTCCCATAAAAGCCCTTTCTGGGATCATGTTTTTGGGATTAAAAGGAGAGCTTGGAAAGGCCCAAGCAGGTGAAGATCAAAACATACGAGGATTTTATCAAAGATACCAAAGCTAAGTTGAAGAGGTGGGCGAAATTCACAGGATATCCATTTACACTGGATGAAGAAAAAGATGGAATAATGGACAGCACTATGACATTATGTAACTTTGAGAATTAGAGTAGTTTAGAGGTGAGCAAGAACTCGAAAGGAAAGATAGAGGGTCTTAATAGAAGCATGTTGTTCAGGCGTAGGATAATCGGCGATTGGGTGAACTATCTTACACCGGAGATGGCTCAACTAGTTGACAATATTACAGAGAAGTTCAGAGGTTCTGGTTTGAGCCTGTGAGGTGTTAAGAGTTTCAGTTCTCATGTTCCTGTTGTTGTTTGCATCAATGAAGCGCTATCAATAAAAAGCTTCAAATGCTAATTGAGAAATGGTTATTACATCTTGCATCTTGAGCACTCAAATCAATAGATTTTATATTTGCTTAAAGAATTCTGAGCTAACAAGAGTGTCTTTTTAACATGATCTGTGATTGCAGAATACCTGCAAATCAAATAAGTACAATAATCTCCATTCTTCCATTAACTTTGATTTGGGAGAAAAACTAAACAATGTGAAGCATGTGAATAATTATTTTGGCGCATGTCTGAGGACATAAAACTAATTGTGTCGATAGAAAATCTAATCTCAGGTTTTTGGATGACTATTTGGAGGCCTTGCACCTAGTTATTTCTAGTTTAAAGTGATATTTTGTTGTATTTAAACAGTTCTTATATCATAGACAAATATACTTTCAGTTCTCACGTGTTTTCTACATGCCTGATATGCATATTTCCGTTTCCCTTATATACCGTGATCAATATTCATATTCCATTTTGATGGATATGCATATAAAGTTTCCTTACCAGTCAAATCTGCAATCATATCATATGTACGCATGACTAGTAAACAGATACCTATGTGGTAAATGTAATATTCCTGTATATCTCACCTGTACAGAACCAATTATAACAGAAAAAGAACTTAAATTTAGACCCAAAATGAAACTAAAACCATCATGGATTTAGCCAATCAAAATAAATGTATGCTAGGAACTGTTTATGAAACCCTAATAGAGAAAAAGATTTATGTGGATAATGCTAAAACATTAGGTAGGAACTTTCTTGTTTCCTTGTCAAATAAATAACAGATTTAAACTGATACTCAAAAACAAACACTTAGAGCAAACAGTCATGCTAGCTAACCATTAAAAAAGAACAAAACCTTCAGAACAAGACAGGAACATACGGAACAAATGCATATTTCTCAGGTAAAATAGGAAAACCGAGTAATCATTCTTCAAAAGAACACAGTTTAAAATATAATTTCTGCAATAAAAATGTGAGCAAGAAAGATGCTTAAATAGTTCATAGATTTTAAGTTCAACACCTTTAGTTTTGCCACCTAACTTGTCACCAAAATCTCAATACTTCCTACAAACTACCAAACCCAAACTCAAAGTCAAACAGTTAAATCTCCAAATTGTTCCCTTATGTCCCTCATGTATAACCCAAAGCATTCTGCTAACTCTCCTGATTCTCATACAACCATGGAATCACCCTTTCCAAAACTATGTACCCATGTTGTGATCCTAAGCTTTATTTCTTTGTAATGCAGTTAATCAAGTGTTTCTTATAATGAACAATATACTACACCATGAAATATTATGATGGCGTACAGAATTAACGATTGGCATGACATGTTATATGCGGATAAAATTTGTCCCTACGGGGCTGTTTGGCAAAGTGGTAAAACTAGTTTTAGCTAGAACAAGTCTAGTCCAATAACTTAGTCTTAGTTTGGCAAATAAGGTAGTTGGGCTAAACTAGCTCCTGTCTGCCTTAATTTTGCCTCAAACTGGACTAGAAAAAATCAAGGCCCCCTGGTTTCAAATAGAACCAGATATGTTTGGCCCTAAAAAAACTAGGGGTGAGGGAAAATTGTATACTGATTATCAAATTGACAACGAAAAATATATTTAATTATCAAATTGTAACTCTATCTTTATACATGTGTGTTTATCAAACAAGATTTAGTATTAGACCAGTTTTGTTTAAAAACTAGCCAAACTAAGTTCAATTTAAAACTAGTTCACATAGAAACTAGTTTAGTCTAACCTAGACTAAGTGTAAATTGATCAAAACTAAACTAGATTAATTTCTAAGTTTACAAACTGAACTTTTACATGTGTTATACAATGCACAAATATAAACGGGCAGACACAAAACAGGGAGACAACAACCAACTCAGAGAATTCTACCAAGTCATACTTATAAATAACAAAAATATTTACATTCAACAGTTTTCATGTCAAAAGAAAAGGCTCAAATTAAATAATCTTACAATTTCCCAACAGGATAAAGCATCATACATTAAACATCTTATAACGCCAGAAAATTGATGAGCAAAGATCAATTCAATCAAAGGACCAAAAATAAATTACAAATAAAACAGATGAGTCAGCAATTCAAAATTTTCAGAAGAAGAAGAACCCACTTGATTCTCACCTGCACTAGTTTTAAGTGCACTTTCAGAAGAGAATTTGTTATGTTTAAGTATACTTAAAGAGTACTAAATAATTATCTCTTAATTGCTGATATATTTATCATAGCTGATATTTTGCCAAAGCAACACCAAAGCTATTAGGATATCCAAAGCTATGTATGCAATGAATGTAGACAATGAAGTTTCAAGAGAAAATGAATGATATAGTCCATAATATCAACGGTCACAAGATACCTTTTTCAGATTCATTTTACCTAAAACTCATAAATTAACTTCTAAAAAGTGCTAAAAGAAGAGCTAATAGAAGAAGAGCTAAGCAACTATCAATACAAAAGTCATCTTAAAAAATGAATTCTTTCAAAATAAAACAATGGGTAGATGCCTACAAAGACAAAACATCATCAAGATGCCAAAAAAGATAAAAAGGAATTCAACTGAATAGAGAACCATTCCAAGAGTTGGAGTTCATAAGTTAATCTTGCCTACAACTATACAAGCTAAATTACTGAAAAAGAGACCAGAGATATATATTGTGAATCAGTATTATTTTAGGTGACTGATCATATCAAACTGCAAGCAGACTGTACAAAAACAATTAAAACTGAACACGTTCAAACCAGGATCAGAATATGTAAATAAATCCACCAAAGAATAAATAAGCACAACAAATTAGATAAAGAATGATGCCCAGTTGACCAAATCACACAGAGAACAATTCAAATATGATACTAAACGAATTACTCAGGAATAAATGCAAGTAATAATCTAGGATGGGATCCAAAAAAGTTAGATAGGCAAGAATAATGTAGGAAAAATAAAAATCAAGAACTATATGCCAACCATCTCATAGTTCTACTTACACTCGTGTAGAAAAACAATAGCACATATTTCTAGTGAAGCAAAAAACTAGCACACAGCTTCAAAGTTCTTTTATATTACTATTCTCCAATTTCAATAAAATTAAAACATAACTGGAGAATTTTCCATAGGAAACTTCATAAACTTCAGTTGGTATATACTAATATGCCACATTAATGATGTCAAACTTCCATTGCTTAAAAATTCGACCACGAAACTTGCTTAAATATTTTAGATACTTATAAATATAAGGACAATGACAAGCTACCACATCTGACACCAAGATCTCAACCTTTTATATCCTCCGTGTACTTTAATACTCTCAACTTTCTTCACAATCTCAAACACACTAGTTCACATAACATCTATGGCATCTGATCCCCTCTCCAAATGCTTCGCTTCTCCAAAGACAAAACAAGAGGAGAACGACAAAGAAATATATCAGCAATACAGAGATGAGCTCTCAAAACTGCCAGCTGTTGACGGCTGTTCCATGCTAAAACTATACCTCTACAACAGTTGGTTTGCGCCCATGCCCTACTTGCTCGGCGCAGCGGTGGCCCGACACCTGTTCCAGGCTAAAAACTCGGATGCAACTCTAGCAACAGTTCCTAAATCCGGTACAACCTGGCTCAAATCCCTCCTATTTGCCACAGTTTATTGCACCTCCTCAAATTACGATATCCATCACTATTTGACAACTGTCAGTGCCCAAGAATGTGCACCCTTTCTAAAAAGCCACACATTCATAGACAATCAGATTCCTGATTTAGACTTGCTTCCTTCTCCAAGGCTCTTTTCAACCCACATCCCATTTCATCTCCTACTAGACTCTATTACTCGTTCTGGATGCAAAATCGTGTAGTGTCGTAATCCAAAAGACAACTTTGGTTCCTTGTGGCGCTTTGTTAGCAAGATAAACTTAAACAAAGGGATAAAAGCCTGGTCTCTTGAGCAAATTTTGGATTATTTCTGCCCCTTTCTAGGACCATGTTCTCGGTTATTGGAAGGCAAGCTTGGAAAGGCCTAAGTAGGTGGTGTTCACAAAATATGAAGATTTCAAGAAAGATCCCAAAGCTGAGTTGAAGAGGTCAGCAGAGAAGATGCCCTTTTACTATAGACGAAAAAAAAATGGAGTCGTGGAAAGCATTATAGCATTATGTAGCTTTGAGTATCAGAAAACTTTAGAGGTGAATAAGAATACAAAATCAAGGATAGAGGGTCTTCACAGATGCATGCTTTTCAGGCGTGGGACAATTGGCAATTGGACAAACTACCTTACACTAGAGATGGCTCAGCGGGTGGATAAGGTTACAGAGGATAAGTTTAGAGGTTCTGGTTTGACTTTATGAAGTGCAAAGGTTCAGTCTTCTTGTTATTATTGTTCTTTACATGTATAATTTGGTACCTTTGTTAGTTAATTATTTAATCTTGTACTAGGCTTTCTAATTAAATAAAGGTTTATTCAGTTTGAATAAAGTTTCTGAGATTACAAGATACATATACTTAAATATGTACTTATTTAGCATGGTAGATAATAGATGGTTGTTGGATGTAGATCACACGATCGACTTTGTTTAGGGAGATTGTAGGATGTAGATCACACAATCAACTTGGTTTGATTACTACCAAACATTCATATGTATTTAACGTGTTTCAAGTTGAAGTATGCACGTGGTGGATGGTTGATTATGATCATATAAACATGTATACAAAATTTCATACATATATAAGGTCATATGTGAAAGTAGTGCGTCAAAACAACAATTCAAAAGTGCAAAAACAGGTTGGTGAACATTTATGTTGGCTCAGACTTATGGAAAGTCAGCTTAAGACACTATAAAGCCGGCTTTGAAGACTGGTTAGTCAACTTTGAATAAATCGCTGAAGATTGAATTTTGGAAGAGCAACTAAAGCCAGCTTAAACTCTGAGGACTGTAAAGCGGGATTTGAGGACTGGCCAACTAGTTTTGGACAAAAAAACAAAAACAAAGCAAAGCCGGCTCTGATGACTACAAAATCAGCTTAGGATTGAAAATCCTGTTTTTGGTATGATTTGTATGAAGTAATATCAGCCATTTGTTATATCCTAGGTTGAACAGATATAGGCGTGGGTGCGGATACAAACACGAACATGGACACTGGACACGGCAAATTTGTAAAAGGCAGGTTACGGGGACACAGATATATATATATATATATATATATATATATATATATATATATATATATATATATATATATATATATATATATATATATATATATATATAGAGAGAGAGAGAGAGTAAACCTTCTATAGACTTAAGTGGATAGAAGCACTTGTCTACAAAACTTTTTATCCCTTCATTATGTTTTGAGATTTGTGCTACACATCAATGCTATCTTTGAGATTTGTGCCTTTATTTGTATCACATGCTAGCACAAATCTCAATACAAAATCAATGGATAAAAAAATTGGTGGACAAAGGACTCCTATCCACTTAAGTTTATAAGAGTTTTACTCTCTCTCTCTCTCTCTCTCTATATATATATATATATATGGGAATGATGTATATGAGGTGGCGGCTCATTTTGCTAAATGAGCGACCAAGAGATAGAGTGGTGAGGTCCACACTTTTTGATGTGATTAGCAAGGTGAACCTCGCCACATGGCTATCTTTATCAGGGACGTGTTTTCATGTTAACTCTTTTCAATTTGATTTGTAAACTCATAGATCAGGATGAAGTGATTTGACTGGAATTCTCAGTCTTGGGATGTATTTGAGTGTGAGTGAGAGTTGTATTGGCTTTACGCATTGGTGAGATCGGGTAGAATCGAGTGTAATAGCTTTGACGTTAGGAGTTCGGTATTTTCTTAGATAGCGGATTGATTTCACATGGGTGAATTCCATGGATGTAGATATCATGCTAAACTACATAAAATCATTGTGCCTTCCAAGGACCAACAAGAATAAATTCTTCTTCAACAAGCTAGTGAAATTTTTGATACTTTTTAACCACGAAGAGTGTGAACTATCTGTTAACTATGCTTTTAATCCGACTTTTCTCGGAAAAAAAAGCTATAAGTTTAACCCAACTCCTTGGATAACTATCTAAAGAGTCACTTAGGACTATTTTACCGCATACATGCTTGCAAACAGCACCACCACCATAAGTAAACCACCCACCCAGACGCAAAGATATAATTAACTACTATTATAGTGACTTGGAATTGTAATTAGACCACTATATTCAGTATGTTAGTAATAAAAGAAACAAATACACTAGCGTGAAAGTAGACCTAACAATTGAGAACACAATACCTATTGATTTACATGAGTAAAAGAAATGTTCATCCAGATGCACAGAATCACTTCATCAAGTACTAAATGCAAGGCATGGTCAAACAATCGAAAAAATCCATAATACTCCCATACTAAGAGCTACATGGAGAAAGTTTTGTAACTTTCTTATAATTATAGCAAAAGGATCATAAGATTATATTAGTTCATTCTAGATATATAGGATGTAATTAACTGATTTAGAAAGAATACAATTTCCATATTTCCAGCTCAGGAAAGAACATGAATGATTATATTGAAAACAAAAATAACATCAGAATCAAAATCAACCCATAAAAGTGAATAACTGTTAGTTGACAACAACAATCTTCAATAATCTAACCATGAAAAATTATCATTCATAACTCTAAATCAACTATGAAAAATATACACAATAAAACACCCCTTAGACTAAAATTTCCAAAAGATAAACATTAATTGGGGTACTTTCTCAGCAGAGCACATAACATAAATCGGACCTCCAATATAAAAGGAAGCACTTAATATTTGATAACCTTTTCCTATTTAATCAATAAGAACTAGACACAATAGAAAAATCAAGCATTTCACTGATATCATATGACAAAATGAAAACTTTTATACTGAAAACAATAACCTAAACATTAATTACCAGAAAATAAAACCTCAATTCAAGTTTACTTCCATAACCCAGATAACAAAATTGAAACCTTAGAACAAAGAGATCTCTTACAGTTGTTCACCAAGAAGCCCATCCCTACTTCTTCGTCTTCATCCCCTTCTTGCTCCCACCATTAAGCACATCATCCGGCACGACCTTCAACAGCTTCCTCTCCTTCGACTTCGCAATCTTCTTCAGCGTCTTCGGGTTCGTAATCTTCTGCAGCTTCGTCCCTGACTTGAGCACATTCTCCTTCTTCTTCTTCTCCCTCTCCTCCCTCTTCTTCCTCTTCTCCACCTTATTCGATCTAATCTCCTCTTTTAACTCATTCACCCTCTCCCTAAAAGCCCTCTTCATCTCCTTCTCCTTGTTGCGGAGCTCTAGGGTTTTCGTGTGGCGGGAGACGCGGGTGGCGGAGGCGCGCTGGGTGCGCACGTGCTTCCATGTGCGGCCGGAGACCTTGCCGGCGATGGTGCCATCGTAGGTGGGGCGACCGTAGGAGGGTTTCGAGGGGTCGTCGGAGGAGGGGACGGCTTGGCGCTTGGAGGAAGGGGGTTCGGCGGCGGCGTCGACGTCCATGGATTCGGGTTGGAATTCGGATTCGGGATCGGGTTCCGATCGTTTTCGCTTGTTTTTGGGGCCGCCAAGGCCTTCATCGAGCCGGCGAAAGTCGAGGGTGCAGGCCATGGAGGCCGGCGGTGATTAGGGTTAGGGTTTTTGTTTTGGGGAAAGAGAAGGAGACGAGAAATTGGGGTTTGGGTTTCGTAAGGGGATTGGAATTGGAGTTTGGACCGACGGTGTTGGGCCGGTGTGGAGCCTGGAATTAGGGTTCAAGTTGTGCTGGGAACTTAACTGGGGGCTTACTGGGTGGTGTAATATGGCCATAATTGAGATAAATTGGGAGATAATATTTTCTGACGTTATTAGTTAGCACAATGGGATTGGGGTAAAAACTTTTGGTGTCCTTAATTTTTTAAATACTAGTAGGATAATTACTACACATGGGATAAAATTTCCCACTAATATAGAAAAATGTTTGCCCCCAAATTAAAGTTCTTGATTATCACATTTTAATTACATTTTTATACCCTTATTACCTATGTTATATGAATAACGATATTACTAATAATTATTTTTATCTTATTTTACGCGCTAATAAAGAAATAATGAATAAAAGCCCAAATGACTCAAATTCTCAATTTCTACCAATTTTGAAGCCCAAATCAAGACAAACAAAGGCCCAAGATACCAAATTGATCCAAGAGAAATTCGTGAAGAAAAATCAAGAAAGACAAATTGGTTGGAAACCAATCGGTTGACCAACCGGTTAATAACCGGTTGGCTAACCGATCGGCCAACCGATTGGTTTGCAATTCAGTTAATGGTGGATTTCTCTTCCTTTTGGCTAGGTTTGATCCAATGGTTCACATCAACTCCGTTGGGCTATAAATAGGGTGAATCTTGAGGGTTTTGAGTGTGAAATATTTTGTAAAACTCCATTTGGAGAGGAAGGTTACTCTTAATTGAGAAGACCTTCCAAAATTGTAACTTTGTTACACAATAAATGAAATTTTTCACCCTTCAATTTCCTTTCTTTTCTTCTAATCCAAGGACCAAAAGGAGGATTAGATTAAGATCAGGAGTTGTTGGTTTTCCTTTTATTTCTTCTTTTTCTTTCTTGTTCATTTAATTGCTTTGTAACTTAGATTTACTTTCATGCAATTTACTTTCATGCAATGTATTTAATTCTTGTATTTACTTTCTAGAATAGATTTTTCTTTCCTTTAATTCACTTTGAGGCTAGAACCCTCTAGGAAATTACCCTTTTCTAAGTGTGGAGCTAATATTTGTGGGATCCCTAGAGATTGTTTGAAACTAGCTAACAAATCTAACTCATTCTTGTGAGATTGAGATAAGCTAAGTGGATCTACTCTAGATTCCTCATATCTTTAATTAACCCTTCATACTTTACATTCTTAAATTTCTTCTTATCCTTGTTTTTCATTTGTTTATTTTTCTTTAATTGTCTTTCTCCTCTCTTGATTTCTTTTTCTTTTTATTTACACAAATCACAATCACCCTCCTTCTCTCACACTCATTTTCTTTTATTTTCACTTTACCACTTCCATCTTTAAACCCCCTCACACTCATTTTCTTCCTCGTTTTTATCACACACATTTTCTCAATCTCTCCACAACACATTTTCTTCCTCGTTTTATTTATTTTGCACATAATCCACAATCCACTCTCTAATCTTTTCATGACCACTTTCACCATGTATATAAACTCCTAATTGTCATGCGCATAATTTGAGAACCAAAACTTGAACAAAACTCTTCCTACTTTCCGTTCCTCGTGGGATCGATAATCTTTTATACTATAACTTGATCAAGGTTGTATACTTGCAACTTAGGAGGTAATCATTTATTTCCCATCATTTACCCCACCTCTCATACTAGGACAAATTTAGACAAGTTGGATAATTTTTGAACATTCATATATTAGCTACTAATATATATGCTATTCATATTAGATGTGTAATTATATATATATAAATTAATTAAATAATAAATATTAGCTAAAATATAAAATGGTTAAATAATTTAAATAATTCTCATCATTAAACATATTTTTAATATATTATATTGTAATATAATATCATATTTATTATAATATGATGTATTACAATATAATATAACATTATTATACGATATAATATGATGTTCTGAAAAACTTGTTACTAGTATGTTGTATTAACTAGTGTTAAACCAGCGATCTTTGGAATTTTGTTTGTGTAACATCTTTAATCAAATGTTAAAGTGGATTCTAAATATAACTATTTATTAAGAAAAGTCAAAAATTGCTTACTATTATTTATAAATTGAAATTTCAGATGTTGTTAAGAAAATATTTAAAATAGTGCTATACATGTGCGATGCTACTAGGAATCTTTTGTTGTTACATATTATCAAAAACATAATACTTGGTTTAAATATTACTATTTGTTAGAAAAAGCCAATAAAAATTCCATTTTGTGACTTTCATTTTCGTAAAAGGGTTTCTCTTAATTTATATAGATAATGATGAGAAATTATAAAAAAATCAAGTTAGTGAAAAATTTTACTTAACATAGAAATTTGAACTCATATACCAAGATTGAAAGGAAAATGAATGATCGTAATTAAGGATTTTAAATCTATGACAAAATGATTGTTTATTGGGTTATCATTATGTTTTCCAAGAAAGGCTCCACATTTTAAAGATGACAAATTAGAATTTTATCAAAGTCTCCTAAATCTTAACACAAACTATTATCTTGGTTAAGTGATTACTTTCCTTTGGCTGGATTTGTTTTCCATGAAAAACTTTTTTTCCTTTATTTTAACAAATTGCTAGCTTTTTTTAATGGAAAATAGCTAGATTTTTAATCATATGAAAAAGTGCTTCATTAACTGACAACAACGAAAAGAAAAAGAAGTATAAACACAAAACACTGTTTCATATACTTAAAACTCCAACTCAGCTATGTAAACAGAGCTAATATTTACATTTAGAAGGGTGACGGTAATCTCAAAGAAAAAGAATGTAAAAGAAAATAAAATTATAAAAATTATAAAATTATCACTAAACTAATGCTCAGGAATTATATGCAAATGGAACCTTGTGCATGAAACAAAAAATCTTAGTCGCCAATTTTGAAGTTAGGGTCATTTTTGGAGAGGCCATGGCTTTAAAAAGCCCATGGAAATTTATTTTCCCTTTTTCAGTTTTTTCCCTTTATTATAATGAGAAATGAACAGACAAAGTCCGAGCAGCTGGAATCAGATCAGTTTCTTGAAGATTTTAATTAGATTTGATTTGAACGTTAGTTTTAATCGAGATTTAATATGTTATGGGAATTAATAGCTAAAAGGTATCGTTAGATTTATTGCGTTTTCTTTGAAAATAGGTTAAATGGAAGACAAATAGCCAAAAGGTCTAATGAGAAATGAACAGACAAAGTCCGAGCAGCTGGAATCAGATCTGTTTCATGAAGATTTTAATTAGATTTGATTTGAACGTTAGTTTTAATTGAGAATTAATATGTTATGGGAATTAATAACTAAAAGGTAACCTTAGCTTTATTGCATTTTCTTTGAAAATAGGTTAAATGGAAGACAAATAGCCAAAAGGTCTAAGAAATTGCCAAGTGGCAATTTAGGGCCTTGTTTTAGTATTAGATAGATTAGATAAATATGCTCTAGAAATTTGACACGTGACAAATGCTCTAGAATTTTGACATATGGCATTTCGGTATTACTTTAGTATATTGTATAGATAGATAAATAGATAATATAATATAATATATTATAGATAGTTTGAACATTTGTAGTATTTATCATATAATATAAAGTGTAATATAATATATTATAATCATAATAATACAGCTTACTATAATATATTACAATACAATCTATGACATTGTCAATATTATGCATTATAATATATATATATATATATATATATATATATATATATATATATATATATATTATATAAAACAACATAAATCATTATAATATATATTATATTATATTATATTATATTAATAGTATTAAACATTTTTAAAGCATATTAGGATAGGATTTTATATTATAATATATTAAAGTTATCACATAAACTATATTGTTAGTATAATATATTAAATAATTTAATAGTATATTATATTAATAAATATATTATACAAATATGTTACATAATATTATAATATATTAAATTAAAATAATTTATTGTAATATATTATATTATATTATGATATAATATATTTATTATTATATTAAGTTAATATAACTAAATCAATAAATATGATATTGTAATAAGGCCACATAATCAATTGTTTGACGTAAATTGTACCAATCACAATTCAAATTTATCCCATTATCCCACATTATATTAGTATTTTATCCATTTAATCACAATTCAAATTTATCCCATTATCCCACATTATATTAGTATTTTATCCATTTAAAATACTAGTATGTAACACGTGCTTTGCACGTAATGCATATTAAGTAACAATATGAGACTAAACATTTGAAGGCCAATTTATTGACATTTAGTTTTCTCTACACAAATTTGCATACTTGTATAACTAATAGATTTTTTTGTAAATGGGAGGTGAACTAGACTGACTCCACTATCAAAATTCTCACTTCCTCTATTTTTTTTCTTTTGATAATAAACCTTATGAACATCTAGAGCATATAGATACAAATAAAGATAAAATTCCAATAGAACATATAGAAAAAATGTTAAATTATATGTTTGATAAGACCAACAATTAAATGAAAAGCAAACTAGTCTAAATTCTTTAAATGAACAAATGTTTACCACCTTGGAACAAATAAATAAAAATTAAAAGATTTTCAAAAACTAGACGAAACACTTAGAATATTAAATCAACAATTAGAAAGAAAACACCAAAAACCAACAAAAAAACCAAACAGAGAATCAAAGAACTCTCTACTGGTCAAATATGTTAATAATAGACTAAAAAAGAAGAATATGTAGCTCTGCGAAAATTAAACGAAGAATATCTAGAATCAAAACTATTAAAAGCACCTGAAGTTATTGTAACAGTAAATGTTATCATAGAGTCGAAAATAATGAAAAAGAAAAAATTTGAATAAAAGGTAAAAATAGTAATATCTTTGACTTCGTATTTGGGCTTCAATAAATGGTAAAAAATAGGAGAGTCGAGTCATTTAGGCTTTTATTCATATTTTCTTCATTAACCTGCAATTTAAGACAAAAACAATTATTAGTAATATCTTTATTCATGTAAAATAGATAATGAGGGTATAAAATTATAATTAAAATGTGAAAATCAGTTCCTTCGGATGCCTTATTCATATAGTGTAAGGGTAAATTATTTTCGCTTATTAGATCTTCTGATATTGTGCCTTTTTCTTTTATTAAGAGTTTTTCATATTCTTTGAGTAATTGGAAGCTAGGTCTTCTAAGACCAGTGGCTTCAGAGGTATTATTATATTCTCTAAAACTTTTACTTCTATATGGGGCTAATACAATTTTATTTCCTTCTATTTTCATTACTTGGGTTATTTCTTTTTGTCTTCTCTATTTATTCTTATATTTGGATTCCATGCATTTAGACTTAACTTTTCTACTCTAGGCAAAGTTAAGGGATTTCTAGGGTCGATTTATAATTTATTAAGACTAGATTTGGGTTCTGTGCTATATTGAATAGCATATCTTCATCCTTTTATACAAAACTTGCAGTGTTTTAGAAACCATCATTATATGGCTCCATTGTATAGATAGGACATCAGTATTTGGTAAAAACTCTATTTCTTTTATTTTAACATATAACATTAAGGATTGTAATATATTTTTTTCATGTAGTGTGATACTATAGTATAGGTTTCCTCTAATCATTGCTATTGCCGAATGAAATGAACTTGATACAATCCTATTATCCGATAGTAATCGCTACTATAGGTATATTATTTTCTAGTCTAAAGTTTTCTTTAATTAGTATTTGAATTGCCCCAAAATGTAAATAGTTTTTATCTTTATATTTTTGCCTAAGGTATTCTATATGCTATTTTGATAGTAAGGGTATTAATCCTTCAACCTCTTTATATCCTACAGCCTTTTTATGTCCTTTAGTTATTTTAAATATATATATGTTATTTCGTAATATTCTTCTAGTTATTCTTTCTATTCCTTTGATCTTATATAAATCTTCTAGTTTATAATTTCAATAATACTTTTATATTTCTTCTAATTGTCGAGTGGTTACTGCACTGCCTTGTACGTAGGGCTTCATCTAAATTATTATTGACTATACCTTTAAAGATATTATTTTTATTTAAGGGTTCAAAATTCAAGAACTACATCTTCCTTGATTCATAAACAGATATATTTCTTCTTTATCGAAATTTTGAAATTTCTGAGTTTAATTCAGTTAATCCTTAGGTATCATTGGTCATGCTATCGAGTCATTAGATATACTTGACAACTCTAATTCTAAGTCATTTACATCGATACTTTCACTTATTTCGATCCCGATAATACCTCATATTCACTTAGCTCATCTAATATTATATTAACCCTTTTATTACTATAACATTCATTTGCAAAGTATCCCTTTGTCTACATTTAAAATAGGTACATTCTTTTTATCTTTTCTTTGAGTTACATATTTTCTTTTTGTAGAAATTCTATTTGGTTTTGGTTTATATTTATATCTCCTTACTCCTTATTTATTTCGTCTATATACAAAGAATCTTTTTTTTGTTATTTTTGACTTTTGATATTGTGTGCTAGGTTGTCTGCGCTTGTAGGTTACTCTTGTGGGTCATTGTTGGCGGCGTCAAGGTTTTCCACCACGCTTGCTGCGCTCGAGAAACTCGTATTGGGGAATTAATTTTTTTACAAATTTTTGTTATTCCACGAATTGTTTGCGCATTACTTTGTCTTGTATTTGTCTTGCTATACAATAATCATTGATACATTTATAAACGTATGCTATCTTATACGGTAGATCGCCTTTAATATTTCTATTTTTAGTGATTTTTAATATATTATAATGTATTATATTGTAATACAATACCATATTTATTATAATATGATGTATTATAATATTATATTATATTATTATAAAATGTTATATGATGTTCTAAAAACTTGTTACTAGCATGTTGTATTAATTATAATATAATATATTATAGATATTTTGAACATTTATAGTAATCATCATATAATATAAAGTTTAATATAATATATTATAGCCATAATAATATAGTTTACTATAATATATTATAATACAATCTATGACATTGTCAATAACATATATTATAAAATATATATAGTACAACACAACATAAATTATTATAATACATATTATATTATATTATATTATATTAATAGTATTAAACATTTTTAAAGTATATTAGGATAGTATTTTATATTATAACATATTAAAGTTATCACATTAACTATATTGTTAGTATAATCTATTAAATAATTTAATAGTATATTATATTAATAAATATATTATACAAATATGTTACATAATCTTATAATATATTAAATTAAAATAATTTATTGTAATATATCATATTATATTATGATAAAATATATTAAGTTAATATAATGATAATCAATAAATATGATATTGTAATAAGGCATCACATTATCAATTGTTTGACGTAAATTGTACCAATCACAATTCAAATTTATCTCATTATCCCAAATTATCTCACTTTGTCCCACTCAAATTGTCTCAATGGATTAAAGTTATCTCATTGGGATAATTATCCCACTTGGCCTAACATTATCCCAACGTTTAACATGGTAATTTTTGTGTGGTATTTTTCTAAAAACACAACACCATAGTATTTTTATCCAAAAGTGTTTTAAAATACCATGGTGAGTGTTTTTGGTCAACACTAGGATATCCATTTAAAATATTAGTGTTAAACATATTATAATATATTACATATTAATTTTAATATAATATATTGTATTTAATATATTATAATATTATTATTTTATATTATTATATTTTACATTAATATTATTTTATAATACAATACGTTATAGTATAATGTATCATAAAATATTATATCATATTTATAATATATAATATAATATTGTAATTATTATATATTATTTTCAAATATTTGTATATTTTTATTTTTTATATAAATATCTTATTTTTTATATAATATAATGTTATTAGTATAATACAAAATAATAGTATTAATATAATATTATATTATCATCAATATTCTACTACATTATTACGAATATTTTTTAATAAATATAATATATTGTTAATATTTTAAAATATACAACTAATTATATTCATTAATATATTAGATTTTACTAGTAATAAGCAATAATATATTATTATTTTATAATATAATAATATTATATTATGACTTATTATTATATTAGTATTGATTACAATATATTATCCTCTCAATAATAAATTACTTTACTTCTTTTAATTACTTTACTTATGATATATTACTTGTTAAATAAATATATTAAAGGTATTATTATTTTATTGTTTTCAAGGAGTTATTATATTATTATTAAATATATATTAGTAAATAAAAGATAATAAATATTATAATGTTAAGTTTAAATAAATATGTTGAAATAGTATAATATTTAATTTAAGTAAATTGTTAAATATTATATTATATTAAAATATTGAAATATATTATATTTTTAATATAATATAATAAAATACAATATAATATGTTATTGTTAAAATAATATTAATGTATAATATTCTTGATTTGGCTCTTTATTTGATTGGCTCTACAGGCAATAGAGATTGTGAGAGGAACTATGTTAAATGTTTCATAAGCATCAAGAAGGCTCTACAAGCTAAAGCATTAGATATAACAGTTCTTGATTTGGCTCTCTATTTGGTTGGCTCTACAGGCAATAGAGATTGTGAGAGGAACTATGTTAAATGTTTCAGTAAGCATCAAGAAGGCTCTACAAGCTAAAGCATTAGATATAACAGGTTCTTGATTTGGCTCTCTATTTGGTTGGCTCTACAGGCGGTAGAGATTGTGAGAGAAACTGTGTTAAATGCTTTCTGGGTGTGATTTAGAATTGAGTGATTGAGAGATCTCCACGTTGTATTCCTCACAAATAGTAAAGCTATTCTCCTCCTTCATCCGTAGGCGTAGGCTACAAGCCGAACCACGTATATCTATGTGTTTCGTGTTCTCGATATTTTTCTTTGCATTCGTGTGATTGATATTAGTTTATCCTGAGGATTTGTCATAGCAACTTCTTATTTGAGTTTTGGAAGAGCCAAAATAGAGTAAATATATATAGATATTCATACCACTTTAACACTTAAGGCCTTGAATAAATATTAGCAATACAGCAGAAAACCTAATCGTTGATCGACGATAATGAAAACAAGAGATACAATAACGAATAAATTTTAGCACTACAGCAGAAAACCTAACCACTGATCAATGATAATGAAAAGAAGAGAAACAATAAAAGAGATACAAAGATTTAACGAGGTTCTTCAATCAATGTGATCACCTACGTCCTTACAGTACAAACAACATAAAGTCCTAATCCAATACATTTTTGCAAGATCCAAGCCATCTTCATAACTTGCTTTGTTGTGAAAATCCGCCACGTTTGTTTCGCAGATGTTTGAGAAAGAATTAAGAATACAATACTACTTAATCTATTTCCTATTTGAAAAGGAAGAAATTAGTTAATTTGTTAAGAAAAGATTGCATTGATACATACGCTCTCTTTGATGGTTGGGAAGAGTCTGGTTAGCTGTACTTTCTTTTATAAACGGAGAGAAGGTTTATTAATCTGTCTAAAGAGACAGATTAATAAATCTCTAATTTTGAGGGAGTAATTACTCTTAATCCGTCTACATAATAAGTAATATTCTTTGTTCAGTAAATTAAGATTGATTGTAAAAATTCTTGCCTATTCCAGGAATACCAAGCTGGCATGCTCTAGCTCAATAAAAGCTTGACACGTGGCACTTCATATCTCAATCACTCAAAACTTTAGGTTGGTTTTACAAAATACCCCCTATACTTAATACTACTTAAGTAATAAGAGTTGTGGCTGCCGTCCGCCTCCACGGCTTCGCCGTCCGCCTCCACGGCTTCGCCGCCGGCAATGCCAACGCCAGCTTCACCTTTGACCTCTCCGCCTCTTTAAAAAACCCTAATCGCAATTCCTTCTCTCACTAAGGCTCCACGGTTCGCCTCCTCTATGGAATTAACCAGGTAGTGTTCGTGTACATCACCATTCCTATCAAATTAATGACAAGAACCCTAGGGAAGAAGAATGAAGAATTATGACCTAGTGAAGAAGATATCGAACGAGAAGTCTTGCCTTTTGGAGTGAGGATGGAGAAATCGGAGCTCTCATCTAATATTTGCTTGTTAGTTAGAAGTGGTATTAAGTATATGGGTATTTTGTAAAACCAACCCAAAGTTTTCGGTGATTGAGATATGAAGTGCCACGTGTCAAGCTTTCATTGAGCTAGAGTATGCTAACTCGGAACTCTTGGAGTAGGTAAGAATTTCTCCATTGATTGACCCTACATGTGTATCCAATCTCCAACTATACATGGTCTTATCCAACATGGTGGTATCTAATCTAATCACTATTATAGGTTGTTTGATTCGTCGCAACTGCAATTGCAATACAAGTTCCAGTACATGGTCTCATCCAACATATTCATACCTAATCAATATTATAGGTTATTTGGTTCGTTGCAATAGTAACTGAAATACTAGGATCAGTTACATGCAACCATAATTGTTGCAATTTCTACCACATACAGTTGCAGTTGTATTTGTTTGGTTCAATCTTTTTCTTTCTTTCTTTATTTCTTTTTTTTTTTCATAAACTTACACTTGCAACCGTAGTTACATATTTTTAATTTGGGTTATCAAAGTTTTTTTTGATTCTTTTGGAGGTTGACCGCAATTGGAGTTATTAATTGCAAAAGGTTACAACCGTGATTTCCGTCTATATCTGTGTAAGAGATGGACTGCAAGTAAAAATCTGTTTGCAACTGCAGTTATTAATTGCAGTGAAACGAATAATTGAAACCGACCCAGGAAAGTTTTTGAGTCAACCAAAATGCAGAGAACCAAAGAATCTCATCAAGGCTGGGCCAGGCAAAACTGGTTCTCTATTAATTAAGAACTGATCAGAATCCTTGGCTTTATGCAATCAAAGCACTGACCATCAGTCCTTCAGATCCCTTCGTTCAAAACCAGAATCATTTTGTTTTATATGTGAAGAGCTCCAATCATTCCATGAGTTTATTCATTGAAGTTGTGATACTTTTTTTTTTTTCCCCTTACCTGAATGCCAGCAAGCAGCAGCATTTCGCTAAAATCTGCTTTCACATTCAATATTCTGCTTATAGTACGAATTCAGAATCATTTGTTGTCTCTGCAAAGAGATCCAGACATTATTTTTCAAAAAGCTTACTTGTTTGAATGATGGTATATTTTTGACAGCTGAATGCCTCCAAGCACCACATGACATTGAATCAATATTTATGTTCAACAGTCTGATAACGTTCAGTAGGTAACATGAACCTAGTAGATCAGTTTAGGAATTTTCTTCAGTGTACAGTGTACACAGTATAGAGTATCACCATAAGTTCCAGGGTAACGTTCCACAAAACTATCATGGACATTGGTGTTTTTTCCTTACAAAACTAGCATCGACTTTTTTCATTCGAGAAAGGTATCGTGAACTCCCCAAACTGCAGAAATATACTATGAACTATTGAAAATTGTCGATAAAGACGTTAACATTATAAATAAAAAGTCTAAATTATCCTTATTTATATCTATCGACTCTATACGAAGTTGTCATGTGCATTACTTGTTTTGGACAATGTTACCTTTATGCACTTTATATTCTTATCAACTTTGTGAATGATGCTCAAGGAAGCTCATGAAAGAAAATTGCAACTGGGAAACAAGGATGGCTAATTTTACAAGAGATTAGGCAAGCAATGAGCTCTTTGGATAATAAAAAATTGATGTCCAGAGTTAAGCAACAAGGATAACATCTTCTCTAAAGAAAAAATGTGATCACAATGTTGACGACAAATTTAGAATACTTTCCTGTATTAAGTTGCAAAGATCAAATCTAATTGGCTTTGATCCACACTAACTCGAAAAAAATTAACTGATTCATGAGTCTAAACATACTTGAACATGTACCAATCTAAAACTTTTACCTATTGCTAATGCAAAATCACCACTTAAACTTAATGGATTTGGTTTCAAATTAGAATTCATTAGATCAAACCATATTTTGACAAATCAGAACCATAAAATGGAACAAAGCTCTCCGCCCTTGCTGTTTTTTTTTCCAATTGACAGTACAACCTTCTGGATGCTCGATGGTTAAATATTCGTAAAGGCAAACCTCAAATAAGCATGTCAATGAAGATACAATCCAAAAAAATAAATCAATGATAAATCCACAAAGGTACATCGAACAAATAAATCAATAATAACAACCATGAAAAATTAATATACCACTGCAAGAAATCAAGACAAAGAATTTAGCCAAAAAAATTAATTGTAAACCAACCTATATATAAATTTAAATTAACACATAAACACCTATTCGGACGGTCATTACAGGTTCCCATAAGTTAACATTGTCACTTACTTGGTAACATCATCAGTGGAGGGGGAAAAATATACAGTTAGCGCACATGCAATTCTCACAAAGACTGTTCTCAGTTCTAATACAGCGTCCCATGAGATCCAGCAGAATGCAAAAGCACAGATTTGATTTCTTCAGGCAACGCGCATGAACCATCATTACATTGCTGAAAAAAGGAGGAAATACAATGTTATGAACCAAAAAGTTTGAAGGTGAGATAGCTTGTGGACAATGAAAGAAGCTAAACCCTTACTTCAGCTTGGAAAACATCGAGAGAAAACCCATTGAAACAGCTGATAACTGCCTGTTGGATGTCGAGTCCAAGTGCATCCAGAGCCCTCAATGTTGAGAGCAACAAACCGGGCCTTCGAGAACACAACATGTGGATATTCACTGCTTGGTCTTCTGTCATCTTAACTTCCACCTGTATATGCAGAGAACATTCATATATAAGCCCGTAGCTCCAGGTACATTAAAAAAAATGTAGTCGTGGAATTGGAAAAAAATCATGGTGCCAGTCATTCATGTAACAAGTTAAGATTATGTGTGATGGGTCATAAAATCTGTGTCTCGAACAGTTATAGTGATCTAGACAATTTGAATAGGGTTAATTGTGAATCCACCCTTTATACTGTGGTGGTACAACCACTAATACCCTCTAAACCTTTTTATTACCCCAAGAATCCCAGACGACGTTACTTTTTTGCCTTCAATCAAGAGGGAAATTTAGTCTTTTTCTCCCTGTCAAACTGAGAAGGTAATTTATCATCATATTGTTGTTTTGTGGAGCATGATTCACATGGACAACACACATCACTGCGACCCAGAATTGAAAGCCTATAGAATTGCACCCCGACTACGGGGGTGTCCCAATGACCAATCAGTGGGCGGGGTTAGGGAGCACAACCCAGGAAAAAAATTCTAATATATGATTGTGTGGTGAGGGTATTTTTCTATTTTCAACCCTGAAGACAGAGACTCTGTGCTATAAATATGTATTGTCAGCACCCTATTCTTTTATTGTATCCAGAGACAACAGAGAGGTGAGGTTAGGGTTTGAGAGATTGGTTGTCATCGTGTATTGATAGTAGTGGAATCTTGGTCTGGTTCTACTCTGAGGACGTAGGTAATTGTATTATTTGTCGAACCTTGTTAAACCTGTGTCTCTGTAATTGTTTCTCTAGTTTTCTGCTCCTTTTATCACCGATTTGTGGTTTGTCTTTCCACTATGTTGTTAACAATGGCTCCAACATGACATGTCAACCTAACTTGAAATAATTCTCGTTTCGACTTCAGGGGGCCTAAGTGCTTATACCATAGTTTAGGTGATGTAAGTGGAACACCCTCATAGCACAGGGGGAGCATCAGTACTTAACTCTTTTAAATACGGGTGAAGTTGTAGGAAAAAACTTAGTTGGTTTTGACGATTTGCGATGACCAAAAACCTAACCGATATTTAGTGATGAGCAAGAGAAATCTTCTATTAGAAAGAAATCAATAGAACAATAAAATATTGACCTAATTAAGTAATGATGAAAAGAAAAGATAAAAGAAAGAAAATGACATGAGACATAACCGTTGTTGGCTGGCCAATAGGGCTTGGCAACGGACTAGGACTTGGGCTAAGGTCTTCCTTCACACGGCATGGCAAAGTGAGTGGTCTGGGTGTTAGAGGTTGAAAGCTTGTTGTATCAGAAGGAAGAACAGAAGGGCTAGAAGATGTAGACTCAAGCTCATTGGTCAGGTCATTGATTTTTTGCAAAAGCTCCTTCAAGTATTCAACAGCATCACCGAGAATGGAAGCTCTGTCCATCTGTCATAACAAGATAATTAAATATTATCAATATCATAGGAAATACTTATTACCACCAAGAACTACAAGCAATCATGTATACCATAGAAATACAAATTTACAATAACTCTTGGATTGGCATCTTATGATCCTTTACAGATTAAGAAATAATAATATAGATTAGAGACAACATAGAATGGTAGAAACTAAGTTCTCCACTTCCTAAAAACTTTTCATCCTCTTAATAATTTTGCAAATTTTCAGTTGATGAGGCAGTTACACGAAACTGGAAGATTTATACAGGAAGACTAAACTTGGTTTTTTTATCTTCTTTTTGTCCCAAAATCTTTGAACTTGTGATACTAATACTATATTGAAACTTTATCTATTGCATAGCTATATTCTCTTTAGGGAAAGCATCAACAGACACTCTCCATAAGCCAGCCATCCAGAAGAGTCAAACTAGTAGGAGAGCTTCAGAAAACCCAACAAGGGAATGAATGGTATGACTATGACACTGTTTGACCTTTGGTGAAACGAGGGAAACTGAATTCTTTTTTCAGAAATGTGTGTGTACAACTACCAAACAAAAGCTATGAAAGAGAGATGCAATATGCTTCATGTATCAACAACAATCTAAAAAATAAAACAAGCAATGGAAGAGAAGCTAGAATTGGTATTCACTAATTTACCTCACCATCTTCCAGGTAGAGGGCAAGCCAAGTATAGTTACGTGTCCAACATCAATTTTTTGACACCACATACATTCTCCTAACCTAACTAATTATTTTTCGGTGCTACAATGATTTGTTTATCCTCTTTTAAGAAGAGTCATGAGTTTGCTATCTCACTAAAAAACATATACCTCTTTCTCAAATTCAATTACTGATCAATATTATTTCTTTAAGTCCTATTGACATGCATCTTTTTGAAATTTCACTTTGCACTTACCTATTTTAGTTTGTCCTGTAGTTGGAACTAACTATCATCATACGAATGGCTTAAAGAATTACCAAATTCAATAAGAGAAAACAAATAAATTCCTGGATTTTAGAGAGCATATTCTTCCTTTTACCTCTCTCTAAGACTCAATATTGTCGTAGCTAGTTTCCAAAAATAATTTTATAAAAGTGATCCTTTATATGTCTAGTAGTCTATCTTAAAATGAAAGTTCTATAGATATATTTTTGGTTCATATCTTGATGTCATGTTGATATTATTTGTCATAAAAACAATGATCCTTTATATTGTTTAATAGCTTATATTAAAATGACAGCATTATAGATATATTTTATGGTTATGATCCCGATATCATGTTGATATGATTTCTCTTAAAAACTTTTAATGCATTCTATGATTATTAGTGGACTTGTAGCGTGCACAACCTGCATAGAATTTCTAGCTCCACCTGTGAACAGACCAAGCTGATTGAACAAACACAAACTTCTTGTAGCATTACAAATTCAGCAACCATATCCTATTTAAGCAAAAGTATGCACATTACACACAACTCAGTATTATTGACTAGTTTGGCAACAAAGTTTGCCAACCAGGTTTCAGATAAGTAGAATTGAAACCGGTGTTGGCAAGGGGAATGAAAGTCCTATATAGACCTCTCTATAGAAAATCATATAGGATCAAGGAGGACTTCACAAGTGTCCTCCAACACAAATCCATTGAACACCAGAGGCCTATAAGCAATCTGATAGAACTACTAATTACCAAGAATAAATCCTCATTGCATATAAAAGCTCATCATAAAAGTTGAAGAGAACATGGGATACCAACATCAAGAGATCAAATTGATCTGTCAAATAGACCAACTGATAATAGGTGAACATTAGCAACAATGTAATGTAGCAGAAACTTAATCACATTCTAGTTCAAGGAATGGACTTGCCACCAAATTGTTAAGCTTACAATTCTATGTTTTCACTCTACTCTTGCCAACTACCCAGAATTCCTAAAACAACTAAAGGAACCCATCACCAATTACCAGAGAGCGAGAATCTTTCAATTTAAACATTTTCCGGTAACTGCAATCGAGAGTTCTTGATGCTCTAATTTGCTATTATTTTTATTGTTCTTTCTTGTAACAATGTCACATAAATTACTTCATGAAATGAATTTTTATGGGCAAAATAATCACTCTAAACAATCACAGTTTCAACTTAACCTCCCAAGCATCAAACCCCAAACCCACATGCAACATAAGATTGCAAACTCATTATAAATGCAAGCAAATAATTTGCTACAAACTCAAATCCCAACATCTAAAGCAAAGAGAGTTAAGCACTAAATCTCTCACCTTGCTGATTTTAGGCACCACAGATCTCAGCATATACAACCTATCATTCAGCTTCTTCCTCCTCCTCCTCTCAGCCATCAGATTCTTCGCTGGCGCCGCCCCTTTCCTCTTCCTCCTCCTCTCATTGCTCTCATTATTCTCCAAACTCTTCACATTCTCCTCAAACTCACAATTCAACCCAGACCCATCAAAGCTCCCATCCTCAACCCCCTCTTCCTCATTCTCCTCTCCAAACAAACTGGGTTGAGCACCAATCGAAGGATTAGCCTCAGCAGGCATCAAAATCTTGGACCCATTAACAAATTTAGGGGTTTCAAAGGCTTGGAAACCAGTTTCAGGCAAATGGGTCGTTTGAAATTGAGCTATTGGGTTGAGATCAGTGAAGCTGAGGGAAGCGCTGAGCCCAAATGGGTCGAGGCCAAAAGGGTTTGTAGAGAGGAGAGAGGAGAAGGATTCTTGATGGTTTTGGAGAGGTTCAGTTAAGTACCAGTTGCTGTTGCTGATGGTGTTGTTGCAGTGGGTGGTGTAATCGAGAAGAGATGTGAAAGTTGGGAGGGGATCTTCTTCTTCCATTGTTGGGGTTGAGTTGAAGAGGGGATTGGGTTCTTCTTCTCGTTTGATTTCTCGTTGTTGCTCCATTGAGAAGGGAGCTGGACCTCTGTTTTGGCTCTGTAGGGCTTTTTAGTGAAGGGGAGGGAGAGCGGAGAGCAAGAAAAGGACACAAGGCATTGATTTGGATATTTTCACAAATCCCCCCTAAACTTTGGGGGTTACGTTAAACTCTCTAAACGTTTGTTGACAAAACCCCTAAACTTTCGATTTTTTCATATATTCCTATAAACTTCAGAATTTTCCAACGGACATAATGGAAATGACTAAAATGTTCCTACAGAAAATTTTTCCCAGTTAGCCATTTGCCATTTAGTTATTTGTTAGTTACAAACAGAGGGCGTCAATTGAAAGCTTAAGGGAATCTTTGGTGGGCATCAAAAGTACAGAGGGTGTGATGGGAGAAAAGTTCAGAGGGATTTCACGGGAAACCATCAAAATTCTTTGTTTTTTCCTATGTGGATTTAAAATAGGGCATTGCTTCAGTGCTCCGAAAATAATTCATTTTTTCTCTTTGACTAGATCACAGGCACGTGCATTATGCACTTGCGAAAAAACCAATTTATCAAAATTAATTCAATATAGATAATCACGCTCTTTTGTGTGTAGCGCGAAAAAATTATTGCTTAAAATTTTCTATGTTTGTTTGTGGAAATTAATTCAATGAAAGGAATAAAGTTTTATTTAATCGATGAGATAGATTTTTTTTGTGAGATGAATAGTGCAGAGAAAGTTTTATTTAATCGATGAGATAGATTTTTTTTGTGAGATGAATAGTGCGGAGATCTGAATTCGTGAATATCTGTAATCAATCTCGAATCATTTATCATTTGAGTCATATATTATGGCCACAATCCTTAAGTTTTAGTTCTGATCGATTCATTATTTTTTATTTGTACCTTGATTTGATTAATTAAACTTTATATAATTATATAGACTTTTGTTTATTAAAAAAATTGTAGACTCTATCTATGTTTATGGAAAAATATTGATTAAAATGTTCTAGAAATAACAAAGAGAAAAAAAATAAATAGTTGATTGTAAGGGGCTGTTTTGTTCATGCCCTAGAAACCTAAGTTTGGGAGATTACTCATGGGAAATAGGCTGTGGGATCCATTTCCATGTTTTCAAGCCTATTTCATGGCTTTTTGGGATGAAATGAGTTTCTTTTAATTTGGAACCCATGACACCTATTACCACCTCTCTAGTGGGTGAGTCTCACATGCACAACATCTCTTTTTTTTTTCTCTCAACCAAACACAAGAAAGGAAAATCTAACACCCCACATGGGTGTGTCGGGTGTTTTGATTTCCTTTTCTCAGTTTCTCAGCCAACCAAACAGCCCCTAGACTTTATCTATGTTAATAATAAAATACGGATAGAATGTTCTAGAAACAATAAAGAGGCAAAATCTCTTTTGTTAAATTGCCTCTTTACCCTTTCAATCATAGTAGGAAAGAAGATATGTCCACCACTCATCCATTTTTTGGATTGCCCTCACTTAGATCATGATATAGTAGTATTTTTTTATTTAAAAGGGTAAAAATGGAATTTTAACATCTTCGATCTCTATCATTCAACTCATCTGTTCTCCATACCCAAGTAACCCAACTCTTTCATCCCTTTTCCCCTCTCCAAATTGAATTCTTCCCCAAGTTCTTCAATCTCCGGCGTTCATACATCTCTTTTAATTTTTTTTTGTTTTAATTTCCAGTCAATCACTGAGTCTAGTTGAGGTATAGTGCTTTGATAATATTAGATTGAATACCTACAGATGAGAAAATTGCAAACAATAATAAAATGAAGACCCTGAAGATCGACTAAATGACGTGACCGCTGGAACGAGAAAATAGGTCGGTGATCAGTTACGTGTTCTGCGATAGTGGTCCCAACGGCGGTTCATTTGTTGGATCCGAGATCTGAGAGAAGATAAAAAATGAAATAAAAAAGAAAAGTTAGCTGTTAATAAACCCTCTTAATAAAATAAATTATAAAAATTGCCAATGGAACCACTAAAATTGCTATCAAGGGGGGCAAGGAATTACCAAACTGAGCCATAAAGGGGGCAGGAAATTACCAAACTGCCCCCTCTTTATAATATGAACAGAGCAGAAGGTTTTGATCGGATGTGGACTCCAATAGAACTCGATAGCAACTTGTCAACTAAAAAATGGTTACTCGCACGATTTTGTTACAAACCTAGAGAGCAAGAATTTCGCTTTAGTATTTATTGTGCATGCCATTGGAACTCCAAAATATATTTTCAAAAGCATCGAAGCTGTCGACTTTAAAATAAAGGGCTAATTTTATTTTAGTGCCCGATGGATTTTTAAACTTTTTCAATTTTGATATCCTGAAATTTAAATTTTGTTTATATAATTTTTAATGTTTCGACTAATTTAACACATTGTGACCTCCATTTAAATGACAGTAAAAATTTATTAAAAATCATCATGTGACTATCATGTGATATAATTTTTTTAATCTTTAGTAGCAGTTCTGCACGTGTAAATGCATGTGCATAAAGCATTATAACTTATATTTTGGACATTTTACATACAAAAGCTGAGTAGCCATTAAAATAAAAAGGTATCTTTATATTGTATATCTCTTTTCTATTAACTTTTGAATTGTGGCTTTATTAGTTTTATTCTTAATTTCATTGTATCTTTTATTCATATTTTATGAGTTCTTTTGTTCATTCGATAACATATTTTAAAATAAATTAAGCTCTACACTATGTACTAAAGATAAATCGTAAGCAAGTAAAGAGTGCTTGAATAATAGTATATAATACATAAAAGTTTTAAATCTTTTAAATATAAATTGTAACGTATAATAAGTTTAAAAGTACATTATTGATTTCATTAATTTTAGGGTTTTGAAAAGTATCAAATATCACTAACCCAAAGGTGTTTGTTTGAAAAATAAAGAAGAAGAATATTTATATACTTAGTTAGTTGGCAAAAACATATCTTTATAATTAGATAACAATTAAGTTGTTTAGGCTTAATAGGCTAGAAACATATTTATATTTTCATAATAGTATTTGTAAGAAATTTGGTAATTCAAATCTAATCAATAAAACATATTTTATAATCAAATGCTTTATGATTTTCTATTTCTATGTTTAATAGATTAAAAGCATTTTAATACTCTAAGTCGGTTCTCTTTTTGTAATTTTTATTTTGAAAGAGGATTTAAAGCTTTGCATAAAATGAGAGAGACCTTGAAATGACATATAACCAACAAAGTTACTAAAGTACTCCTTATCTTTTCCGTAGGAATAAATGAATGTCCACCTTTCTATATTTTTGTTACTGCCCCTTGTTAGTTCATTATAGGCTAAATTATCAAATTGGCCTAAAAATTGACACACGGTTTCCAATAAGACCTAAAAATTGACGCCGGCGACAATAAGACCTATAAAGTGACTCACTTAACCGATAAGGCCTACTCTGGCGACCGGAATATTGGTTTGACCGCGAAAAGTATAAAATTTTTTCATTTTAGTCCTCTAAAATTTAAATCCTCTTTCTCTCTCCCCCTCCCTCCCTCCTCCATCTCTCTCTCCCCTCCCCCTCCCTCCATCTCTCTCTCTCTCCCTCCCCCATTGTCTCCTTCCCAAACACACTCTCTCTCTCTCTCTCTCTCTCTCTCTCTCTCTCTCTCTCCCCATCCCCTCCTCCATCTCTCTCTCCCCCTCCCCCTTCCCCCCTCCATCTCTCTCTCTCTCTCCCCCCCATTGTCTCCTTCTCAAAACACACACTCTCTCTTTATCTCTCTTCCCCATCCCTCCTCCATCTCTCTCTCCCCATCCCTCCTTCATCTCTCTCTCCCCATCCCTCCTCCATCTCTCTCTCCCCATTGTCTCCTTCTCAAAACACACACTCTCTCTCTCTCCCCATTGTCTCCTTCTCAAAACACACACTCTCTCTCTCTCTCCCCATTGTCTCCTTCTCAAAACACACACTCTCTCTCTCTCCCCATTGTCTCCTTCTCAAAACACACACTCTCTCTCTCTCCCCATTGTCTCCTTCTCAAAACACACACTCTCTCTCTCTCCCCATTGTCTCCTTCTCAAAACACACACTCTCTCTTTATCTCTCTTCCCCATCCCTCCTCCATCTCTCTCTCCCCATCCCTCCTTCATCTCTCTCTCTCTCTCTCTCTCTCTCTCTCTCCCCATTGTCTCCTTCTCAAAACACACACTCTCTCTTTATCTCTCTTCCCCATCCCTCCTTCATCTCTCTCTCCCCATCCCTCCTTCATCTCTCTCTCTCCCCATTGTCTCCTTCTCAAAACACACACTCTCTCTCTCTCCCCATTGTCTCCTTCTCAAAACACACACTCTCTCTTTATCTCTCTTCCCCATCCCTCCTTCATCTCTCTCTCTCTCTCTCCCCATTGTCTCCTTCTCAAAACACACACTCTCTCTCTCTCCCCATCCCTCCTTCATCTCTCTCTCCCCATTGTCTCCTTCTCAAAACACACACTCTCTCTTTATCTCTCTTCCCCATCCCTCCTCCATCTCTCTCTCTCCCCATCCCTCCTCCATCTCTCTCTCCCCATTGTCTCCTTCTCAAAACACACACTCTCTCTTTATCTCTCTTCCCCATCCCTCCTCCATCTCTCTCTCCCCATCCCTCCTTCATCTCTCTCTCCCCATTGTCTCCTTCTCAAAACACACACTCTCTCTCTCTCCCCATTGTCTCCTTCTCAAAACACACACTCTCTCTCTCTCCCCATCCCTCCTTCATCTCTCTCTCCCCATCCCTCCTTCATCTCTCTCTCTCTCCCCATTGTCTCCTTCTCAAAACACACACTCTCTCTTTATCTCTCTTCCCCATCCCTCCTTCATCTCTCTCTCTCTCTCTCTCTCTCTCTCCCCATTGTCTCCTTCTCAAAACACACACTCTCTCTCTCTCCCCATCCCTCCTCCATCTCTCTCTCCCCATTGTCTCCTTCTCAAAACACACACTCTCTCTCTCTCCCCATTGTCTCCTTCTCAAAACACACACTCTCTCTCTCTCCCCATTGTCTCCTTCTCAAAACACACACTCTCTCTCTCTCCCCATTGTCTCCTTCTCAAAACACACACTCTCTCTCTCTCTCTCCCCATTGTCTCCTTCTCAAAACACACACTCTCTCTCTCTCCCCATTGTCTCCTTCTCAAAACACACACTCTCTCTCTCTCCCCATTGTCTCCTTCTCAAAACACACACTCTCTCTCTCTCCCCATTGTCTCCTTCTCAAAACACACACTCTCTCTTTATCTCTCTTCCCCATCCCTCCTTCATCTCTCTCTCCCCATTGTCTCCTTCTCAAAACACACACTCTCTCTTTATCTCTCTTCCCCATCCCTCCTTCATCTCTCTCTCTCTCTCTCTCTCCCCATTGTCTCCTTCTCAAAACACACACTCTCTCTTTATCTCTCTTCCCCATCCCTCCTCCATCTCTCTCTCCCCATTGTCTCCTTCTCAAAACACACACTCTCTCTCTCTCCCCATTGTCTCCTTCTCAAAACACACACTCTCTCTCTCTCCCCATTGTCTCCTTCTCAAAACACACACTCTCTCTCTCTCCCCATTGTCTCCTTCTCAAAACACACACTCTCTCTTTATCTCTCTTCCCCATCCCTCCTTCATCTCTCTCTCCCCATTGTCTCCTTCTCAAAACACACACTCTCTCTCTCTCCCCATTGTCTCCTTCTCAAAACACACACTCTCTCTTTATCTCTCTTCCCCATCCCTCCTCCATCTCTCTCTCCCCATCCCTCCTTCATCTCTCTCTCTCCCCATTGTCTCCTTCATCCTTAACAAAGAGGAAAACAATTAAATCGAGCAGTCCTCCATGTGAGTTAGAAAATCATTACTAAATCACGTGAGGACAATGCTCATTGTCATCTAACATATCCTCCCACGTCTGTTGTTAGGAAAATAATATGTACGCCTAAAGTTGCAAGTATACAACCATCAAGTTGTAGTATAAAAAGTTATCGATCCCACGAAAAAGGTGTTTGTAGGAGTTAATCAAATTCGGTTCTTATGTTGTGTGTGTGGCAATTAGGAGTGAAACATGATGAAAGTGAATGTGGAGAGATTAGAGAATGTTGTGATTGAATGTAAATAAAAACAAAATGAGAATGAAAGTGAGTGTGAAGAAATTAAGAGTGTGGAAGTGGTAAAATATAAATAAAAGCAAAATGAGATTGAAAGTGGGAAGGTAAAGAGTGGATGTGAATATGTGCGAATAAATCAAAACAAGATTGAGAGAGTGAGAATTAAAGGAAAATAAAATTAAGAAAAGAAAATCAAGAATAAAGATAAAAATCAAGTAGTAAAAGATGGAGGATTCAATTAAAGATATGAGCAATCTAGAATTGAATCCACTAGCTTATCTCACTTATAAAATATGAATTATTATCTTATTATCACATTTTATTAAGTGTAGCCTATCCTACCACTTTTAAGGCAAGCATAACCTATACTATTATCATCCAAGCAAAATTAATACTCATGAAAAGAATAACAAAGAGATAGTAATTATAGAATTCATTAACATACTCTATCCTACCACTTTTAAGGCAAGCATAGATTATCCAATTCTTCTTCTATCAATTAGTTCTCTAGTTGATTATCCTAAACATGATCATTTAAGCACAAGAGAATAACCATAAATTATAAGAGAGATCAATACTAGTTTCATGCAATTCTAGAATTCCTACAAGAGTTTAGTTTCACATCTTTAGAAAATAAAAACAAAGAAATAAAAAAGAGATGAAAAAGAATAGAAAGAGAAGGAGAGGAAATAAAACAATCTAAATTATTGGCAAAAAATAAATTTATACTACAAAGTAAAAACATGACATGAAAGTAAATACATCAAATTAAAGACATGAAAGTAAATGCATAAATGTAAATCTACTGTACAAAGCATTAAGAAATAAATAAGAAAAGAAAATAAGAAAAGAAAAACATAAACCCACATATTCAATTCTTCATCTTCATCCTCTTTTCATCCTTGGACAAAGAGAAGAAAAGAAATTATGAAGGGGTGAAAATATTTTTTTTATTGATTGCAACAAAAAGTTACAATTTGAAAGGTCTTCTCAATTAAGAGTAACCCTTCTCTCTAAAAGGAGTTTATAAAATATTTCACACCTCAAACCCCTCACTCTACCCCTCTATTTATAGCCTACTGCAATGAAGGAGAATCCTTGGATGAAACTTGGCCACAAAGAAATTAAAATCCAACCATAGATCTGAAACTGCCGTTCACCAATCGGTCGACCAATCGGTTGGCCGACCGATTGGCCAATCGGTTGGCAGACCGATTGGGTAGCGGCAGATTGGTTTTTTTTGATTTCTTGACCCGATTTCTTCATGGATCATTGTTTCTTCTTGGGCCTTCTTTTGTCTTCATATTTGAGCTTCAATTAATGGTAGAAAATCAGGGAGTTTGAGTCTTTTAGGCTTTTATTCATTATTTCACCATTATCCTGCAAATTAAGATAAAAACAATTATTAATGGTATATTTATTTGTATAAAATAGATGATGAAGGTATACAATTGTAATAAAAATGTGATTATCATCTGTACAAGCTAGGGTAACTACTTCGCCCAGTCAGGGGTGGACACTTGTGGGGTTCAGCTAAAGAAGAAGCTTCCTCGTAATCACCTCGGCCGAAAAGGTGATGGCATTCATTCTTTCTCTTCTTGATTTACCCCTCCATATTAGTATAAATAGTGGTGTAGATGGTAAGAAAAACCTCAAGTACTATCTGCTATGTTTTTTTTATACATTTTGATTCCTTCTCCAAGTTATTGATTGAAGTATTGGATGATCATTGGAGCAATCCAAGTTACTGGTGAGTCGATGTCGTGACAAAATTATGTTAAAGATAACAATTCATAGTTAAAGGTGAAAATCTCAAAACAACTTAAACATAAAGGTAACAATTATTGGATAAAGGTGATGAAATTTGGTATAAAAGTAACTAAATATGACAAAAATATGATAAAAGCAACAAATTAGACACAAAGGTAATAAATTATAGCAAAATGTGATAAAATTCAAAACAAGTTAGACACCACATGGCAATTATTAGTTAAAGATGGCAAAATTCGTCACAAACATAACAAATAACAGCTAAATGTGGTAAAGTTATATTAAAAGAATATGTTAACTGAAAAGTAACAACTAATAACTATAGGTAACAAGATTAGTCCCTTCTGTCGTTGCCTTACCACCAACCTCTTCTTCTCCTCCTCCACCTCTCTTCAAGCCCCACTCAAATGAATAGCGAGAAAGGGAAGTGAGGGCAGCAATAAAGGGCGACGACGCAGAAAAGATGTTGGCGGCAAAGCGGAAGAGATGATGTTGATGGAGAAAGAGGAGGATCATAGCGGTTCATAGCTTTATGGAACGATGGGGATAAGAGCGGTTGAGGATGATTTTTGGGCGAGGATACTTTTGGAGATGCCGAAAAATGCATATGAAGACAACAGGATTGAAGCACGATCAATTGGGTTCAAGAGAGTAAAACTTTTGACTTTTTTCCTAGGAGAAGTATGCACGTTTTTTAAAAATCAACAAGGATGGAAGCAATCTCCCATTATATCGTCTTTTTCTTCATTATATGAGCTTAAAAAAACCCGCCGGCGGATTCGGACTTGTTCATGTCACTCCAAATAATACGAAAGAACCGAAAGAAATAATGTAAAATAAATTAATACAAACAAAATACTACACCAACATAAATAGTATATATGTATAAAGTTCAACACAACGATTAATTTTAAAATAGATGTATGGTAAATTTCTATTGCATGATTTTTCTATACAATTTTTTCTGAAGGGCATCCTCTCCACCTGGGAACTTGGGCGGCCACATTCAAACAACAGGAGAAAAATGCAAGGAGACAAGACCCATCATGATAGACTCAAGACTCTTTTGGCTCTCCCGTCATCACAACTTTGTTTTTTTATGCCGATTTAATCTCAACTTCTTTATTTAAGATTTAATCCTTCTGCTTCTGTTAAGGTCTGGAAAAAGTTTAATAAGAACCCAATAATATTGTTGTCAATCTTTGCATAGAGAGAATCCCTGTTAACTCCTAAAAGCACAAAACGATGGCATCTAAGCGCATAAAACAATGACAAGTGCTATAAGTTTTTTTATTATTAAATTAGAATTCTTATACGATGGGTTATTTTCTAATTTATAAAGTAGTAAATCAGTTACCATATAAATTCTAATTTGATTGGTTTCTTTTTCTACATTCCTAGTAAAAAAGATTCAAGCATTTTTATTTTCTTTTAAATTTAAGTTATCATTTATAGATTGAAATTTTGTGGTATTAATAATTAATTAGTAAGTTAGGAAAATATATTTAGCCCCTCCCTTTGCTCTGACACTAAACTTAGACAACTCCTTTTCATTGAAATTCGTTTTAGGGATGTTTTCATCTATATGGTAATATTTAAACTATACAGAATGTATCATTTTGAAAATTAATACTCTCTACTTTAAGTTTATGCTGGAAGTGCTTTTATTTTGAAATAAAAGGCATCTAATGTTAGATTTCAAGTTTTGAAATAAAAGTTTTCAGGTGACATAATTTATGTCATATGAAGGAGGATTCATGTCTGGCTCCTATTTGGATTTCCTTGTCAAGGCTCCCTTTACAGTGTTTCATACCAGAATTTTTGGAATCGGTGGCGAATAAAATTGGTCGCTTCCTGTGTTTTGACAAACCCACGACTACGCTCGCACGGCCCAGCGCAGCAAGATTGTGTGTCGAGATAGATCTGAGAAAACCCCCGCCTCAATTCATATGGGTGGGCCTGTTTGAGGGTTTTAAGCAACCAATTATTTATGAAAGGCTACCCAAATACTGCAATGAGTGCCATGCTATTGGTCATTTTTCTGTTGAATGCTCAAAGAGTTGTATTGAGACCCCCTTCCTCTTATACTGAGGAGCGAGCACCCATCCTTCATGGCCGCACGTCAGCTGTTCGACAAAATGCCCTTGGGCGCTCTTCAACAATTCAGCAGGGGAACAAAACCCCAAAGCCCCCCTCCAATCCCTAATCCCACCCGCATAGCCAACCCCCCTCCGGCCAGCAGCTTCACACCCCTCAATGCCGGCCACAAACCCCAGCGGCCATCAGCTCAACCCCGCCATGCTGTTGCAGATATGACGCATCAGCCTTTTCCTCCTCCTCCCCCACTGGTCAGGCCTCTCACTCCTCCTGTAGAAAGCCCATTTGAACCCACTTTGGCTCAACCTACAACCCCTTCATTCTCTCATCAGCCTCCCCCCTCTGTGATATAAATACGGAGGCAGTCCCTCCCCCTCCTCAGGCTTCCTATACGGTCCCTCTAGCTCTAAAAGTCCCTCCCGCTCTGCTACAACCCCCTCCCCCTCCATTGCATCAGTCGGCTGCGGCTAGTGCTATCAGGACTGACTTAGAGTTGGTTGATTACAGCTCTGCTACAACCTCTTGCAACCACGGCACTGAAGTCAGTAAGGAGAAGGGGGATCAAGTTCCTCTCCATTCGGATGAAAGCACCTCCCAATCCTCAGGCCCTACAGGGTTTAGTAACAAAAATACCAACTTGAAGGAGGTAAATCCATGCATAGAAGATAGCTCTTCGCAATCCTCTGGTCCTCTAGGATTTGGTATCAAAATACCGAAGACAAAGAAGAAACACCCAAGTAAAAGAGGGTCTGTTTTCAGTCACAAGACTCATGTTAAGCATTTTGCTTCTTCTAAGAGATCTTCTTCCACCTCCAAGCGAGATAATTCTAACTCAACTTCTTATTTACCTATCAATAGTCTCAGTTTAGAGGACTTGGCTACTATTGCTTCTAATTGCGGTATCAAACATCCTCTGTCCTCGGCTGGTGTTGCTAGATTGAAGGCACTCGAGATAGAAAGATCTGGAGCTGTTCCTTAATCGTCTGCTCGGGGATTTTCTCGGGTTTGGTGGTGTTAAGCTACCCTACAATATTTAGTTATCTTTTTTAGTCGTGTTTAGTGACTTACAATGTAGCTTTTTTCCCCCTCGAACTGAGCTTCTAGTTTTCTACTTTTGAACTATAAGCTCATTTCTTTTTGTGTATGATTGTTTATCGTTATATATATATATATATATATATATATATATATATATATATATATATATATATATATATATATATATATATGAGTAGGGCTTTTGCCCTGCTTTTTCCTCAAAAAAAGTCATCAATGCCCTTATTTTGAATTTCAAGCTAAGCTAAGGAAAAAAGCTTCGCCCACTCCAGGTTATATAATTTTGACTTTCAAATTCAAGCAATCTACTTTTATCTCACTAGTATAGTGCGTGCTTTGCGAGAGCATACATGTTTTGTTTTATGTTTTTCGATTTTTTTGTTGGTTGCAAAATAACAAAATGACTTGTATAGCAATATAAATTATGAACAATTTCAATTCTGTTTAAATGAATAAATTGTATGATAAAACTGTATATAAAGAACTGTGTGATTAATTATTATAGTTTGGATAATTATTATAATTTATTCATAATTTATTAAAATAATTATAAGAAATTAAATAATTTCTTATCTTTTAAATATAATAATATTATACGTATCATAATTATAATACTATTAGTAACTACATTTTAATTTAATAATTAGTTTGTTATACTATTAGTAAATAATTTAGTAAATTATATAATTATTAAATTAAATTGTAATTTATTAATTTAAAAATACTATTAAAATTATTATACTATTAATACTATTACAATTACAATAAATACAAATTATTTTTCATACTATTATCATACTTTTAAAAGGCTATAAGATGAAAGGTAACAGGTAGTCCTCCATAAGAGGTGACAACCAAAGGCACAATGCATAAGCCTAATAAATTTTTATTATTTTTAATTTTTCTAGAATTTTAAATACTATGTGAAGATAAATTAGGGATAAATTTTAAATTTTCTATTAAATAATATAATTAAATAATAAAATAATAGTGTGACCAAAGGTTTTGAAAAGTGAGAAAATTCATAATTAATAAGAGGTTATATATAATTAGTGAATGATTAATTACAACTAATGTCATATTTGAGAATTATCAAACTTAAAGGGGCAAAATGAAAATCAAAAGTTTTGACAAGGCAATCCTCTTTTATAAGTAGTATAGATGTATTATGTTTATAATGCTATAGAGAAATTTGAAGGGTAATAACATATTAATTTCTATAAGCTATATATTATAAGTCCTAGGAATAAACTATTTGTATACTTCAACTTTAGAAGCACAGACATAACCGAAGAAGAAAGAACTCATAGACACCAAAGAAATTAGATATACAAACCAAAGTAATCACATCCACCTATTCAAGCACGGCAAAACACTTATATTAATAAATAACTAAATAATGTTTTTCAATAAAAATATTTAATTTTTTTACGAGCAACCAATGATTCTTTGTTTATCTTTAGGGCTTTTTAATATTATCCCTTTAATCTTTCATATTTTGAATTAGTCCCTCGAATCATTGAAGTTGTTATTAGATCATTTAATTCTTAAGTTTTATTGAAACTACTGTCTCAAATCATTGCAATTGCTATTAAGTCCCCACATTGTTAAGTTATTTTGAAAACTAGCCCCTCCAATCAATTGGAAATAGGCTATGAGAATTGGGATTAATTTGAAATAGCTTATGAGAATTGGGAGACCTAATAGCAATTTTAATAATATGAGGGACTAATTTTAAAATAGCTTAAGAATTGGAGGACATCATAGCAGTTTAAATGATTTTAGGGACTGGTTTCAAAGTATAAAAGATGTAAGACATTAAGATGGAAGAAGTCCTTATTTTACAAATAGTGCTATCCATTCATAAGACTAAAAATTTTAATGTTCCCGCATACCGATTTATCATTAAAGCTAATTATCAATGACTAAATAAATGGTTGAAACACAAAAAGAAGTCATGAAATTCATGGAAAAGAAAATAATTTGATTTTTAGTTATCCATTATATTATAAGCATAAAAAGAATAAATTTGATCACAAGAATCATTTTAGGGTTTTCCATATTACTCTCCCACATCTTTCATATTTTGAAATTAGTCCCCAAATCTTCATATTTTGAAATTAGCCCCAAATCCTTAAGTATTTTGAATTAATCCCTCAAATCTTCATATTTTGAAATTGGTCCATAAAATCTTTTACGTGTTTTGAATTTAGTGCCTAGTTAGCATCAAATTAAGAGATTTGGGGACTAATTAAAATATTTGATAGTTTTGGTGACTAATTTTAAAAATATGAAGATTTCGGGACCAGTTTCAAAAGACTGACATATTTGGGGACTAAGTCAAAATATGAAGATTTGGGGACTAATTTCGAAATATAAAAGATTTGGGAAACTAATATAGTAATATGGAAAAACCACATTTATTTAACTTTAAATATTATTCGTAATATTTATGAGCGCGAATAAGATGACTTCTATTCTCTTATTATTGTTTGGAAGGAGAAAATTCTAGCAAGTAACATATTCTTGACTTCTTTCATCAGAAACAAGTGCTGTACAACTATCATAATTCCTCTTTCTTTACAGGAGGAAGAAACATAAATATAAATGCATGCATTTTGTCTCAATTCCTAAATTGAGAGATGGTCCCTGTGCTAGTGAAGACTATACAATAGTGCGCAGTCATGTTCATGTGAAGTAGCAGGGTTTCCTTATAATATTGTGAGAGAGAAGGGAACACATATGAGACATTTGCATTGCCTATTCTAATTTTATAAAGGTTTGGACCACCAAAACTCTGATTGGCAAAATATATGTACGTTACATATAAAGAGCAAGGTTAATTATGGATTGACCTCTTGTAATATCGCACAGTTGTTGAGATGGCGTCTTTTGATTCTATTTTTTTTTTTGAGCAGAAAACAAGGGAACATCCCCATTCATTTCATTGATAATAAAAAGATTGACACGAGATAGTGTCATACAAAAGTATGAATAGAAACATATCCTTTCTCCTTTGTGTGTGTGTAAGACCTTCTCCGCAAAAATTATCTACGAGGGTGACGAGAGGACCCTAGCCGTCATTCACCACAACATGGATAATCTCCTGGCCCAAAGCCAGCCATACGCCATGACAAAATAGGAGAAAGAAAAGTTTCTATTCTGAACTATGAAAAAAGGAAAAAAATAATTGTATGCTTCAGTTATAGGACCCTAATTACATGTAATTACAATTCAAAAAACAGACCAATAAACTGACCACAGTCTAAAAAAATACAGATCACTGGTCTATATTCCACTTCTCCTCTCCTCTTCTTCCACCTGCTGCCTCCTCCTATGCTGTTCCTCTTCTTCTTGAGTAGAGCTAGGCTCATATGCCCTCTGTGCATTGAGCTGGGATGGGGCTGCTGTGAGACCCTCTCCCTCCATCGCCGTCCTTAGATTTTCTGCAACTTTTCTTGCTGAGGAGCTTGCCCATTCATTTACATAGTGAATAACAAAGTTAAAAATTATTTCAGCTGACGGGGTTTCATTTTGGAAAATCTTACTGCTGCGTGCATGCCATATGCACCAACACACAGTAGGGAACATAGATTGCCAAATGATTCTGTATTTTGGAGAGGTGAGAAATTGTCCTCTGGAGTTAAGAAGGTCTTGCCAGCTATTCAGCCATTCATTGTGTGCTAATATAGCTTTGAAGAAACCCCATACATTCTCTGTGAAATGACAGTTATGGAATAGATGATCTGAGTCCTCCAAACTATTAAAACAGAGAGAACATGTTGGGTCCCCTGCCACCCTTTTTTGTTTAGGACTTTGGTGTTCAGTTTGTTGTGGTATAGGAGCCAGTAGAATATTTTAACTTTGAGGGGAAAAATAGATTTCCAGATTGGCACAGAGATGGAGGAGTTAACCCCTCCTGTAACTGAAAACTTGTATAAAGAGTTCACTAAAAATTCTCCTGAGTTGGAAAGAGTCCATGAGGGGGAATCAACTACTTCTGATGTGTAAGAGACCCTGAAGGAGGAGAGGAATATTAGAAGCTTATGTTTGTCTAGTCTCTGATACTCCTAGATAGGTCTCCTAAGAGTTGGGTGCCAAACCCAGATGTTATTACAGAAAGATCCTTGGAAGGAGACAGTGACATTCTGGGACATAGCCAGGGAGTATGCATGGGGGAATAGGCTACCCAAAGTGTTATTTCCAACCCATTTATCTTTCCAGAACCTAATCCTGGAGCCATTACCCAATTTCTATGTGATACAGTTTGAAAGGGGTTCTTTGATATGGGTGATATTATTCCAGAAGAGTGAGTTCACTGACCTGTGGTTAGAGTTTTGGATAGTGGATGATCTTTGGGTGTAAAGAGCTGAAAGAGTTGAACCAACGAAAGAGTGTCTCTTGATGGAATGCCATAGCCATTTAGAGAGCAAGGAATTATCCAGACACTTCAGATCAGTAACACCAAGATCACCCTCCTTCTTTGGTTTGCAGACCACTTTCCATTTGACCAAACATTTCATAGCCTTGTTTTTAGTAGATCCTCCCCATAGGAAATGTTTTCTAACTCTATCAATTTTCTTAATGAGTCAGTCAGGAAGCTTATAAAAAGACATATAATAGAGAGGCAAGGAGGATAGCACTGCATTAATCAGAATGAGATGGCCACCAATTGATAGATTACTACCCTTCCACTGTGAGAGCTTAGTTTTGAACTTCTCAATAAGAGGTTGCCAATCAGTTCTGATGAGTTTCCCACATCTCAATGGTAAGCCCAGGTAGGATATAGGTAAGTGCTCCTGCTTACATGAAAGGGAAGAAGCCAATCTATTTCCTCTATCTGACAATTTACCAAAGTAAACAAATGAAGTTTTAGCATAATTAATGCTAAGGCTAGAAATATTTTCAAAAATGTAGAAGATAGCCTTGAGGACAGATATCTCTTTGGGGTTTGCATTAGCAAAGATTATCATCTGTAAATTGCAATGATCTTAAACTGGAAATGGCAGCTGGCAGGGGAAGAACAAAAAAGTTCCCATCCTCTACATTTCTTCCTATCATCTTGTTAAGCACATCAACAATAAGGATAAAGAGCATGGGGGAGAGAGGGTCTCCTTGCCTGAGACCTCTCTTGTAGGGGATAGGAGAAGTGAGGGCTCCATTAACCATGATGGCACATTTGGAGGATGTCAGCATAGCTGAGATCCACATGCACCATCTAGCTCCAAAGCCTCTATGACTGAGCAGATTAAGAAGGAAATCATAGCTAACATAGTCAAAGGCTTTAACAAAGTCTACTTTGATCATAGCAAATTCTTTTCTGGGTTTGGCACATCTGTGAATAATCTCATGAGCTATCAAAATGGAGTCCAGAGTAGATTTGCCACTTTGAAAAGCTGCTTGGGTTCTGTCTACCAAAGATGGGAGATGAGGAGAGAGTCTATTAGCTAGGACCTTAGTGAACACTTTGAAAATGCAATTGAGAAGACTTATAGGCCTGAAGTCACTGGTTGTGGCTGCATCAACTGATTTAGGGAGAAGGCAGATGTTGGCCATGTTTAGCTTATGAAGGGACGAACGGTCATTGTACAGGTGTTGGAAAAGTTTGATGAGATCATTTTTCAAGGAGCTCCAAAAAGTTTGATAGAAAAGCATTGATAGACTATTAGGGCCAGGGGCATTTTGGCATTCATGCCGAAGATAGCAGATTTTATCTCTTCTTCAGAGAAAGGCTGTTCAAGATGGGAGAGATCATAGATTTGGTTGGGGTATAGAGCATTCCAATTAAGATTTAAGGTTGATCTGTGCTGTTTACCAAAAATGTTTGAAAAATGGATGGAATGCTCTCATTTTTGCAGCTTCAGATAGCAAGAGCTGTCCAGAGTGATAAATAGAAGGAATGAAGTTTTTCCTCCTACGGTGGGATGCTGTTTTGTGGAAAAAATAGTATTTGCATCCTCCTCCTTCAGCCACTGAATCCTAGATCTCTGGTGCGTATAGCTTAATGTGTTTAGATAAAAGCAGAGCTTTATCATAATTAGGAGACGAAGTCTTTGACTTATCATGATCAGAATTTTGTATTCTATTCTAATTAAGAAGTTAGGGTAGATGATATGGTTATTTAGTTTCTCTATATATAACTTTTTATTGGTAGGATCTAGATGCAAGTCTTTAGAGAGGGGGGGGGGGGGGTTGGTGTGAATAGCATTGCTCAAGTTTTTCAACAAATAAAAAGCGATATAAGTAAATATAGCAAAAAAAATAAAATTCAAGCAACCATAAACCAAACACAAACAAATATTATAGTGGTTTGGATAAATCCGATGTCCACTCTTCCTCCATAACACGAGGGGCTTCCACACTATGTAAGAGTTCTCTGGATTACAAACCCTAATCCAGTAGGTGATACAAGACTGCACCTTATTCTACCCAACTAGTCTTCTACACCTCTTAGTCTCACACAATGTAATCCTAGCTCCCAACTAGTAAACTAACCCTCAATTAACACCGGCTTGAATGTGCCGTATGAATTGATCCAAATATCATAAAAGAGTATTTTAATTATAAAAAAAATCAATAACACTCAAATGAAAAGATTTTACAGTCCTTGTTGATCAAACTGTTCTTCCAAAACTAGAAAGTTAAGATCTTGAAGAACGATGATGAGATCAACGATCTGAGGACAGCAATTGTCGATGATGGTAGATCAACTGATAAAGAACACATCAACAAGATGATCGAGTGAGCTATGGGATGATCCAAATAATTTTTGATCTCCAATATTCAAACCCTAACTCTCTCTCTCTCTCTCTCTCTCTCAACTAGGTTAGAGAAGATCAATGTGAAGGGAGATTGTAGAGGGGAAATCTCAGCTACAATGAATAGCTGAGATTGAATCTTGTAATTTGAGTTTTTGAACCAGAGTCATCGATGAGTATTTATGCTCATCAATAGGCACTGGCTCATCGATGGTTCAACTGCTCATCGATGACCAAACCTCTTCTACCTTTTACCTTGATCGATAGGGGCTTACGAATGGATGACCAATGACCTTGGCTCATCGATGAGAGATATGTTCATTGATGAGCAAGGAGCTTTTGTTAAAATCTTCAATTGATAGGAGGTTAGGAATTGATGAAACTATAGCAGGTTCATCGATGAGTTCATATGCTCATCGATGACCATTTGTTCATCGGTGATCATACTGATCATCGATGAGTGAGCTTTGCAGATTCATCTATTGAGCTGAAGTTTGTCCCATTTGATATCAATATCGATTCTAACCTGTATAAACTGCACAAATCATCTCAAACATAAATTAGATTCAAAAATACGTTTGTTACTATTAAAATAAAAAAATTATATGGATAGGTCCTAATAGGAAACAAAATTAGCTCTATAGACGGAGCGTTGAAACAAGCGATTAATATATAGTCTCCTATTATTCTTCAGAGAAGTACAATCCCAATAACAATTTCATATAGATTCCCTTAGCTTTATTGTTGTAGATAGACCAATTTCTCTATTTTAAGGAGGTCTATTTATTAGAAAATAATTTTCTTTTTCTCTAATGATAAAAGAGTAAAAGAAAAATCAGCTCTGGAGATCTGTCTACAATAATAAAACTGTATGGGGTCTATCTACCATTCAAGACATTAAAGTTAGACTATATGCAATTAACTCTATGATATAACATTGTGATTTTGGCCTCCTATGGAAGACATTTCATAAACTTTTGTCAATTCTATCTCTAATATAATACAGTTAGGGGATCTGGAGTTGGATGAAAGTAGACCGGTCTTTAGTTATATGTGCATGTTAAAAAGAGTAAGTTTCAGTTTTGAGTGAGTTTGGAAGAATATTTTGTTGGATCGATTAGTCATTTTTCTCTTTCATAATTATCCTTCAATATTTTACAGTCAGCAAAAGGTGTACTATATGAAACTTAGACCTTTGTTGATGATTAATAGGTTAGAAGGTGCTTGACCTATTGTAAATTTAAATGCAACAGATGTTACTTGTAGGAAATCTCGCATGCAACATTTGTTACTGAAAATAATCTCAGATCAGCGTGCAAAAAATGTTTTACATGAAACTCGACCCTTGTGGATAATAAATAAGTTAGGAGCTGTTTGGTATGCTGCAACCACTAATAGAAAACTTGGTATTGGCCATGGCTTATTGGTGACGGATTGTTGACCCGTCGCCAAAGTTTACATTGGTGATGGGTCTAAGCATGTCGCCAAGAGCCTGTGGCCAATGACAACATTGGCGATGGGTGGACACCCGTCGCCTATATTATCCGTCACTAATAGGCATTGGAGATGGAATACTGAGCCTGTGTAAAAAAAAAAAGATCTACCCAAACCCCTATCCCTGACCCTTATTCTCCTTAACCCGCTGCCTTCACCTAAACTCCTCCAAAACTTTGGTCCCCAGCTCCTCTCTTTCTCTCACCATCTCCACCAACTCAACCATCATGACTGACAACCCATCCCCAATACCTGTCGCCACCGCCGCCTTTATCTAGGCCTGCCACCGCCACTTTGCTCTAGTCCGGCCACCGCCTCCTTTATGGTAAACCACTATTTTCATTAATTTTTATTATTTTTTAGTTTTGGTAAATTGATTAGTGGTGTTATAATTTCAAAATTATGCATTAATTATAACCGTAAACCTAATTACCCAAAATTTTACCCTAATAACACAAACTCAAAGAGTAACCCTAATTAACATAACCCTAATACTACAATCATGCTAACGTTAATTACCCTTAATTAAATTTATATATATACAAACCCTAATACCCTAAAATATGTGGATTAATCAAATAATTGTATATGTTTTTAATTAGTAGTGTGATATATAACATAATAATGTGCTATATGTCATTGTAGGTGAATAAAAATAATTAGTTTACATTATCGTAGATTGTCAGTCCAATAATTACTACTAATATTTTGGACTTACAATATAAGATAGACAACTCAATTTTGGGCATAGAATTAAGTTTTATACCGAAAAGGATCGCTTATTTTATATGCTATAAGTAGAAAGAATTGACATGTAATTATTGGATCTGTCGGTTCAAGGCGGGTTAGAAATATAATAGTGTCTATATTTAACTTTGTGTACTTTATTCAACTTCATTTCTAGAAAAATATTTAGCCGCACCTACTCGTTGTTCTCATTATACAACAAGCGTATGTTATTCGTGTTTTGATGCATTATGTAATAATTTTCTAAAATGAAAATGCGTAAAGTATGCAAAGTTAAATGTGAGCACTACTATATACTTAATGAGATAGAACCCTTTCTATGACAACTAATAGAGTGTTTAAACTAACCTAATATTTGTTCAAATCAAATAAAATTAATATTATCAAAGATTATTTAGACTGACCTAATATTTGTTCAAATCAACTACAGTGAAGATAGTAAAAATACTACGATTTGTGAGATATTAAAATAATTAATAAGTGTACCTAACATACAGATGAGAGAAGTTCTTGATAAGTCGTAGATAAATATTCCTATGATGGAAAGAAGAAGGGGAGGTGACACTCGATATTGAGATGCATAGGAAGCATTCTATCAATATGCAGGTATGAATCTGAGAAAGTTGGAGAGCGGATTGTTGTGTTGTACATGTAGTAAGTGCAAAAACAAGGGATTAGTGGATGGAATTGGTATATGAAAGCACTTAGAACGATGGATACTTTAATGAGAATTACAGATATTGGGAATTTCATGAGGAGGGTGAAGATATTGAACCAGCTGATGAAAATATAGACGCGAGGATAGATGATACACGGGCGATGTTCAATGATGTCATGGTCGGTATTACTGATTATGGCACCATAGGTGCTAAAGTTATAGAAGTTGCTGAAGATCAGATTTAGCTAAAGTTGTAGAAGTTTTTGAAGATGCAGAAGGTGTCAAAAATATTGAAGATGTGCGTGATACAAAGGACTTTAAAAGCTTAATGAAGTTATTGAAAGATGACAAGAAGGATCTATACAAGGGCTGCACCAAGTTTAGTAGATTGTCTTATTCTTCAAACTGATGCGTATTAAGACCCTTAACAGATTGGTAGATAAATACTTTTAAATGCTTATTAATTTATTATACAAGGTAATTTTGGATGGAGAGAAGAGCATACCCAAAAAGTGTTATGATGTAAATAAGATCATTGGTGCTCTGGGTTTAGATTATAGTAAGATCGATGTGTGTCCTAATAATTATATATTGTACTATTAGGATAACGAGAAACTCAAGGAATGTTCTAAGTGTGCAATGTCATGTTGGAGAAAGCATACACGCAGTTTAATATGAAAGACAAATGAGTCCGTGAAGTAGCAGAAGAAGCTTCCTGAGAAGGCGCTCTAACATTTTCCCTTGGCGCGACTAAAGACACAGCAATAGATGTGAGGTGGCATAAGGAAGGATGCTTAGATGATGGTAAACTTAGACATCCTGCTGATGCAGAGGCATTGAGCATGTGGATCAATCTTTTCCTGGGTAGACGGCATCCAAACATATGATGCATATTCAAATGAGTCATTCAATGTTCATGCTATTCTTATGTGGACGATTAATAATTTTCTAGCTTATGCTAATCTCTCTGATTGGTCTACAAAAGGGACATATGCTTATCTTGTATGTGATCCAAAATTCAAAGGCTTCCATTTACAGCATAGTGGAGAGATGTGTTGTTAGTTTAATAGAAGATGATTGCAGTATAGATATACAGGTAAAAACTGGATGAAAAAGTTTAATGGCTAAGAAGAGAAAAGAGGGAAGCTATGTATAATGACTAGAGATAAGATTGTAAAACTATTTGTGGGTTATCCTAAAATCAAGTTTGGAAAAAATTGAAATACAAAAGAGGATCTTGTTAGTCTGAGTCGCATTTCCTTCATGAAGAGGGCACTGAAATGAAAGAGGCAAGTGCAGAGTTTGCATGAGATAGAAGTTGACGAACTACCCATAAGATGAAGAAATTTTAGCATGTTCTTCCAGCTCCCTTACTGGCAAAAGCTCAAAATCTGACACAACTTGGATGTAATACATGTTGAAAAGAATATATACGACATCATATTGTCCACACTTCTGCAGGATGGTAAGAAATCAAAGGATGATCTAAGGACTCGCCTGGACTTGAATGCATTGAACATTCGACATGATCTACAAGCACAAGAAGTCACTGATGGTAAATTTGAGTTTCCTTCATCTTGCATTACAATGTCGAAGGTTGAGATGAAGAGATTTTGTGAGGTTCTCAAATCAGTGAAGTTGCCGAATGGTTACTGCACTAATATTTTAAACAATGTCTAGGTGAAAGAGAAAAACATTCTGGGACTTAAGGCTCATGATTATCATATCTTTCTTCATCAATTGCTTTCGGTAGCACTTCGTAACAACATGGCTAATGTTAAAGTGACAAATGTTATAATTGAATTATACAGATTCTTTAGAAAGTTATGCTCCAAAATTATCAATGTTGATGATTTTAAGGCACTTGAAAAGGAAATGAATGAAACCCTTTGTAAAATGAAGATACTCTTTCCTCTACCATTTTTATGGTCATGGTCCATCTTACACATTATCTTGTAGATAAGATAATACTTGGAGGACCAGTTAACTATTATTGGATGTATCCTATGGAGAGTTTAGTTATAACTCATTAACGTATGTATAATACGTAATTGCTTTATACTTCTTAACTCATAGATATTAATATTTTCTTTAGATATTTGGGTTTCTTGAAATGCCTAATGCGTAATTGAGCTCATCCGGAGCATTCAATTGCCAACCGTTATGTGGAAAATAAATATATGATGTTTGCCTCTCGGTACATGCGAGGTGTAAAGACAACAAAACTGGCACATACCAGTAATAGAGATGGCACCTTCTACAAGGTGCCAAAATAAATAAAGATTATTCTAGATTAGACTTGGAGCAGGCTCATGCATTCATATTGCACAACCTGACAATTTTTGAAGACTACCTAAAGTAAGTAAATTAGTGTTAATATATTTTTTTATTGTAAAAATATTGATTTCTAGTGTCATATCAATAGTCATTATTTGGAGGAGTTGCAGTTAGAAATAACTGGCACATCAACATGAAATAACTGGCGCATCAGCATGGAATCAAATTGTGAAAATACATAAAAAGTGCTTTATCGAATGGGTCGCAAATGAAGTAATTTATGTGTCTTTTATTTTTAATTAATTTTGGTGAAATTTTAGATTAAATTTTTTATGACCATTTGTAATTATATTCAACATTAGGTAGAAAGAGAATATCTTGCTGGTTTGCCAATATCAGAAGAAATAAGGATATAGTGAGGGAAGTAGGTGTGTAATTGAGTGAGCTTTAATAATTATCTTAATTATTTAAGTTACTAAGATATTTATTTCTCTTTGTCTTTGTAGGTTAAAAGGACTTTGAGAAGTCCGGGCAGCATGGGAGTGAGGAATGGACCAAAGTACCCCCTAAAGGTTTCCAGGTCATTTTGGAGTGGTCATCGAGAGCATTGTAGTTGGGAATTATGCCGTGAGATTTAATAATTTGATTAGTTATTTAATCAAAGACCCCACCTCCATCAACGATGTTCATGCATTTGAAGAACATGAATAGAGGGGCATAAAGAAAATTTGGGATAAGCTTATGGTAATTATATATTATATTGTGTATTTCATTTATTTTATATTTCATTATTCTTATAACATATGTTTTTTTCACGTGTAATTTGCAGGAGCATTATTGTCTTGAGGACAACCCGAAATCTTGGGATTACATAATGGCTCATGTCGCTTATATACTTCGAGGTTGGAGGAATAAACTCAAGATAAAATACTTTGAGAAAATAATTGTTGGTTGACAAAGAATTTATCAGCTAGATAAGAGGATCCTCCATATAATTGGATGACTCTCGTTATTGAGTGGGCGGGTGATAGGAAGGTGAGTTATTTTTTAAGTTTGATATTACCATCACACATACTAACAATGTACTTTATTTTGAAGAAATTACGTGAGACGGCATCGGATAATCACTATGAGAAGAGATATGATCACTTTTTAGGGACTACTCCCTATGCGCAGATCGAGCATAAGTATTTGAGGAAGAACTCGATATGTAACTTTCTTAAATTTTATATTATATCACTAGTTTCATACATTGCTCCAAGTAATTTTGAAATTGATATAATCACAGGACGCAGGTGCCTTGACTATGCCGTCAACCCTTCTAGCTAGAGTAGCTTATACACCATCCGAGGGTTACGAACAGAGTAATAAGTGTCAAAGAATAATGATATGCATGTAAGTATAAAGTCAATTTCACATTTAAACAAACTTAACAATTTCTTAGTTGAGTTGATAATTATATTAATTATTATTATATAATATTTAGGTGGCGCTACAAGCTACGCAAGACGAAGTGTTGGCCTAGGCCCTCCAGTCTTATGGCAAAGGAGACATTACCCCTTTGGATCCTAATCGCATGACCAGAGTAGTGGAGAGAAGTCGGTGATGGTACTTATGGTCCTAAACAATCCTAAAAAGGGGAGGGTACCATTATTGAGAGCTAGAGTTAGCTCATTCGCCACCATCAACACTTGGGATAGCAAGATGACGGTGAGCTCACAACAACCAAATGAGATGTCCTCCGTGATTGGAGAGATCGAGCAGTACGTGACCGATCATCTTGAGCCCAGCATGGCTTTCAATCTTCTTCCAATTATTATGAGTGAGTTTGAGGATGCACAAATGGTCTCGGATGTTGTGCAAAGCATCACCAATTCTGCTTCCTTAAGGTAAATCCTTCCTCAGGATATATATCTTGTCATTACTCTGTTGGCATTTGCAGTGGTTAGACATTCCAGTGTTAGATTTGGTAGTGGAGAGGTATATATGTTTAAATATATGTATTCATTATGAATTTTGTGATACACATTCTCATGTTGACTTGCATTCTTTTCAGGCTAGAGGAGGTACTCCTGTAGGGCGCATTAGTATGATACGGCATTCGGATGTAGCCACCAACAATCATGGAGACAATGACGATGACGAGTAGTGAGTTTTTTCTATATGTATTGTATTTTGCGGCTGGATACATGTTATTGTATATTTATGGACTTTGAATCGTGTTAGACATGTATGGACATGTGGAGTTTTTTTATATTAGATTTTAGTATGTGTTTGTGATTTTATTGCTTTGTGGATGGATATATGAGATGTGAATACTTGTGACTGTTGGATATGAAGATGCGGTCTGAATGTTGAATAGATATTGTGGTTTGATTGTTGGATATGAGGATTTGATATTTATGGGGTAAAAATTTCCTTTCTTAACTAGTTGCATATAAATGCATCCAATTAACATAGATAACTTTGGTTTGCATATCGATCCTATCAAACTCACCCTATGGGCGAGAGTTTTATTTTTATGTTCGTCCATTGTTTTCAATAACCATTATTTCAAATAGACTTAAGAGTCTATTGTTAACTACCCTTTCTAAAGAAAAGAACCTTCGATTGTCAACAAGTGTCATCAAAATAAAAGAAAACTCGTAAAGCAAGAAAAACATAATGATTTTATTAAGAAAAATAATCATGTTACATGGCTTAACGAAGGGCATACCCCCAGTGTACAATTTTCATGTAAAATCTTGGACTAGAGTTTATGGTGGTTAAATTTGGATTTGGTTTCACATTGGAGATGTGAAATGGACTTTGAATCTTAAGTACAGTTTAGCGATGAAGAGATCAATTTGATATGTTTTCTAGTTTAGGGACGTGAAGATCAAAGTTGGTATTTTCCAGTTTAAGGACGTGGAGGTCAAACGTGGTATTTTTCAGTTTGGGGAAGTGGAGGTAAATTTTGGTATTTTCCAATTCATGGATGTAGAGGTCAAATTTGGTTTGGGATCCAGTTTAGGGATGTGGAGGTCAATTTGATTTGTTCCAGTTTAGCGATGTGGAGGTCAATTTTGATTTGGCCTAGTTTAGCGACGTGGAGCTCATGTTTGATTTGTTCCAGTTTAGCAACGTGGAGGTCAATTCGTTTGTTCCAGACTAGTGACGTGGAGGTCAATTTTGATTGGCTTAGTTTAGTGATGTGGAGGGAGTTTGATTTGGCCCAATTTAGTGATGTGGAGGTCAATTTGATTTAGTCTAGTTTAGCGACATGGAGGTCAGCCCAGTTTAGTGCGTTGAGGTCAATTTGATTTATTCTAGTTTAGTAACATGGATGTCAATTTTAATTGGGCCCAGTTTAGCAACATGGAGGTAAGTTTGATTTTTTCTAGACTTGAGTGTTCAAATTGTGTTTTTTTGCCTAGTTTAATAGCTTAAGAGGGTCGACACAATTAAACTTTTTTGATGTCATTTGTGCATATTTTTCTACACAAGTAAATTCATTTCTTTTATGATGAATTTGTGTTTCAAGTTTAAAGACTTAGGGGTCTACACCATATTTTGAATTTAAATTATTGACATTTCATTCGTTGGATTGTTGGGGATTATCTTTGCAATTTTTGCACGGTCTTGTAATCTTTATAGCTTCTAAGGACTATTTTGTGATCTCTGTGGCTTTCAAGGGCCTTTTTGTAAACTCTACATATTTATGGGACCTTTCTACAAATTCTACACTGCCAGGGTCTATTCTGGAAATTCTGGATAGCTCAGGGTCTTTTCTAAAATTTTAGCACAGATCAGGGTCCTTTCTGCAATTTCTGAACAACCAGGGTTTTTTCTACAAATTCTGGACAAACTGGGCTAAAATTAAATTTCTTCATTTTCCAAGGGAGTAAACTGCAAATTGTGGATTAAATTATAGAATCTTGGCTGAAATGCAATTTCTAAGTCTTTTTAGGGGGTAAACTGCCAATTCTGGACTTAATCACAAACCTGGACTGAAATGCAATTTTTGAGTCTTTTAGCGGGGTGTAAACTATAAATTCTGGACTAAAGCACAAATCTGGGCTGAAATGCAATTGTGGAGACTTTATAGGGGGTAAACTGCAAATTCTGGAGTGAGTCACGAATCTGGGTTGCAATGCAATTTTTGGGTTTATTTCTAAGTGTAAAGTGCAATTTATGAATTGTTTGGGATTACGTGATTTCAAAGGATTTAATTGCAATTTCAACATTTCATGTTAGTCTTTTTGTTTGGAAACACATCAAGTGAATTTTTATTGTAGTTTTAGAATTTTTTTATGTTATAAGTCTACACATTCAGGAAACTGAATAGAGATAGGATTTATGCATGGGTCAAAATTATTATCCCTAAGGCTCCAATTCCTTTTGTTGTGTAGGATTCGTGCGAGGATTTGATCCAACCAATTTATTCAAGACTCTTAAATATGCATCCAACACCCTTTATGTGTATATTATCACCAAAGTCTCATATGTGCAAACATATTGCCATTTTATTTCTTTTCTACTTTGTTTTTCTTTATATGTATTCTCTTTTTGGTGTACGTTTAAGAGAAAGAATTTATGCTTCTGAAAATTTTGCCTCTCTCGTATAGTTATAAAGTTATACTTCTCTCGGAAAAAGAAGTTTAGAAGAGTAAGGGACTTTAAAAGAGTACGGAGACTCTGGTGGGGGAGTATAGAGACTCAAAAGAGCACATAGACTCTATAGGGGAATATAGGACTCCAAAAGAGTACAGAGACTCTGAGGGGGAGTACAAGGACTTCAAAAGTGTGTAGAAACTCTAGAGATAAGTGCATGGATTTAGATTGAGGGGAGTGCAAAGGCCCATAAGAGTGCAAAGACTCTATAGATAAGTGCAAGGACTTAGCATTTATTTACATGATGAACGACAAACTTGATCAGCTTCTCCTTTTTTTTTTGGCAGCTAATTCATGATCTCTCAAGTAGATGATAGATTACAAACTTTTAGGACCAAAACGCATAAGAGAATCAATCTTTTGTCTTAAAAAAAAAAGAAGGTGCAAGGGGAATTATGTGTAGTTGTTTGAGGAGATGAGAGAGAGCATCAAAGCTACGTAGTTTATGTTTATTTTGATGCTGGTCGAAGGTGAGAAAGAGGGTGGCTGACGATTTTTTTTGGGGTAGGAATTTCAGTCTAGGGATTTTTTTCTTTCTTGTGGGGGTTTATATAGGATAGGAGATGGTGAGAATATTGATAAGGTTAAATTTTTAAAAGAAACTTGCTAGTCAATTCATCTTTTGAATCAGAATTTAATATCTTTTATGTGTTCATGATAAGATTAAGTTTCAATCTAAATATTATCCTTAATTGGAGATTCTTTTTTAAATCTAATTCTCAACCATATATTTTAGATGATTGGTAGATGTAATCCATCAATTGCACATTATTAGCAGCTTTGTGCATGTGCACTATGCGCACCCAAGAGCAAGCATGTCTGCTATTCTTTTCTTTTACAATTACCACCCTTAAAAAATTTAATTTCATGGCTTAAGGATATAAATAATTGATTTTGATATAATTCAAACCCTTTATGCCTATGCCTTATGCTCTCTTTATTCTATTTGAATCGGCTCATTTCAAAATTCAAATGTCTGAGCTAAATCAAATTATGATACCGATTATATATATATATATATATATATATATATATATATATATATATATATATATATATATATATATATATATATATATATATATATATATATAAAATTATCATCAACAATATTTAATATGTATATAGGATTATTGTATGTATTTGTGTATAGGGAGCCAACTGGTTCAACCAATTTTTTGTGCACCAACAAACATTGGTGTCGGGGTAAATTGTCATTAATGACCATTGATGATCTGTCACCCGTCGCCAATGTAAATAGCATTAGTGATGGGTACGTCCATCACCAATGTACATTGATGACGAATGTACCCCGTCACTAATATTATGGACATTGGTGATGGGCTACCTGCACCAATGGACATTAGTGTTGGGTTACCCTCCGTCGCCAATGTCACCCCATATCCAATACCATCCATCGCAATGTACATGGCAACGGGTCATCCCTTCACCAATACATATTGGCGATACCATAATATTTGTTATCAATGTGTACTGGTGGTGAATTCATTTAGCATTGATAACAGATTACCCCGTCACCAATTGCCTTTTTGTCCTAGTGAACTATAAATGCAACAAGTTGTTACTTATAGGAATTCCCCATGAAACATTCATTATATATAGTAAATAAACTCAAATACATCATTTGGATATCTTCACTTGTGGTTGTTTGGTTTGCAACTGGTAGAATGAATCGCCGCAAATTCCGCAACAACAAATGTTGCATGTATCTTTTAGGAAACCAACTTCAAATCCATTGTTTGGATTATTTGCTATTCTATTATGCAAAATCTATATCCAAGGGCAAATCCAATGTTTGGTTCAAAACAAAGTGGTAATAAAAGGATACATGGCTTTCTATATATTGAATTAGAAAACTGTTATTTAATGAGGTGACACTTAATATTAATTATTTAATTTTCCTTTTCGAAGTTACAACTTTCACTGATATTAAAATTCCTGCAGCATTTGCTGCAACTTCTTTTCTACAAATTGTTATTGTGCTTACCTTTCATAATTAGTTTAGCACACTAGACAAACACATGCAAATCAGGTAATAATACTCATCTTTGTAGTTATCTTTCTTAACCAAACTATCGGTTGTAGAAAATTCATTTCTAAATGAAAATATAATATTTGGTTCATTGCGAAAAGTATCAAATCTTTATCTATGTTACAAGGAAATAAATTTACATTGCAAATAAAAATTTGTTTGATAATGGACAAGGTCTCAACTTTTTTACCATGTATTAGAAGCTTTGCACATGCAAAATGCACGTGTTGGGTATTAAAACTTATTTTTCAAAATTTATATTATAAAATTAAAATGGATAGTCATAACCTAGAATTTTAAAATAAAATAAATTATATATTTTATAATTATAAATGTTAATGTTAAAGTCTTTAATTTTATTCTTTGAATCCATTACTTTATATTTTTTGAAAGTAGTAATTAAACAAATACCTCGTTACTTGTTATCCATCATTGTATTCAATCCTAAAACTATACAATGATTAGAAAAATCTTTAGTTTAAAGTTGATATACAAAATTTCCCTTGAAAATTTGAGATTCCTAGATTTAATAATTATAATTGCATTATTTTAGTTTATTTTTAATTTTTATTTGAAAGGTTTGTATCTTATTGTAGAATGTTTACTCACAAAGTTCTTTTATTGTGTTGTTTGTTAGGAGGGAATATGTTAAGTGTTTTGAATTAATTATGAATAAGAGAAATGATACATATGGAATTGTGGAGGATTTAATATTCATGTGAAATAATAAAATTTCCCTCATGTCTTTAGTGGATTTTAAGGACATTCCTCACTTAAAAATTTCTTTTGCCCTCACAAAGTTCTTAATATAGTACTAGCATTATACGTGTAAATGCACGCAGTAGCAAATACAAAAACTTAATCATCCCAAATTTTATATAAAACATGCACTTACAATAAAGTTTCATCAAATTTTATAAGATATTTTTATGATATTTTTATTAGAGATCTGTTATTTTATATTACTTTATTTAAAACTGGGTATAACGTATATTTCAAATAGAGTAGTAATGTGATTTTAATGAAAGAAAATAGGGTACATCGTAATTTGGTGGATTATTTTCAAAATATCATCCTAAAAGTGCTTTAAAGAATGTTAATAAGTAGAGTACGTTTTATTTTTTATCATTATTTTTAACCAAGTATGTAGATATATTTTGACTTTCGGTAATATTAGATTAGAACATATGGAAATTCCAATGACTATATTTATATTCATTTCATATCTAATAATTTATTATCTTCTGGGGTTTCAAGAGGGTAAATTCCCTATTCGAATTTTGGGGCTGCCTTTGGTGTGCAAGAGGTTATCCTCCTCTAATTGTGATGCTTTTTTTTCTTAAGCTTACTAAACAAATCCATGTTTGGAAAAAGAGGAATCTTTCTTATGCTGCAAGAGTTCAACTCATAAAAAGTGTGCTTATGGGTTCAAGTGTTTTGGTGCTCAAAATTTCTTTTTCCAAAGAAAGCATTAAAGAATATAGATGAACTTTGTCGAGACTTCTTATGAGGTGGCCGTGTGCATCTGGTTTCTTGGACTCAGATTTGTTCTGAATATAGATTTGGCGGTTTTCTCAGCTATTCGTTGGAACACTGCTTCTGCCTTAAAACTCCTATGAGCCATTCATTATAAGTATGATTCCCTATGTATTCAATGGGTTCATGGAAATTACCTTTGGGAGTTATTGGTTGAGAATTGTTGATTTCAATTTAACATGTTATTGGTTTAGGACTAGGATTTGAATTTGAATTTAACATGTTATTGGTTTAGGACTAGGATTTGGATTTAACATGTTATTGGTTTAGGACTAGGATTTGGATTTAAATTTAAGATGTTATTGATTGTCAAGGATTATTATTAGGACTAGGATTTTAAAATTCACACTCCATTCCAACTCTTTAGTTTTTAGCGAGAAATTTTCAAGAGAAAGTCCAAGTTAAAATTTATGGATTGTGATGTTACTATATGGATTTCGCTCTCCTCTTCTCTTTAATTATTTAAATATTTAATATATTTTAAATTAAATATATTTAATTTTGCAATATTCCATATTTCTAAGTTATTATATATTAACATTGAATGTATTTAATTTTAAAATACTTTTAATCAACTTCTATAAATTTAGTTTAATTCATTTAAAATAAAAATATATTTAATACTATTTAATCACTTAATATATTTAATATTTAATATTAACTTAGATATGTTCATTATTTAACATTTCTTAAATATATAAATATTTCAAATATTTAATGTTATTACATATGTTTCATTAGAACTATTTAAATGGATTACAAGATGTATTCAGCTTTGTTGTTGTCATCCGCTAATTGAAATGAGAGTAGTTTTTCAAATTCATATTTTTTGTTAATGATTATTATTCAACATAATAATTTAATTTGAAATTCCTAATGCAAACAATCCACAAATCTAAAATTTAGTCCGAGAATCCAACCCTTAATCTATGAATCCAAAGCAAAAGTTCAAGAATCCAAACCAAAAGTTCAAGAATTCTACTCACAAAAATCAAAATCCAATCCAAGAGTCCGGGACTCTAACTATAAAATCCGAGTGCAGGTCCCAATCCAACAATGTCGGATTTGTGGACAATTGTCCGAGTCCAAATCAATAATCTGGAACAAATAACACCCCCTTACAAAGGCGATATTTTGGAGGTTTTGTGAAGCAAAATGCTTCTTGGCTTTGGAAACAAATTCTCAAAGTTAGAGATTTTGTTCTAACCAAATGGGGATCTGTTGATGGAGCCTTATCCATGCTTCGGGGTTGTACTGTTAATGCAGTTTTAAAATATTCTAAGCATATCATTTGCTTCTCCATCCTGCTTCTTGTGTTGCTTGGCATAAAGTCATCTGGAGCAAGTTTTCCCTGCCTAAAATGTCCTTTTTGGCATGTATTGTAACCAATAAAAAGCTCCTCACTTTTGATAGGTTGATGAATTTTGGTATTCATGTTGTCAACCCTATCTTTGTGCTGTGCAGGTCTACCCATGAGTCTCAAACTCACATGGGTATAAAATTAGAACTTAGTAATTAAATATCTTTTTCATGTGCTTATAGTTCATTAGTTTGGATCGGTATTACACAAGGGCCGGGCCTTGGATTCCAGAGTTGTGAGTGGGACTTGTTGTTTAATTGGTTCACAAAGAGAGTGAAAGGACCTGGTTATGTTCGTCAAGTTTGGAAACTTGCCTTTGTTTCTTCAATCTATGCTATATAGCATGGGAAAAATTCTTGGATCCATAATGGTCAACATAAATCTCTTGAGCAACTGCTGAAGCATCTCAAGACTACTATTTTGATGATTTTGTTGAATTCTATTATTCCTGATAACTATAAAGACTGGATTGAGGGTTTATGAAGTTATCCTCATGTGTTTTAGCTTTGTTTCTTTCATGTTTTATCCTTTTTAAGCCATGTATCCTCAGGTATATGCCTGAGCATCTCAATGTATTGACATTTCTTACTAGGTAACTGAAAATTTCTCATTGACCTAAAAAAATCTAAAAATGTAATAATTTATTTTAGAAAAGATACTTATCATTTTATATTTATATCTGTTACAACACATATTTTGATAGATATTTAATTACTAAGTTCTAATTTTATACTCATGTTATAGTTTAGAATGTTCTAGAAAAAGAAAAGAGAAAAGAAAAGAAAGGAAGGAAAATTACCTATATGCCCCTCACATTTCTATTGGGATGTAAGATATCCTTCAAACTTTTGGTAACTCCACTAAGTTTTTAATATAATAGTGTGTGTGTATAGAGTAATGATATTATGTGTTGGTGAGCTCAAACCTTATCGCGAGCTAGACTAATCGGCTCATCAAATTTAAAATTGGCACTATACATCTTATTGAAAACATCATCAAATGTACATGATAAAGTTTTCATAAATTTTAAAGTCTTCTAGAATAGGAATCAAACTAGTTTAATATATTGATTTTTCAGACCGCTTAATAGCTATCCCTTTGGCACATAGATAAAATAATATTTAAAATTTCTAAACAATATATTTTTTCTAAATATAGATCATGTAGGTGTTTCGGGTTTTTAAAATTATAATTGACACAGATTACAATTAAAAGATTATAATTAAAACAAAGGAAAAATTTATATTTTCTGAGGTTCTTTTCTGTGTGCCGGTGGAGTGTCGATCTTGTACTCCGTTAACGCACCGATTAAGACAATGGGTCTTTTGCTGTTGATGATGGTTGAATTGCTTGGAAGCTAGCTCAGCCTTCTCTTAGCAATATTTCTCAATAAGATTATAAGTGCGATGCGTGTGGGTTTTTGGCTAAGGCTTTTCGGACCTTTTTCTGAACCTTCTAGAATGGATGATCTCCTCTCCTTTTATAGGCTAAAAGAGAGAGTTAATGGTCTCTTAATTATGGATTAAGTGGCTATTAAAGTAGGAGATAATGGGAGAGCGGTTATTCCCTAAAAATAGCTCTAAAATGACTATTAGGGGAACTTTATGGCCCGCGGTTCACGAAGACGCATAAGGTCGCTATGAAAAGGGTGAGGGTCGCTTCGAACGTGGGTGCGCCTTCTTCGGAAGTGGATGACTTGGTCCACGTGGGCGGAGTTTATTAGTTGGCGAGCTTCACCTATGAGTTCGAAATTGACACAGAATTCGACTCTAGGCTTGGCTGACTAATGACGCCTTTTGACTCAGTCTGGGGCGAGTTGCGAGGGTCGACTCGTGTCCGACTTGGTCGAGTCAAGTCGACATGAGTTGCTTGGCGAGGTTCACTTCAGTCATTAGGTGACCATTGTTGTAGCTCATTGTGGGCTTGACTTTGGGCCCATTCAAAGTGTTTAGCCCATGGGCGTTCACTTCTTGTATCCAAGCTAATCATCGGCCTAAGTAAAAATATATTTTGACCGTCTACAAGACCCCCCCAAAGTTTTCAAGATCCTGCATTTCAATTTGTAGCCAGGATTGAAATACTTTGGGTAAATAGCCAGAGGTGTACTATTAAACGTGGTTTGAGTTGTCTTGATTAGGTGAAAATTTATCTTTATTCGCCTACTTGGTTGCCAGAGGTTTACTGTTGAACGTAGCTTCCTTGGTTGTAGACGTGTATCTAAGGCTTGATGATGCTTGTACTTATCCAAATCCGTGTTTGGAATGAAATTTGCCTCTTCTGTTGAGGCAATGTTGGGAAATCAACGAAGTTCGACTGATTTTGGGTGTGAATGAAGGTCGCTCAATTTTGTACTGCTTGAGTGAAGTTCATCAATTGGCGATGTTCGTTAGCTGGCGAGGCTCAGTTTGTTTTGAGTTGTGTTGGCGAAGTTCATCGTCTGGCGACGTTCGCTGGCTAGCAAAATTTGTTGAGATTCACCTCTAGATTTGTGCCGTGATTTGTGGCTGAGATCTCTTGATTGAAGATCCCACGAGATCCGTTGTGGATTTGACCTAGTTTTAGGCTAAGATTTAGCCTCTTTGTCCGGTCCAATCAAATCTCAAAAGATGTGATTTTCTTCGGAGTTAGGATTTAAAAGATGCTATAAATAGTAGCCATCCTCATCAATTCTCACCGCCTCTACCATCTTCTTCTCCTCCTCCTTCTTCTTCTTCTCCATGTCTGCGCTATCGTCGTATAGACCGGAGATGCTCCTCGACAGAGGAGCTAAAATCAAAAGACTCCAATAGGAGTTAGCCCAAGTACAGGGCAATCAAGAGGATGAACTCCGCATACTCTATCGTTTGGCGGAGTTGCTGTCGGCTGAGAAGGAGATGCTTGAGGGGATCGTCCAGAGCTAGTCGATAGCCTGGGGTGAACTGGATCACGATAGAGATGCGTGGAGCTACAAGTACCGCGCTCTTCGTAAGACCGTTCGGCGACTGAAATGGCACTTGAAGAAAGATCCTTAGATCTCCACAAGCGAAGACTCCGACAGTAGCTAGGTGTCACGAAAGTGAACCTAGATTGTAATTAGATGTCGTGTGCTTTCCCAGTCCTGTGAGATCGGAGGCGCACGAGCTATTGCTTGGTGTAGCTCGTATGTGATCTCCAGTTTTCACAGTACCCATATCTTAGGAATATAAGGCAGTAGCAAATAGCAATAAGTACCCATCATCCTTGTAATTGGGCAGTCTGAGTGTCACTTTGTAGTAGAGTCATCGATCAATAAAAGTGAACTTTTCTTCACGTTGAAATTGTCCATCTTCTATGTAATTGATCTGTGCGTACTTTACTTCTGTAGCGAACTTGAACTCTGCATGGAGTCATTATTTTCAGAAGCGAAGCTCAGGCTTCCTTGTGTTAGTGAGAGTTAGCTTGAAGTCCGCCAGATGAAGTTTCAAATATTTTGAGTTGTAGTTTTCTCAATTTGGGGACTTAGTGAATTTTTGCCAAGTCATTTTGGCGATGTTCACTATTTAGAAGTTTCAAACAAATTGAGTTGTGATTTTTCTCAATTTGGAGACTTAGTAAAATTCTCTATGATACTCTGGCGAGGTTCGCCTCAGTGCCCTATTGAATTGGGTGAAGTTTACTTACTTGAGAAACAGTCGACTGGTGAAGCTTAGTAAGTCCGTCTAGGCTCGGCTCGATGAGTCGGTTGTGTGAGGCTCAACCTAAGGATATGAAACTCAAGTCTGAGATCACGGTGAAGTTCATTCAAAGAGAGATTCTTGATGAAGTTCAAGGCTGAAATCTTGGCCGAAGTTTGGGGCGAGATCTTTGGCGAATTTGGTAGCGAGATCTTTAGCGGAGTTCGCTAGCGAGATACTTGGCGAAGTTCGAGGCGACAATCTTCGGCGAAGTTTGGAGGTTTTAGCCTATAAATAGACTGTTTTGCCTCCTTCTTCTCCACTTTGATTTTAAAAATTCTTCATTCTCTTCAAACCCTAGTTTTCTTCAAAATTCACCAGAGTTCATCGTCAATGGCCCCTCGTCGTGCTATTTCCAAAGGAAGAAGCTCCACTCGAGGAGCTCGTCGGCCAAGAGCTGACGAGGCGCCGGCGCAGTTGGAGATGGCCATGGGTAAGTGTCGAACCCATCAATGGTGATCTTCGGATCAGCCTCAATCTTAGCCCATTGGGCTTTAAACAATGCCTTACGGCATTTGAAACTTGATCTACTGTTAAAGGCGAGATCTTTACGACCACTTGTGGTCTCTCCGACAAGCTTTTGTCATTCGTGACGAAGTTCTATTGGCAGCCATTAATGGCGCTCATTGTGGCGAGCTTCACTCTTCAGGCGGAGCTCGTTTTGCCTTTTGGGCTTCTACAGCGGACTTTGTTTGAGCGGAGTTTGTTGCTTTGTTTTAAGTGATATTCGCTAGAGTGACGTTCACCAATTTGGATGACCTTTGCTCAAGCGAGACTCGCCTGTCTCAGTTGGATGAGTTTCACCAACTTGAACATATGGGTGAAGTTCACAGTTTTTAGTTGAACTTCGCTTCATCTTGTCAACACTTAGTTGATATAGATGGCTCTTACTTGTGAACGAGGTTCGCCTTTGCTCTTGAGCATGACGACTAAACTTGGTCTTCTTCTGCTAACTCATTTGTCGTCTTTATGCAGTTGTCTATTCAAGAGCTCCTATGAACCGTCATAACCATTTTGGTCATGATGGGACTCATGATCCCGAGGTGACATATGTTTTTGACGGGAACGTCCCTCTATTCCTTGAAGGCAGTAGCCAAGAGATGATTGAGACCATCTGCACATGCAGCTATAGAGCTTTGTGGGAGATAATCACCGATGCTAAGTTCTCGGTCCCTCATGAAGATGTATCGGTGAAGCTGCATTTCCTCTTCGGAGACTGTGTTATGCTCAGGGAGAAGAACACTGGTGTAGGCTGTAAAAAAAATTATTATTACTGAAGACAGCCAATATCCGTGAAACACTATCAATGAAGGTTACAAGCTGACGACTTTCACGATAACAAAGGAGAATCAGAAGCTAATGTCTCTAGAGTACAAGGATTACAAGTTGACAATCCTTGTGAAAAGAGATCACAAGTATTGATCTCTTCAAAGCAAAACGCGGGGCTCACCCCCCGCGTTTCAATTTAAAACGCGGGACTCATCCCCGCGTTTTAATTCAAAATGCGGAGCACGTGGCCCGTGTTCAAAGCCCAAAACGCGGAGCACAAGGTCCGCGTTCGAAGCTCAAAACGCGGGCCTCCAGCCCCGCGTTCTAGTTAAAACGTAGACGTGGAGGTCCATCCCCGTGTTCCTGCACTAAAATGCAGACGCAAGGCTTGCTCCAGAACGCGAACTTCGCGTTTTGACTCATTCAAACATGAGTTGAACGGTTCCTAAACCGTTTGAGAGATTTAAGGGGGGGCGGTTATACTCCACTAAACCCCATTATGAAGCAATTTAAGGGGGCGGTTATACCCCTTTAATCCCTATAAATGGGGGGTTTTCACAGCCAAATAGAGGCTGGTTGAAAGGGTTTGGCCGGAGAACTAAAAATAAAGGAGAGAAGGAGGGAGAAAAGAGAAGCCACTTCTGCGCAGCTGTGATCAGCATGACGATCGGACCTTCATCCGTAGTCTGATCGGCGTGAAACTTGGCGGGAAACCTCAAAACTCATCATTCCTAATTTTGAATGGTGGAGATTGATTTCTACTGGTTGGATTTGGAGATATCAAGGTTTTACCGAAGCCAATTGTGCAGAGAACGGTTTCTTCTGCGCATCTGTGATCGGCATGACGATCGGACCTTCATCCGTGGTCTGATCGGAGTGAAACTTAGAGGGAAGCCTCAAAACTCATTGTTCCTAATTCTAAATAGTGGAGATTGATTTCTACCAGTTGAATTTAGAGATATTGAGGTTTTACCGAAGCCAATTGTGCAGAGAACGGTTTCTTCTGCGCAGCTGTGATCGGCGTGACCATCGGACCTTCATCCGTGGTCCGATCGAGTGAAACTTAGAGGGAAGCCTCAAAACTCATTGTTCCTAATTCTAAATAGTGGAGATTGATTTCTACCAGTTGAATTTAGAGATATTGAGGTTTTACCGAAGCCAATTGTGCAGAGAACGGTTTCTTCTGCGCAGCTGTGATCGGCGTGACCATCGGACCTTCATCCGTGGTCTGATCGGAGTGAAACTTGGAGGGCAGCCTCAACACTCATCGTTCCTGATTCTGAATGATGAAGATTGATTTTTACCAGTTAGATTTGGAGATATTGAGGTTTTACCGAAGATCTGCGTTTTTTTAAGAAAGGATCAAACCTCCTTTGCTGGCATCAACTCTCCTAGAGAGTTCAACTCGATTACAGTTTTCAAATTTGCACGGCAAGTTCTTCTCTACCATTCTTGGCTAAAAGGATTACTAATCCTTTTCTAAAATTAACTCTTCCAAAGAGTTATTATAACTCGACAGAGTTTGAAACTTATTTAGCAAGTTCTGTTCAACTCTATCAAAGAGTTCTTAACTCGCTAGAGTTATAAAGTTGCTCTTGCGAGTTATTTTTCAACCTCGTCCCACGAGTCAAGACGGTCGGATCATCCACGGGATACAAGATTCAAGCTTCCACCACTACCGTGAAGAACCCGGCATTAAACAAAGGGAAGGATCCCCGTCGATCTTTCTCTCTTTTGTAAATCGGGCAACCAATCGAGGAATTTATAATTTCTTTTTATCTAAGTCAGTTAGAGAGAGAGATTGCATTTGAGAGATTGTACTCATTCTTTCTTTAAAGTAAATAAGAAGGAATAGCATCAATTTTACAGTTTTCTCAATTTTTCCTCGCGAACAAAAGATGGCGACTCTGCTGGGGACAATTTCTTTCATCGATGAAGAGGTGGTGGCGCAGTCTGACGTCAAGCTCATTAGGATGGCTGTTGAAACTCTGACCGTAGAGTTCGATCAAGCCAAGTTCGAGGAGGCACTCTCCTCCGGATCCCTTAGCCCCAAGGCTATGCGCAAGATCCACAAAGTCTCTAAGGAGATCAAAGTCCCTCCCGTTGCTGCGATCAACCAGATCAATACATACGGTAACATCGTTACAAAATTACAGCCCCGAGATGGCCAATCGACCAACCAATGTGAACTTCGTGTTTGTGAGCCAAAACGTGATCCCGAGCTTCGCGTTTCTTTTACAGAACGTAAGCCTCGCATTTATGTGCCTGAACACGAGCCTCGCAAAAGCCAGACTGAACGCAACCCTTAATGGCATGTTTCACAGTCGAAACGCGGGTCCCAACCCCCCGTTCAATTGCTCAAACGCGAACCTCGCGTTTAGCAGGGGGTTGCACGCGATCCTCGCGTCCCCACTATAAAATGCGGGTCTCAACCCCGCGTTCAATTGCTCAAATGCGAACCTCGCGTTCAGTAGGGGGTTGCACGCGATCCTCGCGTCCCCACTATAAAACGCGGATCTCAACCCCACGTTCAATTGCTCAAACGCGAACCTCGCGTTCGGCAGGGGGTTGCAAGTGACCCTCACCCCCCTATCCTGAAACACGAGTCTCAACCCCGTGTCCAAGCATTCAAACGCGAACCTAGCGTTCCCAATCTAAAACACGGGTCTGAACCTCGCGTTCAAGTGCTCAAACGCGATCTTCGCGTTCTAAGTGCCAAATCATCGGCATATTGACGCTGCTCACATGCGGCCAAGCCGTCGGTGTTTGACCGATTGACAAATGTCATTTGGTCCACCGAATGACGGTATTCTCACAGGAAGGAGACTTCAGAGGTCGAAAACCTTGGAGTCACTTCTAACATGATCGGACTAGGCAGACCGTCAATCTCTAGCTCCAATGAGCCAGAGGCAAATCGGTCTCCCAACTTGAAAGAGGCTTTGAATGACTCCAACGGAGTTTACTGACATACTCGGACTCGAACAGGGATCATATCCCCCGTCAACTATCAAAAGTTGACTAAAGAAATTGAGTCTGATGATGAGCATTCAGCCATCGCAAAATCTCAATCCTCTAGTTCTTTCGTGGAGCATGTGAGCGCTGTCTACACGACGGAGAATGCTGAAGATTTCAAGAAGAGGCTCGAAGAGCATCAGGCTATGATGCAAGAAGCCCTGCGATCACAGCAAGAGTCCATCGATCAACTTCGAGATATGATAAACCAACTTGTTGCGGATAGAGCTCAACTTCAGATAGCCGACTCAACACCTTAGACGAAATCATCACGGAGGAGGGGTCAATCTTCAAAGCGGAAAGAAAAAGTGAATGAAGCTTCCGATCAAGAAGCTCATCACGCAGAATCTTCATTTAAAGAAGAGAAGAGGGCCGAAAATGAGCAGAGTCCTCAATCGGTAAAAATGCGAGAACTGAAAGCCCGCCTCAACGCCATGGCTAATAGGTGTGAGCTCCAAGATCAAGGGGTTGTCAGACCGTATCCTGCAGAATGGGATACGGTTCCTTATTCTCCAAAATTCAAAATCCCGACGCTACAAGTTTTCGACGGCACGGGATCACCGAACCAACACATCTACCATTTTAAGTCACAGACTGGGAATGGGATGTCAAACGATACCATAACAGCTTGTTTGTTCATTGGCACCCTCAAGGAGGTTGCCTTTGAATGGTTCATGAAACTGCCTGCAGGATGTATCCAGAAATGGGCAGATTTAGAGAGACTCTTCCTGTCACGATTCTTTAAAGATGACACGAAAATCACTGTCACTTCTCTTCTTGCCATTAAGCAAAAGGAGGGAGAGCCTATCAAAGTCTTCGTCGAACGGTTTCGAAGCATGGCTCTTCGATGCTCGACAGGTATGACACAGCCTGCTCTGATTGATACCTGTCGGCATAATTTACAAACTAATCTCCTAGCTCGAATGGAGGTTGTAAAATATCATTCCTGGAAATAACTAGTCTCCCAGGACGAACAGGCTGAAGCAATTATTGCTAGGATTGAAGCTGAAGAAGAGGAGACTGACTCCGAAGACCTGGCTATTGATGACCCGGCTCGAAATCGCGAGGCCAAAGACTCGGTCAGTATCAACCTACGATAATTAAAGACGTAGTCGATTTTGTCAAAAGACGTCATGTATCCTAAAGACTGGGGGTTGATTATTTGTTATTTTCTAAGTAGAATGATAAATTCTAAATATTGTCAAGTTAACAAAATACTTTTGACAATGTAAGCACTTCAACGTGCAGCAGCACCACCAAAATTAACTTATCAATCCTCTCTAATAGGATGATAAGTCTACAAAATTGCTCAAATCATAACACAATTCTGTCAGATTAACAATGCACCTCTGACAACCAACTTATCAATCCTCTCCAATAGGATGATAAGTCCACAAAGTTGCTCCAATCACAACGTATCCTTGTCATGTTAACCTCACACCTCTGACAATCAACTTATCGACTCTCTTCAATAGGATGATAAGCCCACAAAGTTGCTCACATCGCAACGCAATCCCCACAAAGTTAAGATTAGCTCGTCTCGTTATTAGCAAGGCGACCTCTTCTGACAATCAACTTATCGACTCTCTTCAATAGAGCGATAAGTCCTCAAAGTTGCTCCGATCGCAATGTATCCTTGTCATGTTAACCTAACACCTCTGACAATCAACTTATCGACTCTCTTTAATAGAGCGATAAGTCCTCAAGGTTGTTATTAATAACACCACAATCCATGCCTCACACGTGTGGGGAATTTTATCCCAAATCCTAAGTAGGGGTAAGTCAACGCCTAACACACGTTGCCGGTTTAGTCTTTTACCGATCGAAGAAGACACCAGAATTCAAATCTGGGGAATTTTATCCCGAAACCTAAGCAGAGATAAGCCTGCATCTAATACATGCAGCCGGGTAGTCTATTCCCGTGAGAAAGACAAAGCCTACGTATTCAACATCGTAGCATTAAGCATAAAAGAGTTTTATTATTTTAGCACAACGTCACATGCAAAATGGATTTAGATAATCCGCATACTAGCCCGATTCAAACGGTAATCGATAAAGGCTCATCAAGTCCGTTGATGGCTGGGGGTTGGTCAATAACCCTAAAGTCAATGCCTAACACGCGTTGCCGGTTAGTCTCTTGCCCGTAAAAGACGACAAAGTCTACGTAGTCAACATCATAGCACAACGTCACGTGCGAGGCGAACTCCTCTAACATTAACTTATCGACACTCTTCAATAAGAGCGATATGCCCTCAAAGTTGTTCAATTCACAACTAAATCACGACAAACAACTTATAAATCCTCATCAATAGGATGATAAGTCCTCAGATTTGCTTAAATCGCAATCAACTTATCAATCCTCCTCAACAGGATGATAGGTCCTCAAAGTTGCTCCGATCGCAACGTATCTTCATCAAGTCAACACTATACCTCTGATGATATAATCAACTTATCAATCCTCCCCAACAGATAAGTTCCTCAAAATTGTTCAAATCACAACTAAACCCCATCAATCAACTCATCATTCCTTTCTAATAGAATGATAGATCCACAAAGTTGTTCAAATTACAACACAATCCTATTAAAATCTGTACACATCCTCAGCAGAGTTTGATAACCAACTTATCAATCCTCCTCAATAGGATGATAAGTCCACAAAGTTGCTCCAATCGCAACGTATCCTTGTCATGTTAACCTCACACCTCTGACAGTCAACTTATCAATTCTCCTCAATAGGATGATAAGCCCCAAAGCTTTGTTCAAACCACAAGCCCAAAGCCTTGTTAACACCACAAGCCCGAAGTCTTGTTCAAACCACAAGCCCAAAGCCTTGTTCAAACAATAAGCCCAAAACCTTGTTCACATCACAAGCCCAAAGCCTTGTTCAAACCACAAGCCCAAAGCCTTGTTCACACCACAAGCTATGTAAGCCTTGTTCACATCACAGGCCTTAAATCTTGTTCAAATCACAGGTTTCATATTTTATCCCCCGACAAAATCTAAACTTATCGACTCACATCAATAGAGCGATAGGTCCTCAAAATCTTGTTCAAACCACAAGTACCCAATTTTATCAAGTTAACTCCACACCTCTGATAAAATCAACTTATCGACTTTCTTCAATAGAGCGATAGGTCCTTAAAATCTTATTCAAACCACAAGTACCCAACTTTATCAAGTTAACTCCACACTTCTGATAAAATCAACTTATCGACTCTCTTCAATAGAGCGATAAGTCCTCAAAAATCATTATCAAGTTAAAAATTTCACCTTTGATGATAAAACCAATTTATCAACTCCTTGCAATAGAGTGATAAGTCCCCAAAAGCTTGTTCAAACAACAAGTATGAAAGACATGCCAAGTTAACACTATACTTTTGGCACCTTAAAGAAAAGTCTAAAAGATTTAGTTGGAAATGTGGGGTTCATCCCTGCGTTTTACTCATAAAACGCGAAGGACCACCCCCGCGTTTCAACACAAAACGCGAGGGTCGCGCCCACGTTTTAAACACAGAACGCGATGGCCAGCTCCGTGTTTCAACCTCAAAGCGAGGATCAGTCAGCGTAGCAAAGTTCAAGACGCTACGGCCACTCCCCGCATTTTAAAAAGCAAAAACGCCGGAGTTCACCCATGCAAGACGAATGACTAGCGTGGATAAAAGCAGAATACAACTTCTTTGAAGACAGAATGAGGAGCAATACCTTCTCAGGATCAAACAAAAGAAGATATCCAAAGTATTTCGAAAGCTCGTCCCAGTCAACCGCGAACTTTTAAAAACTTTGGAGGGGGTTCTGTAGGCTGTAAAAAAAATTACTATTACTGAAGACAGCCAATATCCGTGAAACACTATCAATGAAGGTTACAAGCTGACGACTTTCACGACAATAAAGGAGAATCAGAAGCTAATGTCTCAAGAGTACAAGGATTACAAGTTGACAATCCTTGTGAAAAGAGATCATAAGTATTGATCTCTTCAAAGCAAAGCGTGGGGCTCACCCCCCGCATTTCAATTCAAAACGCGGGACTTATCCCCGCGTTTCAATTCAAAATGAGGAGCACGTGGCCCGCGTTCAAAGCCCAAAACACGGAGCGCATGGCCCGCGTTCGAAGCTAAAAACGCGGGCCTCCGGCCCCACGTCCTAGTTAAAACGTAGACGCAGAGGTCCGTCCCCGCGTTCCTGCACTAAAATGCAGACGCGAGGCTTGCTCCAAAATGCGAACTTCGAGTTTTGACTTATTTAAACATGAGTTGAACGGTTCCTAAACCGTTTGAGAGATTTAAGGGGGGGCGGTTACACCCCACTAAACCCCCATTATGGAGCAATTTATGGGGGCGGTTACACCCCTTTAATCCCTATAAATGAGGGTTTTCACAGCCAAATGGGGGCTGGTTGAAAGGGTTTGACCGGAGAACTAAAAACAAGGAGAGAAGGAGGGAGAAAAGAAAAGCCACTTCTGTGCAGCTGTGATCGGCATGGCGATCGGACCTTTATCCGTAGTCTGATCGATGTGAAACTTGGAGGAAAGCCTCAACACTCGTCGTTCCTACTTCTGAACGGTGAAGATTGATTTTTACTGGTTGGATTTGGAGATATCAAGGTTTTACTGAAGCTAATTGTGCGGAGAATGATTTCTTCTGCGCATCTGTGATCAGCATGACGATCGGACCTTCATCCATAGTCTGATCGGAGTGAAACTTGACAGAAAACCTCAACACTCATCGTTCCTAATTTTGAATAGTGAAGATTGATTTTTACCAGTTGGATTTAAAGATATTGAGATTTTATCGAAGCCAATTGTGCAGAGAACGGTTTCTTCTGCGTAGCTGTGATCGGCGTGACGATCGGACCTTCATCCGTGGTCTGATCAGAGTGAAACTTGGAGGACAGTCTCAACACTCGTCGTTCTTAATTCTGAATAGTGGAGATTGATTTTTACTAGTTATATTTAGAGATATTGAGATTTTACCAAAGATCTATATTTTTTTTAAGAAAGGATCAAACCTCCTTTGCTAGCATCAACTCTCCTAGAGAGTTCAACTCGATTACAGTTTTCAAACTTGCATGGAAAGTTCTTCTCCACCATTCTTAGCTAAAAAGATTACTAATCCTTTTCTAAAATTAACTCTTCCAAAGAGTTATTATAACTCGATAGAGTTTGAAACTTGTTTAGCAAGTTCTGTTCAACTCTATCAAAGAGTTCTTAACTCATTAGAGTTATAAACTTTTCAACCTCGTCCCACGAGCCAAGACGGTCGGATCATCTACGGAATACAAGATTCAAGCTCCCACCGCTACCGCGAAGAACTCGGCATTAAACAAAGGGAAGGATCTCCGTCGATCTTTCTCTCTTTTGTAAATCGGGCAACCGATCGAGAAATTTATAATTTCTTTTTATCTAAGTCAGTTAGAGAGAGAGATTACATTTGAGAGATTGTACTCATTCTTTCTTTAAAGTAAATAAGAAAGAATAGCATTAATTTTATATTTTCTCAAATTTTCCTCGCGAACAACTGGTATTATACTCAGGGAGATCGCCGATTCGCTTTGCTGGCGATAAAGCGTCAGGTCTCCTTCTTGTTCTTGCAGCGCCTTGCCATGCCTTGGCTCATGCGCTATAATCTCACCAACAGGGAGGATAGCGTAAAGATAGGCTCTTTGAAGCATGGAAGTGGCTTTCGTCAGAAGGGGCTCTTTGGAATCAATATCATGGGGTTGCGTCCAGGCTTTGTGAATGAGGACGCACCGGTTAATGAAGTTGCTGTCGTCTCGAACATCTTTGGGAACGAGGTTGCCAAAAATGATGCTCAGTATCCTGATGGGGATGCTAGATTTCCCGGATGGATTAAGTCGATGGATACCCAATGGTGGACCCTTTTGGTGGACTTTGCGCTCGTCACCTTTGAGGAGAGGTTACAAGAGATCAGGCTCTATGTTGCAGTAAGAGCTTCTAAGTATGGTGCTGAAATTTGTGCATCCATACTTGATTATTACATTTTAATTATAATTTTATACCCTCATTATCAATTTTATATGAATAAATATATCACTAATAATTATTTTTGTCTTAAATTGCAGGTTAATGAAGAAAATATGAATAAAAACCCAAATGACTCAACTCTCCTATTTTTTACCTTTTATTGAAGCCTAAATACGAAGTCAAAGGAAGACCCAAGACTACACAAGGATCCAAGAGAAATTCATAGAGAAAAACTAAGAAAAAGATAAATTCGGTTACAAACCAATCGGTCGGCCAATCGGTTGGCCAATCGGTTGACCAACCGATTGGCCAACTGATTGGTTTATAACAGAATCAAATCAATGACTGATTTCTTCTACTTGGAGCCCAAGTTTGATCCAATGGTCTTCATTCATCATGTTGGGCTATAAATAGGGGTAGAGGGGGAGAGGTTTGAGTGTGAAAAATTTTATAAAAACTCTATTTGGAGAGGAGGGTTACTCTTAATTGAGAAGACCTTCTAAAATTATAACTTTTGTTGCAATAAATAAAAATTATTTTTCACCCCTCCATATTCTTTTCTTCTCTTTGTTCAATGATGGAAAGAGGATGAAGATGAAGAGATCAATATGTGAGTTTATCTTTTCTTATCTTTTATTTTCTTGTTCATAGAATAATATTTACTTTCATGCAATTACTTTCATGCAATTACTTTCTTGCAATGTCTTTAATTTTTTATTTTGATTTCTCTTTTCTTTTCTTTTAATTCACTTTGAGGCTTAAGATCTCTTGGGAATCACTCCTTTTCTAAATATGGAGTTATTATTTGAATCCCTAGAGATTGTTTAAAACTAGCATTATGTTCAACTCATTCATGTGAGATTGAGATTTGCTAAGTGGATCTACTCTAGATTTCACCATCTTTAATCATCCTCTACATTTTACCATCTTTATTTGTCGCTTTGTTTTCTCTTTTCTTTTGTTCATGGAGATCATAATTGGGGATCTCTAGAGATTATTTGAAACTAGCTTCATATCCTACTTACTCTTGTGAGATTGAGATTAGCTAAGTGAATCACTCTAGACTCTCCCTATCTTAAATCAACCCTCTATCTTTTATTTTCTTGCTCTTCATTTAGTTGTTTCTTTTCTTTTCTTTTCCTTCTAATTTTCATACTCGCTTTACTCCTCTCTTGCTTTTCTTTTATTTGCACATATTCACTCTCAATCGCATTTTCTTTTACTTGTGCTTATTTCACTTCCACACTCTAAATCTTTCCACACTCACTTTCTTTCTCATTTGTATTTTTATTCGCACTAAATCACAACCACTCTCTTATCTCTCACAAGCCACTTTCACTTTGCTTTAATCCTAATTATCTTGCACATATTAAGAACCAAATTTGACTAACATCATACAAACACCTTCCTCGTGGGATCGATAACTTTTTATACTATAACTTGATGGTTGTATACTTGCAACTTTAGGTTCACTTTTATTTCCTATCAATACTGTACGGCATTCTAGAGCTGTACAATAGCGATAGAAACACTTTCTTCACTCTGGCGGGGGAGATCGGGATTGCTCTTCATGAGATATTTGAGATGTCTCATTTGTCGATGGGGATCGTCCATATGAGGAGTGTTTTCCTACTAACGAGGAGTTGAGAACTTTCTCACATACTTCCCACATTGAAGAGGCATTTCGAGAATTGGTCTGCCACTTCCTCATTTGCCAGAGGGCTAGAGGGGGAACTGGTCATGACTATACCGTGCCTCGTGTTCCTTGGGCGGAATATTTATTTCCCAATGTTAGCAACAAGAAGGGGGTGTAGGTCCAACCTTTCTAGCTACAGTTGCTGATGTTGAAACTCGCAACTTCAAGGATGGCCTTGTATTGCACACTGTTGACTATGACGTGTGCGGGTTCCGTACTGGTGACCAATTTGAGAGCTTCCATCACCAAGCGAAGGAGCTAATATCTGAGTTGGTATTGCTCGCAGGGTTCTTCTCCATTTGGCTGAAGGGTTACGTCGTGCCTTCTCGGCCAAAGGATCACATCTCGATTAAGGTGCTATACCCTATCGTGTTGTTGGCCTCTCGGTACAGCTTAGCTCTTCTACCGACAATGGTGGGCTGCATACGTCATGGCCTAAGGGAATTGGCCACTGAATATTTGAAGTAGGAGGAACGTTGCGCAAAGAATCTAGTGCCCAATCCTGGGGTGGAGTTACCATATACCTCTTTGGTAGTATGGTTCACTCAACACTATCCTCAGCTAATGTCAACTGCTATGCCTGGTAGAGGGAATGTTGCCTTGCTTCAGAGATATGAACGTTCAAAGTGGCTGGTCAAGTACCTTGCCGGGATCTATAGAGTTCTTCAGAACAAGGACCATTATCGTCTTTACTGCTATTTCCCCTCGATTGACGGCATAAATCCTAGGGACGAGTTTGTAGACGGTATGAGCAGTGAGCGCTTCACTTGCTTGCCTAGTGGGTGTTTCAACTGGTTGATAAACATTCGACCAGGTCACCTCGTCGTTAGGTTGAATGGGATGGAGTGCTACATTGAACCCTACTTGCCGTGCCGATTTGCTCGCCAATTTGGCTATGACCAACTATACATTGGGAATCCAAATCCAGGATTGTTATGAGGAGCTTGGTTGATGGGGCTCATGCTTAGTACCACTTCGTTGCGGGGGTTATAGGAGCTAGATTTTCACATCCCTAACATATGCCCAACTGTTACATGACGTTGGGGTTTTGCAAGTGGTACAGCAAAGTAATCGTTCCTTCTCCCGACTTCCAGGTTAACAAGTCTGGCTTGTTTTGGATTAGCTGGCGATACAAGGAATCCTCCAGGAAAGGTCCAAGGAGTAGAGCTCCTAGACTCCAAGAATTTCTGGAAGAAGGCATGCCAGATGAGGATTGAGAAGCGCCAGGTGAGCAACTTGCACCTCAAAGGAAGGTTAGTATCAACATCTGAGAACCGACTGAGCCTGTGGTTCATCAAGAAGCTCCCGGTAGAGGACGCGGGAAAGGAAAGAGACCATTACATGTTCCTCCTCCTCCACCGCCTTCGAAAAAGCAGAGTTTGGCATCTCTTGAGCCCTAGCCTGTGCCTGGAGACTCTTTGAGGGTCAGAGAAGAGTCTCCTGCGATCCCAGTGTAAGAACCTAGGGTTGGCTCTTCAGGTGATTTCTGCTCATATATTAGCACCACTCGACTGGGAGTGCTTTTTTTAACTGATGCGCTTCCCCTTGTGTGCAGGTAAAGAGCCCATTCCTCTAGATGATGATGAGGAACAAGTGGCTTATGGGCATGATGACACTGATGCCTATTTGACCGAGCCTGACGATGCAGCAATATCAGTGACATTTGTGGCTCTTCGTACATGCTAGGCATTTTTTGTTAGTCTTGTGTGATTGCTCCACTTTGATAACTGACGTTCTGTCTGTATAATAGATGATGAATTTGACTTCGGAGCATGGGCGAAGCAATATCCACGTCGTTTACTACGAGCGGTCATTTTGAGCATACAACTGATTTTGATGGTGCTGCTGGTGTGCTGAAGTCTACACCTGCTGTCGATGCGATTGAAGCTCCTATGCCAGCTCCTAATTCACTAGTGCGGCGGAGATTGATCATTCCCGGGTCTTCCGACGATGTTGATGACGCTTCAGTTTCTCCCATGCCGGCGGGGGTTGAAAGGGTGGTGCCACCAAGTTCAGGGTCTCATTCTGACGATGGCTCAAGCATAGCTGCAGCTTCTTTTGATGAGCCGGAGGTCTCGTCTATAGGCGTTGAAGTCGCGCCTATAGATATTCTGATGACCACAGCTATGGTTGTGAGGACCGTTGTTTTGTCTACTGTGGTAACGTCTGCAGTACCGCCTGCTGTGTCAAACCTCTTGGTTATGCTCGCGCCGTTTTTGATGTCGGGCAGCGAACGGATACAAGTCTTCCCAACTATTTCCTCGACTACCATGGATGCCATGGTCGTCTCCACTGGAGCAGGTCCTTCCAGTCACATGGAGGTCCCCTAATCTCCCGATCTCAAAGACTTGGTTGAGGTGGAGAGAAAGATCTTGATGGAGAGTTTGACGAGCTTGTTCAACCAGAGTGTTGCTGTCGCCTTGAAGTCTTAGAGAGGGTTGTTTGCCCTTACTCTTAAACTATTGAGAAATCAGCTGGGTGTTTTGATGTCAGTTGCTGGTTCTGCTCGTACTGAACCCTTCAGGATGGCGATTGACAAAGCTGAGCTCTATTGCCGAGAGTTGCAAGACCTTCGTACAGCTGATCTTGATAGTATTACCGAGCTCGAGTTTCGTCATTTGTCAGAAACTCATCGCAAGGCCAGTGAGTCTGCTCGCATGGAAATGGGGCAGATCAGTGTGAAAGTTTAGATTCTAAACAATAGCATTACCTCCGCTGAAGGTTACCAAGCAGAGCTTCAAGGTGCTATCCAAGAAAAGGATGCAGTGATCAATGAGGCTAAGGCAACCATTGCTATGGCTCAGGCAAGTTTGGATGTAGCTCAGCGCCAGAAGGAAGAGCTTGAACTTGACCAGGCTGAGTTCAATAAGAAGTGGGATTCTCAGTTGTAGAGCTTCAAGCTGAGATGAAAAAGCTTTCTGTCATCAGATCACAGGCCGCTTCCATTGACCCTAGGATCTTGAAGGAGAAGGCTCAGAAGAGTACTCATAAAGTCAGGGATTCCAGAATGGCTGAGTGTATTACACAGATACACACTTTTTATCCACTTTCATTGTAAGAACCTTTTGTAACCATTTTAGCTATTTTAATAAATAAAAGAACTCTTTGTCTCCATGGGACATGTGTATGATAGAGGTGTAATGTTAACGTATCGTAGTGACATCTTTGCTAGGGAGGATAATGTTGGGATCAAATTGATAGAGGTGTAGTGTTAACATAACGGTTTGATCAAGCTGACACTGTACAGAAGTGTAATGTTAACATGACAGTATAGGGATATTTGACAGAGGTGTAATATTAACCAGTCAAATAGAATAACCAACAGAGGTGAAATGTTAACCGGTCGGTTCAAAAGGGTCCGAAAGGATGACTACCTTTTGGAAGTGTAGTGTTAACTCAACGGTAGGAAATCAATGGAAGTGTAATGTTAGCTAATCGATTTTTGATATGAGCAAATTGACATAGGTGTAATGCTAACCAGTCAAATTTGCTGAGATAGGTCGACAGAGGTGTAATGTTAACCGGTCGACGAAATGGTCTGACAGAGGTGTAGTGTTAACCAGTCAGATCATTTGGGATGAGAAATTGTTCAGAGGTGTAATGTTAACATGACAATTTGATCAAATTGGTACTGTTCCGAGGTGTAATGTTAACATGACAGTGATGATGTATTTGGAGTCAAGTAGAGGTGTAGTGTTAACTTGATGACTCTCCAGGGATTTTAATTAGATTTTGGACCGAGAAGATCAATATTTCTGATCAGAGGTGAAAACTTAAACGTGACCAGAATCTCTGTGGGGAGATAGGATTGGCCAAAATTATGGATAGTATTTCTTGAGAAATTTTCCATTGATTGGCACTGTGAGCCTATTACAGTTTTGGTCAATTAGGCGATATGCACCATGTGCCTATTACCGTTTTGGTCAATTAGGCGATATGCTCCATTTGAGTAGACTGTCTCTACTACAAATGGTCCTTCCCATTTGGGTTAGAATTTACCTTTAGTCTTATGCATCATGACCATGGGTCGACGAACGGCTAAGACCAAGTTGCCTTCTTTGAAGGATCATCCTCTGACTCTCCTATTGAAGGATCTCGAAATCCATGACTGGTAGATCTCGATTCTTTGCTGAGCTTGAAGTCTCAGCTCATCCAGCGCTTCTAGTTCTTGGAGGTGCTTTCGATGATATTCTTCGGTTGTCATCTTCTCGGCAATGACGATTCTAAATGATGACACTTGAATTTCCAGAGGGATCACGACTTCGTATCCGTAGACCAAGTAAAATGGCATGGAGCTAGTAGGAGTGCAGACTGTTGTTCGATAAGCGCATAAACACTCTCTAAGTTTTTCATCCCAATCTTATTTATTGGAGGTGATGAACTTCTTCAGAAGTTTGATGATGGTTTTGTTGAAAGCTTCAGCTAGACCATTAGCAGCTGGGTTGTATGGCGTAGAAGCCACAACTTGAATTCCAAACTTGTTGCAGAATTTGAAGAATGATCGTTTGATGAATTGCGAATCGTTGTCAGGAATAATTCATCTAGGAACGCGAAATTGGTAGATCACGTGATGTCTCAAGAATTTGATCACTTGATATGTCTTGAATTCTCTGAGGGGAACAACTTCGGCATATTTGGAGAAGTAGTCTGTGATGGCCAGGATGAATAAATGGCCTTTGGCGGACGGCGGCCTGATCGGCCCGATGATATCCATGCCCCAAGCTTTAAATGGCCATTAGGCGGCTGTCGGATGTAATTCTTTCGGAGGTTGATGTAGAAAATCAGCGTGGAATTGACACGCATGACATAGTTTAGCTTATGCTACCGTATGTGCTATCATTGTCAGCCTGTAGTAACCTAGACGACGAAGTTGGTCTTGAAATTTGGGACCTGGTTGATGAGCTCCACATGCACCATCATGGGCTTCTTTTAATGCTTCTCGAGCTTCACTTGGTGATAAGCATCAGAGCAGAATACCGTCGAAAGATCGTCGGTACAAGGTCTGTGTGGCAGAATCATAGAAGAAGCGCAGAGCTCTTCTTTGAATAGAGATTGCTTGCTTCGGACTATCTAGTAGAATCCTATGCAGGAATTATTCGATGATTGGGAACCGCTAATCATTACCTTCGAAGTGAGTTGGCATGACATGCACTTCGTTGGCTTCAAGAATATGATTCGGGGAGCATAATTGATGGCTAGCCACCGTGATGCGCCTAGTAGATTTGGGCGCCAAGGCAAGTGTGACCGCAAGGGATGCCAAAACATTAGCATGAGTATTCTCGAGGTGAGCTACATAGCTGATATAGCAACCTTCAAATGATTGAGCAAGCATTATTGCTGCTTTGTGGTAGGGTGTAGGCGTTGAAAATTGCTTATCAGTATCCGAGCGAGACTCGTGACGGTGGGCTGACAACCGACGACCCATCCGACAACGCGACCAGCTGGCGGCGGCGTGATTCGCTACAAAGCGCATAAAGCGAGTCGGCGAGCGCATGAAGTGAGTCGGCAAAGCGTCTGAATCAGCGAAGCGGCGTATCGTGGAATAAACCGGTGACGAAGTTCGACGAGGCGAGTTGACTAAACTCAAATGCCGACGAGACGGAATCAACCGTACTTAGTCCATCAACGCAAATGAGCCGATCGAGCTCTAAAAGTTGATCGGATATGGACTCAAACACAAAGGCGACATCACCGGAGGAAAATTACGCCGGAAAACGGAGTTTGGCGGGTGAAACGACGAACCAAACCCGACCAAGGCCGGCCTTGGCGATGTGAACACTTGGCCTTAAGTAAAATTAACAAAGCCATGCCACCGACCTTGGCCAAAGTGGCGGCCAGGCGCGCCACATAACCTGGCAGGTGGCCTTGGTCCTTGGCCGCGCCATTTCACCCCCCTCCTCTTGAACCCTATAAATAGAGAGGAGGGGGTCTTCATTGAGGGGAGTTGGGTCAGAGGTTGGATTTTCTGATATTCCAGAGAAAGTTCTCACGAGATCTACAAGCCTTCGTTACACAGATCCGAGCACTGGCGAGTACGAATTCGGTCTACGTCAGATCCACATGGCGAGGTAACCGAATCCGGGTCGAACTACAGATACCCTCTAGATTAAGCTTCGTCTTAATCTCGTGAATAGCGCCAGGATTTCTCCTAGCGGATCTCACCGCTCGTGATCCTCTCCTTCGTGAGTGCGATCCCGTAGGCGTTCGTTTCCTTCGTGAAGCGAGCCCCTTCGTCTGTAGTTCGAATCAGGGTTTCTACGGGATCACGAATTGTGATGGTCCACGGACTAAACAAGTCCCGGCCACGGTGAAGAACCCACCTGGCGAGGATCGAATAATAGAGATCGAGCATTTGTTCATTGAAGGAAAAGTTATAATTTTTGTTTTCATTGTAAGCCTTAAATAAAGGCGCTTTCTTTTGTTTGAATTTTGTTGTAGGCCAGCGAAGGCGTAAACAAATTCAAAACAATGAATACAAAACCAACTTTCCCGAACAAGGCGACCACGGTGGGAATAGCGGCTTCAATGAAGAAGCCGCCGTGTCGCAACCGCTGATTCGTGATCTCGATCGTCGAGGAGGTCGAGTACGAGTTCGACCAACAAAAGTTCGAGGATTACCTCTCCTCCTCGTCTAGATCTAACTCCCCCCGCAAGTCCAAGATGGTCTCCGCTGCCAGGAAGATCCACTCGGCCTCAGATGCGGAGGCAAGAAAGTCCAACCCCATCGCCATCAAGATTGCAGACAACGGTGATTCCCCGGCCCTAACAGCGGCCAAAACTACAGAGCCCCTATCTGTACAGGGGGTTAATTCCGCCAATGACGTCGTGACTCTCTCTAAGAGAGCCCGTCAAAGGCAACGACAACGTTTGGCAAAGCAGTTCGCCAAAGCAATGGAATCAATGGACGGGATTCGCTATGAAGCGGATCTAAGGTCCAGGTTAACTCAGAGACTGAAGTCTGAGATCGTGGCCGAATCCTACAAGCCGGCGACAAATGAATGGGTCCGTGTCAAGCGGAACCGTTCCACTCTGAGGCGTATTCGGGCGCCAGCGCTCCTCGCACAAGCACGGGCTTTGGTGCAACAAGCCCGTAAGTTGAAGGAAGAGGCGGCCAAGAAGCCATCAACAAGACGCCAAGTGTGGAGGCCGAAGTCCGTCGTTTTTTCAACTACGATGATCTTGGCGTCTAAACCTAGCCCTACCAGCAGGCAAATTCACGCCCGGCTCAAGACAAAATTCTGCGGCCCGTCAAAGCGCCTCGACACGAATTACCTCGGTGTCTACAACCAGACCTGTGGCGGAGTCAATACCTGCCACGATCAGCAGGCCAACCATCAAGGAACGTCTGGGTCAACTAAAGGAATCGCGGGTCACTAATAGTGCAGGGGGTTGCACCCACAAAGACAGGAAGATTCCTGCAGCTCCACCCACCGGATTGCAAATCGAAGTCCGAAAGTCCGTCGAGACTTCACGCTCACAACGGCGAAAGTCAAGGCAAGTCACTTTCGGCAGTTTCGATGAAATAGTCCGTTCTCGGAAGGAGACGTTTTTATCTGAAGATGAGGACGTTATACCCGAGGGATCGTGCCAACACACAGTAGGTTGCTCCGGTACTCATACCGACAAGTTATACTACCGTACTAGGGGTTCGAGGAAATCTCGAAGGAGTTCCCCCGAATCATCACAGTCATGCATGTGCTCTAAGCTCATCAAAGCAGTACTTTTGGAGTGCAATTGCCAAACTGAAGCTCCGAAAAGGGTAACGGTTTTTCAAAGACTCACTACAGAAACACCAAGACCTAGGTCAAGGCGATTCCGTAGAAGGACGATATCCCGAGATGATGAGTTACCAGAGGTCACTAATAATATGACCGGCAAAGAACCATCGTCACGGACTATTCCCAGCGTATCGCAACGGTTAACTCGTTTGCGGTTCGAGACTATTCGACGGTCTAATTACGATAAGCTTTTGAAAGGACTACCCTCAGAAGATGAGGTATCGGATGCTGGCTCGGCGATGGCATCCGACAACAAGTCTCTAGTGAGGGACAACCTCAAGAGGCACTCATGATCAACACTGATCAAGTAGCCAAAATGTTGGAGGAAGCCCTGAATAAACAGAGGGAAAATTTCAAGCTAGAGATGGATATGGCTATGCAGACGATGAGAGAAATGCATGACCAACAGATCCAAGCCCTGACGAAAGACCAAGGTGAATCAAGTCGTCGCATCGACGTTGACCAAACGGATAGTGACACGGACGAAGATGAACTTCGTAACGCTAATGGCAACCCTGATCCGCAGAATGTTGGGGGTCACCCGGAGAATGATAACAATAACGCTGTTGCCCACGAGAGTGAGAAGATAAGAGACCTCGAGAGCAAAATCAATTCCTTGATTTCCGTCCAAGAGGTGAAGAAGACGGGTATTCCTTGCCCCTATCCAAGGGAGTGGGAATCGATCCCGTATCCGGCGAAGTTCAACCTGATAAACTTCACGCCGTTCGACAGGAAGGGTTCACCTACTCAACACTTGATTTACTTCAAGTCACACATCGGGGTCATTTCTGGCAATGAGCCTCTGATGGTTCAGTCATTCGTCGGCACCCTTCGTGGGGCTGCCTTTGATTGGTACCGCCGTCTCAAACCGAGGAGCATTCACAGCTGGGACGACATGGAGACCAGCTTCCTTGCCAACTTTTTCGACGATGATACCGAAGTGTCAATCGGAACATTGCTCGACGAGAAGCAAAAGGACGGAGAAACGGTGGATACCTTTGTCAGCGGTTCATAACAAAGGCGATGGTGTCGAGACCCAATCCGCGGAGAATTTATTCTCCAAACTGCCACAATAATATCTCCCCGATGTGCTCAAGCAATGGGAACGGCTCCATCCAATACGTGAAAGGATTTGAAAATTCGCGGAGAAGCGGTGAAAGATTCCTTAAGAGGAAGAAGCGAGAAAAAGGACGATAGCGGCAAATCACGAATAAGCGAATTTTGTCAGCGGAAGAGGTAAGGGTCAAGCGAAATCGATGAGCGCCAATCACAAGTTTGAATTGCAACCGCAACGATCCGCGACAGCGTGCATCGCGGCGGTCAGCGTGATAATGCGGCCGGCTTCAAACCGAAGCCTTACGGTTCGAGGTTTCAAGACTTACTCATTCAAAGGCGATGAGGTTAGGGAATTTTTAAGTACCTCTTGGAGAATAATAAGATCAATTACCTCAATTGTAAATCAAGAGGAGGCAAAGAAGGTTACGGACCCTAAATGCGTGCCTATCGCAGGCGATGCATCACCCGACGAAGTCATGTTATCATCTCAGGGACAAAATCCAGGCCCTGATCGATGTTGGGGTCATTACTACAAAGCCCTCTAAAGAAAAGAAGGTGGGAGCGAACGCAGTTTCCATCAGCTTCGGGTCGGTACCTTTGGATTGGTTTCAACCAACCCCTGTGGTAAAGGTAGGAATGAAGATGGTGAACGAGGATCCTCACCGACAACGCGAGAAGGGACTCGTACCGCATACTACAGCGAATGGCGAGATCCTTTGGGTCCACCCTGATTTGCTGGAAGATGATCAGTGGACTGCCTCTTCATCCAAAAAGAAGTCCAAGGGAAAAGGTAAGTCATGTCATGCTACTTCGGCAATTCCAGAGAAGGATGATGAAGAAGTGGCGACTTTCTAACTTTCTGAAGAGGAGCCTGAAGTTTTCGCTACCAGGAGCGAACACGAATACAACTATAAGTATCCCGAAACTCCGAACCCAAATGCAAAGACACTAGCAGAGCTGGGGGTGACAACAACTCCTCTCACCCGTGCAGAAAAAGTGCAACAGCAAACGGCCGTCAAAGAGAAAGCAGCTGAAATTCAGAAGAAGCAGCCCCAAGTTTAGGAAGCTCAAATCCGGCGGTCCGATTCAATTGCGGGTGTAAGGGATAAACCGGGAACCTCGAGCTCTCCATACCGCTTCGATGTCATGGCGCAATTGGCTAACATCCCGGCAAGGGTAACTCTCTACGAGTTGCTCCGACTGTCAAAAGAAACTCGGGAAGCCCTACAAGAGGCCCTGGCTGATTCTGAAGTATTCTTAACTCAGATCAAGCCGACTCCTGACGAGCACGTACAACAATGCTACTTGGCAACCAAGCACCTCCCTTGCATCGCCTTTACGAAGGAGGATATGCAAACAAAGAACTCAAAACATGACAGGCCATTATACTTTACGGGGTATATTGGTTCCAGCGAAGTTAACCGGATCCAAGTTGATCCGGGTTCCGCTGTGAGCATCATGCCCCTGTGCCTCATGTACCATCTCGGGATTCCTGCCAGTAAGCTGACATCAACGGGCACAATAATCTATGAATTTAACACCAGTGGGTCTCGCCCACTTGGTAAAATCCGGGTTAAGTGCCAGCTAGGGGACTTAAAGTCTGAAGTCACTTGTTATGTGATTGACGCAGAGACTTCTTATAACTTGTTGTTGGGACGGCCTTGGATCCATAACAATGTTATAGTCCCCTCGACTCTTCATCAATATCTAAAATATGTAGACACAAATAATGAAGTTAAGACGGTGGTCGCGGATAAGCAACCGTTTAAAGGAATGGAGAATTACTTCACTGACTCCCTCCTTTACGGTAATGAGTCCGACACTGAACCATCGGCCCAAGGCACGGACAGCGGTGAAGAAGCTGATACCGAAGCCGGGCTTGATTATGATGATGGTTTTGTTATAAATAACATTGTACCCGCTGTAATCAATCTTGACAATGGGGAATCGTCGGATGAAAGCTGTAATTGGCAACTCGCCGATAAATCAATAAAAGATGATTTAGAGTACTTTGTCTTTCTTGATGTGATGGCGAGTTATATGATGATCGAGTTATATTTACTAACTCCATTATCTTGTATATCTGAAGCGATTCGAGACTCTTCGAACAACACTTGTTATCCCACGAAGATCAGGTGGTGAAAAAGACTTGGTCTACGGAAAAGGAGACACGGCTCCAATTCCGAATCATTTCTTAGAGGAAGATGTAGATGGCGACAAACCTATACTCCACGTTGGGATATAGTCAGGAAACAGGTATCATGAAGAAGTGGGGTACGACTTGACCCAAGGGAAGGTCTGTTTGGACGAGGTCCTCGAGTCCTTAAGCGACATCGTCCCAAAGGAAAGCGGACAACTATTACTCATTTAGAAGGGATTGGGATATGAATCCTCTTCAGAAGATGAATGCTCGTGGTTGATTGACGATCATCTACCTGATGAAGGAGATGGACACTCGTCCGATTCTTCTGCTTGGGATTCCGACGTCAGCCTTGGAGAGACTTTTAAGGCCTTGATGTCAAATATGGCTACAGTCGACCTCACCACTATTGAGGATGATGAAGATATGCCAACATGGAAAGACCCATGGATCCATCAACTCAAAGAACAGTTCGGGGATAGGTTCGAGCAAAGAGAACCCCCCACTAAAGACGAGGTAATCCAAGTCAATATGGGTGATGAAGAACACCCTAAGCTTATAAACATCAGTAGTAGTCTTCCTTCGGAGGAAAAGAAAGAATTGATCGCCCTTATCAGGGAATATATCGACGTGTTCACCTGGAGCTACGAGGACATGCTTGGACTCGACCCTAATGTGGCAACACATCGCCTCAATATCAAAGCGGATGTCAAACCTGTCAAACAACCACAAAGACAGTTTCGTCCTCAGATTATGCAGGCAATTGTCGATGAAGTGAAAAAACTTATAGAATCGGGTTTCATTAAGGAAGTTCAACATCCAGATTGGGTGGCAAACATCGTCCCGGTCATGAAGAAGAACGGTTCAATTAGGATGCAGTATGCGACTCTGAGATCTGAGCGCCGCTTTGCCGAAGGATGATTTTCCCCTTCCGATCACTGACGTCATTGTGGATAACACGTCTGGTTTCAAAAGGATGTCATTTTTGGATGGCTTTTCGGGTTACAATCAAATCAAGATGCACCCCGGTGATGCCAAACACACAGCGTTCAGAACACCTCTCGGCATATTACGCTGCTCTGATCATGCCGTTCGATTCTGAAAAGCGGTATAGCGTATCGGCGAGCAATGATGAAGATTTTCGGGATCATCTCGGGAAAAGCGGTCGAATGCTCGTCGGCGACTTGGTCGTGAAAAGCCGTAACAAGAGTGATCATATCAAAGATCTCAAAATGGTGTTTGAGCTCATGCTAGCCCACCGCCTAAAGATGAACCACCAAATCCTTCCTTGGGATGTCTAGTGGCAAGTTCACCGGCCGTTGTCACCGATAAGGGCATCCATGTCGATCGATAAGGTGAAAGCGATTCAAGATTTACAACCTCTAAGAAATCTGAGAGAGCTCAGGGGGTTACAAGGGCGATTGGCCTATATCCGGCGGTTCATATCGAACCTATCTGGGAAGTGCCAGCCATTCTCAAAATTGAACAAGAAGCGCGTCGTTTATTTGGGGCGGCGGCTTGCCAAAAGGCATTTGAAGAGATCAAATCGTATCTCGCTAAACCACCTGTTCTTGTCGCACCGCAGTCGGGAAAACCGTTCTTGATTTACATCAAGGCGACGGATCACTCATTGAGTGCCTTACTCGCGCAAGGCGGCGGCCGTAGTCCGCGAGCAGGCGATATACTACGGCGAACATTAGTGGTCTTTGAATCTCGATATCCGGTGGTTGAAGCGGTGCCTTGCATTAGTGTTCGCAGCTCGTAAGATGCGTACTATTTAGTCGGACAGACAATTTATGTTATCTCCAACGTAAATCCGGTCCGAATATTTATGACCCAGCCTGCCTCCATGAGTTGGCGCTTGGCAAAATGGGCCTTGCTCTTGTCCCAATATGACTTGCACTTCAAACAACAGAAGTCAGTCAAAGGACAAGCGATTTGCGATCTCTTGGCTGCCAACCCGACAACGGAAGCAGCCGAGCTATATGATGAACTACCTGATGAAGTCCACGAAGTCAACACTACATCGCACCAACAAATATGGCGGTTGTATTTTGACGGAGCTTCTCGGGCTACTAATGTGGCAAGTGCCCCCGGATGTTCTAAGATCTCCGCTGGAGTAGGAGTTGTCTTAGTTTCCCCAGGAAAACATGTCATGCCCCGAGCCTATTCACTCACCGAACCGTGCTCCAATAATGTGGCCGAATACAACGCGCTACTTATCGGACTTAGTTTCGCCAAGGAACTGGGGGTCGAGTATCTCGAAGCGTCTGGCGACTTCATAGCGATAGTCAAAGCAGTCCGTGGAGACTACGAAGTTAGGAATCCTGATCTAGTTCCCTATCACCAGGTAGCCATTAAAATAGCGAACTCATTCGAAGAGTTCTTCATCGAATATATCCCGCGCCTTCAGAACGCTTACGCGGATGCATTGGCGGCGTTAGCAATATCGCTAGCACAACCTCCCGAGACCGAGCAGCTAGTTACGGTCAGGACTCATCAATTATTTGTACCAATATGTGATAAGGTACAAGAAGACAAGGGGGTAGTTACCAAAGAGGTATACATGACCCGAACCAAATTGGAGCCCCGAGATTGGCGCTTTCCTATCATCGACTACGTCTTGCATGGTATTCTGCCAGAAGATGCGAAGGAGAGAGAGTCAATCCGGCGAAGAGCTTCAAGATTCTTTTACAACACAGAGACCCATATGTTATATCGCCGAGGATATGATGGCCTTCTACTTCGGTGCTTTTCAAACAAGGAGGCAGAAGAGGTCCTTCGGGAAGGACACGAAGGTGAATGCGGTGCGCACCAACCTGGTCCTAAACTCTATGATCGTATCAGGAGAATAGGCTACTTCTGGCCAACAATGATTAATGACACGGTTGCATACGCTCGGAAATGCCACGCATGTCAGATTCACGCGAACTATATGTATCAACCTCCGGAGCAATTGTATCCTTCGGCTACATCCTGGCCATTCGAGACATGGGGAATGGACGTTGTAGGTCCCATCTTTCCTCCGTCAGTCAAAGGTGATCGGTTTATTCTAGCGATCACTGACTACTTCTCCAAGTGGGCTGAAGCAATCCCGCTAAAAGAAGTGGCGAGTAAGCGTTATCAAGTTTATTAAACACCATGTCATTTACCGACACAAGGTCCCAAGACGGATCGTGCATGACAACGGTCCTCAATTCATCAGCAATTCCTTCATCAGATTTTGTGAGAAATTTAAGATCCAAGACGTCTCGTCAACAGCCTATAATCCAGCTGCAAATGGATTGGTCGAGGTGTTCAACAAGATAATTATTAAAATTCTGTCAAAGCTTGTGAAGAATAACAAGCGAGACTGGGACGATAAACTCGGAGAAGCACTCTGGGCATATCGCCGCGGTATGCGTCGCATGGCTGGGCGACCCTATACTCTCTGGTCTACGGGTGTGAAGCAGTTCTTCCGCTGGAGATCCAGATTCCATCACTTCGCATCGCCCTTGCAACGGAGATGATGATCGAGGAACATCATCAAAAACGTCTCAAAGAGCTCAAGATGTTGGATGAAAAGCGCCTGGAGGCTCAACAATGCATTGAGTTCTACCAAGCGAGGATGTCGAGAGCTTTCAATAAGAAAGTACGGCAGAGGAGTTTCAAAGAAGGAGATTTGGTCCTCGCTGCCCGACGACCGATAACTCTCAACTCCAAAAAGAAAGGTAAATTTGAACCTAAATGGGAGGGGCCGTTTATAATAGAAACGGCCTACTCTAATGGTGCATATCGCCTTATCACACAAAATGGCGATCGATAATTAATACCAATAAACGAGAAGTTCCTGAAAAAGTACTATCCTTAGTACATTCACGATAACCCATTTGGATGGGAAGCTCCTCAGGAAATATTTCACCCATGTTCCTTGAGGATAACCTTAAATTATTTTGTTTTCCTCCAAAATTCTCTCACCGACCAAATTCATTGACGGCGGGTTCACTGAAAGATCTTTTTGGTCCAAGCTATCTGAACCTTTTCAAGATTCTCGGAGTAGAGACCCCACTCTTAGTTTCTTTTCGGGAAATAGAATGCATTCTTCCTTTCTCACATTACACATCACATTCATCTGGAGATAGAATACATTCTCCCTCTCCAGAAGCAAGAGATAGAATACATTCTTCCTCTCTTGTCCTAGATTCTCGGAGTGGAGATCCCACTCTTAGTTTCACCTTTCAAGAGTCTCAAAGTGGAGATCCCACTTTCAGTTTCTTCCACTAGAAACAGGACAAAAATCCTTCCTTTCCAACACCCGGAGATAGGAGACTAGATCCTCCTTCTCCATCAATAAGAGATAGGATACAAAACCTTCCTCTCTTATTTCGAATTCGTGAGTTTTCGGAGATAGGACACAAAACCTTCCTCTCCACTAGCAAGAGATAGGATATAAAACCTCCCTCTCTTGTTTCGGATTCGTCCCTTACTCGGAGATAGGAGACAAGATCCTCCTTCCTCTCCATCAGTAAGAGATAGAATACATTCTTCCTCTCCTGTTTTAAATTTGATTTTTCCCGGAAATAGGATATAAAACCCTTCCTTTCCACCTTCGGGAAATAGAACACATTCTTCCTTTCCCACATTAATCGTTCTTCTGCCGGTTCAGTCATTCTCCGATCAAAAGAAGACACCAAGATTCATCTTGGGGTATTTTATCCCGAAGCCTAAGAAGGGATAAAGCCAACGCCTGCCACGCGTTGCCGGTTTAGTTTTTCTCCGATTGAAGAAGACACCAGAGTTTGATTCAGGGGTATTTTATCCCGAAACCTAAGAAGGGATAAAGCCAGCGCTTACCGCAGCGTTGCGGTTTAGTCTTTCTCCGATTGAAGAAGACACGAGTTTGATTACGGGGTATTTTATCCCGAAACCTAAGTAGGGATAAGCCTATGCCTAACAGGTGTTGCCGGTTAATTCTTAACCGTTCGGGTAGTCTATTCCCGTAAAAGATGACAAAGCCTACATATTCAACATCGTAGCATTAAGAGAGTTTCATTCTTTTAACGCAACGTCACATGTAGAGCGGACTGGATAATCTACATGCTAGCCCAACTCAAGCGGTAGTTGGTAAAGGCGATCAAATCCGTTGAAGGCTAGGGGTTGGCCAATAACCTTAAAGCCAGCGCCTCACAGCGTTCTTTGGGTAGTCTATTCAGTAAAGATGACAAAGCCTATGTATTCAACATCGTAGCATTAAGTCTAAGAGAGTTTCATTCTTTTAGCATAGCGTCACATGTAGAGCGGACTGGATAATCTACATGCTAGCCAACTCAAGCGGTAGTTGGTAAAGGCTAATCAAACCCGTTGATGGTGAGGGTTTGCCAAAAATCCTATGAGTATTATGGTTAATTATTTACGTGAAGTAAAAGAATCATAATAAACAATAAAAGGAGCAAATTTTATTCAATTAAAGGGAAAGATAAATGGAGCTATAATTATTCAAACATCAAGTCTATGACAAAAGATTTGTTGCTCTAGGCTGAGGCAGTTCATCACTATAAGCTGGTGGAGTTCTCCACACCTTCGATACGAAAGACTCCTCATCGGTATGCAATGTCTTTGTGGTTTCCTCCTCAAGATCAACTAGCTTCTGCTTTGATAGCTCGAATTCCTTAGACGCGACAGTGAGAGCCTCTTCCTTGTTGGCCCTTGTCAGCTCCAAAACGCTCATGTTTTCTTCCTGCTTGGAGCTCCCTCACGAGCTGCGCTATCCTCTCTTCACTCATTGCGAAACAAGAGTTGAGGTGGCTTAGAGAAGAAGATGCTTGGCGACAATGGCTCCAATTTGATCCACTCGATCTCTCTGCATCTGGACTTTGAGCCCAGTAAAAACACGAGCATCGCGCCATGCCTCTAAACGCGCGTCGGTCTGAGAAGCTACTTATGAGGAAGCTCCAGCTGCCCGCAGTTCTTGTAGTCTCTGAAGCTTTCTCTCGGTTGGCGAGGTGCGTCGGCAATGGCACGAGTCAACTTCGGGATAACCCATATCCCGTATCAAGGCCGTCCGGGATTAAGCGTGCTGAGCTGATGAAGAAAGCCGCCATGGAGAACCTTTTCGATCACCGTGTTCACCAAGGAAAAGAAACGGCGTACTTCAAGCGGATAATAAAGCGGGATGGATCTTCATCGGCATCAGCGCCCTCGCCAAATCATGGAGTCGAGATGTAGGCTCTACGAAAGAAAAGAGGACCTTAGAATCTTCGATCAAAAATTGGCGAAGACATATTGAGTTAGAGGACTCTTACCCGCCTCCTTCAAAGATAGTTTCGTGGACCGCAAGTCTATCGAGGAGTACCTATCATTTGGAGTACTATCTCGGCGGTGACCCCTCAGTGTGTTCATCTATCTCAGCAGTCGCCGTGGTAGCTGATTCTGAGAAAGCAGCGGGAAGAGGAGTGCCTGCCACTACATGAAAAGAACTTCTTAGGCCCTTTAAATTATAGTAGTATTAGCCAAGGGGCTGGTCCTATAATATTATCCAAGGAGAAAATTCATACCTTCCTCGGGGATTGTGGCTTCAGGTAAATTTTCACCAAGAGCATCGCCATCCTGTGATAAAGCGCGTAGCAGGTCATCCATGGAAGTGTTGTCGTATAGACCAGCTTCCACGAAGTCTTCCATTGAAAGGTCTGAAAAAAAAGGGGGCATTAGGAAAACGAATACAACTAAGAGTTGGCGAACAATAGGTAAAGCTACTTACTTCCTACAGCGGAGTTAACCCTCTTAGTCTCGGTTCGTACACTTGTCTCCTGCAACTTCTCTAAAATTGCAAAAAGCAAAGAGGCAATTAGAGAGTGCAATTCGAGTCGTTTAATTCCGCATTAAGCCATCTAGGAGAGGAATTATCAATGTTAGATGTACACGGATTAGCGAATCAGGTCCTACATTGGTCTCCTCGCCATAGCTCCGTACATTTGTTGAGTAAAACTTAGCTCGGCATGGCGAGAACTAGGCCAGCGAGAATCATGGTGAGGAAAATTAAAGCGGAATCATAATCTCTAAAACTCCACGCATGGAAGCGGAGAAATGTCGGTCTCAAAAGCGAAAATTTTAAAAAATCAGATTACATTACGGTGAAGTGTTACCTCCGTCCTTGTTGGATCATCATTTGGTCAAGTCTATATCAAAGGACCGAGGATTCACGCGAGTCTTATGGGCTAACTTCTTCGTTTAACCCCTCGAGAAGGTGAAATTCTTCTTCTTTAGATTTTCACGAAAATTCAGTTGAATGAGAAATCCAATAGAGAGGATGAGAAAACGAAGGGGAAAAGGAGAGAGTACCGAGGTTCTTCTCATAAACTGTAGCCTCCGCTTGGTCCTCTCTTAAAGTCCCAGCGTCAGAGTTGCGGAACTCCTCCTCAGTCTCGTCTGGCTGATGAGATTGGCGGCGCTTCCTCTGAGCTTGAACGGCATCTTGAAGTGTCTGAGTGGCGGCTCGCAACGATGCTTCAGCCGCCAAATCTGAGATAGCCCTCACAGGGACCGACTCATTAGCTACTATTAGCCAACTGTAATGAAGGAATGTTGACTCTAGCTGACGGTCCGAGCTCGGTAGACTGAATCTAACGCCGGTACATCCCGCAATGCTCCACAACCAAGCTCGAAGGCCATCCACGAGTCCACCACGAGTTTGGAACCAGGGGTTCAGATTCCCAACATAAAGTTGATCGTAACCGAACTGGCGAGCAAAACGGCAGGGAAGATAAGGCTCAATGAAGCATTCTTCCTTTACTCGGAAAGTGAGGTACCCTGGCCTGATATTCACTAGCCAATTGAAGCAGCCAATATCAAGTGAAGTCTGCTTCATCTTCGAAACCTCTTCGTCAATCAAGGACTCACCATATTGACCGGAGAATCGGGGGAAGCATCTGGAAAAGATCCACCCTCTGTAAATCTGCATCTGTTTCTTGACCTCAGTAAAGCCGCGCCCTTTCCATTTGCAGTCCTCTATCAACTGCAAGAAAGGAGTGGACGAATCTGCGAAACCCGGTGCTGACATCATGTCAGGACGATGAAAGACTAGCCAAGCCATCAAATAGGTGTATGGAAGCTCTACTCTGACGGAAGGAATACGAGATGAGGGCTCATCCTTCCCTTGAGTGCTTAGGGCTATATGCATAATCCACGGTGAATATTGGCCACCATCAGGAAGGAGAAACCTTTTGTGAGCTAGGCTGAACTTCTGAGGATAAAGGACCTCCAAAGGTAAGGCATCACCGGTTTGATATGGGATCACGCATTTCTTTAGCGGTTACAAGATAGCCGGCTAGAAGAGTTGTCGGTCGAATAGGCTTCCTTGCATGCCATAGGAAGGTTGCAAACTTGGTCCATGGGGAAAAACCGTCTTTAGCGCTGGCGAGTGTGTAGGAGTTAGCACGGATCTCGATGAGCTCATTAATTGCGAGAAGGAGTGGCGGCGGCAGTTCACATATTTTCTCACGAATTACCCTCAAGTGCTTGAACAAGTATTTGGCAAAGCGCCGAGCTCACTTGTGATTTCTTTTGACATGAGGTTGATTGGGCTAGAGCTATATGATAATGACAAGTGAGATCCCATAAAGTGGTGTAGCGATGCGGCGTCGCGGTCCTTGGTGAATCAACTCGATTCGAGGGAGTGTATTCACGATCTGACATCTTCCCCATGGGTAAACACGAAACTTCGGTACATCTCCGTAAAGCCAGCCCCAACTCATCGTGTTTGGTAAAAGCGTATTCGATTACGGATTGTAGAGCTCGAATAAGGCAAAGAAATGGTTGGCGATTGGAAGGCCGTACATGGTGGCGCGAATCGGCGAATCTGAGGCCGCAAGCACGAAGTTCTTCATCCCACGATTAAGGACATAGCGGTCGGCGACCCACGGTGCCTATCGGCCAGTGAACCCGACCATAAAGTCTATGGGCGGGTGGCATCTCGCTAACCATAAGGCGGTTCTTCAAAGTCGAGGTAGTAATGAAAAGCTTATCGCAGGCGGTGTGTCTAATCCCACAACTCGGGGTGAAGGCCGATGATCGACTCTGTTGGAACCGGAGCCGGCATTTGGGTAATGAATCCGCGATGGATATGGTCATGCTCCTCGGTCAATCGCCGGGACATATGGCGTGTCCGGCGTGGTGCACGAAATCGGTCGATGAAAGTTGGCGAGGTATCAGGGGGATATATAAAGGGCCTCCTTCGTCCTTGTTGACCACGCTTCGCTTCGATAAAAGGCGTATCCGGATCATTAACGAGTCGCCGAACGGATAATCCGTCTTCGCAAAGTTTGAGTAAATTTGGTGTCTTTCTGGCGCATCGGTGACGATGATGCGAGAATCACGGGAACTCCCCTCAAATCTGATCTGAATAGTCTCGCCGATGTATCGGATGCAAATCGAGGTGAAATGAAAATAAGCGGGATCGTCACACATGGAATAGTATTCACTATGGCGTCCATCAACAGCGTAAGGTGGAAACACTTTCGGGAGGGATAATCAAGCGCAAAACATTGGTTATTAAAGGTAATATAAAGTTGAATTCATCTTACAGTTGAGTCCGACCTTATATTAGATGCAGCGATTTCATCCGTGTCGAATACTCGAGAACGATATATATCATCATTATAAACAAAGTGATAATATATCCCGTTCTGATGCGGATCGATCTGAAATCGCTCCCATTAAAGATCTTGAGACGGGTAATGACCAAGCAGAACCAATCTCTGAAGCGTCGATCCCCACAAAGGAGGATCTCAGCTCTTCCCAAACGCCTCACGAAGGAGAACGAAGCGGGGACGTAACATGTGTATGCATGAGAAAATAAATCAATCTTTGAAGCGTCAATCCCCACAAAGGAGGATCTCAGCTCTTCCCAAACGCCTCACGAAGGAGAACGAAGCGGGGACGTAACATGTGTATGCATGAGAAGATAAATCAATCTTTGAAGCGTCAATCCCCACAAAGGAGGATCTCAGCTCTTCCCAAACGCCTCACGAAGGAGAACGAAGCGGGGGTGTAATGTGTATATGCATGAGAGGATGGTAACGTCGGCGCACCAGCGAATGAGGGAGGCGTGCCTTCTGTGGCGTGGTGGCCAACCTCGGCGAGACCTCGCGATGACATCGAAACCGCAAAAAGGACAAAATAAAGTCGGATATCTTTGTTGAAAAATCAGCAAATTGACAAAGAGACCCGTTTGGTCGGTCGTGGCTCGCCGGCCATGACGAGCACCGCAGGTCACCGCCGCCGAACCAGCGTAAGCGCTCGGCGGAAGCGGCCAGTATGGGCTTCGGTCGAACCAGCGCCAGGCATGGCCTTCGGTCGAACCAGCGCCAGGCCTTCGAGCGGAGCAGCCAGACACTCGGCCGTCGGCGCCTGCGTTCGCGCCCTCGTTCCTCTCACCTCGCTGTTCGCGCCACCTGCATGCACTGAGACAAACAAAAAAAAAAGAAGAGAAAGAGAGAAGAGAAAGAAATTGTAAAAGCCTCATGTATGTACCTCGTAGTTTGAAAGAGACGAGACGGCCGCAGTGAGATGAAAACAAGAGGGAAAAAGCTTCGGAGAAGGGGCGGCCTAGATCAGAACAAAAGAGAGGAGATAGGTATTTATAACAATCCCTAATGAGGCCCAAACCAATTCTAGTGGGACTCTAATCAGCCCCTAATAAGGAGTCCTAATTAGAACCTTATCGGATGCCAAAGCGATTGCCAAATCAGCCCGTTAATTGGCTCTTTCTCTCCCCACACATCAGGGGCCTTGAACATATTTCCGGCAAGATCATTGTCCCATGAAGGCGCTTCAAGTTAAGCTTTAATTCGATATTCCTAATCCTACTCCAATTAGGAACATGAGTATAAAGCTGTTTCCTAATTAGTTGAGAAGTTCGAGAGAATATTTCCATAAAAATATACTTAGGGATAACTTCGATGAACACCCATAAAGCGTGAAATTATATTGGCGCCAACCAGCGTCGCTGATCCTACTCTAATTAGGAACACGAGTATAAACTATTTCCTAATTAGTTGAGAAGTTCGAGAGAATATTTCCACAAAAATATACTTAGGGATAACTTCGATGAACACCCATAAAGCGTGAAATTATATCGGCGCCAACCAGCGTCGCTGATCCTACTCAATTAGGAACACGGTATAAACTGTTTCCTAATTAGTTGAGAAGTTCGAGAGAATATTTCCATAAAAATATACTTAGGGATAACTTCGATGAGCATATAAAGCGTGAAATTATATCGGCGCCAACCAGCGTCGCCTAATCCTACTCAATTAGGAACACGGTATAAACTATTTCCTAATTAGTGAGAAGTTCGAGAGAATATTTCCACAAAAATATACTTAGGGATAGCTCGATGAACGCCATAAAGCGTGAAATTATATCGATGCCAATCAGCGTCGCCTAATCCTCGCCAATTAGGAACACGGTATAAACTGTTTCCTAATTTTCATCGAAGTTCGGAGAATATTTCTATATAACTTCGACAACCTTCAATTTCCTCCACTATAATATCCCAAAAGGAATAATTTGTGAGGCATGAAAATCATATTGACAGGACAATGTGTCTAGTCTCGAAGAAATTCCGCCATTGTGGATAATCATATCCCAACAACGGTCAACCGTCGCTTTTCGCTGATTGAAGGCTAGGGCCGGTCAGCAGCGTCGCTTTCGTGATTGAAGGCTAGGGCCGGTCAGCAGCGTCGCACTTTCGCCGGTTGAAGGCCAAATTCTACATATTCGACACCAATCAATGCGTCGCGTGAATAATTCCCGACCAGCGGAGGTCACGTAAAAAGTTGGGTGGTCAATTGAATGACAATTCACCAACACGAGTCAATAACAAGTGAGCTCAATCAGCTACAGCTTGAGATTTCGACAACGGTCATGCAATAAATGCAGCACCGTAACGCCCTCAGCTATCCTACAAAGCACTGGAGAATCTGAAGGGATTGGAGGAATCGAGATATTGAAGCTATTCTTAAGAATAAATGCATCTATCGACTTCTGGTCGAGATCTCGACAACGGTCAGATAAAAAATGCAGTACCGTGATACTTTCAGCAATCCTACAAAGCTCTGGAAAGACTGAAAGGAGTGGAGAGATCAAACGCCAGGGTCATTCACAAGTCCTATCACACCGGTGAAGGGTGAAGGGCTCATCATATCAAAGTGTCGGACTCATCAAAATGAGGCTGAAACACTTTGGAGAATATCTGTGGCGTTGAAAATTGCTTATCGGTGCGGCGAGACTTCGTGGCGGTGGGTTGACAACCAGCGACCCATCCGATAGCGACCGAAGCTGGCGGCGGCGTGATTACGCCGCAAAACGCATAAAGCGAGTTGGCGAGCGCATGAAGTGAGTCGGCAAAGCGCCGCGAATCAGCGAAGCGGCGTATCGTGGAATAAACCGGTGGCGAAGTTTGTGGCGAGTTGACTAAACTCAAAGCGCCGGCGAGGCGGAATCAACCGTGCCAGTGCATCAGCATAAATGGCCGTCGAGCTCGAAAGTTGATCGGATATGGACTCAAACACAACGGCGACGCCACCGAGGAAAATTACGCCGAAAACGGAGTTTGGCGGTAAGCAGCGAACCAAACCCGACCAAGGCCGGCCTTGGCGAGTGGCATGGCGAGCCGCACCGCCGGCATTGGCGAAGTGGCATGGCGAGCCGCACCGCCGGCATTGGCGAAGTGAAGCGACCAGGCGCTGGCGCTTAGCCCGCGGTGCTGCGGTCCCTTGGCAGCGCCATTTCACCCTCCTCTTGAACCCTATAAATAGAGAGGAGGGTCTTCGTGAGGGGTTGGTCGAGGTTGGATTTTCGATATTCGAGAAAGTTCTCGCGAGATATGCGAGCCGTTACCTGAATCCGAGCACGGTGATGCAATTCGGTCTCGTCGAGATCCACCGCGGTGGCGAATCGGGTCGAACTCTGAATACCCTCTAGATTAAGCTTCGTCTTAATCTCGGGGATGTATTGTGATTTCTCTAGTAGATCTCACCGCTCGTGATCCTCTCCTTCGTGAGTCGCGATCCCGTGGCGTTCGTTTCCTTAGTGAAGCGAGCCCTTCGTCTGTAGTTCGAATCGGTTCTACTAGGATCTAAATTGCGAGGTGGTCCACGGACTAAACACAGGCGAAGAACCCACACAAGCGAGGATCCCGAATAATAGAGATCCGAGCGTTTGTTCATTGAAGGAAAAAGTTATAATTTTTTGTTTTCATTGTAAGCCTTAAATAAAAGGCGCTTTCTTTTGTTTGAATTTTGTTGTAGGCCAACGAAGCTGTAAACAAATTCAAAACAATGAATACAAAACCAACTTTCCCCGCGAACATAGGGTCTGAGGTCTTTGCGGCGAACCTCATATTCTCCTTTGATCTGATTCACGATCAGCTTGGAGTCATCGTGGGCTTCAAGGTATTTGACGCCCAAGTCTTGGGCGAGTTGTAGGCCAATTATAAGGGTGTTATACTTAGCTACGTTGTTAGAACATGGCTCGGTCAATGAGTAGGACCGAGGAAGAACATGTCCATGGGGTCGATCAGCACTGCCCCCACTCCTGCAATAATTGCCCCTTGTGGTTGCGTCTTGATGCCCCATCAAAGTAGAGTTGCCATATTTGGTGGTCTGAGATAGCATTCGACTCAAAGACTTCATCTGGTATGTCTTCATTGAGTTTAGAAGACTCTGGAATAGGGTGCTCTGCCAGAAAGTCGGCTATTGCTTGACCCTTGATGGCTTTTTGCGACAGGAACGTCATGTCGTACTGTGAGAGTAGTATCGCCCATTTTGCTAACCTAGAATTTGGTGATCCGGGTTTCATCTTGAGTATCCGTAAAGGATTGACTCTTAAAATGATGTGGATGGATTGGCCAGTAAGGTAGTATCACATCTTCTGAATTGCGAAGACCAATGCTAAACATTCCTTCTTGACTGGATTATACCAATACTCGGCGCCAATCATAGTCCGGCTGAGGTAGTAAATGGCTTGCTCATGGCCATTGTCATTCTTCTATGCAAGAAGTGCTCCAAGAGAATGGTCCATTGCCCTGACATAGATCAGGAATGGTTTACCCGATACCGGTGCGGCTAAAACCGGTGGCTTCGTGAGATAACCTTCGATCTTGTTGAAAGCTTCTTGGCAAGTGTCGTCCCAAGCGAATGAAATACATTTCTTCATGAGTCTTTGAAATGGTTAACATTTCCCATATAAATTAGCGATAAACCTTTGGATGTAGGCTAATCGTCCTTGCAGGCCTCTGAGCTCTTTAAGATTCCTCGGAGGTGGCATCTCTTGGATGACTTTCACTTTTTCGGGGTTGACATGTATTTCCTTGGATGTTACAATAAATCCTAGAAATTTGCCCGATGATCCCCCCAGGAAAGATTTAGTTGGATTCATCTTTAGTTGGTGCTTTCGTATAATTTTGAACACCGTTCTCAAGTCACCGACGTGGTCTTGCTTGTGATGACTTTTGATCGCAAGGTCATCGACGTAACATTCCACTGTCTTATACAAATGCTCATGAAAGCTCATGTTCATTGCGTGTTGATAAGTTGCTCCAGTATTCTTTAAACCAAAGGGCATTACTGTATAGCAGAATACTCCTAAGGGTGTTCTGAAGGCTGTGTGCTTTTGATCATCTGGATGCATTTTGATTTGATTGTATCCAGAGAACCCATCCATGAATGACATCCTCTCAAACCCGTACATATTGTCGACCATGACATCCGTGATAGGGAGAGGAAATTCATCTTTTGGACAAGCGAGGTTGGAATCCCGAAAATCGATGCAGATTTGGATATTGCTGCTCTTTTTCATCACCACCACGATATTGGCTATCCAATCGGGATGTTGTTCTTTACAGACGAATCCACACTCAATGAGTTTGCAGATTTCCTTTTCGATTTGTTCCATCAACTCAGGATGGAAGCGTCGTTGTTGTTGCTTGACCGGCTTAACGCTAGGGTTGTGTTTCGGGTTCTTTTTGTATTGTGATTGACACAGATTACAATAAAAGAATTACAATTGAAACTAAGAAAAATTTATTTTTTTTTCTTAGGGTTCTTGTCTGCGTGCCGATGAAGCATCGATCTTGTACACCGTTGACGAACCGACTAAGACGATGGGTCTCTTGCTGATTGTGGATTGCTTAGGAGCTAGCACAGTCTTCTCTTAAGCAAAATCTCTCGAAGAGCTCACGAATGCGTGTGTGGTTTCTATATTTTTGCGAACCTCTTTGAATGGATAATCCTCTCTCCTTTTATAGGCTAAAGAAGAGAGTTAATGGCCCCTTTAATTGTGGATTAAGTGGCCATTAAAGTAGGAGATAATGGGGGGAGCGGTTATTCCCTAAGAAATAGCTCTGAAACGGCTATTAGGCGAACTTCGTGACATTGGCGAGGTCCGCTGAAGGCGTGGGTGAAGGTCGCTGATGGTGCGGGTAAGGGTCGCTGCGAACATGAGTGCGCCTTCTTCGGAAGTGGATGACTTGGTCCACTTGAGCTGACGTGGGCGGAGTTTATTAATTGACGAGCTTCGCCTATGAGTTCAAATTTGACACAGAATTTGACTCTTAGTCTTGGCCGACTGATGATGCCTTTTGAGTTGGTTTTAAGGCGTGTTGCGGGGGTTGACTCGTGCCTGACTTGGTTGGATCGAGTCGACGTGGGCTGTTTAGCGAGGTTCGCTTCAATCATTGGGCGATCTTCGCTAAAACCTGTTGTGGGCTTTACTTTGGGCACATTCAAAGTGTTTAGCTCGTGGGCGTTCACTTCTTAGATCTAAGTTGATCATCGGCCTAAGTGAAAATATATTTTGACTGTCTACAAGACCCCCAAAGTTTTAAGATCACGCATTGGACTTGTAGCGAGTTGAAATACTTTGGGTTAGTAGCCAGAGGTGTACTGTTAAATATAGCTTGAGTTGTCTTGATTGGGTAAAAACTTATCTTCATTCGCCTACTTGGTTGTCAGAGGTGTACTGTTGAACGTAGCTTCCTTAGTTGTAGACTTGTATCGAAGGTTCGATGATGCTTGCGTTCGTCCAAATCCATGCTTGGAACAAAAGTCGCCTTCTTCGTTGCTGAGGCGATGCTGGGAAATCAGCGAAGTTCAACTGATCTTGGATGTGAATGAAGGTTGCTCAACTTTGTGCTGCGAAGTTCATTGATTAGCGACATTCAGCGGTTGGCGGCTTCGGTTAAATATCGGTACATTTGTTGCGAAGTTCATCGTCACGGTGGCGGCTGGCGGCTTGGCGAAGTTTGTTGGGATTCGCCTGTGGATTTGTGCCGTGATTTATGGCTAGGATCTCTTGATTGAATATCCCACGAGATCCACCACGGATTTGACCGAGTTTTCAGCTAAGTCATAGCCTCTTTATCCGGTCCAATCAAATCTTGGAAGATGCGATTGCCTCGGGAGTTAAGATTTGAAGTAGGCTATAAATAGTAGTCAACTTCATCCATTCTCACCGCCTCATCATCTTCTTCTTCTTCTTTTCTTCTCCATGGCTGCGCCAACGTCGCATAGGCCGGAGATGCTCCTCGACAGAGAAGCTGAAATCAAAAGACTCTAATAGGAGTTAACCCAAGTTCAGGGCAATCAAGCGGATGAACTCCGCATACTCCGTCATCTGGCGGAGTTGCTATCGATCGAGAAAGAGATGCTCGAGGGGATTATCCAAAATTAATCGAAGGCTTGGCGCGAACTTGATCGCGAATGAGATGCGTGGAGCCTCGAATGCCGTGCTCTTCGTAAGGCCGTTCGGCGACTGAAATGGCGCTTGAAGAAAGACCCTTGGGTCTCCACGAGCGAAGACTCCGATAGTAACTAGGTGTCACAAAAGTGAACCTAGATCGGAATTAGACGTCTTGTGGCTAACTCAGGCCCGACGTCTATTTTTGACCATAGGAAGTGCTTCTTCCTCTTAACATGGTTCAGCCCTGTGCAAGAGGGGTTCTTCCTATTTTTCAATCTTGTGTGGCTAAGGGTGCACGAGTTATAGCTTGGTGCAGCTCGTGTATGCTCCTCAGCCATCACACTACCCATATCTTAGGAATATAGGGCAGTAGCAAATAGTAACAAATACCCATCATCTTTGTAATTGGATAGTTTGAGTGTCGCTTTGTAATAGAGTCTTCGATCAATAAAAATGAACCTTTCTTCACGCTGAAATTGTCCATCTTTTATTGTGATTGATCTGCACATACTTTGCTTGTGTAGCGAGCTTGAACTCTGCATGGAGTCATTGCTTTTGGAAGCGAGGCTCAGGCTCTCTTGTGTTGGCGAGAGTCAGTTTTGAGGTTTGCCAGATGAAGTCTCAGACAAATTGAGTTGTAGCTTTCTCAATTTGGGGACTTAGTGAATTTTTTGCCAAGTCATTTTGGCGACGTTCACTTTGCGGGGTCTCGAATAAATTGAGTTGTGATTTTTTCGATTTGGAGACATAGTGAAATTCACTATGATACTTCTGGCGAGGTTCACCAAAATGCCCTGTTGAGTTAGGCGAAGTTCGCTCCCCTTAAAGAACAGTCATCTTGGACGAAGCTTAGTAAGTCGGCGTAGGTGAAGTTCAGCCCAAAAGCATAAGATTCAGGTTCGCAGTTGTGGCAAAACTCATTTGGAGCGAGATTTCTAGTGAAGGTCATTTGAAATCGATAAGCGAATTCAAAGCGAGATCTTCACGACCACTTGTGGTCTTCTCAAACGAGCTTTTGTCATTCCGGCGAAGTTACGTCGTGACCATTAATGGCTGGCGTGGCGAGCTTCATTCTTCGGACGGAGCTCATTAGCCGTTTGGGCTTCTGTAGCGAACTTCGTTCAGGCGGAGTTCGCTGCTTTTGGTTTGAGCGACCTTCACTAGAGCGGGGCTTGCTGATTTGTGTGACCCTCGCTTGAGCGAGATTCGCCTAACTTAGTTGGATGAGTTTCGCCAACTTAAGTATATGGATGAAGTTCGCTGTTTTTGTTGAACTTCGCTTAATCTTGTCAACACTTAGTTTATAAAGATGGTTTTAGCTTGTGAGCGAGGTTCGCCTCTGCTCTTGAGTGTGATGGCTGAGCTTGGTCTTCATCTGCTAACTCATTTGTTGTCTTTGTGCAGTTACCTATTCCAGGAACCCTGTGGACCGTCACAATCATTTTGGGCATGATGGAACACATGACCCTGAAGTGGTGCATGTTTTTGATGGGAATGTCCCTTTATTCACGGAGTATAGCGATCAAGGGAGGATGGAAGCCATTACGCGGGTAGTACTAGAGCTCTTGGAGATAATCACGGATGCCAAGTTCGATTCACGATGAGGATGTATCGGTGAAACCGTAATTTCTCTTTGGAGATAGTGTGCTGGCGGAAACTCTCGCCATTAATGGCGCTTTGCCGTGGCGAAGCCATTCTTCTGGACGGAGCTCATTAGCCGTTTGGGCTTACGTAGCGAACCGTTCGGTGAGTTATTTGCTTTTGGTTTGGCGACCTTCACTAGGCGGGGCTTGCGATTTGTGTGACCCTCGCTTGGCGAGATTAAGCTAACTTAGTTGGATGAGTTTAGCCAACTTAAGTATATGGATGAAGTTCGCTGTTTTTGTTGAACTTCGCTTAATCTTGTCAACACTTAGTTTATAAAGATGGTTTTAGCTTGTGAGCGAGGTTCGCCTCTGCTCTTGAGTGTGATGGCTGAGCTTGGTCTTCATCTGCTAACTCATTTGTTGTCTTTGTGCAGTTACCTATTCCAGGAACCCTGTGGACCGTCACAATCATTTTGGGCATGATGGAACACATGACCCTGAAGTGGTGCATGTTTTTGATGGGAATGTCCCTTTATTCCTGGAGTATAGCAGTCAAGGGAGGATGGAAGCCATTCGCACGGGTAGTACTAGAGCTCTTCGGGAGATAATCACAGATGCCAAGTTCTCGATTCCTGATGAGGATGTATCAGTGAAACCGTAATTTCTCTTTGGAGATAGTGTGCCTGGCGGAAACTCTCTCTTCAACTGGGGACAGGAGTATTGGTACTATGCCCAAGGAGATCGTCAGTTTGCTATGCCGGTGATAGAACGTCAAGTCTCCTTCATATATCTGTAGCGTCTCGCTGTGCCTCGTTTCATGCACTACACTATCACGAACAGGGAAGATAGCATTAAGATAGGTTCTTTGAAACATGGTGGTGGCTTTCGTCATGAGGGACTTTACGGGATTAACGTCATCGGGCTACGTCCAGGTTTCGTAAGTGAAGACGTGCCAGTCAATGAGATCCCCGTGATTCCAAATACCTTCGGGAATGAGCTTGCCAAGAACGATGCTCAGTATCTAGAGACAGACGCCAGGTTTTCCGGTTGGATCAAATCGGCGGATACTCAATGGTGGACTCGTTTGGTCGACTTTGATCTCAAAACCTTTGTTGATAGGTTACATGAGATGGGGCTGTCTGCCGCAGTGCGGGCTTCCAAGTATGGTGTCGAGATTTGCGCGCCTATCTTATATGGCATCCTAGAGCTATATAACTCTGATAGTAACACCTTCTTCACTCCTGCGGGGGAAATTGGGATAGCTCTTCATGAGATGTTTGAGGTGTCGCGTTTACCAATGGGAACTCGCCCATACGAGGAAAATTTCCCACTAATGAGGAGTTGAGACCACCAAACCACGTTGCCCAGATTACGGAAGTCTTTCGAGAGTTGGCGTGCCATTTCCTCATCTGCCAAAAGGTCACCGGGAATACTGGGCATGATTTCACTATGCCTCACGTTCCTTGGACGGATTATTTATTTCCTCATGTCAGTAAGAAGGATAAGGGTGTAAGTTCAATCCCTCCGGGTGAGGCCAAGGATGTCGAGACTCGTATCTTTGAAGATGGCTCTGTATTGCACACCGCTGACTCGGATGTGTGTGGGTTCCATGCTGGTGATAAGTTTGAAAGCTTTCATCATCAAGCGAGGGAACCGATATCTGAGCGGGCATTACTTGCAGGTTTCTTTTCCATTTGGTTAAAGGGGTGTGTTGTTCCGTCTCGGCCAAAGGATCGCATCTCGATCAAAGTGCTACATCTTGCCGTGTTGCTAGTTTGTGGGTATGATTTAGCCCTTTTACCTGCAATGGTGAGCTGTATTCATCATGGCCTGAGGGAGTTGACCACTAAATATTTGAAGTAGGAGGAGAAATGTCTGAGAAATCAAGTGCCCAATCCTCGGGTGGAGCTGCCATATATGTACTTAGTGATATAGTTCACCCAGCATTGCCCTCAGTTGATGTCAGTTGCTATGCCCGGTGGAGTGAATGTTGCTTTGCTCCAGAGGTTTGAACGCTCCAAGTGGTTGGTCAAATATCTTGCCGGGATTCATAGAGTTCTTCAGCACAAGGACAATTATCATCTCTATTGTTGCTTTCCTTCCATTGATGGAGTCAATCCCGAGGACGCATTTGAAGATGGTGTGAGTAGCGAAGGCTTCACTTGTTTGCCTAGCGGGTGTTTCAACTGGTTGGTGAATATTCGGCCGGGTCATCTTGTCGCTAGATTGAACGGAGCAGAATTCTATATCGAACCGTACTTGCCGTGCCGATTTGCTCGCCAGTTTGGTTATGATCAATTGTACGTTGGGAATCTAAATCCTGGATTGGTACGTTCAGGAAGTGTGGTCGACGGCGCTCGCGCTTGGTATCACTTTGCCGCTGGGGCCACTAGAGCTAAGTTTTTGCTTCCTCAGCATACGCCTAACTGTTACATGAAGTTAGGGTTTTGCAAGTGGTACAGTAAGGTTATTACACCCCACCCCAGATTTCAACCTAACAAATCCGGCTTGTTTTGGATTTCTCAGCGATACAGGGAGTCTTCTCAGAGGGGTAAGAGGACCCGAGTTCCTGGAATCCGTGACTTCTTGGCAAAGGGTATGCCGGATGACAATCTAGAAGCACCTGCTGAACAAGCTGCTCCTCAAGTACAGGCCAACGAGCCACCAGTGCCTCCAAGGCAGGTTGGAATCAACATCCGAGAACCGACCGAGTCTATGGTTCGTCAAGAAGTGCCTGATGGGGGGGGGGGGAGGAAAGGGAAAGTGACCATTAGATGCTCCTCCTTCTCCTCCACCTTCGGAAAAGTAGCATTTTGCATCTTCCAAGCCTGCAACTAGGTCGGGAGCCTCTCCTGCAGTTCAAGGACATAGAGTTGACTCTTCAGGTAATTTCTTTCTTTATATGTTGGCTCTCTTTAAAGTATCTTTGACTGATGCGCTTCTCATGTGTAGAGAAAGAACCTATTCCTCTAGATGATGATGAGGGACAAATGGGCTCTGGGCATGATGACAGTGATGCCTACCTGACCGAACCTGATGATAGAGCTGATGTTGGTGGTTATGTACCAAGTACTTTCTTTGGCTCTTTTTTTTATGTCGGCTTTGTTTTAATAGCTGACTTTTTTTTTCTTCGTGCTAGATTTTGAATTGGACTTCGGGGTCATGAGCGAAGCAATATCGATGTCCTTCCCTGTGAGCGGACATTTTGAATCCGTGCTGACTTTGAAGATGCTTCTAATGCCTCACAGCCTGTACATGCCGTTGAGACACTCGAAACTCCTAGTTCGGCTTCAACTTCGTCGGCATGGCGAAGGCTGATCATTCATGGATCATCTGAAGATGATGATGATCATCTAGTCTCTCCCATGCCTGCAGAAGTTAGCGAGGAGGTGTCACTGAGTTCGGAATCCCATCCGGGTGAAGGTTCGAGCGTGCCTGTAGTTGCTCTCGATGAACCGAGGGTTTCTTCCACAAGTGTTGAAGCTGTGCCCATGGACATACTGACGACTACAGCCATGGTTGTGAGAACTACCGCCTCATCTACAATGGCAATGCCGTCTACCGTGTCCCCCGCTATATCAAAACTTTTTGTCACACTCGCTCCATATTTGATATCGGGCAATGAACAGGTACAAGCCTTGTCGTTTACTTCTCTTACCACCACCGATGCCATAGTAGTTTCCACTGGAGCAGGTCCTTCCAGTCACATAGAGGTTCCTTAATCTCTTGACCTTGAAAACTTGGTGGAAATGGAGGTAAAGATCCTGTTGGAGAGTTTGATGAGCCTATTTAACCAGAATGTTTTACTCGCTTTAAAGTCTCAAAGGGAGTTATCGACCCGTACTCTCAAATTGCTAAGAGACCAGCTGGATGTCTTGGAGTCGGTCACTGGTTCTGCTCGCACTGAGCCGTTTAAGACGGCGATTGACAAAGGTGAATTGTACTGCCGAGAGTTACAAACTCTTTGTGTAGCTAATCTTGAGAGCATTGCCGAGCTTGAATTCTATCGCCTGTCAAAAATTCACCATAAGTACAGCGAATCCGCTCGAGCGGAGATGGAGCAGATCAGCGTGAAGGTTCAGAGTCTAAATGATAGCATTACTTTCGCTGAAGGCTATCAGATGGAGCTTCAGAATGCTATTCAAGAGAAGGATGCAGTGATTGATAGGGCCACCGCGACCATTGCCTCAGCCCAGGCAAGTCTAAAAGAAGCTCAACTTCAAAGGGCAGAGCTTGAGTCTGATCAGGCTGATTTTAATAAGAAGTTGGACCTTCAAGTCGCCGAGCTTTAGGCTGAAACGAAGAGGCTTTCCACCGTCAGGTTGCAGGCTACTCCTATTGATCCTCCAATCTTGAAGGAGAGGGCTCAGAAGGCTTCGTGATGCAGGATTCTCGGATGGTGAGTGTATTGCGGATACGCTTTTACCCACTTTCTATGTAGAAACCTTTTGTAACCGTTTTAGCTCTTTTTAATGAATAAAAGAACTTTTTGTCTCCTCAAAGATGAATGTACGATCGAGGTGTAGTGTTAACGTGTCGTAGCGACATCTTTGCTGGGGATAAAAATGTTGGGGATCAAACTGACAGAGGTGTATTTTTAACCTAATAGTTTGACCAAACTGACACTGTTCACAGGTGTATTGTTAACATAACAGTGTAGGGATATTTGACAGAGGTGTAATGTTAACGTGTCAAACAGGGTGACCGACAGAGGTATAATGTTAACCGGTCAGTTTGGAAGAGTCCAAAGGACAACTACCATTTGAAAGTGTAATGTTACCTTAACGGTAGGAAATCGATGGAAGTGTAATGTTAACTAATCGACTTCGAAATGAGCGAATTGATAAATGTCAACCAGTCAATTTTGCTAAAATAGGTTGACAGAGGTGTAATGTTAACCGGCCGACAAGAATGGTCTGATAGAGGTGTAGTGTTAACCGGTCAGATCATTTGAGATGAGAAATCATTTAGAGGTGTATTGTTAACATGACGATTTAGTCAAATTGGTACTGTTCAGAGGTGTATTATTAACATGACAGTAGGGGATTGTTTTATCACTGTTCAGAGGTGTATTGTTAACATGACAGTGATGATGTATTTGGAGTCAAGCAGAGGTGTGTTGTTAACTTGATGACTCTTTGGAAATTTTGATTGGATTTTGGATCAGGAAGATCAATATTTCTGGTTCAGAGGTGAAAACTTAAACATGACCAGGATTTTTGTGGGGAGATAAGATTGGCCAAGATCAGGGATAATATTTCTTGAGAAATTTCTCATTGATTGGTACCATGAGCCTATTGCCATTTTGGTCAATTAGGCGATATGCTCCATTTGAGTAGACTGTCTCTACTATAAATGGACCTTCCCATTTGGGTTGGAATATACCTTTAGTCTTATGCGTCATGACCATGGGTCGACGAACGGCTAAGACCAGGTCGCCTTCTTTAAAGGATCGCTCTCTGACTCTCCTGTTGAAGGCTCTCGAAATCCGTGACTAGTAGATCTCAATTCTTTGCTAAGCTTGAAGTCTCAGCTTGTCCAGCGCTTCTAATTCTTGGAGGCACTTTTGATGATGTTCTTAAATTGTCATCTTCTTGGCAACGGCGATTCTCAATGATGGCACCTGAACTTCAAGGGGATCACGGCTTCGCATCCGTAGACCAAGAAAAATGGCGTTGAGCCGGTGGGAGTGCGGACTGTTGTTCGATAAGCCCATAAACACTCTCCAAGTTTCTCATCCCAATCTTGTTTGTTGGAGGTGGCGAACTTCTTCAGAAGTTTGATAATGGTTTTGTTGAAAGCTTCAACTAGACTATTAGCAGTTGGGTTGTATGGCGTAGAAGCCACATCTTGAATTCTAAAGTTATTGTAGAATTTGAAGAACGGTCGACTGATGAATTACGGACCGTTATCGTGAATGATTCGTTGAGGAATACCGAATCGGTATATCACGTGATGTCTCAAGAATCTGATCACTTGAGATGTTTTAACTTTTCTGAGGGGAACAGCTTCGGCCCATTTGGAGAAGTAATTAGTGATGACCGAGATGAATCGATGACCTTTGGCGGACGGTGGGCTGATTAGCCCAATGATGTCCATGCCCCAAGCTTCAAATGGCCATGAGGCGGTGGTCGGATGTAATTTCTCTGGAGATTGATGTAAGAAATCATCATGGATTTGACATACATGACATTGTTTAGTATATGCTACCACATTTGCTATCATTATCGGCCAGTAATAACCTAGACGATGAAGTCATCCTGAAGTTTGGGGCCGGGTTGATGAGCTCCACATGTACCATCGTGGGCCTCCTTTAATGCCTCTCGAGCTTCACTTGGTGATAAGCATCGAAGCAAAATATCATCGAAAGATTGTCGGTACAAAGTCTATTTGGCAGAATCATAGAAAAAGCAAGGAGCCCTTCTTTGAATAGAGATTGCCTGCTTCGGATTGTCTGGTAAAATCCCATGTAAGACGTAGTCAATGACTGGAAGCCGCCAATCATTACCTTCGAAGTGAGTTGGCATAACACGAACTTCGTTGGCTTCAAGAATAAGCTCCGGGGAGCATAAGTGATGGCTAGCCACTGTGATGCACTTAGTAGATTTGGGCGCCAAAGCAAGTGTGGCTGCGAGGGATGCCAAAGCATCTGCATGGGTATTCTCAAAGCGAGCTACGTAACTGATGTAGAAGCCTTCGAATGATTGGGCGAGCTTTGTCACCACTTTGTGGTATGGTATGAGGTCTTCGTGGTGAACCTCATATTTTCCTTCGATTTGATTCACAATTAGCTTGGAGTCACCATGGGCTTCAAGATATTTGACACTCATATCTTGAGTGAGTTGTAGGCCGATTACAAGGGCATTATACTCGGCTACGTTGTTGGAACATGGCTCGATCAGTGAGTAAGCCCGAGGAATAACATGTCCACGGGGGTCGATTAGTACTACCCCCACTCCTGCGATGATCGCACCTTTATGGTTTCGCCTTGACGCGCCATCAAAGTATAACTGCCATATCTAATGAGTTGAGACAGTGTTTGATTCAAAGACTTCATCTGGGATGTCTTCATAAAGTTTGGAAGACTCTGGAATGGGGTGTCCTGCCATAAAGTTAGCAATTGCTTGGCCCTTGACTGCTTTTTGTGGTATGAACGTCATGTCATATTGCGAGAGCAATATCGCCCATTTGGCTAACCTGGAGTTTAGTGATCCGGGCTTAGTCATGAGAATCCTTAATGGATTGACTCATGAAATGACATGGATGGTTTGGCCGGTGAGGTAATGCCGCATTTTCTGTATTGCGAAAACCAATGCTAAACATTCCTTCTTGACTGGGTTGTACCGGTGCTCGGCGCCCATCATAGTCCGGCTGAGGTAGTAAATGGCTTGTTCATGGCCATTGTCATTCTTCTGAGCAAGAAGTGCTCCAAGGGAATGGTCCATTGCTCTTACATAGTTTAGGAACGGTTTACCTGATACTGGTGAAGCTAGGACCGGTGGCTTTGTGAGATATTGCTTGATCTTGTTGAAAGCTTCTTGACAGGTGTCATCCCAAATGAATGAAATGCCTTTCTTCATGAGTCTTTGAAATGATTGACATTTCCCAGACAAGTTGGTGATAAACCTTCGGATGTAGGCTAGTCGTCCTTGTAGGCCTCTGAGTTTTTTGAGATTTCTCGGAGGCGGCATCTCTTGGATGGCTTTTACTTTTTTGGGGTCGACATGTATTCCCTTGGATGTGATGATAAACCCTAGGAATTTGCCTGATGATACCCCCAGAAAGGATTTAGTTGGATTCATTTTGATCTGATGCTTTCGCATGATTTCGAACACTGTCCTCAAATCGCTGACGTGATCGTGCTTGTAACAACTTTTGATCGCGAGGTCATCAACGTAGCATTCGACCGTCTTGCACAGATGCTCATGGAAGATCATGTTCATTTCGCGTTGATAAGTAGCACCAGCGTTCTTCAAACCGAAGGGCATCACCGTGTAGCAAAATACTCCTAAGGGTGTTCTGAAGGTTGTGTGCTTTTGATCATCCGGATGCATCTTGATTTGATTGTATCCGGAGAATCCATCCATAAAAGATATCCTCTCAAATCCACACGTATTGTCGACCATGACGTCCGTGATGGGGAGAGGAAATTTGTCCTTTGGACAGGTGAGGTTGAGATCTCAGAAATCGATACAGATTCGGATCTTGCCACTCTTTTTCATTACCACCACAATGTTGGCTAGCCAATCGTGGTGTTGTTCTTCACGGATGAATCCGCACTGAATGAGTTTGCAGATTTCCTTCTTAATTTGCTCTATCAACTCAGGACGAAAACGTCATTGCTGTTGCTTGACTGGCTTGACGCTAGGGTCGATATCAAGGCGGTGCATAGCAACATTAGGGTCTAGACCCGACATGTCTTCCTAACTCCAGGCGAAGACATCAATGTACTCTCATAGGAGGACAATGAGTTCTTCCTTCTCAGCAGGTAATAAACTTTTGCTGATGAAGATGGGCTTGGGGTTAGTTTCATCGCCTATATTGACTTGAACTACTTTGTCCTCTGTGGGTGGTTCTCTGGCTTCAAAACGTGATTCCCATTGCTTTTTAATCTGTTGTGCCCATGCATCATCTTCGGATTCATCAAGATCCACGGTTAGGTCGTATGAGGCCATGTTGGTTGTGAATAAGGCTCCAAGGCTGATGTCAGAGTCCCAATTGGATGTATCTGAAGAGCTGCTTAGAAAGTCATCAGATGTTGGTCCAGTTTGTGAGGCTTCGGGAGAGATGTAACTGAGCCCATGTTTAGTTCAGTTGTAATAGTCAAAAACCTCGCCTTCTGGCATAAAAGGAATCAAAGGGACTCGTAGTCCTCTATTAAAATTCAACCCTTGCTTCGCAGTGAGGCTGTATCCCATCTTTGCCATGATCTGCTGAGAATGCTGGCTGTACCGGGAGAATTTCAGTGTTGCCTTAGCTTCTCCGTTGGAGTTTGACAAGCAATGTTGTGTCTCAAATTTTTCGAAGATGATTGCGTCCAGATCATTCCATTTGGGTAGAACCAAGAAGGTGGCGTCTTTCGAGTTGTCAAGTTGCTTAAGAGCGGAGTATGACTCGTTTATCGGCATATGCAATGCTGGTTCAGAAGCCAGTTTGGCTATCAGAGCTTTGACTCTTGAGTCCTCAGACTCAGAGTCTAAAGAGTAATCATAAGCAAACTCTTCTTCATTAAAGATCCAACTGCCCTGATTTTCGGTGGATTGGTCGATACAGAGGTCCTCTAGGGTAATTACAAGTGGATCTACCTCCTAGATGGAATCATCAACGGAATCTAGTTCAACATCTGCTTCATTACCACTATCCTCGTCATTGGGAAGGACAATGTCGATTGTATGATTTTCATCATACAAGAGAGAGTCGGTGAAGTAATTCTCCACCCCCTTGAAAGGATGCTTTTCAGCTTCGACTCTCTGTTGAATTCCCTGTTCATCAATGTATTTGAAATATTGATGAAGTGTTGAAGGAACAAGCTTGTTGGAGTGAATCCAAGGTCGTCTAAGCAGTAAGTTGTAAGGTGTTTCAACGTCGATGACATAGCATGTCACTTCCGTCTTTAAATTTTTGATCTTACACTTAAGTCGGATCGTTCCAAGAGATCGGCTGCTGCTGGAATTGAAGCCGAGTATGGTCACATAATTCTTTGAGAGCTTATGAAGGGGAATTCTCAGAAAGCTCAAGAGTCTTCGCGGGATTATGCTCAAGGCGGAGCCTGGGTCAATGTGAATCCTTTCGACCCTTGACGACCCTACGTATCCGGTATAGTAGAGGGGTCGGTTGTGATGATGATCCTTGACAAGCATGTCCTCCGGAGTGAAGGTGATATAAGGCGTCTGCTGTCGGCATTGATAGCATTGCTTAAGTCCTTCGTCTTGAGGAGGTTCGATCAAGTGGGCTGTTGTTCAGGGCCTCTTTCAAAGCTTCCCTTGTATCCTTTGACAAACATAATAGTTCATACAAAGTGATACGAGCTCGAATGTTGGAAAGCTGGGCCATAATGTCGTATTTGAAGGAGGCCTTAGGGTCGCTCAAAGGACGTTGTAAGGCTTTATCAAACCGAGTCTCCTTTTGCTTGGCCGGTTCGGGTTGTTTAGCTGTACTTGGCTGGTTGTAATCCCTTAGGTAATCCTTACCGGATCTTGTCCCTATCAAGGCCACTTTTTCTCCCTCCGATTCGGTGAGTGAAGTGACATGCATAAATTCTTCTCCGATAATTGCGGAGATGGTATTGCAAGTCTTCCTCTTCGATTTGGACTTTGGAAGAGTCCAGTCTTCATCTTGAAGGAGGTCAGGATGTACCCACATTATTTCCCCTCGTGCTGTGGTGAGAGGAACCAAGCCTCGGCTTTGCTGATTTTGGCGGTCATAGTTTACCACCTCCATCCTTACGGTAGGAATGGGAACAACACCATTTTGGATTTGAATCTCTGGCATGGAGCCGAACTGAAGTGTCACCATATTGGCAGTGACCTTCTTCTGCTTAGGCTTGAGCTTAAGAATACCCGATTCGACGAATGTCCGGATCTTGTCCTTGAGGATGTAGCAGTTCTTCGTCGGATGCCTTAACATCCTGTGATAGAGATAGTAGTTAGGGTCGTTGGTCTTTCTGACTTCTTCTGGGCGTCGAGCTTCTGAGAGTTTTAGACGATTCCCTTTGTTGAGGACATGGAAGATGACGACTACATGTTCGTCTTTGAACGAGTAATTTCACTGGAAGTTCTTCCTGGGTTCTCTTTGCTGGTTGTTATTGGGACCTTGGACTCCAATTATGAAAGTTTCCTTGGCCTTCGGTTGTGATGTTTGCCCTTGTTTGCCCTTGTTGCCCTTGAAGTTGGCGCGGGGCTCGAACTTGTTGAACCGCTCCGATGACTTTTCGGCTATCTCTGCTTGTTCCATTAAATCCTTCTAAGTGTGGGCAGTGACGGCACCCATGTGAGCTTCAATTTTCGTCAGAAATTTGTGTCGGCAAGTTTGAAGCAGTATTGGTAGTGGCATATCTCGACATCGCAATGTCAAGTTGCGGTACCTCTTGATGTATTCTCTGACCATCTCACTCCCGCTTTGTTTCTCGAAAAGGAGTTTGGCCATAGTAACATCGGATTGTTCCTCATAGAATTGCAAGAGGAATTTGGATTCTAAATCTGCCCAAGATCTGATTGAACCTTCGGGCAAGTTCTGAAACCAATCAAATGCTACCCCCTGAAGGGTACCTATAAAGAGACATGCCTTAATGGCATCGTTACCCACTACATTCCCAGTCTATTGATAGAAGTAGTAGATATGCTGGTTCGGAGATCCTTTGCCATCAAACGCATGTAACGTAGGCAGCTTGAACTTCATAGGATTGGGAATCATATTCCACTCAACGGGATAAGGTCGGATAATCCCCACTTTTTTGAGCTCCGTTCGCTAAGAAAGAACATTGAGCTGCTTTTGGATGTCTTCCAAGGCTTTTGCTTCCTTGCTTGGCTTTGAGATTATTATCACTTCTGACCTTACTTGTCCAGAATCCGCGTCACTTTGGTGTTCTTGATCTTCTTCAGGAGGATTTTCACCAATCGGCCTTTTCCCTTTTGAAGAGCTTGCTTGAGGATTAGGATTCAACAAAAGTTGCTCAATCATCTTTTCTAGACGTTCAATCCGGTCATCCGCTTCCTTCTTCTGGATTGCCATCTGAGTTAGAATATCTTCTCGGTCTGTTGCATTTACTTCCCACCATTGTTCTTGGCTTGAACCATGGGTTGAGTTCGATGCTATGGCTGAGTTGGCAGCACTAAAAGTTGGTTAATCTATTTGAGATGAAGATTGTGGCATTTGTATGGAAGAGTAGTCAAAAGGAATTGCTGCTCTTGCTCTTAGCCTGGTATTGCGATACATGCCCTCCACTTCTAGAAGTATGGACTTGATGCCAGGAGAATATACTGGATCAGAGGAGCTATATGTATCTTCCTCATCGTCTTTGGAAGTGACGCTTGTCATGTTGACAGCAAAGACTTGAGTTTAGCTTCGTCGAGCACGTCGCCGTCGTTTAGTTCGAGCCCCTAAAGGCTCAAGAATAGGACCGAAACGGTTGAAGACTGATTCTTTATATTGGCAACCTTCTTGGACTGCTGAGACTACTTCTCTGAGGGTCGCACAATACTGACATTGGCAAGTTCTCTTCAGAGTTAAGAATTCTCGCAAATCAACATTAGTGTCAACTTCGCTGACTTTGGTTTTAGAATGCGGATGTCGCTTACGACGACGCTGGCTAGTGGGATCGTCAATGATGATGTTATTCCTCTGAGGGAATTTTGATGAGGAATTACCCCCATTCTTAGCTTCTAATGGGGAAGCATAGCGAGCGTTGCGAGACGCTTTAAATCGAACTCCTAAAGGAGTTGATGACTGAAGCCCGAGATCAGATGTATTAACATCTTGACTTCACTCAAGGCGAGAGTCGGATTTCCTTCGCTCTTCGCGAGGTTTGTTTGGCTTCCAGCTAAGCCCAAACTCCCTTCGGCGAAGGTGGCCTTTCCACACGTGGGGGTCACCTTGGACCCGAGATTCGCTCTATGATGAATTCTATGGCAACTGTGCGCAATTTCCATTGAAGAGCTCATGGAGATAGACTCCTCAAACTTCGCTTGATCAAATTTAATGATCAGCGTTTCAGCAAAAGACCCGAGGGTCTGAGTGTCGGTTTGCGACATAATCTTCTCGTCCGAGGAGAAAGTGGTCCCTAGCAGAGTCGCCATCCTGTTTCGGGTTCTTTTTGTATTGTAATTGACACAGATTACAATAAAAGAATTACAATTGAAACTAAGGAAAATTTATTTTTTCCTGGGGGTTCTCGTCTATGTGCCGATGGAGCGTCGATCTTGTACTCCGTTGATGAACTGACTAAAACGATGGGTCTCTTGCTGATTGTGGATTGCTTAGGAGCTAGCACAGTCTTCTCTTAGCAAAATCTCTCGAAGAGCTCACGAATGCATGTGTGGCTTCTATATTTTTCCGAACCTCTTTGAATGGATGATCCTCTCTCCTTTTATAGGCTAAAGAAGAGAGTTAATGGCCCCTTTAATTGTTGACTAAGTGGTCATTAAAGTAGGAGATAATGGGGGAGCGGTTATTCCCTAAGAAATAGCTCTGAAACGGCTATTAGGCGAACTTCGTGACATTGGCGAGGTCCGCTGAAGGCGTGGGCGAAGGTCACTGATGGTGTGGGTGAGGGTCGCTGCGAACGTGGGTGCGCCTTCTTCGGAAGTGGGTAACTTGGTCCACTTGAGTTGACGTAGGCGGAGTTCATTAATTGGCGAGCTTCGCCTATGAGTTTGAATTTGACACAGAATTCGACTCTTAGTCTTGGCTGACTGATGATGCCTTTGAAGTCGTTTTTAAGGCGTGTTGTGGGGGTCGACTCGTGCCTGACTTGGTTGGATCAAGTCGACGTGGGCTGTTTAGCGAGGTTCGCTTCAATCATTGGGTGACCTTCGCTATAACCTGTTGTGGGCTTTACTTTGGGCCCATTCGAAGTATTTAGCTCGTTGGCGTTCACTTCTTAGATTTAAGTCAATCATCGGCTTAAGTGAAAATACATTTTGACTGTCTACATGTTGATGTCAAGGCGATGTACAGCCATGTTGGGGTCTAGGCCCGGCATGTCTTCATAACTCTAGGCGAAGACATCGATGTATTCTTAAAGGAGAACTTTAAGTTCTTCCCTTTCATCGGATGATAGACTTTCACTGATGAAGATGGGCTTGGGGTTGGTTTCGTCACCTATATTGATTTGAATCACTTTATACTCGCTGGGTGGTTCTCTGACTTCGAAACGCGACTCCTATTATTTTTCAAGTTGTTTTGCCCATGAATCATCTTCAGGATCCTCGAACACTTCAGACTCATCGAGATCCATGGTTAGGTCACATGAGACCATATTGGTCGTGAACAAGGCTCCGAGGCTGATGTCAAAATCCCAATTGGACATGTCTAAAGCGCTGCTTAGAAAGTCATCAGATGCTGGTCCTGTTCGTGGTTCAGCTTCGGGAGACATGTAACGAGCCCACGCTTGGTTTGATTGTAATAATGGAAAACCTCAACTTCTGGTGTAAAGGGGATCAAAGGGATTAGTATTCCTCTATTGAAATTTAACCCTTATTTTACAGTAAGGCTGTATCCCATCTTTGCCATAATCTGTTGAGACTGTTGGCTGTATCGGGAGAATTCCGGTGTTGCTTTTGTTTCTTCATCGAAGTTCAATAAGTGAGGTCGTGTCTTAACTTTTTCGAAGATGATCGGATTCAGGATACTCCCTTTGGGTAGAACCATGAAGGTGGCATCCTCCGAGTTGTCTAGCTGCTTGTGAGAGGAGTATGATTCGCTTATCGGCATATGCAATGCCTGTTCTAAAGCTAGCTTGACTATCAGAATTTCGACTCTTGGCTTTTGAGACTCAGAGTATAAAGAGTAGTTGTAAGCAAACTCTTCTTCATTAAAGATCCAATCGCCCTAATCTTCGGTAGATTGGTCGATACAGAGGTCTTCTAGGGTAATTACAAGTGGATCTATCTTCCAGATTAAATCATCAATGGGATCTAGCTCGACATCTGCTTCATTACCGCTATCCTCATCATTGGGAAGGACAATCTCGATTGTGTGATTTTCATCATACAAGAGAGAGTCGGTGAAGTAATTCTCCAACCTCTTGAAAGGATGCTTTTCAGCTTTAACTCTTTGTTGGACCCCTTGTTCATCAATATATTTAAAACACTGATGAAGTGTTGAAGGGACGAGCATATTGGAATGGATCTAGGGTCATCCGAGGAGAAGGTTGTAAGGTGTCTCGACGTCGATGACATAGCCAATCACTTCCGTCTTTAAATTTTCGATCTGACACTTAAGTCGGATCTTTCCAAGAGATCGGCTACTGCTGGAGTTGAAGTCGAGTATGGTTGCAGAAGTCTTTGAGAGCTTGTGAAGGGAGATTCTCAGAAAGCTCAAGAGTCTTCGCGGAATTATGCTCAGGGCGGAGCCTGGATCGATGTGGATCCTTTTGACCCTTGACGACCCTATATACCCAGTATAGTAAAGAGGTCAGTTGTGATGATGATCCTTGATAAGCATGCCCTCTGGAGTGAAGGTGATGTAAGGCGTTTACTGTCAGCATTGATAGCACTGCTCATGTCCTTCATCTTGAGGAGGTTCAGTCACGTGGGCGAGAAATGCCTCACTGTCATTCATAGCTTCTTTCAAAGCTTCTCTTGTATCCTTAGACAAACGTAAAAGTTTGAATAAGGTGATGCGAGCTGGAATATTGGCCAATTGAGCCATGATATCATATTTGAACGGGACCTTAGGGTCACTTGGAGGATGCTATAAGGCCTTATCAAACCGAATTTCCTTTTGCTTGGCCGGTTCGGGTTGTTTGGACGTTCCTGGCTAATAGTAATCCCTTAGGTAATCTTTGTCGGATCTCATTCCTATCATGGCCAATTTCTCTCCCTTTGAGTCGGTGAGTGAAGTGATGTGCATAGATTCTTCCTCGATGATTGCGGAGATGGCATTGCAAGTCTTCATCTTACGCTTGCTCTTGGACTTCTGAAGGGTCCAATCTTCATCTTGAAAAAAGTCTGGATGTACCCACATTATTTCTCCTCTCACCGTGGTGAGAGGAATCAAGCCTTGGCTTTGTTGGTTTTGACGGTCATAGTTTACCACCTCCATTCTTTCAGTAGGAATGGGGACAACGCCGTTTTGAGCCTGGAGTTTTGGCATGGAGCCAAATTGGAGTGTCACCATGTTGGCAGTGACCTTCTTTTGCTCGGGTTTGAGCTTAAGGATCCCTGATTCGATGAATGTTTGGATCTTATCCTTGAGGATGTAGCAGTTTTTCGTCGGATGTCCTAATATATTATGATAGAGACAATAATTAGGGTCATCGGTCTTTCTGACTTCTTCGAGGTGTCGAGCTTCTAGAAGCTTCAGACGATTCCCTTTGTTGAGAACATAGAAGATGGTGACTGTATGTTCGTCTTTACATGAATAATTGCGCTGAAAGTTCTTCCTTGGTTCTCTTTGTTAGTTGTTGTTGGAATTTTGGACTCCAACTGTGAAAGTCTCTTTGACTTTCGGTTGTGACGTCTGCCCTAGTTTGCCCTTGTTGCCCTTGAAGTTGGTGCGGGGCTCGAACTTGTTGAAACGTTCTGATGACTTTTCAGCTATGTCAGCTTGTTCCATTAAATCCTTCCAAGTGTGGGCAGTGACGACACCCATGTGAGCTTCAATTCGCGCCACAAAGTTGTGTTGACAAGTTTGAAGCAGCATCAGTAGAGACATATCTCGACATCGCAATGTCAAGTTGCGGTACCTTTCAATGTATTCTCTAACCGTCTCACTTCTACTTTATTTCTCAGAAAGGAGTTTGGCCATGGTAACATTAGATTGTTCCTCGTGGAATTGTGAGATGAACTTGGATTTCAAATCTACCCAAGATCTGATTGAACATTCGGGCAAATTTTGAAACCAATCAAAGGCTACCCTCTGAAGGGTGCCAATGAAAAGACGTGCCTTAATAGCATCGGTACCCACTAAATTCCCAGTTTGCTAATGGAAGTAGGAGATATGCTGGTTCGGAGACCCTATGCCATCAAACACATATAACATAGGTGGCTTGAACTTCATCGGATAGGAAAACATGTCCCACTCGATGGGATAAGGTCGGATGATTCCAACCTTCTTGAGCTCAATTCGTTGAGAAAGAACATTGAGCTGTTGCTGAATATCTTCCAAGGTATTCACTTCCTTATTTAGCTTTGAAGATAGCGTAGCTTCTGATATTGCATGTTCAGAATCTGCATCATCTTGGTGTTCTTGATCTTCATCCGGGGGATTTTCGCCAATTGACCTTTTCCCTCTTGAAGAGCTCGCTTGAAGATTAGAGGCCAATAGAAGTTGTTTGACCATCTCTTACAGACGTTCGATTCGTTCGCCTGAATCTTT